>JAEOAD010000051.1:14972500-16182500 GCA_036365145.1 Orientallactaga sibirica | reverse complement strand
GGTTAGACTCCTCAGGACCCATGTAAGCCAAATGCACAAGGTGGCCCATACATCTGGAGTTCGTTTGCAGTGGCTAGAGTCCCTGATGTGCCCATTCTTTCTCACTCTTTCTGTTTGCCTCTTTCTCTCCCTCTCCCAAATAAATAATAAAAATAAACAATTTGTTTAAAAAAAAAAAAAAGAATGAGGCCAGGAATGGTGGTGCACGCCTTTAATCTCAGCACTCAGAAGGCAGAGGTAGGAGGATCACCATTAGTTCGAGGTCACCCTGAGACTAAATAGTGAATTTCAGGTCAGCCTGGGCTAGAGCGAGACCCTACCTCAAAAAAAAAAAAAAGAATTCAGAAGTTAGGGTCTCGGGCAAACTTCCTAAGTTTAGAATACAAGGCTGGGTATCTAGTGATGAAGATGACCAAGAAGTAAATGTTCTAGCTATTAGACTTGATGATAATTTAAATACATGCATATATGCGTATGTGTTAATATAACATGTGTACATACTATTTTGCAGATAATATTCATCAGGACCTGTATGACACAATGCAGGTCGGGCCCTGGCCAGGCCGCCTGCTAGAAGAAACCAGGAAGTGGCTTCTGTAGACATGGCATCCTGCACAGGCCTGGCGTGACATGAATATATTTTAAGAAATAAAATTTCACATATGCTTTTGAATATATTTTAAGAAACTGGGGACTGGAGAGGTGGCTTAGCAGTTAAGGCTCATGCCTGCAAAGCCTAAGGACCCAGGTTCAATTCTCCAGGTTCCATGTAAGCCACATGCCTGTGGAGTTCGTTTGCAGTGGCTAGAGGCCCTGGTGTGCCCATTCTCTCTCTTTCCCTAATCGATAAATAAATAAATAAAAATCTTTAAAAAAAAATTTTTTTAAAGAAATTGGTCTCCCGAGGTAGAAACATGATTAAGTTCCTGAACCCTAAAATACATATATGTACTAAAGCATTTTATAATTAATATGAAATGATTTTGATTCTAGCCATTATATTCCTATAACATATTCTGTGTGCTGAACTATGAAAGCATTAAGCCATTAGTGGGAGGTTTCCTTAAATGTCCAGAAAAGCTTTTCCATGACACAGGAGAGTGAGACAATGCTTCAGGGTTTCTGGTGACAGCCTCTGGATTCTCCCTTGGTGATTTTCTGAGCCAAACCCTGCGCACCACTTGTAAAGCCGCAAGGTAGGTTTGACTTCAGTTATGCAATTTGGACATGATCTTGACTGACACAGAAGTGCCAAAGATGCCAGGATGAGTTTGAGTGTTCATACACATATGGAGAGCACGGACAACTTGGCAACTTTTTAGAAAGTCTGGCTTCTCAATTAGCATCCATGAAGACCTCCAAGCTCGCTTCATGAAGGCTTATTCAATGACGTCACCGTCAGCATCATCACGCCCAACCCATGCCTCATCACCAATGAACTGAAACAGAATTGTGTCATAGGTCACTTTTTTATTAAATCCATACTCCACAGGCATGTTCAAAGACCCAACAAAGAAAGCCAGACTTCATGGAAGATTTTCATTGGCAACACGGGTAGAAATCCTCACTGACTTTTCTTTCTTTGGCAGCACTGAATCTAACCGTGTGCTGATTGACCATGATGCAGAAAATTAATTCCATAAGGCCAAGATGTCTTCGAGGAGACTGGTGGGGAGAACAAGACACTGTTCTATCAAGCGTCACCCTGCAGAATCAAAGGTTTGTCTAGCACACCGCTCGTGCCAATCTTTTTTTTTTTTTTTTTTTTTTTTTTTTTTTTTTGGCTATTCCATGTCCTGGACTTGCTATAGGAATGAAGGCAGGGGTCATTAGTAATTCATCAAAATCACTTAGGCTATCAGTTAACATTAGCTAGCAAGAGTGAACTAACAAAGGTTTGTTATGCAGCCAATCTCACAATGTTGAAATGGAGATCATTCCCTGGATAAGACATATGTGGAAAAGGGATGACAGCAGAAACCACAGTGGCCGTTCTCTCTCTGTAAAACCACATGAACACAGCTTAGAAGGTGAAGCGATATTTCCATGACAGAACTTCAGAGGAGACTGGCAGATAAATCAATAACAAGGGATGCAGTAATCAGAGACATTATTACTGCAGAAGCCATGAGTCAGGCAAAACTAAATGCAAGTGTCACTAGCTGCAAGATGTGTGCTGCTGGTGGTACCTGCAATTCCCAAACCCATGTCAATCTTTGAATGCCAGAACGTTCTCCGGGCAGCGATCTTTTAAAGTCTTATTATGAATAGATGTCACTTGCTCTATCTTCAAAGGAGATACTATTTGATGTAATATAGACAATGCACCTGCTATGTAGTATGTGCATGTTCCCACATATGCACATTATATGTATGTGTGTATGCAGGTATTTGTGGATAAGTATGTCATTTTGTGCTCTAGCCTGATGCTGCAGTTTCCATAATCAAGACTCAACCCACCTATACATCTTACCTCTTCTGCACTAGGATTTGGTTGCTGTGCTTCCCCTTCTATGAGTTCTCCCCCACATGAGCTCGCTTTTCATTCAGACTGGTCTCCTTCCTGTCTTCAGGAGGTCATACGCATAGTGGACAAGATTTTTCTAATGTCATGTCCCTGACCAGAATGGCCTGCCTTCTCTTTAATTCGACAAAGTTCCTCAACCACTCCAAAGTCCAACTCCATGTCTCATGTCCTGCTGTGATCACTTACAAGAAAGCTACTGTCACTGCCATTGATTGGCCAATAAATCACAAGCTGAACTATATTTTACTGTGGTGGCGAGCATATCATTTTCTCCTCCCCTAACAAGTTGTGAATTTCATGAGGACAAGGACCATGTCTTGTGCTTCTTTTGCACTTTGAAGAACATGTGAGGTAGAGCTATGCACTTTCTAATAACCATTATCCTCAAAACTAAAGGGTATTTTTTAAATGAATTTTTTTTTTGCTATTTTTTTTTCTATGTTAATACTTGGACCCACTACAAAAGTTGACTCAGGCTCCTGAGTAAGGCAGTGAAGTCATCAGTGCCATTAGTAGACACCAGCAGACGTGAATTTTGATGCTCACGTTTGGCATTTCTCATAATAATATAGCACCTGGCTTTATGACTAGAATTTTCCCAGTAGTGATTCCCTGAGCATGGTCAAACAGATGTGATTATTTGATTTTAAAGATGGAACTGTTTTTATGTTCTCATTATATAAGTCTTTCACACCCTGGGTTAGTGGCACTCCAAGGTATTTCTTGTTGTTGTTGTTGTTGTTGCTATTGAAAGTGGGACAATGGCACTAATTTCTTTTTCTGTATCTTTGTCCTTTGCATCTGGACATGCTACTGATTTTTGTGGGTCAACACACAAATTTTGTATCCTGATACTTTGCTGAAGGAGCTAATTACCATTAAGAGTTTGGGGACGGAGGTTCTCAGGTCATGTATGTATAATAGAATCATGTCATCATGAATAGGGCTAAATTAACTTCTTCCTTTCCAATTTGTATCCCTTTTATTTCTTTCTCCTATTTTATTTCTTGGACTAGTACTTCCAGTACTATGTTGAAGAGCAGAGGAGAGAGTGGACACCCTGTCTTGTTCCTGATCTCAATGGGAATTCCTTCAGTCTCTCCCCATTAAGTATTACTTGGGTTTTAGGAGCTTTATATATAGCCTTTATTATGTTGAGATATAAATCATCCATGCCTATCATCTCCAATGTTTTGATCATGAAGTGATGTTATATTTTGTCAAAGGCCTTTTCTGCATCTATTGAAATGATCATGTTGTTTTGTGATTAAGCTTATTTATGTGGTATATTACATTAACAGATGTTAATTAACCACATGTTGAACTAATGCTGTGTTCGTGTGATAAAGCCTGCTTTATCAAGGTGGATAATGCTTTTGATGTGACATTGAATTTGGTTTGCAAGGATTTTGTTCAGGATCTTTGCATCTAAGTGCTTAGGGATAATAAAAACATAAAAACACTCAAGAAAGAAACTGAAGAGGACTTGAGAAGGTGGAAAGACCTCCCATGCTCCTGGATAGGTAGAATTAACACTGTGAAAATGGCAATCCTACAAAAATCAACATACAGATTTAATGCATTTCCAACTCCAATAAAAATCCCAGCATTCTTCTTCACAGAGACAGAAAAAATGATCTCAAAATTCATATGGAATGGCAGAAGGCCTAAGATATCCAAGCATATCCTCAGCAAAAGAAACACCTCTGGAGGCATCACCATACCTGATCTAAAGCTATATTACAAAGCCATAGTAACAAAACCAGCATGGTACTGGCATAAAAACAGGATTATAGACCACTGGAACAAGGTCAAGAAACTATAGCTATTTGATCTTCTACAAAGGTCCTAATAATGTAAAATGGAAAAAAGACAGCATCTTCAACAAATGGTGCTGGACAAATTGGATAACCATATGCAGGAAAATGAAACTAGACCCACCCATATCACCATGCACAAAAATCAAGTCCAACTGCATCAAAGACCTCAATATAAGACCGGAAACTGCTACTACTGGAGGAACTTTCCATGATATAGGAGTGGGAAAAGACTTCCTGAACAAAACCCCAGTAGCTCAGGAAATTAAACAATCACTCAATCATTGGGATCTCAGGAAGCTGATTTTTTTTTTTTTTTGTAGACAAGCATACAATAAGCAGAGCCAATAGACTACCCACAAAATGGGAGAAAATTTTTCATAGCTATACAACTGGCAGAGGCCTAATTTCTAGAATCTACAAAAAACTCAAAAAACCTAACAATCTAAACCTAAACAATAAAAAAATCAAACAACCCACTCACAAAGTGGGGCAGAGAACTGCACAGGGAGTTCTCAGAGGAAGAAATACAAATAGCAAATGCACATTTAAGAAAATGTTCAACATCCCTAATCATCAGGGAAATGCAAATTAAAACAACTATGAGATTACACCTTACCCCAGTAAGGATGGCAAGCATTAAAAAATCAAATGAAAACAACTGCTGGTGAGGATGTGGAGAAATAGGAACCCTCAGTCACTGTTGGGAATGTAAGATGGCATGACCACTATGGAAAGCAATATGGAGACTCCTAAAAAAGGTTGACTATAGACTTACCAACAGACCCAGTTATCCCCTTACTGGACACTTACCCCCAAAGCTCCACACCTCAGTTCAGAGATATTTGCTCAACCATATTTATAGCTGCTCAATTCATAATAGCTAAGAACTGGAATCAACCCAGATGTCCATCATTAGATGAATGGATAACCAAAATGTGGTATATCTACATGATGGAATTCTACACAGCAATAAGGAAAAAATGACACAATAAGACATGTGGAAAAATGGTTGAAGCCAGGAATGGTGGTGCATGCCTTTAATCCCAGCATTCGGGAGGCTGAGGTTGGAAGATCACCATGAGTTCAAGGCCACCCTGAAAGTACATAGTGAATTCCAGTTCAGCCTGAGCTAGAGTGAGACCCTACCTCCAAAAAAAAAAAGAAAGAAAGAAAGAAAGAAAGAAAGAAAGAAAGAAAGAAAGAAAGAAAGGAGAAAAGAAAGGAAAGGAAAGGAAAAGAAAAAAAGAAAGAAAAGAAAAGAAAAGAAAAATGGTCGAATTTGGAACAGAGCATACTCAGTGAACTCACCCAATCACAGAAAGACAATCATCTCATGGTCTCACTCATCTGTGGCTCCTAACCTGGATCAGCCCAAGATGCTGACATACCTAAGAGGCATCTTGAGGATTGGACAATAGGGAGGGTAGGGCTGGAGGGGAAGGTAAAGATGGAGAGGACACAAAACTGGACCCAAATGGAACTGATACTATAGAATCCTATATCCTGGAAGAGAAGCTAATAGGCCGAACCCTTATCATGACCTTAGAGGGAACACCTGAATCAAAGGGCCCTGGAGAGGGTGAGATGAAACCTAACCTTAATTTTCTCCTGTTTCTCTTTTTTTCTTCTTTTTTAATGTTTTCTTTCTTTTTCTTCTTTCTTTGCCCTTGGCACTGGCCTATAACCCCCAGTACTAGGATGTGGTTAGCACCCTCAATGAGCTGTTCATCAGAGAGACCTACAAGGTTTCCCAAAATAAGACAGACTTCTGTCAGAGCACTTGATTACCCACCAGAAGTTAATGGTAAGACCCTACTGACAAAGAAACCATATGCTGTAGGTACAGAACATGGAGAGAACTGGCTGGAATCTGGAAGAGAGCCAGTCCCCAGAGAGTTATCCCATCTAGTGCCAGAAGATGCTACATGAGCTACCGGGGGAAAGTGGCAACATCTGTCCAAGCAACTTGTGGACTAAGCTACTCAGAAGCAAACAACCTGACGTGATGCTCACCCAAATGCAATAGTGGCACACAGCCATGGTGGGTAACCAACTGCTCTTGGATTGGCTAACAGATCCACTCAGTGGAAAGGAAACCATATCTGGAACTGGGAAACAAGTCAGAATCATGTCTAGATAAGTTCACTCTGCAATATCAAGCTCCCACCAATCTTGTACTGCAAGAGGGCCTGCATCTATTAAATTCTCTCTTAACTAACAATGGTTATCCCACTTATCCAGTGCTGACTTCACTCTCCATTGGAGAATCTGCTTCTCTTTTTCAGATGGACACAGGACCTGAGGAGACAAACAGCCCATCGCTCTTCACCAGAGCCCCAGCTGAAACCATAGAGGAATTGGGGAAATGAGCAAGAGTGCTGCTTTGTGGGTGAACCTGATATCAGCACAAGGGTGAAGGAGATAGACACAGAGAACACTCAACACCTACCAAAGCAGAGATCCAGAGACACAGAGGCTCCTAAGAGCCCATCACTGAAGTAGACCCAAAAGGAACCCAACATGGCTCAGGAAAATTTGAAGAAGAGGGGGTGGAAAGATTGTTAGAGCCACAAGTTGGGACATTATCCACAGAGACATTGCCTCTTTCCCACATCTGATGTCTACACTCACAATGCAGGACCCACAATCCCCCCAACAGGAGGGTCCCTTTGGAGGGGGGAGGACAGGGATGAGGGTAAGGATGGTACCAACATGTGCTGTTTACATTCTGGGTATGTCCACAACTAATAATAATTCTACAAAAAGCCATACTACGATCCTCTCAAGTCCACTGAGCTGCAGCCTGGTGGGCTTACGCCTGGACACTGCCCCTCCCCAGGCCCCATACCCCAAGCCCATCCCCCCAGGTCCAAATGGCGGTGAAGTATTTCCTGGGCCAGAGAGGGCTCTGAAGTTCCAGGGACCAAGTGTTTGAGACCTTCTGGCAGTGGTACCCTACTCCCTACAGCAAACACGTCTGGACTGAAGACACAGTGCACCAGAGGTGACCCCTGACCAGAGTTTCTGTCCCAGGGTTTCTGTTGACCAAGACCAACAGGATGCTCCACTGGGTCCAGCAACTGTGTCCTGCCAACATTGTTCACTCGGTGTACATCCTAGAGGACCCTAGTGTGGACCCACGGAATAGGACCATGACCACCTTCACCTGGAACATCAACCATGCCGGGCTGATGGTAACGATGTGTTTACTGTGTGAATTCTGACAAGCAAGCGCTGGAGCGAAATCCCCAGGGAAGCCTGGGTCTCCTCTAGCTTCTTAGGGGGTCTCCAGAGCGTCCAGGAATTTGGTCTGCCCCAGTTCAAAAGCAATGTGGGCTGGAGAGATGACGTAGCCGTTAAGGCACTTGCCTGCGATGCCTAGGGACCCAGGTTCGACTCCCCAGAACCCACCAAAGTCAGATGCACATGGTGGCACGTGCATCTGGAGTTCGTTTGCAGTGGCTAATGACCCTAGCGCATCCATTCCAGTCTCCGTCTAACTCTTTCTCTCTCAAATATAGAAATAATATACAGCTATAAAAGCAATGTGATCAAGACAGTGAAGGGTTTTGAATACATCTTGGCCAAGCTGCAAGGTGAGACCCCTTCCAAAACACTTGTTGGGACAGCCAAAGAGGCCAATGAGAAAGCGAAGGAGACAGCACTGGCAGCTACAGACAAGGCCCAGGACCTTGCCACCAGCACGCCACCAAATAGCAGCAGCAGCCGGTGTAGCCCGCCAGCCAGTGCAGCTCAGCCCGCTCGCCTTCTCCCCTTGTACTTTCATTGTTAAAAATCAACTTGCCCTCTCTGCTGTTGGGGTGGTGGCTGGGCAGGTGCCCTGTTCAGCATCTCAGTACACCAGGCTGGTGTCCATGCTAAGCCCAGCCTCCTTGTCCCCGGCCCCCCTTGGGCATCTGACAGGTACGGAGAGATTGTGACTTGCCCAAGGTCACAAGCGGTGCGCAGGAGAAGTGGCAATAACTGATAGACTGTGAGCCCCACGAGGGCAGGGTTCCTTGTTCTATTCTCTGATGTGTCCCAAGTCCCTGGAATATTTAGCATATAATAAGCATTCAATAAATACTTGTTGGACTCGATAGCACCCCTACGAAAAAGAAAAAGAAAAAAATAACAATAAAAAGATAAAGATGAGACTGTGAAATCCGGAGGCACTAAAGTGTTTTGTCTAAGCATATGCAACTCATGAGGGGCGAGGTTGAGCATGACTTATATTTTTCATTGTCAATATTATAAAAAATATAAGTTGATATAAAAACACAATAATCATTAATGTATATCTAGATCTCCTGTACTTAGATTTTGCTATGAGTCCACAAAGGAAACGTTATCAAAGCCAGTATTTTTATAAGAATTGCCTTATAAAATAGTTGGGCCTCTGTTCCTTACTGGTTGTTCAATTTCTTGTAAGCACCCCCCCCCCACACCCAGCCCCGGTTTACAAATGGAACTCATAGACTTGGTGAGCTTTCAAAGAGAATCTGCTTGAGTAGTTTAGCTATCGGAATAGCCTTACAACGGCCACAGATGATCGCTTTTTCTATTCAGTTCCACAAGACAAACAATGTTATTAAAAGTAAACTGTCGGAGACGTGCTTACAAGTTGAGCCTCTCAAATCTTGCCCCACTCCCTTGAGCCCACAGGCACGAGCAGTCAGTGGGTAGAGGAGAGGGGCAGCTGGCTCACTCAGAACCAGGGCTTACACAGAACTGTTACCGAGGGTGCATGGCAAGTCCTCTTCTGTGTGTGCTGTCAAATCCTCAGCTTCACCTTCATTTAATTGACTGGATCCAATGCAAGGGTTAGCAACGAGAATCACTAGACACATGACCACTCCTTCGCAACAACAAAGGCAAAAGGGTCCATTCGGGATACCCATGAAGCTCACTACCCATTTTTGCCAGAGTCTCCATGCTGGGCACTGTTAACAGGAAAACTAGAATCCACTTGGGACTCCAGGCTCCATACAGGAAACCCACAGAATTCGAACTTCAGATCAGTGGCAACATTTTCAGTTAGAATTACGTTCTGTGCAATACGTTGGACATAAACCAAAAAAAAAAAAAAAAAAAAAAAAATCACTCTTTGAAATTCTGATTTAGCTGACCATTCTGAATTTTTATCTGCTTAATCCAGCAATGCTGAGTGCATCATGCAAGCTCTATCATTTGTCAGTTTTCTCACAGTGAATCCAGAGAAGTCGGTGTTTTGTATGGCTGGTCCCTTGGGGTTACTTCATCCTCCCGGAGGTTGCAGTTGGCATCCAAGAGCAGCACAGAAGAGTAGTGTCGGGGACTTTCTTGCCATCTTGGATTTCTACGAGAGTCTCCAACTCCTGCCTCATGTGGGGACTGCTCTGCTTCCAAGGTGATTCCATAAAGCCTAAGTTCTCCGGTCATATTTGAACTGTGATTAAGACTTTAGAGGATTGCTTCTTTTTAAGTAATTATTTAAAAACTTTATTAAAACTGTACATAATCCCCTCCTACCACCCTGTTTTGTCCTCTTTCCCCCAGGCCCCTCCACTGCACGCTGCTTTCCTCCTATTCCCTGTTCTGTTTTGATGTCTTTCCTCTGTCTTCCTCCATCATCCAATATGACAATATGTTGATGGGCCCAATATTATGCAGGTCTTGTGCAGAATACAACAGCCACTGTAGTCATGAATGCAGTGATAACTTTGTGTCTACAAGATAGCATACGTACCACTTCTCATAAGAATAGCACTAGGAAACAGGTTTTACTTAACTCATAAATATAGAGTGATATTTCCCTAGGTGAAAATATATAACATATTACTTAAAATTTCATAGTAAAATAAGGAAGTCAGTATGTGGCCATCCAAGCTGAGATTTTAAAAATTGGACTTGAAATTCTACATCGTAGTTCGAGTGTTCACTATTTTCTAAGCCCCGTTTAGCAATAAAGATACAGCAGTGAACAAGACACATCCAAATTCCCTTTCCTAGAGCTTACTCCTATTAGGAGGCGGATGCTAAAAAGTAGAATACATGACTTGATAAATACTATTAAGTGTCAAGCAGGGGAAAAAAAGATAAGAATGTTTGGGAAATACAGATTTCTGATTAATGCTTTCATTGACCTTTGGCAACTCAGAAAATGCCACTTTGTTTAAGACCTTGGGTTGAAAACCTTTTCAAATTGTATGCGCTGAACTTTCAACAAAGGCCTTATGCCAGCACGGTGATGCCATGCTAATCCCTCCAGGCAGTCTGGCCCTGATCCCATGGGCTAAAAATCTTGAGCCCAGATACCCAATAATGATCATTAGTCTCCTTGAACTTTGAAGCCTTGGGATTTTTTACCACTCATTTCTCCACAGGTAAGTTATCCACTGATTTTCCCATCACCCTCTATTCTTAAATAAAGATTTGGGACCCTGTATTTTTAAATTTATTTATTTATTTATTTATTTATTTATTTATTTAAGAGAAAGGGAGAGAGAGAAAGAGGCATATAGAGAGGGGGGGCATGCCAGGGCATACAGCCACTGCAAAGGAACTCCAGACCCATGAGCCACCTTGTGCATCTGGCTTATGTGGCTCCTGGGGGAACTGAATCTGGGTCCTTATGCTTTGCAGGCAAGCACCCTAACCACTAAGCCATCTCCCCAGCCCAGGACCCTGTATTTTTAGAACAGTTTCTGACTTCAGTTGCACCAGTATCTTGAGAGCTTTCAATTGATACTTAAAAAAAAAAAAATCAAACATACCAGCCTTCCGCTCTTTGATGTCTACGGTATGAGAGGTCACCACTCATCTTGAGCAACAGTGCTCTCTTCTCCGTGCATCTTGGGTTGAGCGAGATCATGGCCAAAAAAAAAAAAAAAAAAAAAAAAAAAAAAATTGTCTCCAACTCTGAAATCTGTATCTGTAGCATGCCCTTATCTGCTGGTCCTCACTCTCTAAGTTCTTCTATCCTTGCTAATGTCTTTTAGAACTCCTCTTGACATGTTCTCGACACATGTTTTGGAGCGTCTACTCTGAACAGACTGCAGTTGAACTCTCAGAATGTATTAGAAAAAAACAGAATCATGTTCAATGTACATGCAATGCAGGGGAAGAAAACTAGTGGGTTAACCATTACAAATGTGGTAAACTGTAGACAATGGAGTGTGCAGGGAAGGGGAACTTACTAAACTGGGGAGAGATTTGCACGTTCAAAGAATGCTAAGAGATGAGAGACACCCACAAGAGTGTGGAGTGCAGGGCTACATCAAAGGATGAAGATTAAGTGAGTTCAAGGCCAGCCTGAGACTGCATAGTGAATTCCAGGTCAGCCTGGGCTAGAGTGAGACCCTACCTCAAAAAAATAAAATATAGGGCTGGAGAGATAGCTTAGTGGTTAAGGCACCTGCCCACTAAGCCTAAGAATGCCTGTTCGATTCTCCAGGTCCCACATTTAGCCAGACGCAAAGTGATGCAAGGGCGCAATGCCGCACTTTCCCACAAGGGGGAGCACGCATCTGGAGTTCATTCACAGAGGCTGAGAGGCTGCTGGCAAGCCCATTCTCTATCTGTCTCTCTGTCTCTCTCTCTTTCTCTCTCCAACATATATTTGTTGTCCAAATATATGTTGGAGAGAGAAAGAGATAGAGTGCTGGGTTTGGTGTCATACACCTTTAATCCTAGCACTCAGGGAGCAGAGGTAGGAGGATCATTGTGAGTTCAAGGTTAGCCTGAGACTACATAGAAGGAAGTGGCTTATACTACCTGGGCTGTTGGGGCAGAGTTGAAGAAAGTTGAACCCCAACCTAACAGCCCTAAAGCATATTTGCTGAGCCTAGACTTCCCAGTCAACATATGAATTATTCTTTTCTGGTATCTATGGCATTTTTGAAGGCAAAATCTTGAGAAAAATTCAAATCTCCTCCAATCGTTGCCCTTGGGAGTGTGGTGCTATTGAAGAAAATTGTAGAGTCAGAATGATTGGCATCATTTCAGTCTCTCTCCACAACTCATTTAGAATTTGGGGATCACTCACCCATCTCTTTGCTCCTCCTTTTACTAATTTTTCAAAATTTATTTATTTATCTATTTAATTAAGAGGGAGAGAGAGGCAGATAGAGTGGGAGGGAATGGGTGCACCAGGACCTCTACCTGCTGCAAACAAACTCCTGATGCATGCACCACATTGTGTATCTGGCTTTACATGGGACCCAGGGAAACAAACCTGGGTCCTTTGGCTTTGCAGGCAAGCGCCTTAACTGCTAAGCCATTTCTTTTTCTTTCTTCTGACCCTGATGTGTAGCAAAATGCCTAGCTTCATTTTACAAGAAGCACTCCATCTTGCCTACCATGGAGCTATCATCGCACCCTCTATGTCTTCACAGAGACTACTGCATATCCCATCATTAATTAATCTCATATAATTAAGTCAAAACTACCATATAAGGGATGGAGAGATGGCTTAGCTGTTAAGGTGCTTGCCTGCAAAGCTAAAGGACCTAGGTTCGAGTCCCCAGGACCCACATTAAGTCAGATACGCACATGCATCTGGAGTTTGTTTGCAGTGGCTGGAGGCCCTAACTTGCCCATTTTCTCTCTCTCTCTCTCTCAAATAAATAAATAGAAATTAAAACTATCATAGAAGCTATAGCAACCCCCAGGAAATTCACCATATCATATGAATAATATATCTTTGCATGCCAATTTCCTCACTAGAGCCTTGGTAGCAGTGGCCGTATCTTGGGTCTTTATCCTTTTTCTGCCTCTAGTACATAGTGATAATATTGATGCTTATTGGGGGGCTGGAGAGATGGTTTAGCAGTTAAGGCTTTTGCCTGCAAAGTCAAAGGACCTTGGTTCGATTCCCCAGGACCCACGTAAGCCAGATGCACAAGGTGGCGCATGTGTCTGGAGTTCACTTGCAGTGGCTGGAGGCCTTGGCATGCCCATTCTCTCTCTCTCTTTCTCTCTCTCTCTGCGTGTGTGTGTGTCTGCCTCTTTCCCTCTCTTACTCTCTCAAATAAATAAATAAATAAAATTTAAATACTGATGCTTATTGCAATACCATTATCAGTCTCTATGTATAGAAAAGACAAGACAATTGAGTCACTAAAAGGTTAAGAATCATTCCAAAACATCTCCAGGTGGCAATTGTTAAAATGGGATTCAAAGCATTACTGATTTCTTTAGTGCCTTTCTGCTACCACTAACAGTACCAGGCACCTTGTAGTAGATTCTCCATGTATGGACAAGTTATATGTAAACCAACATGGCTGCTTGATAAATGCTCAGGGTGGAGGAGAGTGTAGTTCCAGTTAGTGAGCGTATTATTGCTCATTAATTTGAGCTTTTAGACTGGGGAGGAAATGGATATTGACTTTGAGGTGAATTTAAATTTCTCACCGTCTATAACTGGTAGGACACTGGTTGTTTTATCTCGTGATAAAGAAGCTCAATCCTGCTGAGGGAGGACAAATTAACTTTGGGAAAAGAGCAAAGGAAAGTCACAAGAAGCCAATCTGCACAGGGATTCCTGGAAAGAGCAGAACCTGGGAGTAGAGAGTTGGGTTATACTGGGAGCCTGCTTTCGGCAGTGGGTCAGGCCAAGCTAGATAGCGCTTAGTAACTTGTTTTAACAGTATTTCTGATGAGGTACAGTGAGTGGTCCTTTTCAAGGCTACTATCTTCATTTCCACAACAAAATTTTTTTCTAAATATTTTATGTATTCACTCATTTGAGAGAGAGGGGGGAAGAGGCAGAGAGAGAGAGAAAATGGCCACTCCAGGGCCTCCAGCCACTGCAAAGGAACTCCAGACGCATGCGCCACCTTGTGCATCTGGCTTAAGTGGGTCCTGGGGAATTGAACCTGGGTCCTTAGGCTTCGAAGGCAAATGCCTTAATCACTAAGCCATCTCTCCAGCTCTCCACAACACAATTTCATCTTCCTTTGTTTTTACATTACAAGCTATGGAAGGAAAAAAAAAAAATCCATGAATGCTGTGCATCTACATCTGTGCACGCGCACGTGTACACACACACACACACACACACACACACACACCAATTCTGGCAGAGGCTGACTACATGAGAGCTGCAAATTGTGCAAGAGCTAACCTCACAAGTGAGTGATGCCCATTAAAAATGAAAGGAGTTGTTTCCAAACTGATTTCTCAGCGTTCATCTGTTTTCCGTCGAGTTTCTATTTCTTTTGGACTATTTTCTTTGGAATTGTTTACCTTTGCTCACAGTGCAGAGACCCCACAGATACAGAGGCATGCCATTGTGTCAACGTTGTTTCCAAGGGTAGTCCAGTAAGGTCACAGATAAGCAGCTGGCTGGACAAGACGCAACAGCTGGCCTAATTCTTCCAGGCACTCTGACTCAGGAAGGGTGCTTTGGAGCATCTGCTTAGAAATGCTGTACGCTTGCTTTCATGATGCGTGGAAAGGAGAAATGGAAATCAATGAGTGGGGCGAGTGAAAGCTGGTCAGGGGAAGGGTTTGCTTTGCAATCCTTTAGACTCACGGCTTCTGATTGCGTAGTCAAAGTTCCGTGTAACAACTTAACAAATGATTTTTTTAAAAATATATGTATTCATTTTTTTGAGGCAGAGAGAGAGAGAGAGAATGGGCGTGCCAGGGCCTCTAGCCACTACAAACAAACTGTGCCACCTTGTACATCTGGCTTTACATGGGTACTGCGGAATCGAACCTGGGTCCTTTGGTTTCTGCAGGCAAGAACTTTATCCACTAAGTCATCTCTCCAGCCTCCCAAATGATATTTTTAATTATCTAGTTCACACAGCAAGTCACAGGTTATCAATAGGAGGGCTCCCTTTTTATCTTTTTATCTTATTTTTTTTATCTTTTTTTATTGGCCTTTTGATCGCAGGGTTTTCGGGTGTAGATTGCTGACAGTTAAGATTGCTTCCATACAGGTTGGCTTTGATTGAGAACGACCCTCCCACTCGCCATATGCCAGTCACATGACTGATGGATGTGAACGTGCCCTCCTCCCTGGTGGGCACCAGTCATAAAATCAGGTGAAACAGTTAAAGGTATCTATGGCAAATAAGGACTTTGAAGGCGCTAGACGGAGCTTTGTGTGGCTACTCAGAGAGAAATTACCTAAGGTCTCCTGACTTAAAGCAAAGGGGAAACAAGTCTATTCTTGCAACGATGGTACTCTCCAGTAGAATCAGGGCAAACTTACAAATAAGTTCCCAAGTTCAGGAGACCCCACAGAAGCTAGTATTCATGAAAAATAGTGACGGAACACATGGTTTCAAATTCCTTCCAGAACCTGAGGGCTACCTGTCCAAGAGCCTTTGGAATATGCTAGAACCCACCCCTTGGCTAAAATGTATGTGATGTAGAAAGAATGCTAGTTGAGGGGGGAGGACAAGGTGAAGGGTCACAATTAGACATTTTAGACTAGCTTAAAGTTCAGTGCACTTTTTTTAAAAAATGCATGAGGAAAAACAAAAAAACAAACAAACAAAAAAAAAAAAACAAGCTCCCTGCTCCCCTCCCCGGAAAGAGACTGTTTAACATAATGAGCTGTGGTTTGTTGCAGCGATAGCAGTTGCCTGCTAATAGTTGTGTTTAAAATTCCTGTTTCTTATCTTATTTACTGATTGATGGAAATCCGTGACTTGGAAGACCTTCCTCCCCAGCTCTCCCTCCCAGGCTGAGTGAATCACTTGACACAGGGGACATTAGACAACACACTGGCTTCCTTGTTAAATCCCTTCGGTCATGTCAGCTGGTCCAATGCGCAGACCCCTGGTCGCATCTGCATTGTGTCTTATCGCAACCACCTGAAGAGGCAGGCCACACAGGGTGGCCTTCCTTAATTTAAAATCCACAGAGGGAAAAAGAAAAAGGAGAGAGAGAGGGGAAAAAAAAGACAAACTTTTTGTTGTTTTTGTTAGCAAACTCCAGTTTATGACAAAAGGCATGCATGTGGCTGTATTTTTGGACTACTTTTCTTCTTTAAAGCCCCCTTGGTCTTCACACTATAAATAAATAACTAAACAAGGAATCTCCGAATTATTTTCAAACAGATCGCATTTAAAAAAAAAAAAAAACCAAATGATTTCTTACAACCAGTCTGTTTTGCAGTGGGTTTTTTTTCCCCCCTTCCTTGTTTTTCTTTTTCTCTCTCTCTTTTTTTTCCCCCTGTAGATTCTGAAAAGAAATAACGGGCTGTAGGCATCGCCTGTGGCTTGCTGGTCGCGCTCCTTGGGTGGTCTGAACCGACTTTACGATTTATTCCGCTAATGGGAAGGGAGCATGACCCCCAGTGGCCACAGAAAGAGAGCTGCATGCGGGTTTAATGCTCTCGCCACAAAAATGTCTGCTATGACTAAGCTGTGTGGCTGAAGTCAGTGTCTGAATGGTGCTAGAAAGGAACTTAGGCATTAAGTGTGCACTATTTACTATAGATCGGCTCTTGGGATTAGGCCAAGGGTTCATACTCAGTTTCAAAGAATAGCATGGAAGCTGCTAGAAAAATCAGAACTGTGCAATTTATTTTTACCAGTCTCCCTGGTGAGTTGCTTGGTGAAGGATTTACCTCATGATTTTTTTTTCCCCTTCTGCTTTTCCCCTGTTACTAAAGAGCCATTTGAAAACGTGCCACTTTTTGCTTTCTATCCCGTTTTTTTTTTGTGGAGGTGTTTGGGGATTTTGTTGTTATTGTTTGTTGTTTGTCACAGCCATGAATCACGATGTGATTGTTCTTTGATGTTAATTTGAAACGATAAAAAAAATGTCTGAGATTGAGAGAGAGAAAGTGTGTGTGTGTGTGTGTGTGTGTGTGTGTGTGTGTGTGTAAAAGAGAGAGAGCGAGCAGGGAGAAGGGCAAGCTGGAAAGTAATACTCATTTCCCACACACTGCCCTGCTAGAGAGCCCTCTTTGATCCAGTCTCCCTCCCCGGCAGTGTCATTACCGGTGCAAAGGAATGAACACACTTTGCCTCGTGTTGATTCTTTTACGGAGAAGGAAGGGGATAGATGGAGGAGGGAGGGAGGCAGGGAGACCTGTTTGCAATTTTGACGAAGACGAATGATCTTTTTGCAGTATAATACCTGCCCCTGACGTTCCAGCACGTCCGCTGCTGGTGGACTCTGCAAATGTGCAAAATTGAGAAGTGAATCCCTTTGATGTCTGTAGCTCGGGATCCTGGGTCCAAAATGTAGCTAACCCTCACTAAATGTTCCTCCAAGATGTTTCAGACTTCAAGGTTCAGAGAGAACATCCAGACCAGTCCAAGTCACTGGCTTACAAACAGCACACGTATTGAAAGCCCCCACATTGCTTAGTTGTTTGGCGTTTGAAGCTTTAACCAATTGAAAATGATCAGAACTCATCTCATTCCAGGAAGAGGGGAACCTCCCCATCTCCCCAGATACTGAGGAACTTCACTTATACTATCTGCTCCAAATATTTCCTTGTAAAAATATTTTTCTCATATCATATATGGGGGGAAAAAATCAACGCTGGACCTCAAGGCTGAGCCTGCTTCCCCTGTAAGCCTTCATCATCGCCTTAGACAGTCCACGAGGAGCCTTTGCGGCCCTGACTGAGCAGTTGTTCAGCAGGGCAGGGCATCATTCCCCACCCCACCCCCCACCTTGGAAACCCAGTGCAGAGCAGAGTGAATGGCTATTGAGTCTTTAGAGATTAACAGGGTTATCAAGACAGGGCACTTGACCTTACCCCCTTCCCAGGGCCAAGAAGATAGGCAGGGTTTTGAAAATTACTTCTCCAAGCCATTCTTCTGTTCTCCCTGAAGGTGCAAGGGAGAAATAAAACAAGCCTACGTGCTTCCGCCTCCCACTTCACCTCATTTCCTCCCTCCTCCTAACAGAACCCCCGCCAAAAAAAAAGAATGTCTTCCAAAAATCATGACCTACCAGGAGGCATTCTTTTAAAACTCAACAGAACCCAATGCAATGTTCTGGATTAGAACTTCCAGAACCAAGAGGACCTTAATGGAGAGACAAGCAAAATTTGAGTAAAGTCTGCCATTTAGTTTTAATACTGCATATGTATTAACTTCTTGCTTTGGACTGTGATTATATAAGACATGACTATGAGGACATACCAAGGGAAGGGGCCAGAGTCACTCTCTGTATTATCTAACAACTCCTGTGTAGGCATCATATTATCTCAAGCAAAAAAGATCAAAAAACACTTACTGTCCAAAGACTGATTTATTTGTGGTCCTGATTAATAATTCCCATCTCTTTCCTACACCCATCTACTCCCACGGCTGGGACCAGGCCTCAGAGCTGTAGGGAAAGTTCATTTGCATAATACCCATGGCCTAACTGCTTACCAACGCCTCCTGCTTTGAGAGCTTTGCTCTTCTCCCAGAGCAGTCACAAGTCACCAGTGCCCTGTTAGAACTATGCCAAGCAACAGATAAAAAGCAACAGAATGTCAATAATGATGGAATAAAACATTACATACTGTTTGCAACGCAGATAAGAGATATTTATTTATTTATTTATTTATTTATTTATTTATTTGAGAGAAAGAGAGAGAGAGAGTATGGATGTACCAGGGCCCCTGCTGCTGCAAACTAATCCCAGGTGCATGCACCATTTTGTGCATCTGGCTTTACGTGGGTACTGGGAAACTGAACCTGGTCTGGCAGGCCTTGCAAGGAAGTACCTTTAACTGCTGAGCCATCTCCCCAGCACTAAGAGTTTTTTTGTTTTTTTTTTTAATTTTATTTATTTATTTGCATATGTATATGTGCTGCTACAAACAAATGCCTGCCTGGCTTTACATGGATGGATGGGGACTTGAGTTGTCAGGCTTTGCAAGCAAGCACCTTTAACCACTGACCATCTCCTAGCCCCAAGGTGAAGTCTTGTTCACAGCACTGGTTGCAAGTACTTGTGCATCACTGTGTTTAACTAGATGATGCCATCCGTGCCTCCTGCACTGAGTAAAGAACCGGGCACATTAGTGCCCAGTAAATATTTTAGAAATGAATGGGCAGACGTGTCCAGCGCTCACATAAAGGATACACATTCTTATGACAAAGGTTCTGTTCGCACCGAGTAGGGCAATCTTTTCTTTTTCATTTGTCTTTCCACCTCTCCTAAGCAAGAAGACAGGGTGAGTCGTGAAGGAGTGAAGATGCCACCTCAAAACCAGCTGCCTTTCAAGCCTTTCTAAGCCTAGGGTGTGTTCTTTTGGCATTATATACCCTACTTGGGTAGAGTTCTTAGGGAGAGAGTGAGAAATGTAAGAAGGCTTGCAAGGCATTGGGATAATGAGGCCAAAGGAATCTTCCCCTCTGGTGTGGGTTTCCCACCCTAATTGGTCACCACCCCTAACCGCCGGAGTGCAGCGTGCTGGGCAGATGGATCGCAGCACCGCAATGCCTGTCGACATCTGTGTGTTTCTGGTACACAGGTGTTTCAGCTTTATTCATGCAGGAAGCGGCATGAAGGTTTTCCCCTTCTTTTCCAGGGGAGGGAGTTTTGGGGAGGTGGGAACACCCACGATTGTTTCTCAGAATAGGAAGGAGGCAAGGGCTGGGGGAGGGAGCACACAGCCCACCCACTGCTTATGGATTCCTCGCCTCCCTGCCGGTCAGCCTTATTCTGTAAGGTGTAAATCAGAGAGGGGTACATGCGCGCGATCTGGGAAGATTTCCAGATGCACATCGCACAAAGACCCATGTGTTCTCGTTGTGCGGAAACAGCACACCATCCGAGCAGTTCTGGGACACCAGACCTGTGTTGGGACATGTCATGTTGTCTGTTCTCTTGCCTTTCACTCTGCTGACTGAGAGCTCGGAAGCCAGAGGGAGTGGACGGTTAGGAAAAGCTTCCTTGTCCCCCTGTGTGGAGACTTTGTGAAAAGTCTGATGGGCGGCTGTTGCTACTGCTGCGGGAAGCCCAGGGCCAGGCAGTGCCTGCCAGAGCCGCCTGCCAGATGTGCTCACCAAGAGACAGACCCGCCAAAGTCAAGGGCAGCTCTACCACCGGTCAGCGTGACACCAGGAGACTCTGGAGTCCTGTGCTTCCATGAACTGGTAGCAAATGTTCAAAGTGACCGTTCCCGCTTGCTTTCACGTGTACATATTTATTTTTTTGCTCCCTCTCTCCTTTCATTATTTTTTTTTAAACTGAATTTTCTGGGGAGAATATCTCTTCTAGTAAATGCTGGGGACCTAAGGGCCTCGAGCATGCTAAACAAGCAGTCAAGCACTGAGCTCTACCCCAGCCCTAAATTTTTTTTCTTGAAAACACATCACATATAGGAAGGTGACATTAGGTGACGTTTGCTTATTTCCTGCCCCTGTCTGGAATCAATATTGCATCCAGAAACCTAACCTGTGATTCCTGAGGAGCATACATTTCTACTTGTGTTAACTTCTCTCTTACTTGAATTCTTTTTCCCTCCTTCTAACAAAATTGTTTTCCTCCTTTCTCTTGGAGTGGCAACTACATGTTTTGCCTTTCCGCTTTCTTGCTTCCGCGGGATTTCTTAGGATCTAACCTGCTTTGTCTTCATGACCGTGATCGCTTCTGTCCAGCACTCTGCAACATTTTCCTCTAATTTTCCCTAGATCGGGTCAGGATGTTGCTTAGTGACTTCTGTGAACGTGACCACTTCCATTTCTGCTCACTTCTTATAACCACACTTAGGCAGGACCATCATGGTGTAATTATTTCTTCCCTTAATAACATAGTTACTTTTTAAGCCTCCTTGAGTTAATAAAGTCTGCTGTGTGACATTTGAAATGAGTCATCTGAATTCCTTTTAGGAAGCTATCATCTGAAACACAATTGATGATGAGGGTCATGGAGCATAGAGAGTAAAGATACACGGGACAGGAAATACACTTGGGATTCTACAGAGGATATTGCCCTCGGCCCCAAAGCTCCAGAAATAACCAATCATAAGGTTGTGAGTTATGGAAGTTCTGTTCTCCAGAACCCATTTGAGGTCATAATTCAAGTAGAAATTATCTTGGTTTTTCTGCCTTATTTCCCCACCCTATTTGCAATCCTGTTTTCTAGTCTCCCTCAAAACCACTAAATAAATCCCAGACATTTAACTCTATTAAGAAAAATAAATGTCTTATCCGCCTGTTAATAGGACTCAACTGCTGGGTCATTGGGAACTGGTCATACTTTATCCCACCCACTTTCTAAGCCTTGCAATAAATGGTAGAGAAGGAGTGTGTTAAAATGGAACTGCTTTTTTTTTTTTTTGTACTTTAAGAAATTTTAACCTGATAATTTTTATCCTTTTCCTCAAAGGAAAGGATTTTTTTTTTTCCTAAGCAAAACAAATGGTACCACCTGGCACCAAAATTAGAAACTTGCTTTAATAATTGTATGTTTTCATATTTTGCTAAAGTCTACATGGCCTGGCACATTAGAGCTGTTATTCAAAGCCACAATTAAAGGTACCGTCAATTGAGCAAATATGTAGAGGCCAGAGAGCAAACAGTTCGTCAGGGCAATGATCTTTATGATTGTTACAAACCAATTGGAAACCAGGAGGACATTTCTTAAATGTTATTTTTATTATTGGTGATCAATGGATAAGTCCAACCATATCATTATCTATGACTTAACCAAGGGGGGAAAAAACATTTTCTGCATTTATTTAATACATACTATGTTCTTTGGATTATGGGATGTGGATTATGTTTTTCAAAAATTGTTACTTTCATAGCCGGGCATGGTGGTGCACGCCTTTAATCCCAGCACTCGGGAGGCAGAGGTAGGAGGATCACCGAGAGTTCGAGGCCACCCTGAGACTGCAGAGTTAATTCCAGGTCAGCCTGGACCAGAGTGAGACCCTACCTCAAAAAAAAAAAAAAAAAATTGTTACTTTCAGGCCTAGCTCCATGTTCATCGTGTGTGTGTGTGTGTGTGTGTGTGTGTGTGTGTGTGTGTGTGTGTAAGTACATACATATGTATATATGTAATTGCAAGCAGAGACAGAGGTAGACAGAGAGAGAGAAAGAGAGAGAATGGGCATGCCAGGGGCCTGTAGCCATTGCAAATTAACTCCAGATGCACGGGCTACTTTGTGCATCTGGCTTTATGGGGTTACTGGGGAGTCGAACTCCAGTTGTTAGGTTTTTGCAGGCAAGCGCCTTAAGTGCTAAGCCATCTCTGCAGCTCCCATATTCACCACTTTCTATAACATCATTTCCAACCTAAAGAATAGTGTACATTTCTGAATTTGAGAATGGGAATTCATAATATTAATATTAATTTTGGGGGTTGTTGTGAGGCTCATGACGAGTAATCTATAATTTTACTCAAAAATGTATTTAAAGGAGATTTCAGAGTTCAAACAAAAGTCAAAAATGTGCTCTGTTCTCAATGGTGTGGAACTAGTTATGGCACCTTTCAAAGTTTGTTTCCTCATCTGAAAGAAATGGGTTAATAAAACCACTCTCCATAGAAAGTTACTATAAGGACTGAGTTGATGAATTACAAGAGAAAATGCTTAGCACAGGGATCTGAGTTGCGTGAGCAGCCAATGACTGCAAAGAACCATTCAAGTAGAATCGCTCAGTCTGTGATTCTTGCATCAACTGTAGGCCAGTAAGTTTCTGAGTGAGCAAGCATCCTGAGTTGGCTCTGTCTTGACCATATAAATGCAGACTTTATTATAGAAACGTTATTGTTTTCTATTGCACATGTAGACTAACTTTAATATCTAAAGGTACTAACTTTTCACATATTGAAGGACTTTTCTGTATGAAAAACCATCAGACCATCTGGATGAAGGAAGGATAAGCTGCACAGCTTACAGACCTCTTTGTGGAGAGGAGTCATCATGCTAATGCCTGCTGGACAATAAGAAGTAATCTGTAGGGCTAGAGAGATGGCTTAGCAGTTAAGGCATTTGCCTGCAAAGCCTAAGGACCCCAATTCGATTCTCCAGGTCCCACGTAAGCCAGATGCACAAGGTGGCGCATGCGTCTAGAGTTCGTTTGCAGTGGCTAGAGGCCCTGGCATGCCCATTATCACGCTCTCTCTCTCTCTCTCTCTCTCTCTCTCCCCTCTCTCTGTCTCTAATAAATAAACAAATAAAAATAAAATCTTTAAAAAACATTTTTTAAAAATAGAAGTAATCTGTAAAATGGTTTCAGTAACTATTCTAACCAAAACAAGTGCCTTAACTGCTAAGAACCTTGTGGGCTGGAGAGATGGCTTAGCAGTTAAGGCACTTGGTCTACAAAGCCAAAGGACCCAGATTTGATTCCCCAGGACCTATGTAAGTCAGATGCACAGGGTAGCACATGAGTCTGGAGTTTGTTTGCAGTGGCTGGAGGCCCTAGTGTGCCCATTCTCTCTCTCTCTCTCGCAAATAAATAAAAGAAGAAGAGATTTCACATAGTTCTAACCACTTATCTGACCATCTTGCAAGTAAGATTTGAACTGAAACCATGCTGAGTTCATGGTGGGTGGGATCACAGCTTGACCAGGACTACTCAGTTATTTAAATAGAGGGGAAGAGATAGACCACTTTTAAAAAATATATTAATTAATTAATTTTTATTTATTTATTTATTTATTTATTTATGAGAAAGAAAGAGGCGGAGAGAGAGAGAGAGAATGGGCACACCAGGGCCTCCAGCCACTGCAAACAAACTCCAGATGCAGGCGCCACCATGTGCAGCTGGTTTATGTGGGATCAGGGGAATCAAACCAGGATCCTTGGGCTTTGCAGGCAAACTCCTTAACTGCTAAGCCATCTCCCCAGCCCGATATACCTCTTTTCTAAACCTAAACCTCATGCCAGGACCCCAGGGATGGACTGAGGGGAGCAGGGAAATCACTGGAGCTCTATTTGCTCCTCTCTTCAATGCGGCCACATTGAATAAACCCCCTTTTCTGACTTGACTCTTACTAGTTTCTTTAATTGGCCTGTTGAGGACAGGTAGCCAAGCCTAGCTTGTGAGGGCTGACAAGAGTCCAGGCTGTAACCCTAACAACTCCAGTAACAACATCCCATAGGCTTTCCCAGACGGATTCTTTTCTCTCCCTTTATGTCTATGGAGAGATGGAAACAGGAAAGACAGAGAGCAAACAGTCTAACCTAGGGCAAGAAAAAGAACAGATAAAGTCGCAGACCGCTGTGGACAACGGAAGAAACCTGAGATATTACCCAATTTGACCTCTTGGCTTAACATGTCAGAAAGTTTTGAGGGAAAGTGATCTTCCAAAGCCAAAGAAACTCATGCGAAGTCTAACACTAGAATTCAGGACCCTTGTTCCCATGACTTCACACTGCCTTTTCCCTGAGCGCCATCCACTCCAGCCCTAACACTGCTCTCATTATCTGACCTGGTTGTGGTTTTCTGTTGAAAGACGGAACCAGATCAAGAAAGGCAACTGTGGCACTAGACATTTGAGTTAATCTCACCCCTATATCAAATTAATAAGGGCTGGAGAGATGGCTGGCCTGCAAAGCCTGACAGCCTGGGATTGATTCCTCAGTACCCACATAAAGCCAGGTTCACAAACTGGAACATTCATCTGGAGCTCATTTGCAGTGGCTGGAGGCTCTGGCACACCTATTCTCTCTCTCTCTCTCTCTCTCTCTCTCTCTTTCTTTCCTCTCTGCTTGCAAATACATAAATAAAAATTTAAAAATGAATGAGAGGGCTGGAGTGATGGCTTAGGGGTTAAGGCGCCTGCCTCCTAAGACTAAGAACACTGGTTCCAATCTCCAGCGGTTCCAATCTCCAGGTCCCACGTTTAGCCAGATGCAAAGTGACTCAAGGGCACAATGCCGCACTTGGCCACAAGGAGGTGCACACATCTGGATTTCGTTCGCAGCAGCTGAGACACTGCTCGCGCTCCCATTTCTGTCTTCCTCTCTCTCTCTCCCTCTCTCTCTCTCTCTCTCTGTGTCTCTCTCCAAAAAAATAAGATAAAATTTTTTAAAAAGTTTAAAAGAAAATGAATGAGAATGCCACTGACTTGAATGTTTTCTTATCATTATTTTGTTTAAGAACAGTATTTGCATTGATATTTGGTTGCTCTGGACTGGGATCTTTATCACCATATTCTTTTTAATACGTTCTGTACTTTCAGTAATCTGAATACAGAAATCAGGAGACCCTTACTAACTAGTGACAGAAAATCAAGGGGAGTAAAATTATACACATAACAGTTCTCAACTCCTTGAAGAATCTGTTAGCATCTTGTTCAGCTTTTGTCCTGTTTCTGCTAGTATGTAGAATGCGCGCCCTTGAGGAATTCTTGGGGTCTGCTTGTTGAAAGAGTGTGCACACCTCTGAAATACATGCGTAAGCCATTGTGAATTGTATTGATGTACATAGTTTGCCATTACAGCCTGAGTTTTTGTCTCACAAGCTTTGGTCTGTCAGGCCTGGAGGGTCTATTCTTTCCTCAGACTCTTCCTCTCTCCTTAGCTACAGTGCATCTTTGTTACATGTGACAGCTCTTCCAGATGTGACTCTGACTCTGCGTCTCTTCACTCTGTCCCTCTTCATTATCATCTCCCAAGTTCTCCAGAGAGAAGCATTCCTCTCTCAGGGATGAAGTTGACATTCTTCCGCTTTTCACGTTTTCACGAGACCTCCCGAGGGAAACCTCAGCAACAAGCTGCATTTCTTTTTTAAATCTGAAAACCTTCAGTAAACTGTGGGCTTTGTTTCTTTCTACTTTCCGTTAAAGAATCTTTCCTCTTGTTTACTAATCCAAATCACCCTTTGGGAGATAGAGAAGCAGATTACATAAAACGAACAAGGGTTTATTTTTGCTCAATTCTACCCCCTCTGTTGAGCATTCTTATCTAATTTAATCCTTAGGGCAAGTTAAGAGATAGTAATGTCAGCCCCTTTATATAGAGGGGGGAAAAAATCTAAAAAGATCTAGGCCTCAGCAAATAACTTGGGTTGAACCTTTCAATATTAGCAAAAGGTTTATACAATATGAAAAGAGGGCTGGAGAGATGGCTTAGTGGTTAAGGCACTTGCCTGCGAAGCCTGAGAACACCCATTCGAATCTCCAGGTCTCACATTGAGCCAGACGTAAGCACGCAATGTTGCACATGTGCACAAGGGGGCGCACGCATCTGGAGTTCTTTCTCAGTGCCTGAAAAGGCCCTGGCACACCCATTCTCTCTCTGCCTCTTCCTCTGTCTCTTTCTCTCTATCTCTCTGTCTCTCTCAAATAAAAAAAAATATGAAAAGAAACCAACATATGGCATCCTTCAAGATCAGGACACGGCAGAGCACTCTGCCTCCTTCGTCATATGTGCTTCCTCATTGGCTGGCCTTTCTTGGTTATGGAGTTTCACACCTATGCCATGATACCAATAGTTTCAGTAGAGTGTATTATTAATGCCTGTTGCTCTTTACAGCTACATACCTATAAAAACTATTCACAAGGAACTGGGGCTGCATACGTTCAAAACAATTACATTTGAGGTGATATACAAAGATCTCAGTGCATATTTTGGAATATATTATATGAAGAGTGTATTAATTACTTTACGTATCACTGTGATAAAGCACCGTGCAGAAGCAACAAAAGGAAGGAACGAAGGAACAAAGGAAGGAACGAAGGAAGGAACAAAGGGGAGGGGAGAGAGGGAGGGAGGAAATAAGAAAGGGAAGAAAGGAGTGAGGGAAGGAGGGAGGGAGGGAGGGGGGGGGAGATTTATTTTGGTTCATGGTCTCAGAGGATTTCAGTCCGTCATGGTGGAGAAGGCATGACAGCAGGAGACACTCTCTGGCTCCGTTCCATGGTGGCAGGAGAGTGAGGTGCCCTAGTCTTCACATCTTGGCCAAGTAGGCAGCAGAGGATGGAACTAAAAGCAAGGTCAGGTTACATCCCTCAAAGGTCCATCCCCAGAGACCTATCTCTACCAGCCAGGTAACTCCTTCCTAAAGTTTCCCTAACTTCTCAGAATGACACCTTCAGCAGGGAACCAATGTTCACACCTAGGAGCCTGTGGGAGACATTGCAATTTGCATCATAAACAGATAAATAAATATAAAAATCGTATTTCTACAATTCCTGGTTCTTCAGTCATTTATATAAACATATACTGACTTACTCAATCCTAATGTAAGTCGACATTATAAACTCACTTTAAAACAAAAGACATCTTTTAAATCAAATAATTCAAAGTGATGATGCCCAACATTAATATTTTCATGCATTTATTCTTAAGAATTCCTGTATCAAAGATTTTTAAAATTTGTTTATTTAGAGCTAGAGAGATGGCTTAGTGGTTAAGGTGCTTGCCTGCTAAACCAAAGGACCCAGGATTGACTCCCCAGGACCCACATAAGCCAGATGCACAAGGGGGCACATGCATCTGGAGTTTGTTTGCAGTGGCTGGAGGCCCTGGCATGCCCATTCTCCCTCTTTCTCTCTCCCCCCCCTCTCTCCCTCTCTCTCTCTCTCTCAAATAAATTAAAAAAATTTTTAAATTGTTTATTTATTTGTAAGCAGAGAGAGATAGAAGAGAGACAGAAAGAATGGGAGCACCAAGGCTTCCAGCCACTGCAAAACAAACTCCAGACACATGCCACCACTTTGTGCACCTGGCTTTACGTGGGTACTGGAGAATCGAACCCTGGGTTGTTAGGCTTTGTAGGCAAGCGCCTTTACCACTGAGTCATCTCTCCAGCCTCTCAAAGTTTTTTTTTTTTTTATTCCATTAAATCATAGTTATTAAATGAAAATATAGGAGTTGGCCATGTAGCTCCGTGGTAGAATCCTTGTCTTGCATGCACAAGACCCTGAGTTCAAACTCTAGTATTCCGCCCCTCAAAAAAAAAAAAAAAAAAAAAAAAACATTAATTGAACAAGTTTTGGAAAGCTCTACCGGAGGGCCAAAGAAATCTTACTAATTGCCTCAGTTTCCTGTAGTACTCACCCCAGGTGGGCTAAGACCATGTCAGGACTGGTGGTGAGTGATAAATGAAGTTCAATAACTCACTGAACTGACATGAGACTGTAAAACTTGCATTGGTCCTTCTAGGACTCTGAATCAGCCTGGCACTAATACAGGGCCAGGAGCTGCCGGGCTGTACCCTGTGGGTGGAAAACCAGTATTAAATCACCACCTTTGTGACTCTTTGTAGCCATCACTCAGAGGATCTAGGGCCAGAAGTTTCCTTTTTTTTTTTTTTTTTTTTTTTTCCTTTTCCTTGACCTTGGTCGTCTTTGTGAAAAGCATGCAGAAAGAGACCGGGCAACGTGCCTGAATACATTATTTTACGCTGCTCCGCTCCTCCTTGTTTCTTTCTCTGGAAACAAGGACACTTTTTTTTTTTTCTTCAACTGGAACCAAAGCTTTTTTTTCTTCTCCCTCCTCTTTGTGGTGGGGCAATAAATGCAGAGATGAATCTTATGAAAGTTAGAGAAGAAGAGATGGGGGCCCACAGTGGATGCTTCTCCGAAGACTCAGTAGAAAAGCCGCTTCTTATAAACAAGGCTGTAGCTGATATGAAGTACAAAACCACATTGTTCCTTTCTTTAGTTCTGAATGGAGTGGGCTAAGCTTTCAGCATAAGTGTGAAGAAGAAGAAGAAGGAGAGGAAGAAGAAGAAGAAGAAGAAGAAGCAGAGGAGGAGAAAAAGCAGGCAAGAGAAAGAACATGTCTATGTTCAGCTACTTTAAACAGAAGAAAGTGAGGAGGAGCCCAATTGTGTCCTTATAGAATGTTTAGAATTCAGCCGGGTGTGGTGGCACACGCCTTTAATCCTAGCACTTGGGAGGCAGAGGTAGGAGGATCACCTGAGTTCAAGGCCACCCTGAGACTACATAATGAATTGCAGGTCAGCCTGGCCTAGAGTGAAACCCTACCTTGAGAAACCAAAAAAAAAAAAAAAAAAAAAAAGAATGTTTAGAATTCCACAGAGGAGGTTATGTGGCTTTAATGAATTTCTGAACTATAATCTAAAGAGAAATTCATCACAGGACTAACACTGGAGCAAACTGGAGGTGAATTGGGAAATCAAGGCCGAGCCATCACCTCCTGTCAATGCCCAGAGAACAAAGTACTCGGATGTGCGCGCGCTCGATCACTGTGCCGAGCTGGTGGGTCTCTAGGGCCTTCGTACCTGTCCTGGCACACTGGAAGACAGTGCAAGGACCCCTGCCTTTGAGTTGAGTTTTGTAATGGTTTTGGCAAGAAGATAACCTGGGGACTGGAGAGATAGCTTAGCAGTTGGCTTGTGCATCTGGCTTATATGGGATCTGAAGAATTAAATCTGGGTCCTTAGGCTTCACAGGCAAGTGCTTTAACCACTAAGCCATCTCTCCAGGCCTGGTTTAGTTTTAAATATGCCATCTCTTTCCTCTTCTTACTTACCCACCACTACAGTGACCAAATTATTAATACCTACGGGTCCCATGTGGGGGTTTGAGATGGCCCAGAGAGCTTACTACTCAGAGGGCTATATCCTTGATGTCTCATTTATTTTAACAGGAGTCTTAAGCTGTTGATGTACTCATAATATAATAACTGCATTAAGAGTTTCCCAGACTTTTATCTTGGATACAAAGACAATTTTAAATTACGTATTTGATTTTCCTTTTTAATTACACAGGTGGCTGCTTAAATGTATTCCCACTAGTAGGCGAAATTAAAATGTTTATTTAAAAAGTTGAGCCAGGCGTGGTGGCGCACGCCTTTAATCCCAGCACTCGGGAGGCAGAGGTAAGAGGATCGCCAAGAGTTCGAGGCCACCCTGAGACTACATAGTTAATTCCAGGTCAGCCTGGACCAGAGTGAGACCTTACCTTGCAAAACCAAAAAAAAAAAAAAAAAAAAAAAAAAAAGTTGAAATTAATCATTGTTTTCATAAGCAGGCTAAATGAATCTTCCATATTAGGTCTTATATAACAAATCATATGTAGTTTGGTCAATAAGGCATTATTATTTGTCTTCAATTTTTAAGTGTAATATGCAATGAGAATAAGTGATAGGCCTTCTACAAATTTGCACATAAAATGCCTTTAGACATTGCTCTAACAAGACTTGCAAGCTATTAGTATTCTCTCAGGGATCAATTTTAAAAGTTGTAACACAATAAAAATGGTTGGACTATAAAAAATTTTTTTAAAAAAAAAGAGTTTCCCAGAGTATGGACTTAGGATATAGTTCCAATGAAATGTTAGTATTAGAAACATGATTTTTACACTCTATTCTACTCAATAAATTTCAAAGTTAAATGTGGTATAAATATTTCAGAGTACAGGGGCAGTGGAAGTAGATTCTTTTATATGGTGTGTGAATGTAAATTTATTAGATTTAATTGATTAATATTGCGTGCTGTGCAGGATACAGTCCGTGACCTCATGGATGTTCAGCAAGCTTATTACCACTAAGATGCATCCCCAACCTTTACTTTATCAAATTTATAAGAAAGACAATGATGAGATTTCTACAGAAAAAAAAAAAAGATTTTTGACATGAAGTTTATGTGAGGCAGAAGACTATTTGGTGGTAATGATGAGTGGGGAAAGATGGCTTAAATCAGTATTTGGTGGTTGAAAATTTTAGATTCTAGTAGAGGACATCTAAATAAACAGACAATGTTATTTTCTCATTTTCACATAGAAGGTACTAGTAATGTCATTGTGAGGATTGATTGAAATATTAACCAGAGACCACTTGCAGTGTCTAACACATAGCAGTTGCTGAATTCATGACAGTCATTATTATTGTGGTCGTCATTGCGGTGGTTAATAGAGAAGAAAACGAATGATAGTGTAGAGCACAGAGCCTTAGTTACATGCCTGGAATAAATCCTTAAGAGGAAAGACTTTCTGATAAAATAAGGAAGAAAACCAAGATAGTGGGTAAAACTTCCACTAAATGTGCTGATGAGTTCGGTGACTCAAATCACAAAACAGAATTAGAGTAAGACATGACTCACTTGATGCCTGTGACAGGAGATCAGCACGGCCCCAGGACTGCTGGTGAGACTGACGTACACAGGGTACAGTGGGAGTTACTGATTTCTTTGATTCTTTAAGGAACCAAGGAGCTAAGTGAGAGGACCAATCCTGAGGCAGGAAATGGACAAGAGTTCATTTCAAACTTGTAAGTTGCACAAATGAGACATGTTCACTGTATAAACCATTGACCAGAGGAGAAAGTAGCTCCATCCCAGAGAACAGACAGGAAGAGGGTGAAGACTCCATAACTTACCCCCGCCCCCGTCCCCCAAAAAGAGTTCCTGGCATGCAGGAGGCGCTCGAATAATATGTGTTGATTGAATGACTGACTGCTTCAGTGACTGACAGGTTGGATGAACTGCCATCAGCTCAGGGACTTGCATTTTTGGGAACTCCCTTTGCTCTCTCCCTTTTGAGCAGGTGCTCGGCGTGCAACTCCAGCAGTGGCTCATTCACCTTTGGCAGGCTTGTACTGAGCACTTTCTACGGAAGCTGCTGAAAAGAACATGAAAGAAAAGTCTCAATCAGGCTGTCATGTACGGAGATTCTGGAAGGTGCTTTTTGAGACATATCTATCCAGAACATTATCAAGCTATCAATGCATGATAATAGACTCAGAGATGCAAAGAAATAAAAAATGCATAAATTAGAATAACCAGAAATGTGTGTCGTTTGGTTTTGCTTTTTTTTTTTTTTTTTTTTCCTGACCATTCAAGAATAGGTGGGATGAGAATAGACAGAGAAACGTGGAAAAGTATTTCTGTTGGAGATGGTGAATCTAGTGTATACATGTAGATTTACTTCTGACCCACCAAAAAGGCAGAGACGGGAGGTGTTCACAGATCACATTGGTCAGTAACGGTCACTATTTAGTCATGACAACGGAGGACCTCTTCGAAGGCGGAGCTCATTAGCTGAAGAGATTATATGTGCTCTTCTACAAATGAAAAAACAAAATAGTGATTTGGGAATCTGGTGATGACATAATGATTTTTCCAAATGCTTAAAACTTTACATAAGGGCTGAAGAGATGACTTAGCGGTTCAGGTGCTTGCCTGCAAAACCTGAAGACCCAGGTATGACTCCCCAGTACTCTTGTAAGCCAGATGCACAAGGTGGCACATGTGTCTAGAGTTTTTTGCAGTGGCTAGAGGCCCTGGCATGTCCATTCTCTCTATATATCTGCCTCTTTCTTTCTGTCTCTCAGATAAATAAATAAAATATTTTTTAAAACTGATAATAAGGACCTGGAGAGATGGCTCAGCAGTTAAAGTGCTTGTCTGCAAAGCCTAAGGACCCAGTTTCAAGTCCCCAGAACTCAAAGCCAGATGCACAAGGTGGCACGTGCATCTGGAGTTTGTTTACAGTGGCTAGAGGCTCTGGAACACCCATTCTCTCTCTCTCTCTATCTCCCTCTCTCTCTCTCTCTCTTTCTCTCTCAAATAAATAAAATATTTTTGAACAGCTGAGAATGGAAGGGAGATATGAGACACAAACAGGATAAGTAAAAGTGAATTTTGATGTTCTGGTAGTAATGCTTTGGCTATAGGGAGGGAAGGAAAATAATCACTAGAGGCTACAAAGTTAAGAACCATGTAACACACTGGGTTAGTGGGATGGAAAATAAGGTTTGAATCTACTTTAGAGAATGTGGTAGTAAGGAAAATAAGTAGATATGATTACTTAAACTTCAAGTTTATAACACCTCTTATAAATAGAAATAGATTTCTCATATTAGTTTTGGCCAGAGGAACTCAAATGTCTGAGAAGAGTGGATGTTGAATGTGCCACTCACTGCACAGCACTGAAAAGTCACTTTATTTCTCATGATTTGCATTTCCTGACACATAAAGTGTGGGAATTGGATGCGGTACTGGTGGGGATCCTTCAGTTCTGACCTTCGGCAGCTCCCTGAAACGCGCCCAGCACCTGCTTTCAATTTAAACTCTTACGTGAGTTTCCTTTTTCTTAAAACCTGCCTTTCTAGTAAGCTGCCACATTCATTACAGGGCTTGTAGTCATTTCCTTTATTCTAAGGAGAATATATAGATTCCATTTTTCAGCTCTGGCCTTTCCGATCTCCTGGTGCTGAAACGATTTTGTGAAAACAGCTGCAAAAATTATCTGTGGGTTTCAGTCGCAGTGATGGCTGGGAAGCCCCACTGGCCAGGTTGCACTTGGAACGCTCATCCTGAGACGGTGGTCTCCACTTCTTGATGAGAATCTGAAGTGATGGTTCATACCACTGGAAGCTGTTTGAACTTATCTGGAGCAGCAAGGAAGGCCTCATGACAACCCTTTATCCAAGACTTCGTTATTTCCGCCTTGGGCTCCAACCTCTATAACTCTCACAGGCTAGAAGTCTGCTGGCAAGTTTGCAGACATTCTGTTTTTCATTACTCACTCGCTTCTTCTTCTTCTTCTTCTTCACTTTTTTCTCGATGTTCAGTTTCCACAGCTGAACTGTCTTTGTTATCAGTCATCCAAATTAGCAATGTTTCTAGCCAAGCACTTAAGAAAAATGAGAACAGACTAAAAAGAAAAAATATAATAATAATAATAATAATAACATCGAGCCCAAAGTCTTTGTGGCAGAATTGGCAGAAGTGGGGGAATTCTGAGTCCCTCCTTACATGGCAAAGAGGTGCTTCTTGGTGAGTCAGAATAAAAGGACAAAATGAGCCTTGAGAATGTTCAGCTCTCAGAGAGGAAATGGGCAGGGTTCTTTTGCCCACCTCTGCTAGCTGGATTTCATATTAAGATTGTCACTGCAGAAGTTTCCTCCCAGGAGTTCTAAGTGAACTGATTCTGCTGGATTGACATGAAGAATCTGTGATAAAGCACCCCCCCCACACACCTGAAGGTGTCCCTCCAACCATCCAATGCATGCACACTTACTGAATTCATGCTACAAAACACCAGTGAAGTGTCCACCGAGAGCAGAACTTCCGTAGACAGTTACCCAGACCACCCACCCACTCACCCCTCACCCCACTGCCGGCAGCTCTTTGATGCTTCCTACCGCATTCCAAATCCCGTGTCTGCCCCAAGGCCTACTCGTGTCTGTGATAACCCTTCGAGACCACGAAAAGTCATTCTGGATTAGCCTTCTAAAGGCTAATTTTTAAAACAATTAACAGTACTTTGGGCCAGATCACAGGCAATCAATCAGGATGCTGACTGTAAAGTAGCCAGAACTGAAACACAGAGAGTGTGTCAGTTATTTCCTAATTGCTAGGGAAAAAAAAAAAAAAAAGATGAGACCAGAAGCAACTTAGGGAATTCGTTTATTTCAGCTTTCAGTTCAAGATGGCAGAGTCTATTGCAGGTGGGTGGGGGGCATGGAAGGAGCAGAAAACTGGCAGAATATATATATATTCACATTCACAGGGATAAAGTAAATACATGAAGGTCTCCAGTGCTTATCTCTCCGTAGAGGTTCTACCTCCTAAATGTCCCATGTCTTACCAAGTCATGCCACTTTGATGGGGACCAAGTGTTCAAACACAGAATCTATGAGGGAGCATTGCTCTGAACCCGTGCCAAGGAGCTCCCAGGAGCAGTATACCACCTCTGGTGACTCTGCATACTGGTTCTGACTTCTCCTTCAGTTTCTGGGAAGAAAGGTTGTGGTGGTTTGAATGTCAATGGTCCCATAGCCTTGGGTATTTTTTTCTTTCTTTCTTTTTGTTTGTTTGTTCGCTTTTAATTTTTATTTTTTAATTGACAACTTCTATACTTACAGACAATAAACCATGATATTTCCCTCCCCTCCCCCACTTTCCCCTTCACAACTCCACTCTCCATCATACCCCCTCCCTCTCTCTGTTAGTCTCTCTTTTAATTTGATGTCATCATCTTTTTCTCCTATTATGAGGGTCTTGTAAAGGTATTGCTAGGCAGTGTGAGGTCATGGATATCAAGGCTAATTTCCGTCTGGACAGTTGCCTTGTAAGGAGTTGTACCCTTCCTTTGGCTCTTACATTCTTTCTGCCCCCTCTTCTGCAATGGACCCTGAGCCTTGGAGGGTGTGATAGAGATGTTTTAGTGCTGAACATTCCTCCATCCCTTCTTCTCAGCACTATGTTGCCTTTTGGGTCCTCCCAGTGGTCATCGCCATCTGAAAAGAGAATCTTCTCTAACCAGAAGTGAGAGTAGCATTAATATATGAATATGAACATTAAGTGTAATGCTTTCAGGGCATTTGGTGAGCCAGATAAGAGCAGGCTTTATTCCCCTAAGGCTCATGACCTTCCCTGCCGTAGGCTTTTTGTTTGTTTGTTTTTTTATTTGAGAGAAACAGAGACAGAGAGGAAGAGTCAGAGAGAGAGAGAATGGGCATGCCAGCAGCCTCTCAGCCACTGTGAATGCACTCCAGATGTGTGCGCCCCCTTGTGGGCAAGCAGAGCATTGTGCCCTTGCATCACTTTTTGCCTCTGGCTAAACGTAGGACCTGGAGATCAAACGGGGGTTCTTAGGTTTGGCAGGCAGGCTCCTTAACCACTAAGCCATCTTTCCATCCCTGCCATAGGCTTTTGATTAGGTTTTTCAGTACTAGGCATGTATTCCCTCCCATAAGACGGACCTTCAGTCCAATTAGAGAGCAATTGGTTTCCCCTAGAGCAGACATGCCACTATTGCACCCACTCGGTCATTGGGCCTGTCTGGCCAAACTTGAGGCTTCCAGTGCCCACTGTTTTCACTGCTTATGACTTCTGTCTCACATAGGGCTGCATACAGTGCAGCTTTTTCCAGCTTTCAGTTGGCTGGTCTACAGGGAGAAGGTTTTCTGCTCAGCACCAGCTTGATTTCTCAGTGACCTTGCCCCTCAGGCATATGAAGCCTTCAGCAATAGGGTCTTACCATCTATTTCTCAAGGGAAACCAAGGGCCTTGGCAATAGCCTATAATGGTTTGAAGGCAACAGGAACCTTCCTGGACAACAACTCACTGGAAGGTATCCCATCCCTGGAACTGAAATATTTTAGTAACAATCTATGGCTTCTGGATGTACCATTATTCAAAAAAGTAGGTTTTCATATGTCTTATTCAGAATATCTTGAATTTTGATTGACCCTCCCCCATCCTTCCTTTACATAACCTCTTCCCCTGGCCTTGCTTAGGCCTTTCCCCTCCCTGTAATCTGTAATCTGTAATCTTTTACTTACATATACACAATACCATCCACTTAAGTCCTTCCCTCCCCTCCTTCCCTTATAGCCTTTTTCTAGCTTACTGGCCTCTGATACCAATTTTTGGTTCTAGCTCACACACAGGTCTATACATGTGTAGCTAGGATCCACATATGAGAGAAAAGAACATGGGATGTTTGGCTTTCTGGGCCAGCCTCAGGTAATTTTGATTAAGCTTCCTACTTAGTCTCCAGCTGCTGGAGGAGGTGTGTCACTGAGAACGGATCTTAATCCAGCCCTAAAGTGTTCAGAGTTAATTCCTCCCTGCTGGTTCTCTCTCCTTCTCTCCTGTGGATGTGTGATGAAGTGAGCCAGTCTTCCACCATGATGAAGCTTCCCCTGGAATCTGTGAGCCTGAAATAAATCTTTCCCTCCCATAAGCTGCTTCTGGTTGGATGTTTGTTCATCCCAACAATGAGACAGCACTACAACAAGGGGGTTCCCCATTTGAGTGCCACAAGACACTTAACCAAAGCTTCATCTCCATGCCTCTACCACATCTCTCAGATATGACGCATTCCATCCACCCAGATACTTTGCATGAACTGAAGATGGCACAGTAATACAATCATCAGATTGTCTTCACCACCACTCATATGGTATCGAGGACTTCATCTTTCCATTCCTTGTGAGGAAGTTTCAGCTTTCAGTTGCTATGACAAACTATCTAAGAAAATATACTTCAAGAAGGAAAATTGAGCAAGGCATGGAGGCGCACACCTTTAATCCCAGCACTCAGGAGGCAGAGGTAGGAGGATCACCGTGAGTTTGAGGCCACCCTGGGACTACATAGTGAATTCCAGGTCAGCCTGAGCTAGAGAGAGACCCTACCTCAAACAAAAAAAAAAAAAAAAATGAAGAGAGGGCTGGAGAGATGGCTTAGCAGTTAAGGCACCTACCTGCTAAGCCTAAGAATACCGGTTCCAAACTCCAGGTCCCATGTTTAGCCAGATGCAGTGATGCAAGGGTGCAATGCCGCACTTGACCACAAGGGGGCGCACGCATCTGGAGTTCGTTCACAGCAGATGAGAGGCTGCTGGTGCGCCCATTCTCTGTCTCCCTCTCTCTCTCTCTGTTTCTCTCTCCAAAAAAAAAGAGAGAAAGGAAGGAAGGAAGGAAGGAAGGAAGGAAGGAGGGAGGGAGGGAGGGAGGGAGGGAGGGAGGGAGGGAGGGAGGGAGGGAGGAAGGAAGGAAAGGGAGGGAGGGAGAGAGGGAGGGAGGAAGAAAGAAAATTTATTTTGGCACAGTTTCAGAAGTTTCAGTCCATTGTCTCTTGGGCCCATTGCTTTGGGTCTATGGCATACCACAGGGCTTTTCCTGGGGAGAAGAAAGGGTTCTGTCTAAATCCAAAATGGTGAAACATTGAGTCTATTGGCATCACCTACAAAAGCATGGGTGGCTCAGAGGCAACTCCATCACTGGGAAGTTTGTTGAGCAACGTATGAACAAACAAGTGCAGTACTGAATCGTCCCACCCACAGCTGGGTGACCATGACAAGCTGAACCACTGAAGGGTCCCACCGTGCTAGAAGCATGGTATGGGGCTCTGAGTGAGCCAGTTAATCTCTGGTTGTCAGCTTCACAGAACTTATAATCGCCATGTAAACAAACATCTGGTCATGCCTGTGAGGGATTTTCTAGATTACAGTTGTAGAAGTGAGAGGACCCGCCCTAACTGGCGGTGACATCTGCTCATGGGCTAAGTTCCCCGACTGTATGAAAAGGAGAAAGCTGGGCTACAGAGATGGCTCAGTTGTTAAAGTACTTTCCTGAAAGCCTAAGGACCTAAATTCAATTCCCCAGGACCCACGTAAAGCCAGATGCACAAGGTGGGGCATGCGTCTGGAGTTTGTTTGCAGTGGTGGCAGGTCCAGGTGTGCCCATTCTCCTCTCTCTATCTGCCTTTTTCTCACTCTCTCAAATAAATAAGTAAAATATTTTTTTAAATGGGAAGGCTAGCTAAACATGTGGCATTTATTTTGCTCTACTTCCCCCCTGCTGAGGTAAGCATTTAACACTGGCTTTCTGCTCAGGCTTGCCATGCCTTCTCCACCATGATGGCTACTTCCCCAGGAAACTAGAAGCTGACAGGCAACATTTTCCTCCCACAAGCTGAAATATGAAATATGAAAGAAGTCCTTGGCAAAAATTGCATATCCCTTGAGTATTGATATTGATTGGATAGTGTGTTTATTACAGCAACAACAACAACAAAAATGTGACTGATACCCTGAGAAAATCCACTGGTACATCCAGGTTCTTGTGTCTAGAACAAGGAACGGAACCAAGGTGGTGCGGGTGACAGTAGAAACAGAGATGGTTTAAGAAAGAATATGGCTGAGTAAGAAACTGGGCCAGAGGACTGGGAAAGGTTAGAAGTTCAGTGATAAATGCTGTACAAAGGATAGGGACTTTTATGTCCCAGTATCACAGACTTTTGAGTCAATTTCATAACACACACATTTCTGTGGCATATCAACCCTGGTGGGGAGGGATATGCAAATTTTTTTAAATGTTTTTATTTATTTATTTACAAGCAGAGAGAGAGATAGAGAGAAGAGAGACAGAGAGAACTAGATGGCTTAGTGGTTAAGGCACTTACCTGCAAAGGCTAATGATGTGAGTTCAAATCCCCAGTACCCATGTAGGGCCAGATGCACAAAGGGGTGCATGCATCTGGAGCTCTTTTGTAATAAGATATGCAATTTTTGCCAAGGGCTTCTTTCATATTTCATATGTAAGCCTGATGCCAATCTCTGCTGCAGTATACTGCTACAAATGGGCAACATATAGGCCACTATGCCACCAAAGTCCTCCTGGCAAAAATTATTTCCCACTTAGGTAACCTTGGGAAAGGAAGGGGCCTTGAGAGCTTCATGAGACCCCAGAGTCCAGTGAATCCCCCAATCCAATAGGCCTAATTTTAGAGGCTCTCCTATGGGTGATTACAGCTACTCTGCTTGTCAGTCAGCAATGACCATGTGAGCCCAGAAGAAACAAGTGTGCAGGAGGAGGTCCAGGCATCACAGCAAGAGGGCATGGTGGGGCAGGAGAGATGGCTTAGTGGTTAAGGCACTTGCTTGCGAAGCCGAAGGACCCACGTTCAACTCTCGAGCTCCACAGAAAGGCAAGTGCAAGGTCACACGTGGCCACTAGGTGGCACAGCGTCTGGATTTCAGTTCGGTGGCTGAGGCTCTGGCACAGCAATTCTGTGCGTGTGTGTGTGTGTGTGTGTGTCTAAAACTAAACTAAAATAAAATAAAAATAAAGAGAGGACATAGTGGAATAGCTCTTCTCACCTCATGGTACCTGGAAAGCAGTGAGGAGAGGAGCTGGGAGTCTAAATAACTCTTTCAAGAGCACATACCCCCTCGATATCCATGACCTTGCAGGACCTAGAAATACCTCCAAAGACCCTCAAAATAGAAGAAAAAGATGATGTCATCAAATTAAAAGAGAGACTAATGGAGAGAGGGAGGGGATATGATGGAGACTGGAGTTCTAAAGTGGAATGGGGGGAGGGGGGAAATATCAGGTGGGGTTTTTTGTATGTAAGTATAAAAGTCAATGAAAAACAATAATTAAAAAAAAAAGAATGCAAAAAGAAAAAAGAAAAAGAAAAAGAACATACCCCAAGACCTAACTTCTTCCAATGAGGGCTCACCTCTAAACGTTCCACCATTTACAAGAGTGAGCAGGCTGGCAAGCACAGTTTCAGCATATGAGCCTCTGAGGGACAGTTACCACGGAAACCAATCCAGGAAACAGAATGGATGATATGCCTTCACCACATCCGCAGGCTTCACTATTTCTGTGTGAACAGGCTTAACTTCATTTGTTGACAATGATCTCTCAGCCTGAGGATAAATGCTGGATAAAAATAAGGAAGTGCTAGGCTGGAGAGATGGCTCAGTGGGTGTTAAAGGTGCTTGCTTGCGGGCTGGAGAGATGGCTTAGTGGTTAAGGCGTTTGCTTAAGGACCCTGGTTCAATGCTCCAGGACCCACATAAGCCAGATGCACAAGGGGGCGCATGCATCTGCAGTTTGTTTGCAGTGGCTGCATGCCTAGGCAACCCCATTTTCTCCTTCTCTCTCTCTGCCTCTTTCTCTTTCTCTCTCTCTGTCTAATATATATATGTGTTTTTTTTTTTTAAAAAAAGGTGCTTGGGCTGGAGAGAAGGCTTAGTGGTTAAGGCATATGCCTGTGAAGCCTAACGATCCAGGTTCAATTATTCTCCAGGTCCCATGTAAGCCAGATGCACATAGTGGAGCATGCATCTGGAGTTCGTTTGCAATGGCTGGAAGCCCTGGCATGTCCATTCTCAATCTTTCTCTCTCTCTCTCTCTCTCTCTCTGCCTCTTTTCCTCTCTCAAATAAACAAATAAAAATATTTTAAAAAAAGAAAACATATCCTATGTTTGAAACAGTGATTAACAACTCCATGTATTCAACCTTCTTTTCATTTTAACTCCCCCCACCGCCCTAGTCACTGGGTGGGCTAACTATAGAGGCCATTACATGGCATTTTGCTGTGTTCTAAACAAGCCTGCTGTGCTTGCTCTCCAGTTTATACACAATGTATTGCTGTTTTTGGAAAGCAAAGCACCCTTATAAATCCATTTCAGAGACGAAGTATTTCAGGAAAAATTAGATAAATCACCTTATATTGGTATTGCATTCTCTATTATTTCTCATTTGTTATTCCATGTCTTTTATTTCTTTTCTTTTTTTTCTGGAAGGGTATGTTTTTTAAAAAAAAAAAAATGTGTTTATTTGAGAGAGAGAAGGAGAGAGGAAGAGACAGAAGAGAGAGAGAATGGCTGTACCAGGGCCTTCAGCTGCTGCAAATTAACTCCAGACACATGTGCCACCTTGTGCATCTGGCTTTACATGGGTACTGGTTAAGCAAACCCAGGTCCTTTGGTTTTGCAGGCAAGCACCTTAACCGCTAAGTCATCTCTCCAGACCCCTCTATGTCTTTGAAATAACCCTGCTTGGGGCCTTAAAATTATAATAGCACCCTTAATAGATTTATTGATGACATTAGATGAAAAGGTTGTGAAAATGGAAGCATTTGCTTCTGGCTATTAGTGTGTATTTTCTGCGAATTAAGATTTGATTATTGAAGAAGGTCTCAATATCAGAAGGTCTCAATGAATATTGAAAGCGGGAAATAAACATAGGTGATCAATTGCTGGGTGAGGGATAGTCTATCTCTATCTGCCAAATAAATAAATAAAAATAAAATATTTTTTAAATGACTTATTCTATGCAGCTCTCAATTTTACAGAGAATATCTATAAGAATGGACATGATTATTTATTAAGAATGGACTTAATTATTAGGATGTTTTTGTTTGTTTTTGAGGTAGGGTCTCACTCTAGCCCAGATTAACCTAGAACTCACTCTGTAGCCCAGGCTGACCTTGAACTCACAATGGTTCTCTTTCTTTGGCCTCCTGAGTGCTGGGATTACAGGCATGACCACCACACCTGGCTTTAAAAAAAATTCTATTTATTTATTTGAGAGAAAGGAGAGAGGGTGAGAGAGAGAGGATTATGGGAGTGCTAGTGCAAACAAATTCCAGAAACGTGCACTACATTGTGCATCCGGCTTTATGTGGGTAGTGGGAAATCAAACCTGGGCTGTCAGGCTTTGCAAGCAAGTGCTTTTAATCACTGAGCCATCTCTCCAGCCCCAGATCTAACTTTTTTTGATGAAGAGTTTATTTAAAAAAAAAAATTATGTCTTGAAAGTCCAGCATTTTCCGCAGGACATGTTGAGGTCATAACTTGAATTTGCCCTTCTACCACTTTTGTCAGTTCCCTCCCCACGGAACCACTAGCTTTCATTATTGAGTACCAGGGTAGACACAGTAAACAATGAAGTCATTGGAATTGTTATTGTTATTTTTAAACTTGTGTCAGCCACAAAATCTTGAAACCCAAGGCATTTGATTGTCAGTGTTAAGTTCCTTGGTAGAGGGTTCCAGAAACATTTTGTAGAAAATGAGAATCGTATTCTAAACTATGTAAACAATGTGGTTATCACTTAAGAGCTCATTCTATACCAGCGAGAGAGGGAGTTTAATCTCTGGAGGCAGCAGTTAAGAGGGGACGAGACTGGACCTTAGATGGCAATGAATCCGTGGACAGGAGGCCACTGCCCATTTCATTAGGCAAGTATTGGGAAGCAGAAGGAACAATGAGCGCCTCCAATTATTTTGGGTGATCTCATACCACAGTAAACCACGGGATAGCTTCCTGCAGAGGCTGCAAGCCTCCCAGAGAAGCCAATATTCATAAACCAGCTAAGCAGGAGAGAAGCAGTGGGGGAAGGCTACATTCCACACAAAAGGCCTCCGGGGTATCCCGCATGGAATCCTTAGCAAGATGGAAACTGTATGCTCGAGCTGAATAAAGACAAGAATCAAAGAGGGCTAGGGGGCTGGAGGGATGGCTTAGTGATTAAGGTGTTTGCCTACCAAGCCAAAGGACCCAGGTTCGAGTCTCCATGGACCCACGTTAGCCAGATGCACAAGGTGGCATATGTGTCTGGAGTTTGCTCACAGTGACTGGAAGCCCTGGTGCACCCACTCTCTCTCTCTTTCTCCCTCTTTCTCTGTGTCAAATAAATAAAAATTAAAAATTAAATTAGGGCTGGAGAGATGGTTTAGTGGTTAAGGAGCCTGCCTGCCAAGCCTAAGAATACCTGTTCGACCTCCAGGCCCCAAGTTTAGCCAGATGTAAAGTGACACAAGTGCGCAATGCTGCACTTGCCCACAAGGGGGCGCATGCGTCTGGAGTTCGTTCACAGCGGCTGAGAGGCTGGTGGTTCACCCATTCTCTATCTGTCTTTTTTTTCTCTGTCTCTCTCAAAAAAAATTAAATTTAATTAAAAAGAAGAGGGCTAGGAGGTAGAGATCACTTATAGACAGAGAAAAGAAAATAAGGAATAACTCATTCTTAGAAAGCAGAGATGAAAGGGTAGCTTGTATTCTAATCTACATGCTGTGGGGCTAGAGACCAGTAACTAAGGGCACACAAGGACTATGCCTATGGAGTTCAATGTCAGTGGACTGGTTGACTCTTAATTCCACGATAATAAGATTTGGAAGTACAGTGTCAAAATTTTAACACACAAATGAATTTTTGTGTCCTTATGATTCATCCCTTGTGAGGCTGAGGGGAGAAGGTTCAAATGCTAAAGTGCTTGGCTTGCAAGCATGAGGGTCTGAATTGGATCCCTACTTCCCAAAGTAAAAAGCTAGGCATGGTGGTGCAAACCTGTAATCCCAGAAGTGACACGGAGCATCATTAGCCAGTTAGTTTAGTGATGCAGTGAGCTCTAGGTTGAGTGAGTGATCCTTTCTCAAAAATAATGTGGAAAAGCCAGGCGTGGTGGTACACGCCTTTAATCCCAGCCCCCGGGAGATAGAGGTAGGAGGATTGCCATGAGTTCGAGGCTACCCTGAGACTACATAGTGAATTCCAGGTCAGCCTGGGCTAGAGCGAGACCCTACCTTGAAAAGCTGAAAAACCAAAAAATAAAAAATAATAAGGTGGAGAGTGACTGAGGAAAGCACACAACAAAATTGACCTCTAGCCTCCACACATCTGTGCACGTGTGAACATGTACACTTACACACACAATTCGTCTGTTGAAGCTGTAACTCCCTATGTGATATTATGTATAAAAAGGGCTCTGCGAGGCAATAAGGCTTACATAAAGATGGAGGCCTTGGGATGGATTGATGCCCTTACGAGCCATCTCAAAACATGGATCCCTTGTCATGCCATTTGGGATATTTACAGCCAGAAAGAGTCCTTGTCAGAAATGGACCATGCTGACACCCCAATAATGGACTGCAAACTTTTCTAGATACATGAGAAAATGACAGTGTATTTTTTTAGCCACATAGTTTATGGTAGCTAGTATTTTATTATGGCAACCTGGGCAGAGGCAGATGTGAATGAAGCTAAGACATTTTTGAGAATGAAAAGAGACATTATAATTAATTAAGATTATATGTTTGTGGGCTAGAGAGATGGCTTATCTGCCGAGACGCTTGCTTGTGAAGCCTAAGGACCCAGGTTCTATTCCCCAGAACCCACATAAGCTATATACATGGTGTTACGTGTGTCTGGAATTCGTTTGAAGTGGCTGGAGGCCTGGCATGTCCATTCTCCCCCCTCCCAGCAAATAAATAAAAATAAGATTATATGTTTGAAATCTTCATCATGCAACCAATTAATACTAAATATGGTCCCACACTCCTCTGATTTCAACACTTGGAAGGTACAGGCAAGAAGTCCAGGAGTTCGAGGCCAGTCTCGGTTACATAGTGAGTTCAAGGCCAGTGTGAACTACATGTTACATGAGACTTTGTCTCTCCCCTACAAAGAAGAAAGAAAAATCCAACCAATTTGCTATATTATTTATATGGATTTACTTACAAATTTGGGGTTTTTGCAGAAATTATTTTTACATTTTACTTTAGTTAATAAAATAAAATAATATATGATGCTATAGATGAAAGGATATAGAAAACCTGTTTATTTTAGCTCAATATTTTATCACTAATAATAGTGAGAACCATCTCTCTCTACATATTTATTAAAATTTTTCTGTAATATTATATGTAATTTATTGTTTATTTCAATGTTTTTATCTTCTGTTTTTTTCTTTTCTTTTTTTGAAGTAGGATCTCACTCTAGCTCAGGCTGACCTGGAATTCACTATGAAGCCTCAGGGTGGCCTCGAACTCATGGTGATCCTCCTACCTCTGCCTCCCCAGTGCTGGGATTAAAGGCGTGTGCCACCACGCCTGGCTTGTGTTTATCTTCTTAATCTTACTCTTGAATTTTTCAGATATCCTTCAAGGTTATATTTACAGGAACATATTAGAAATGGCACACATTTTGTTTTCTCTGTAACCTGTAACACTTACAAAATATGCTAATAAGCAGGTGTTCATGTCTCTGGCCAGCTGAGAGAAAATGCTGCAAAGTGAAAGATATTATCAGTTCTAACTTTTATGAAATGTGTTCATGTACCAGGTCACATATTTTATAGGTAATATCACTTTGCCTCAATTTAGTTTCTCTTCCGCACAATATTTTATAAGGCAATGTTTATAAATTCTCTGTTTATAATACTTTTTAATGTTTTGCCAAATAGATGTTACAAAATCACAGGGCTTTTCAATTTCATTCCATTCCAGTACATAATATAATCCAATTACAAAACAGAGTTTGATCAAAAGATTTTTCCCTACAAGTCATTTACAGAATTTTGAAATTACATCTTGCACAGTGAGGTCTTCATCATTTAATATGTCCAGCTCCTTGCTCTCGTAGGACTAAGTTTGCCTTTGTAGTTATTGCAAAACTTCAAGTTTTCTGGCTTTGCAATGTAGTATTTTGATAGATTTCTAACCAGCTATTTGAGTTGTGGGCTCGGCAGTAACAAGCACTTCCTATGCAAACACGAGGGCCTGAGGCAGCCTGAGAGACCACTGGGGTTTGGTCCCGAGGGTCCACATCAGCAGCTGGGCATGGGTACACAAGGGACATGATGCCATATGTCTCGTGTGATCCCAGTCCCATGAAGGAGCAGAGAACCACTGTGAGGACTTATGAAAAAAAAAAAATGGCAAGCTCTGGGATAAGTAAGACATTGCAGCTCCAGTGAGAATGGGCACATAAGCTATGGAGTGGGAAAAACGAAATTGCACTCTGGCATCGTCAAGTGAGTGTACCACTCCCCAGATGAGCACATGGGACACCACATGGACATTCACCCCTGCATACACACACACACACACGCACACACACGCACACATACACACACACATGCAAAAAAAAAAAAAAAAGAGTTGTGCCATGACAACGTAGGGTCTGTGACTGATTTATAAAATAATTTGCCCGAGTGCTGAAACATTTCAAAATTCTGATTAAAAAAAAAAAAAAAGATGTAGGGCTGGAGAGATGGCTTAGCGGTTAAGCACTTGCCTGTGAAGTCTAAGGACCCCGGTTCAAGGCTCGGTTCTCCAGGACCCACATAAGCCAGATGCACAAGGTGGCTCATGGGTCTGGAGTTCGTTGGCAGAGGCTGGAGGTCGAGGTGTGCCCATTCTCTCTTCTCTCTCTCTCTCTATCTATCCATCTCTATCTCTATCTCTTTATCTCTCTGTTTGTCGCTCTCAAATAAATAAATAAACATAAAAAATAGACGTGAGAGAAAATATATCTTGCTTGCCAGAAGTGGGCTGTACTTTGGTTTTGGTTTTGTTTTGTTTTTGTTTTTTGGGATTTTGTTTTTGCTGGACTAATTTTATTTATTATTCATTTTTTTCCTCCATTGCCTATTTTTATTTCTTTTTTATTTTTTATTAGTTATGCACATAATGTGAACATATTCATGCTGGTACCATCAATAGACTCCTCTCTGTCCTCCCACCTCCAAAGGGACCCTCCTCATTGGGGAATGTGGGTCGTGCATTGTGGGGGTAGCCATCAGTTATGAGGAAGAGGCAATGTCTGTGCATAATGACCCAACTTGTGGCTCTAACAATCTTTCTGCCCTCTTCTGTGAATTTCCCTGAGCCAGTTGGGTTTGTTTTAGGTCTACTTCAGTGATGAAGTCTTGGGAGCTTCTGTGTCCCTGGATGTCTAGTTTAGTAGGAGTTGAGTATTCTCTGTGTTTATATCCTTCACCCTTGTGCTGATATCAGGTTCACCAAGAAAGCAGCACTCCTGCTCATTTCCCCAGTTACTCTATGGTTTCAGCTGGGGCCCTGGGGAGGTGCAATAGGCTGATCCTTCCCTCAGGTGCTGTGTCCATCTGAAAAAGAGAAGCAAATTCTCCAACAGAGAGGTCAGCACCAGATCAATGAGATAACCATTATTATTTTAGAGAGGATTTAATAGATGTAGGCCCTCTTGTAGCCTATGATTGGTGGGAGCTTGATATTGGAGAGCGGGCACATTTTTTGGATATGGTTCTGACTTGTTTCCCAGTTCTAGCTATTGGTTCCGTTCCACTGAGCGTATCTGTTAGCCAGTCAAGAGCAGTTGGTAACCCACCATGGCTGTGTGCCATTACTGCACTTGTGTGAGCATCACATCACGTTGTTTGCTGCTGAATAGCTTAGACCACAAGTTGCTTGGAGAAATGTTGATCATTTTCCCCCAGTCGCTCATGTAGCACCTTCTGGCACTAGACAAGCTAACTGTCTGGGGACTGACTCTCCTCCAGATTCCAGCCAGGTCTCTCCATTAATTTTCTTTTTTCATGTAATGTAGCATAGACACAGATTCCAGGTGTTAGGATGCAACAACTTTCGGGGCACTATTCTTATACCCATCCCAGAAAGAAACATGGGTTGTGATTCATCCTTACAGATTACAGTGTTTCTTCCAATTCTTCCCCGTTTCAATGTTCATCCTCCTTTCCAACTTCCCTGCCGCACATTCAGGACCAGTTCTAAATACAGAACCAACAGTGGCATATAAACTAGTTAATTAGCTCTCACAATTGCATCAGCATTGGATAAAGATTCTGCAATAAATCTTGTGTTCTGTGCCCACCTTATTGTTTCTAATGCCTCTGATGGAAGTCTGGCTGAGGGACAAATACTTATGGAAATGACTCTAGCCATTGATTCCAGTAGTTGGCTAGAGTTTAGATACTACAGTGGCTTATGCCTGCATTTCCCTGATATTAAATAGATGAAGGCTGAGAGAGATGGAAAATTTGGAGTGGATTCATGTGCAATTGGCACCCCAATTCCTATTAGAAGGGCCCCAAAGATGTAACTGTCACTAAGACAATGAGAAAAACATTAGTGAGGGCAATGTCTATGCCCTTGAAAGGGTCCCTCATGTTCTTGATGGAATAGTGGGAAATGGGCTGGAGAGATGGCTTAGCGGTTAAGGTGCCTGCCTGCTAAGCCCAAGAACACTGGTTCCAATCTCCAGGTCCCACATTTAGCCAGATGCAAAGTGACGCAAGGGCGCAATGCCGCACTTGACCACAAGGGGGCGCACGCATCTGGATTTCGTTCACAGCAGCTGAGAGACTGCTGGCGCGCCCATTTCTATCTGTCTCCCTCTCCCTCTCCCTCTCCCTCTCCCTCTGTCTGTCTCTCTGTGTGTCTCTCTCCAAAAATAAATAAAAATAATAAAAAATTTAAAAAAAAATAGTGGGAAATGCACCCATCAAGACGAAAAGATGGGCACGCTGATTTCAACCCAAGATTATCAGAGGTCAAGAGCATTTAAAAGCCAAAGACAAGGTGAGCATACTTATAATCGGAACCTGTCAGATATAATATATTCAAAATGCGCTGACCTGTAGGAATCTTTGACATGAGCTAATTTTGTCACAGTTTCCTTAGGAATGATATAGGTGTGCAGTCTTCTGAAACACTTCTTCATGCATATTACAAGGCAGATTCCAGACCTAGTGTCCAAAACCATGGGAAGATCACAGCCTCGCTCCCACTTTCTGAGCCATGCCAGCTATAAAGCCAGACCTGTTGCTTTGATGAGAGAGCTCCCTCCCTCAGAAAAGGCACCTGGAACTTTGCTGCAGTACACGCCATACATCACCTTCCGAGGAAACTTCTGAGAAAGTTGCTAGAGTGGTCATAAAAGAGGAGAATTAACCTCTCAGAGATCACTGTCAGAGTACATTAACCCGGAAGTACCATGGATTTTTGTTTGGTTTTAGAGACAGGGTTTCACTCTATGGAACCCAAAGTGACCTCACACTTGTGATACTCCTACCTCAGCTTCCTGAATGCTGAATAATGGTATTTTTTTTAATTCTTCTTTTTATTTGGGTGTGGACATGCATACTCATATGTGTGTGGGTGTATTGTGTGTTTGTGCATGGAGAGACCAGAGGTTGAGGTCAATTGTCTTCCTCATCTGCTCTTCCACATTTTGGGTTTGTTTTTTTTGTTTTTAAGTGGGGGAGACAGGGTTTCTCGTAGAATTCAGGACTTACTGATTCATCTACTTTAGCTAGCCAGCAAACCTCGGGAATCCCTCTAGCTCCACCTCCCCAGCCCTGGGATAGCTCTTATGTGGGTGCTGGTGCTCTGAACTCAGATCCTCACTCTTGCACGGCAAGCACTTTACACACGGAGCCACCTGGCTGGACCATAATGGCAATTTCTTAAAACTCCAAGCACTGAGCTTATCTATTAGTCATGGAAGGGGTTCACAGCGGTCAGGTGACTAAAAGGAATCAGACCAAGTTTAAGGGCCCAAGATTCACAAAGCTGTACTGTAGTTGGGTCCCTAGCTTCTGGATTTATAAGTAGAATAGAAGCATACGTGACAACGACCAGAATTCCTACATGAGCTTTTGTAATTTTTATTATGTCTTATTTAGTTACTTTTCTGTGAGTGTAGTATGTGTGGTGTGGTGGGTGGGGCATATGCATGTGTATGTCCCGTGGACTCACCTGTGGCAGTTGGGGGAAAAATGGGTGTACCCCTTCATTGCTCACTTGCTATGTATGCCTTGTGATCAAGTTTGTTACTATTTCAGAACTTAACCGTTCATGAGCCCAGCAATTCCCCAGTCTCTCCTCCCCGTAAGACTGGAGTTACAGAAGTGTGTGGCCGTACCCATCTGATTACATGGAATCACCAAATTCAGGCAACCTTGGGCCCTCTCCATTCCTCATGCCTGCTCAGGAAGTGCACTTAAAATAAGCCGTCTCTCCAGCTCTCGTGAATGAGCTTTGACCCTGCAAAAGTCAAACGAAAAGCCCTGGACTGGAGAGATGACTTAGTGGTTAAGGCGCTTGCCTGTGAAGTCTAAGGACAAAGTGGCACGTGCATCTCGCGTTCACTTGCTGTGGCTGGAGGTCCTGGTGCACCCATTCTCTTTCCCTCACCACTTGCCTCTTTCTCTCTCTCTCAAATAAATAAGTAAAATATTTTTTTCAAATGAAAAGCCCTGAACTTCTCCCTAGGATAGTAAATCAAAAGTAACATAGCAGGGGCTGGAGAGATGGTTTAGTGGTTAAGGAGTCTGGTCTGCCTGAAAAGCCAAAGGATGCCCGTTCAATTCTCCAGGACCCACATAAGCCAGATGCACAAGGGGCGCATGCATCTGGAATTCGTTTGCAATGGCCAGAGGCCATGGTACGCCCATTCTCTCTCTCTCTCCCTCCCTCTTTTTCTCTCTTAAATAAATAAATAAATAAAATAATTTTTTTAAAGTAACATGGCACGCATGATGATAACTACCATCCAAGACTCAAAAGAGGCAGGGTGGAACTATCTATCATGGCTCCACTTATTCATCTCCTCTGGAAAGTGGGCAGAATAATCTTAGAGGATGTCTGCAGACTATTAGTAATGTAAGGGTTCAGTCTAATGGCAGTTGGTTTCCACATTGAATGTGGTTACTAGAAGAAATGAATACAGACTCTCAGACCTGATAAGAAGCTATAGGAGAGCCGGGCGTGGTGGCGCACGCCTTTAATCCCGGCACTCGGGAGGCAGAGGTAGGAGGATCAGCATGAGTTTGAGGCCACTCTGAGACTGATAGTGAATTCCAGGTCAGCCAGGGCTAGAGTGAAACCCCACCTCAAAAAAACAAAAAATAAAAATAAAAAATAAAGAAGCTATAAGTTGGTTAATTCTTGTCTTTGCCCCTTATCCATATGCAAGAATCTGAAGGGGGTCATTGTTCATGTTTTTTTTTTACTTGTTCTAACAATACACCTTGGTCATTTTGCCCTTTGGGGCTTTGTCACGTTTCCTACTTTCTTTCTGTCATAATGTAATCTACAAGGATCTCTGCCACTTAGATTTCAACATCCCACTGGTCCATCCAGTATGGCAAAGCCATGATGCTGGTTGTATCTGCTGGGAAGTCAACCACGTACACGTCACATAGCTTTGCAAAGGGGAGGATGCTTTAACCCAGGACTCTATCCCAAATGCACTGATATACAAACATGTCACACTGTGAGAGAAGTGCTTCCCATCTTCCGTTAGCGTATTTGGATCTTTTTCTAATTCTTCTTACAGGCTATAGGGAGCATAGATAACTTGAACAAGCCTGATTCTTTCCTCTGTCGTGTCACCTAGCCATCCAATCAGGTTTTGCCCAGTCCTGCCCTCAAATGTGAAGCGAGTGTGGCTATGTTTGAGAACACACTTGGGATCTAGTATTCTGCTCTGAAAAGACAATTGTCTAGCCTTATTGTTTTCCTCTTCTTCTTTTGTATTTATATGTGTGTGGTGTGCACACATATGTGTGCATTCACATGCGTACACGTACATGTGCAGGCCAGAAATTGATTGAACTCAGAACGTGCTTGATTCTCCCAGTCTAAGTGGCCAATGTGCCTCAGGGACACCCGCCCCCAAGCACTTTATCCACTAAGCCATCCCTCCCATTCCCCATCCTTTTATTTAACACGTCTTGAATTCAATAGACTTACATTCACAGCTAAGGCCTTAAAGGAAAAAAATCAAGTATTGTCTGAAACCATTGCCTAGCCAAAAACTAAAAATAAGTAAAGTAGCGTGTACAAAGAAAAGTCTTTAAAAAAAAAAAAAAAAAAAAAAAAAAAAAAAGATAGAGTCACTGTGGTGACAAAGCTCATGTGCTTTCAGTGCTTGGTCCCCAGCAATTTGGGAGGTGGAGACTTGAAGAAGGAGGTGTGTTGTTGGGGGTGGGCTTTGGGGTGTCATAGCTGGCTCACTCTCCTGCTACTGTTTTCCATCTGCTGTCACAAAGGAGGTGCTGTCCAGTCTCTGCTCACGCCCCACTTTCCACCGTCACCATGGTGCGTCCCCTCGAAACTGTAAGCCAAAATCCTTTCCTCCCAACAGCTGCTTGTGCTCAAGTGCTATGTCCCAACAATGTGAACGTAACTACAACCATCACTAAGGAGAAAACTCTAGTAAAGAAAAAAATAATAAATAGACCGGGCGTGGTGGCGCACGCCTTTAATCCCAGCACTCGGGAGGCAGAGGTAGGAGGATCGCTGTGGGTTCAAGGTCACCCTGAGACTACATAGTGAATTCCAGGTCAGCCTGGGCCAGAGTGAGACCCTACCTCAAAAAAACCAATATATATATTAGCGTCAAAAATAATAAGCATATGCCAACTTCAAAGAAACACTGCCTTTATTTTTTTTTCCTCAGGATTGTTCTGTGAAAAGACCTATGAACCGATTTTAAATCTGGATTTCCCCATGCCACAGAGCTACGGCTTTTACCTTGTTCTTTGGAATCCATGAGCTGCAATGCCTCAAGAAAATGCTTTTGTGTGTTTTCAAAGGAAATTGACCTTGAAATTTTGTTTTGAACTTGGTGAAGTTCTGGTGTTTTGGTTGTTCGCTTTAACAGGAGTGAGCACAGACTGCCTCAGATGTGCAGGACTGGCTCCTGCTAAGGCAGTGCAAGCTTGAGACGAGCAGCGGTTCCACAGCTCCAAGTTCTGCTCACCTGTGCCTGCATAGGAGCAGTGAAGTCTCTGTTCACCAACAATATGAGATCCTGTGCCAAAATGTTTTCTAATTGCTTCAAAATAAAGTTGGCCACGTCTAGCTAATTTTCCAAAGTGAGGTAACTGGCGTCTAATTATGATATTACCTGTGGAAGGGTTTAGCCTGCTCCTGCTTAACTTAAAACTAGAAAACCATATCATAATACAGGAAACTTAATATCAAGGACAAGAGAAGTATTATGACAACTCTCAATGAATTTGGCACGCTCATAAAGAATAATTAACATCAGGGCCTGGAGAGATGGCTTAATGGTTAAGGCGTTTGCCTGCAAAGGCAAAGGATCCCGGTTCAATTCTCCAGCTCCACGTAAGCCAGATGAACAAGGGGGCACATGCATCCGGAGTTTGTTTGCCATGGCTGGAGGCCCTGGCACACCCATTCTCTTAAGAGGGCTGGGAGAAGGTATGCAGGATTGACCTCTGACCACATCCAAGGTGGCAACAGGTGTGGACTTTGTAAATAGAGCATGCCCCTTAAAGATCCATTGACTTATTTTTTGAAATTTTTCATGTACTGACACCAGCAGCGTGACAGGGACTCTAGAGGAATTTGCTCAGCACCAAAGCCAAGAGCACACTGTGGGATACCATCTGCCAGTGAGTCTCAGCTCAGATCCCATCTCTTCTGCTCACAGTTCCTTCTTGACTCCTGTAGTTCATAGAAATAAAACGTGTATTCCTCATTTGCATTAATACTGGGTATACCCAAATATCTACTCTAGAAATAACTGAGGAGTAGAGAAAGGGATTTCTACTCTAAATAAACAAATAGAGCCGTCTAGGGTATATCAAGGACAGGACAGGGGCTAGAGACATGGCTTAGCGGTTAAGGCATTTGCCTGCAAAGCCTAAGGACCCAGGCTCGAGTCCCCAGGACCCATGTAAGTCAGATGCATAAGGTGACACATGCGTCTGGAGTTCATATGCAATGGCTGGAGGCCCTGATGTGCCCATTCTCTCTCTTTATCTGCCTCTCTCTCTCTCTCTCTCTCCAATAAATAAATAAATAAATTAAAAAAAAAAAAGGCCAGGTCACAACAAGTATTGAAACCCTGAAATAACATGATCAGCTTCTCTCGAGCATAAATCCCTCTTTCAGTTGTCACAGCTATTCCTAGGAAGATAGGACGCCCCTGCTTCTCAGGAACCTTAATGTGTTTCTACACACTGATTTCCTATGGTCCCATGAGCTGAGCTGAAACCTCCATCCCTGGCTCCAACAATAGGTGGACTGAGACATGAAATTTTAACCTGGTCGCTCAACAGATCTAAAAGTATGGAGAAGAAGAGAAACGCAAGCGCTCATTAAAACAGAGTCTTGGAAATTCACAGAGGAAGTCCTCCACTAGCCAAGGTCCCTCGCCTCGCCCTCTGTCCCTGGCTAAACAACTGGAAACTGGTGGGAGTCACTTCACTTCCTGGGGTCTGAGAGGGGCCACAACATCAGGGGTCAAGAGCAACCATCAGAGTGGCCATATAAGTGCTTTCTCGTGCCTCTCAGACTTCCCTAATGATCCATTTGCACGCCCCTGGTGTTTCAGAACAGGAATGTCTTCATGTGTGTATGTATTTTCTAACAGAGGTGTGAGTGCTAAAATTTCATTTTCCCCTTCCTTCTAGAAGTTCTGCAGGTCTCAGGGCAGGTCCAGCCTTGCTGTTCCTTCCTAAGCAGTAGACAGCTTGTTTCACACTTAAGTACTTTTTTGTCATTGGATTTTGGCCCGGGAGGAAGCTGGGTCTGGCAGGAGAATAAATGAGTCTGAGCTGAGAGTGCCACCTGGTAGCTTGGTAGCTCAGCCTTAGGCAGTTAGGAGGGTGCATTCAGGACCAGCAGTTGCAGCCTGTGAGGAGACAGAGGGATCCTGCGAGAGGGAGTTAACGATGACTTCAGACAGACTTGTGCTGACAGCTGTATCCTTCCTTCTGAATAACTCGGCCAGTGGTAAATGCAAATGGACTGTGAGTGGGGAAAAACTGACTCTTCAGTGTTATTTTGTCCTATAGACAGGTTAAATCCAACGTGGGTGTGCACTAGAGTCAGCTAAGTGGACCGTGGCGGTTCTGTGGTCAGCAGAACAGAACATCAGGGAGTTTCCCGAGGCTGTCGAGAGTGTTGGATGGTCAGGCCATGGAAATGACTCTCCCCTGGACCACCGGGGAGTTGTGGAATTTCATTGTTACAGGGTCAGAGAGGTTTACCTATCCATTTATTGCTTATTGGTATTCAAATAGAAACACCAGAAAATGTGGTGGGTGGGGTGAGTCTCAGGGGCATTGGCAGTCTACAACTCACTAAGTTCCTCATTACTTATTTAATTTTAAAGGACTAAGGATGGAGCCAAAAGCCTTATGCAAGATAGGTGTTCTGTCACAAAAGCTACATCCTTGCAAAGTTCTTCTTTTTGACATACATGGATACTGGAGAAAGTCTACCATGAACAAGGTGATTCTTACCATCTCAAACAACCAGTTTTTACTGTGTGCATACCACTAGATGAAGCATAGCTAGAAAGAGACTCCAGGGCTGGAGAGATGGCTTAGTGGTCAAGGCATTCACCTGCAAAGCCAAAGGATCCTGGTTCGATTCTCCAGGACCCACGTAAGCCAGATGCACAAGGTGGCGCATGCATCTGGAGTTTGTTTGCAGTGGCTGCATGCTCTGATGTACGCATTCTCTCTCTCCCTCTTTCTGTATCTCAAATAAATAAATAAAAACATATTTTAAAAAAGAGAGAGACTCCACATCATGATGTGCAGTCATGGCCCTTGAGAAACTTAGAGGAGTTCAACATCAGTCATACACACACACACACACACACACACACACACACACACACACACACGTGTGTCTTTAGCAGAAAATATACCATATATCTATATATGTGTGTGTGATGACAAGCATGTATTTGTGTGTATGTCTCTCTCTTTCTCTACACAAACGTATTACCACTATATCAACTTTGCCCTTAAATTTGTATAGATTTCCTAGTGGTTTCTTTCTCAAGGGCTCATTTTCGAAATATTTTCCCAAGGTGCCCAATGCCTTAGATAAAACTGCCAAGGATATTCATCAATTCTATGTCTAATATAACCACTTAAGTAAAAGTAGAGTTAACCTTTGGTTTGGTGTCTCATTGGCAGTCTGGAACTATTCCCTTGGAAAGGAAACTTTATGTCTTGTCTTCTTTCAACTAGCTTTCCTTTGCTTTGGACAGTGGAACTGCAGGCCAGTGCCACTCATTCTTCAATTGTTATTGTCATCCTTTTATTTTTTAGACAGAGAGAGAGAGAGAGAGGAAGAGACAGAGAGAATGGACATGCCAGGGCCTTTTTAGCCACTGTGAACGAACTCTAGATGCTTGCGCCCCCTTGTGGGCATGTGTGACATTGCATGCTTGCATCCCTTTTGCATCTGGTTAAACTTGGGACATAGAGATTCAAACAAGTGTTCTTAGGCTTCGCAAGGAGGCACCTTAACCACTGAGCCATCTCTCCAGCCCATGTTATTATCATTCTTTAATGACAAGACCCCAGCCCTAGAAAAGCACGGCTCTGGATTGCCTGGGTTTCACAGGAAGGGAGACTGGACCCTTGCAAAGTGCTCAGATTCCCTGGGTCTTATTTAATTACTACTATGAAACAGAAAACAGATCAACTCTTATCTAAGGTCCTTTCTAAACTATAAAATCTTGGGATTCTATGGAAGAAAAGGGATAATAGTCAAATCAGCAGTGAAAAAAGAAAGCGTTGAAGGAAATTGAGAGTGCAATAAATCTCACAGGGCTTGGCCAGTTGAAGGCAGTGTGTACTCCACCTGCGAGTTTTGGGGAAATCCTCCTGTCTCCATGTACGTCTCCCTAGAGAGGCACTGGAATCACCCAAGGCTGCCACAACTTTCAGCTTTTAATGGCACTGAGGGATCCAAATTCAGGTACTCAGAGTTGCTTTGCAAGCCCTTTATCCATTAAGCCCTCTCCCCAGCCCCCGCTATGCCCTTTTTTTAAATTCAGTCTGGAACCCTCACTCATGGAATGGTGCAGCCTGCAGTTAGTGGACCCTTCTATTCCAGCCTAGGAAGTTACCTTAGCAAATCTCTCAGACATGCCCAGATGTTTGTCTCCATGGTAACTCTAACCCCCATCAAATGGACAATCGAGATTAACTATCAGAGTAAAGCATGATCTCTCCAGATGACAGCATTCATGAGAATGTGCCCAGTGGGCACAGGAACTCTTTGGTGAGAGCCAATGTGATCACAAACAGGTCCAGCTGGCAGAGTTGGTACTCAGAGCCATCCAGTCACTGCAGCATGAGTGACCTACCAGCTGTGGCTTACAGGCAGTACGTCAGAAAGCAATCAGATGTCTTGAGGAATACCTTTTTTGAATGAGTGTGTTTGGGACTTAGGAATCCCCCTTGGAGGTGTGTCGTGATGTGCTGTTGCGTGGCAACCACATTACATACCTTAGATGCAAACAAACCATAAAACTGACAGCATGGCCAGAGAAACTCTAGGTTGTTGGTGGGGTGAGCAGAAATTGATTTTATGGAAACAAATTGGGAGATGGTGAGGCACAGAGGATGAAAGAAAGAGGCTAAAATTGTCTTGGGAAGCCTCATTAAAGACAATTCTTTTTTTTTTTTTTAGAAGGTATGAATAAGTCATATGGAAACCTGCTTTTTTGGACAATGGAACACCCAGAAACCATAGATTGTTACTAGAAAATTTTCAGTGCCAGGGATGGGATACCTTCCAGTGAGTTGTTGGCCAGGGAGGTCCCTGATGCCTCAAAACATTACAGGCCATTGTTGACGCTCTTGGTTTCCCACCAGGACTAGTAAGACCCTGTTGCTGAAGACTCCACATACTTGGGCTGCAAGGTCACTGAGAAATCCTGCTGGAGCGGAGCTGAAAACCTCCTCCGTGTAGATCAGCTGACAAAAAGCTGGAAAAAGCTACTCTGCATGCAGCTCAATGAGAGAGAAATCACCAGTGGAGGCACTCAACAGTGGACAACGCAGGCCTTAAATTTGGCCAGCCAGACTCAGCAGCAAACAACCTGACGTGATGCTCACCCAAATGCAATAGTGGCACACAGCCATGGTGGGTAACCAGCTGCTCTTGGATTGTGTAACAGATCCACTCAGTGGAAAGGAACCCATAGCGGGAGCTGGGAAACAAGTCAGAATCATATCCAAATAATGAGTTCATTCTCCAATATCAAGCTCCCACCAATCTTGGACTACACCTATTAACGTCTCTCTAAACTAACAATGGTTATCCCATTTATCCGGTGCTGACTTCACTCTCCATTGGAGAATCTGCTTCTCTTTTTCAGATGGACGCAGAATCTGAGGAGAGAATCAGCCCATCGCTCCTCACCAGGGCCCCAGCTGAAACCATAGAGTAACTGGGGAAATGAGCAAGAGTGCTGCTTTCTTGGTGAACCTGATATCAGCACAAGGGTGAAGGATATAAACACAGAGAACCCTCAACTCCTACCAAACCAGAGATCCAGAGACACACAGGCTCCTAAGAGCCCATCACTGAAGTAGACCTAAAACGAACCCAACATGGCTCAGGGAAATTCACAGAAGAGGGGGCGGAAAGATTGTCAGAGCCACAAGTTGGGACATTATCCACAGAGACATTGCCTCTTCCCCGTAACTGATAGCTACCCCCACAATACATGACCCACAATCCCCATGGGGATAACTGGCATCCCCAACAAGGAGGGGACAAGGGTAAGGATGGTACCAACATGTGCTGTTTATACACTGAGTATGTCCATAATTAATAATAAATAAATAAATAATCTGGCCAGCCAGGCTAAATGAGCCAACAGGTACAATAGTGTCATGTCTGTTATGGGGAAAACCAACCACTCTCTAATTGGACTGGAGGCCCACTCGATGGGAGGGAATACATGCCTGATACTGAAAACCTACGACAGGTAGTCATGAGCCCTAGGGGTGTAATGTCTGCTGGTTTCTGGCTAAATGTATATACTATGTTCACCAAACTGCCTGGTAAGCACTTCTCTTAATGTTCATACACATATAATAATGTTATTCTCACTTTTGGTTAGAGAAGCTTCTCTTTTCAGATGGTGGTGATCTTGAGATGACTCAGAAGGCACCATGGTGCTGAGAAGAAGTGACAGAGGAGTGCTCAGCACAGAAACATCTCTATCACATCTTCCAAGGCTCAGGGTCCATTGCAGAAGAGGTGCTGGAAAGAATGTAAGAGCCAAAGGAAGAGTAGGACTCCTTACAACGTGCTCCTCCAGACACAAAATGGCCTGGATATCCATGACCTCACAGTGCCTGACACTACCTACATAAGACCATCATAATAGGAGGAAAAGATGATGACATCAAAATAAAAGAGAGACTGATTAAGAGGGGGAAGGAGTATGATGGAGAGTGCAGTTTCAAAGGGGAAAGTGGAGGGGAGGGAGGGAGGGACTTTCCATGGGTTATTGTCTATAATTATGGAAGTTTTCGATAAAAAAATAAATTTTAAAAAAGACAGAATTCTCCAGGTTTATATCGGATAAGAAGTAAAGATGAGACAGAGACAAAAATGAACGCCAAATTGGAAAACTAAATTATAGGTCCAGTTCATAATGAAACAATTATGAATAAGCCCGTTGCAGTTATGATATTGACTTGAATAGAACAAGATCATCTCATGAGGCAGATATAGACAGCTTGTTTCTGTACTACATGAAGGAGAATTGGAGGCCTTTAGTTTAAACACACAATACCTTGGCCCTCACCTTAACCACAGCCTTGGAAGGCATCTGTTTCTCATGCAGCATGTCCAAAGGTTTTAATGATCACAGAAGTAGAGAAATGGAGTCAGTTAATCATTGGAAGGTGCCCGTGTATCTAGAAACTAAAAGGGCTACATCATATTAGCCACCATGTCTATAAGTATTTCTTACACATACGTATACAAACTAAATTCATAGATAGTTCCATTTCCAAAGGGGTTTGTTACTTCACCATAGAATTCAGCCATATGTCAGATTGTCAAACATGTTGCTAATACTTTTCAGTTACACACCTATTACAAAAAAATGTCAACTTGGGCTGGAGAGATGGCTTAGCGGTTAAGGTGCCTGCCTCCTAAGCCTAAGAACACCGGTTCCAATCTCCAGCGAGCGATTCCAATTTCCAGGTCCCATGTTTAGCCAGATGCAATGTGACGCAAGGGCGCAATGCCGCACTTGACCACAAGGGGGTGCATGCATCTGGATTTTGTTCGCAGCAGCTGAGAGGCTGCTGGCGCGCCCATCTCTATCTGTCTTCTTCTCCCTCTCTCTCTGTCTCTCTCTGTGTCTCTCTCCAAAAAAAATGTCAACTTGACTTTCTATGATCTACTTTTCTTACAAAAAATAGTTTTATAGAAATATAGTCATTTGTATGAAAAAAATTCAATAGTAATATGGTTTTTTTAATTATATTTTATTTTTATTTATTTATTTGAGTAAGAGAGAGAGAGAGAAAGAGAATGGGCTCGCCAGGGCCTCCAGCAACTACAAATGAACTCCAGATGCATGCATCTAGTGCATTTGGCTAGTGTGGGTCCTGGGGAATCGAAACTGGGACCTTTGGCTTTGCAGGCAAGTGCCTCAACCACAAAGCCATCTCTACAGCCAATAATATGAATTTTAAAAACAGACATAAACATAATGTGTTATTTTTCATTTGGAAGGATTTTTATTTCCTTTGATCCCTCCTTTCAGAGGAACTGATTTTACTATGGATCAAACACATATGTCATTAGCATAATTAATACCTCTAATCATTAAATAGCAAATTAGATTTCTTATTATTAAATAGTAGTGATTCTACTTTATATACTATAAAGTGAGAGGAACAGATAGTGAGAGGAGCAAATGATCCTAGGTTTTCAGTGGGACCTGAAATAGATGATGAGCGAGAATAAGTATTCTAATAGCAAGTGGGAACCTAGCACTGAGGTTCAGTCTCTCATACGTTCTTTATACATAGGACCCTAATTAACTTTACTCTCATTCTTGGAGATGGACAAGATTAGACCTCTTACAGAAGAGACTACATAGGCTGGAGTAGTTCAATCCCAGCCCAAGCTCCTGGAACTAGGCAGTGGCAAGTTTGGCATTCACACCTTTTTCCCTTAGTAAATTCTCTTAATTAGCCATGAACAAATCCTTTAGAATACATATTAACCTCTTGCTTATATATTCTCTTATTTTTAAAATATATTTATTTATTTATTTGTGTGTATGTATGAGGGGGGAGAACATGATGCATGTGCCACTTTGTGCATCTGGCTTTATGTGGGTACTAGGGAATCGAATCCAGGCTAGGTGGCTTTGCAAGCAAGTGCCTTTAAACACTGAGCCATTTCCCCAGCCCTGTATTCTCTGATTTTTGGTACTGAGCTATTATATTTCTAATTGTAAGTCAATGTACATCTGCTGTGTGTGTCACATTATTATTTTGAAAGAGAGAGAGAGAGAGAAAAAGAGAAAGAGAGAGAATGGGTGTGCCAGCAGCCTCTCAGCTGCTGTGAATGAACTCCAGATGCATGTGCCCCCTTGTGGACATGTGCGGCATTGCACCCTTGCGTCACTGCATCTGGCTAAATGTGGGATTTGGAGAATCAAACCAGCGTTCTTAGGCTTGGCAGGCAGGCACCTTAATCTCTAAGCCATCTCTCCAGCCATCTGCCAGTATTTCTTATAGCAGGGCATATCTGTCTGGGAAAAGCACATGGATACTGCTCTCCCGCATTTCCCCCAGCACAGCTCCGTGCCCAAGGCAAAGACAGGAGACTCTATTGACCATCATCTGGACCAGCATATGCAGACCCTGGTTGACCTCTGCATCCCCTCCTGAGGACACACATGTGTCACGTCAGGAATGGTAATGTGCCGTGAGTCCTCCTTCCCAGGATGCTGGCTACTACGGACCACATGCAGAATCCTGTCAAATAACCCTTTCCTTTTCTCTGCTCTCTAATTTAGCCCACTACCTAGGGAGCAATAAATGTTGTATTATTTGACAGGAAGATCAACTTTGGAGATGTAGCTTGTGAATCAATCTGGTATCTGTCCTCATGAGGTACGGATCCTAACCTCTGCCCTTGCACCTTGGATTTTTTTGGGGGGCGGGGGTTGCAGTGTTTCTCATCTTCCTCCTTCAAGCAACAAAAATATATAGCCATCAGCTTAGAATTCACCTTAGCTTATGCTCTGTAACTAAGGTGCATGTTCATTTTTTATCCTGTCTAGGGTTCCTCTTCCAGGAGCCTGTCATTTCATTTAAACTGTGTCTTGCTTTGACTGTTTTTCATTTACCTTCCACTTCATTTTCTTTTCTTTTTTATTTACTTTATTTTATTTACAATACAATGTGACATGACACAAAAAGAATGCATTCTTTCTCCAAACACAACGAAAGTGGTAAGAGTATGGAATTCCTTATATTTCCAAATAGTCAATTGGCAACAAAAGTGTTAAAACAATTTTAGTAGGAAAGAGATAGTTTTTATTTTCAACAAGTGACAGTAGGACATTTGGATATACACTTTCAAAAAGATTAATTTGGACTCATACCATAGGCAGAAGTTAACTCAACATAGATTTGGTTCAGAGATAAACTCACAAATACATGGCCAATCAATTTTAGATAAGGATGGTAAGAACTTTCAAAGGAGACAGAATAAAAGTGGTGATGAGACAGCTGAATATTCTCAAGCAAAAGAAGAAAAATTGGCCTTCCAGAATAAATAAAAACCAATTAAAGTGTGGATCAAGCTCTTAGATGTTATAGCTAAACCTATAAAATTTCTAGGAGAAAACATATGTATGAATCCTTGTGACCTTGAATTAGGCAATGATACACACACACACACACACACACACACACAGGTGAGGGTTTGGGGATATGTCTCAGTGGGTAAGGTGCTTTCTGTACAAGTGTGAGGTGAGGTCTGGAGTTCAGATTCCCCAGAGCCACATAAAGCCTTTTGTCTGTAATCCCAGCTCTCCTACAGCAAGATGGGAAGTGGAGACAAATGAATTCCTGGGTGCCAATGGGCCAGCTAGCCTGGTGTATGCAATGGGAAACAACTGACTCCATTTCAAATGAAGGGAAAGGAAAAGATGAACACGTGACCCAAGATTGTCCTGTAGCCTTCACACAGATGCCATGGCACCCTGCCCTCAAACACAAGAACACATACACAGAGATTAAAAATAAAAATAAAAACAAATGAGGGCTGGGAAGATGGCTCAGCAGTTAACGGCGCTTGCTTGCAAAGCTTGCCAACTGGAGTTCAATTTCCAAACTATCCACATGAGCTGGATGCAAAACTGGTGCAAGCACCTGGTGTTCATTTGTAGCAGTAAGAGACCATGATGTGCCCCCCACATACACACACACGTGCAAATAAAGAAATAAGTATCTAGGGCTGGAGAGATGGCTTAACAGTTAAGGCCCTTGCCTATGAAGCCAAAGGACCCAGGTTCAATATCCCAGGACCCAAAAGAAGACAGATTTCTGTCAGAGTTCTTGATGACCCACCAAAGGTTAATGGTAAGACCCTACTGCTGAAGACACCATATGCTGTTGGGATGGAACATGGAGAGACCTGGCTGGAATCTGGAAGAGGGTCAGTCCCCAGACAGTTAGCTTGTCTAGTGCCAGAAGGTGCTACATGAATGACTGGGGGGAAATGACCAACATCTGTCTAAGCAACTTGTGGTCTAAGCTACTCAGCAGCAAACATCCTGACATGACGCTCACACAGTGCAGTAGTGGCACACAGCCATGATGGGTTACCAACTGCTCTTGACTTGGGTAATGGATCTGCTCAGTGGAACGGAACCCATACCTGGAACTGAGAAACAAGTCAGAACCATATCCAAAAGATGAGTTCCTTCTCCAATATCAAGCTCCCACCAATAGTGGGATACAAGAGAGCCTACACTTATTTAATTCTCTCTAAAATAATAATGGTTACCCATGTATCTTGCACTGACCTCATTCTCCATTGGAGAATCTGCTCTTTTTCAGATGGATGCAAAACTTGAGGAGAGAATCAGCCCATCGCACTTCAACAGGGCACCAGATGAAGCCATAGAGTTATAGGGGAAATGAGCAAGAGGACTGCTTTATCGGTCAACCTGGTACCTACTAAATCAGATATCCAGAGACACAGACTCACAAAACCTCATCACTGAAATAGACCTAAAATGAACCCAACATGGCTCAGGGAAATTCCCGCAAGAGGGGGCGGAAAGATTGTTAGAGCCATGAGTTGGGTCATTATGCACAGAGACGTTGCCTCTCCCACATAATTGATGGTTAGACCCACATTACCCATGGGGGTGGGCAGGTAGAAGGCTGATGATGGTACCATCATGGCTGTATATACATAGCTAAAAAAATAAATAATAAAATAAAATATATACAACAAAAAAAAGAAATTTCTTCTTGAAGCTGTAAACCAAATTAAAACTTTATCCTTTCAAAAAAATATTATAGGACTGGCATACTAGCAGTTGAGGCACTTGCCTGTGAAACCTAAGGACCCAGGTTCTATTCCCCAATACACAAGTAAGCCAGATGCACAAGGAGACACATGTGTCTGGAGTTCGTTTGTAGTGGCTGAAAACCCTGGCATACCCATTCTCTCTCTCTCTCTCTCTCTCTCTCTCTCTCTCTCTCTCTCTCTCTTTCTCCCTCCCTCTTTCTCCTTTTTCGTTCTCAAATAAATAAATAAAATATTTTAAAATAACAAAATATTAAATACATCTATGAGTTTAAGAGAAAACAAAGCATGGCAGAGTCCATGAAGGAAAATGCCAAGATCTCTGCTGTGGCCACATCAAGCTCTTGGGCATCAGTCTTTTCTCTAGTGGCATTTCAGTTCAGAAGGATTTATATTCCCAAATTCCATAGGCAGGACAGTAGTTTCAAAATTAGAATGCTTACATAAGTCCTCAAAAAGTAGCATAATTGGGTCTGGAGGGATGATTTAGCAGTTAAAGTGCCTGCCTGTGAAGCCTAAGGATCCAAGTTCGATTCTCCAGGTCCTAGGTAAGCCAGATGCACATGATGGCGCATGTGTCTGGAGTTTGTTTGCTGTGGCTAGAGGCCCTGGTGCTCCTCTCTCTCTCTCTCTCTCTCTCTCTCTCTCTCTCTCTCTCTCTCTAGCCCAGGCTGACCTGGAATTCACTCTATAGTATCAGGCTGGCCTGGAACTCACAGCAATCCTCCTACCTCTGCTTGCCCAGTGCTGGGATTAAAGGTGTGCGCCACCAAGACTGGTATCTCCTGTTTTTTTTATACAAATATGTCCAACACCCAATAAAATAAAAAGATATTGTAAGGACATACACTAAAACTACTTACAGATTTTAAAAAGCTTCAGAACCAGAAATGTGCTTTAAAACAACATAGGAAGGAGATGGGAAGTGAATGGAGGTTGCACTGAAGCAACATTAGCCGTGACTTAATAATGTTGGTGGTATGGCCATTATGATTTTAGAGAGAATTTTATATGTGTAGGCCCTCTTATAGCCCACAATTGGTGGGAGCTTGATATTGGAGAATGGGCTCATTTGGGGGGGGATGGTTTTGACTTGTTGTCCATCTATCTGGTGCTGACTTCTCTCTGTTGGAGAATTTGCTTATCTTTTTCAGATGGATGCCAAACCTGAGGGGAGGGTCAGCGTATTGCACCTCACCAGGGCCCCAGCTGAAACCATAGAGTAACAGGGGAAATGGGCAAGAGGGCACTTTCTCGGTGAACCTGACACCAGCACAAGGCTGAAGGAGATAAACACAGAGAACACTCAACTCCTTCCAAACCACATATACAGAGACACAGAGGCTCCCAAGACCTCATCACTGACGTAAACCTCAAACGATCCCAACATGGCTGAGGGAAATTCACAGAAGAGGGGGCAGAAAGAGTGTTAGAGCCACAAGTTGGGTCATTATACACAGAGACATTGCCCATAACTGTTGGCTACCCCCATAATGCACCACCCACATTCCCCAATGAGGAGGGTCCCTTCGAAGCGGGGAGACAGGGAGGAGGCTATCGAAGGCACCATCATGAATGTAAAATAAAGAAAGAAAAAAATTTTCCAGGAAAAAAATTAATGTTGGTGGTGGTCATGAGCATATATAGCTTTAATATTAGTAGATCTAATTTTGGTATATATTTCTAATTCTTCATAATGTTAAGTTTCTCAAATAACAAAGCCCTTTCAACCTGTCAACTGAAGTTTCCAGAAAGAAACCATACCTACAAGACTGACTAACTGATCAAAACTGCAGGGATTGTGCAGGACTTAGAATGTTGCAGGTCCACAGCCACGTTATCTTGGGCTCTCTTCACCCCCTTAAACAGTCATTCATTATCCACTTCTGTGTGTGACTTAACAGGCTTTTCGACTAGTAGGAAGGTCCTTTTGGAATGCACAAACAGACCACCAGCTAAGAATGTCACCAGATAGCATCTGAGGCCCGCTGCCGAGATCCCCCACCTAGCTGGTGTACTCATCAATGGATCTGAACAGTGTTTTTTGTGTATGACTTGACTTGTTCTATGACTACAAAGCCTTCATGCAACTTGCTGCCATGCTGCAATACGACATTTGGGCTAACCTAAATCTAGGTGCCCAGACCATGGTCACTCATATTTGAGTCCAGAATAAATGAGCACTTATTTTATTTGAGATAAGATCTGTGCTTTGGGTGTTATCAACACTATTTTTATTTTTACTTAAAATGTATTTATTTCGTAGCTGGGTGTGGTGATGCACACCTTTAATCCCAGCACTCAGGAGGCAGAGGTAGGAGGATCGCTGTGAGTTCGAGGCCACCCTGAGAGTACAAAGTGAATTCCAGGTCAGCCTGAGCTACAATGAGAACCTACTTCAAACAAAAAAAAGTATTTATTTCGGAGTGAGACAGAGAAAGACTGAGAATGGGTGCACCAGGGCCTCTAGCCACTACACACGAACTCCAGATGCATGAACCATCTTGTGCATCTGGCTCACATGGGTACTGGAGAATCAAACCTGGGTCCTTAGGCTTCGTAGGCAAGTGCTTTTACCACTAAGCCATCTCTCCAGCCCAGCAAGCACTATGGTTAGAAGATTGGGCATGATGTATTTTACACGTGGAATTAATGCATCATACTTCCATTCAAAAGGTAAAACTATCAATTGTGTCAGAGTTCTTGATGACCCACCAAAAGTTAATGGTAAGACCCTACTGCTGAAGACACCATATGCTGTTGGGATGGAACATGGAGAGACCTGGCTGGAATCTGGAAGAGAGTCAGTCCCCAGACAGTTAGCTTGTCTAGTGCCAGAAGGTGCTACATGAATGACTGGGGAAAATGACCAACATCTGTCTAAGCAACTTGTGGTCTAAGCTATTCAGCAGCAAACAACCTGATGTGATGCTCACACAGTGCAGTAGTGGCACACAGCCATGGTGGGTTACCAACTGCTCTTGATTTGGGTAATGGATCTGCTCAGTGGAACGGAACTCATACCTGGAACTGGGAAACAAGTCAGAACCATATCCAAAAGATGAGTTCCCTCTCCAATACCAAGCTCCCACCAATAGTGGGATACAAGAAGGCCTACACCTATTTAATTCTCTCTAAAACAATAATGGTTATCTATTTATCTTGCACTGACCTCATTCTCCATTGGAGAATCTGCTTCTCTTTTTCAGATGGATGCAGAACCTGAGGAGAGAATCAGCCCACCACACCTCACCAGGGCCCCAGCTGAAGCCATAGAATAATTTGGGAAATGAGCAAGAGTGCTGCTTTCTCAATGAACTGGTACCAGCACAAGGGTCAAGGAGATAGACACAGAGAACACTCAACCCCTACCAAATCAGATATCCAGAGACACAGAGACACCCAGCCTCATCACTGAAAGAGACCTAAAATGAACCCAACATGGCTCAGGGAAATTTGCGGAAAGATTGTTAGAGCCATAAGTTGGGTCATTATGCTCAGATTCATTGCCTCTCCCCCATAACCGATGGCTACCCCCACAATGCAAGTCTCACAATCCCCGAGGGGGGGTGACAGGGAGAAGGCTAAGGATGGCTGTGTATACATTATATAGATAACTAATAAATAAGTAAATAAATAAATAAATAAATAAATTCAGTCCTCATATATTCACATCAAAGTGTGTTCGTTTTTGTTTTTGTTTTTTCCTCCATTCTGTCTCAGGTCACACTTCCCATTTGGCCAGCGAACAGCTCTTCTCTGTTTCCCCTGACGTGTCTCATTCTCGCTCATCTGGCCTCCTGGCATCTGTGTTCCTCTAACTGGGTTCAAGCATTTCTGCCTAGTTGAAGCTCAGACACCTCCCGTGCTCCTCGCTCAACTTCACAGTGAGATTTGAACCAAAGACAGAAAGGCAGAGAAGCCAGAGAACTGGGCTATAACAAGTCGTCTGCAAATGACCCCACTGCGTCAGAGGCCTGAGCAGGTGCCACAGAGGAACCTCAGCCCTTCCCCAATCACAAACCCTTGAGCTCCAAGAAGGGGTTCAGGGGGATGGAAGGTACCCGCTCAGTGTCTGGGACTCTACATTCATTCAGAACGTGATTATCTATCTCACTTTCCAATGTGAGCGTGTTTGTGAGATGCACAGAAGGTGATCAATGTAGCAGCCTCTGAAAGTCAAAAGGCTCTGTTAACCACAACTCACGCTCATTAATGCATAACACATTTTGTGAATGGAACTTAACTTTGCTCCAGACTTCTGCACCAGTATTTCCCTTTTAAGCTAAGTATAAATTCTTCCACCAGTATTAGCGCATCAGTTTTACAAGATCAGTCTAGGCCAAAATGCTACTAACACAATTCCTTGTAAAATGGAGTGACTTAGGTCATTATAAAAACTGAACACGGGGCTGGAGAAATGGCTTAGTGGTTAAGGCGTTTGCCTTCGAAGTCAAAGGATCCCAGTTTGAATCTCCAGGACCCACGTAAGCTAGATGCACAAGGGGCACATGCATCTGGAGTTCGTTTGCAGTGGCTGGAGGCCATGGCATGCCCATTCTCTCTACCTACTGCTCTTCTATCTCTCTCTCTGCTTGCAAATAAATAAATAAAATTTTTTTAAAAAATGAACACAAAATCTTCCATCAAGTTTGTTATCCACTTAACAACATGACAAAATCACCTGAACATGAGTGTCTCTTACGAGTTTTTTTTTTTTCTTTTCTTCAAAATAAGTTTAGGCCGGGCGTGGTGGCGCACACCTTTAATCCCAGCACTTGGGAGGCAGAGATAGGAGGATCGCCATGAGTTCGAGGCCACCCTGAGAATACAAAGTGAACTCCAGGTCAGCTTTAACTAGAGTAAGACCCTACCTCAAAAAAACAACAAAAAAATAATAATAATAAGTTTAGTCTTAGAGAAACAGGCATTCAGTTTTACTCAGAATAAGTGTAAAGAAATTAATATTTGAGCCAGGTGCAGTGGTGTGAGCCTTTAATACCAGCCTTCCGGAGGCTGAGATAGAAGGAACACTGTGAGTTCAAAGCCAGTTTGGGCTACAGAGTGCCAGGTCCACTTGGGCTAGAGTGAGACCCTGCATCATAAAGGGGGGAGGGAGGCTGGAAAGATGGCTTAGCCATTAATGCTCTTGCCTCCAGGCCTAAGGACCCAAGTTCAATTCTCCTGAACCCACATAAGCCAGATGCACATAGTGGTACATGTGTCTGGAGTTTGTTTGCAATGGCTAGAGGCCCTAGAGTGCCCGTTCTCTCTCTCTCTCTCTCTCTCTCCTCTCTTCTGTCTGTCTCTTCCTCCCTCCCTCTTTGTCTCTAATAAATAAAAATAAAAAAATTTGAAAAATCTCTTGAAAAAAAGAAGAAAAGAGAAATAAAAATTTCAATATCAAAAGGAAAACTGAATAGTCCTTATAAATTCTAAGAAGTTCCGTAAGCTTCAGCTGGTTTCTTTTTTTTACATTTTAATTTTATTTATTCATTTATTTATTTGAGAGCAAGAAAGAGAGAGAGAGAGAGAGGCAGATAGATAGATAGAGAGAGAGAGAGAATGGGCATGTCAGAGCCTCCAGCCACTGCAAACGAACTCCAGATGCATGCGCCACCTCGTGCATCTGGCTTATGTGGGTCCTGGGGAATCGAGCCTCGAACCAGGGTCCTCAGGCTTCACAGGCAAGTGCTTAACCGCTAAACCATCTCTCCAGGCCCTTCAGCTGGTTTCTTTGCCCTCTAAGGCATGCTGTGTTGTCCAAGGCTTTTATTAGCAAACACGAAAGTAACTTTCTTTGGCTTTTATTGCTGAAGAGGTAGACGGAATGGACTTCATCTACTGGTGTCTGGAGAATTTGAAACCTGTCTTTTTTTATTCCTTTATTCCCAAAGACCAGTTTACACCCCCCACCCCACCCCCGTACCTTCTTAACCCCTTTCCCGTGGAGTCCCTTTGTGAGTGTTAGGACTGGTGTGGCTGCCTGGCTTCAGGTAATTTAGTGCATATTGCAGAACCAACATGTGTATTTTTCTTGTTCACGGGTCATTTGATTGCCACCTACCTAAACAGCTAGACAGGGCTGACACTCAGGGCTGGCAACCCACTCTACACGCTGTTCGTGTTGGTGTCTTTTCAGTAATTTAAAGGGTAGTTTGGGATGAATGTCTATTTTATAAACTTCTTTTCACCCAAATTTAATTGGACTTACCTGTTGCTTGCTATAGTTAGCTGATCTAATTTTCATTCACTAATAGCAAAGAAATAGACTCCTTAAGATGTAAAATGTTATGTATTGTGTAGGATACAAACTTAAAGACACTTAAAACTTATCATACAATAGGCTAGAGGACCTAGATACAAAAAAAAAAAAAAAATACAGGTCAATATTAGATCATTAAGTGTTTCCTTTGAACTTGTGATTTGATTTTTACCCATAGGTAGAACAGTGCAATTCTAAAAAGTTAAGGAGCAAAGGAAAAAGCACATTGAAATAAATTTTGAGCCCAATTTTGAGTTTCTTTATTTTTTTTATTTTTGTTTTTTTTTTAGGCAGAACCTTACCATATGTAGCCCAAGTGGGCCTTAAACTAACTGTGACCTACATCAGGCTCCTAAGTGCTGGCATTATAGGTTGAGCCGTCACACCAGGCTCTTGAGTAAGTTGTTTTTGTTTTGTTTTGTTTTGTTTTGTTTTATGAAAAACAAAGTGAAGAAAGATAATTTTTATGTGTTCCACTGAGCAAATCCTTTTTAAACATTCAGAGCAATCCAATATTTTATTTACTACATGGACATATGCATGGTTATTTACAACACATAAATTATATGTTTTAAATTCAGGGAAACTGTGTATGGAACTGCCTCAGGTATTCACTATCTCCCCAGGCAACAATTTCAGTCCTCTCTAACTAAGTGAAGATCGAGCCAATCAAATCGTTGGACTTACTATTTGCTAAATTAATGAGCCAATCACGTGTTGCAGTTACCTTCTTGTTGCTAGGACAAGCATCTGAGCAGGAGTAACTAATCAAGGATGTAAAGAGCTTACAGGTTGCAGGCAAAGCTTGATCGTGGTGGAGGAAGTTGGCTCACTTCATCACACACCCACGAGGGAAAGACGACAGCCAGAGGCAGCAAGCGTGAACAGCCGAGCTCAAGTGGCTCTCTTTACACCTAATAGGATTGATTCAAGATCTGCCCCGCCCCCATTGATATACCTACTCCAGCGGGGCTGTGCCTGCTGCAAACTTAAATAGGAGGTTTACTCAAAAATACCTGAGTCACACACACACACACACACACACAATGGGCTGGAAAGATGGCTCAGCAGTTAAGGCGCTTTCCTGCAAAGCCTAACAACCCGAGTTTAATTTCTCAGAACCCATGTAAAGAGAGACACACAAGGTGATGCATGCATCTGGAGTTCGTTTGCAGTAGCTAAAATCCCTGGCATGTCCATTTTTCTCTCTCTCCCTCTCTCTCTCTCTTTCTCTCTTAAATAAATAAACAAAATATTTTTAACAAATACCTGTGTCTATGGGAAACATGCATCTACCTTCAAACTACCACCATATGCCTCTTTATTTTATTGATACATAGTTCCTCACTCAACTAAATTAACCAAATAGATCACACCATCCACAGCATGACGAGTGGGGTGTATAGGTTTTTGAAGGAGCTGCTTGTCAGAGCCATTTCCTTAGGGAAGAGTTCTGGTCTCTGACCCTTTCATCTCAGTTCCTGTTCCACCTCTGCATTCTAGAACTGGTACCCTGTTGCAGTCACCTGCTTGTTGCTGTTTTATCAGGTGTACAGTTTTTTTTAATATTTTTTAATATATTTTATTTATTTGAGAGAGAGAGAGAGAGAATGGGCATGCCAGGGCCTCCAGTCACTGGAAACAAACTCCAGATGCATGCGTCCCCTTGTGCATCTGGCTTACGTGAGTCCTGGAAAAAAAATCAAACCGGGGTCCTTTGGCTTTGCAGGCAAATGCCTTAACCACTAAGCCATCTCTCCAGCCCCAGGTGTACAATTTTGAGAGGAAGTTTCATATAGGCAGAGAGCATGATGGGAAGCTGGAAGAGAGTGAGCTAGCACTGGCAAGGGAGAACTGGGCTCTAATACCGTGAGACCTCCCACAAGCTACACACCTCCTCCTGTAAGGCTCCACCTCCCAAACTGCCAACATCTGGGGATTGACTATGAGGGTTAATCATGAACACATGAGGCTATGGGGGGGCCGTTTACAGTCAAACCACCACACACCCTATATCACCAATATAAACCTGTTATTAATTGGGGCAAAGGTGCTTTTACATGTACACTCATATATCTCCTCCAACTTTATTCTCAGCTAAGTATCTCCTGGCCTAAAACATCTTGCTATTTTTTTTATTAACTTAAAAAAAATCTTCTTCAGCAGGTTGTTTCTTATTCTTTGGCTTACAACATTATTCTTTGCCAAATTTGAAAAACATGCTGAAAAGTTTATTCATGGGCCATGTAATCAAAGCTGTGTCTTTTTAGGTTTGAGTGGTTTTATTTATTTATTTTTAGAGCTGCCATAATTTCATCATAAAAAAAAAAAAACTTTAAAAAGAAGCAGAGCTGTCTTCCATTTCAAAAATGCCTGTTTGCCCACATACGTGTCCAGGTAATTACCAGGGTTAACCGGTAATGTTACTTAAGTAATCATTTTTATATTGCATAATTATGTAATTGTGACTCTTTGTAGCATATTATTACAGAGAATTCTAAAAGCACATGGCTCTTTAGTGTACATAGATAAATTCAAGCACGGCAAGGTAACTGGAATTGTCCAAATCCATGTGGAATAGACTCTCACAGGCCTTCTGTTTTTTTTTTCTCTCTCTCTCTTTCCTCTTGTTTATTTTTTAATGTTCCTATGATCCAGAATAGAAATATCTGGGACTGCATCTTTCACTTAAAAAGAAGGAAAACTTTGAATCTTTGTGTTTCTGTAGACCCAAGCATGCAAAATTAGTAGGAATAGATTCAATTTGCAAAATGCTTCTAGACACTTACCTTTTACTCTGCCAAATGTGAAATCTAAGACAAGATGGGTGAGTGCAAGATAGACTGAGGAAGACAGAAGAAACAGAATTTAAAACGCAAAGTAAGAACTTAAGCAGAAAGTTCTTGATCCACATTTTATCTTTGTGTGTCTTTAGCCAAGAAGATGGGCACCAATCCCATTATGAAAGAGTTCACACTCTAGAAAGCACCCTTAACCACTGAGCCATCCATCCAGTCCCAGAGTTTATGGCCCAGGCTGACCTGGAATTAACTATGTAGTCTCAGGGTTGGCTTGAACTCACGGCGATCCTCCCACCTCTGCCTCCCGAGTGCTGGGATTAAAGGCGTGCGCCACCACGCCCTGCTCTGTTTTCCTATTAAATCTGTTTCATTTGCTCTAGGACTCACCTATCATACTCCCAAGGCTCTTTAGGAAGATGAGAATTTTAGTAAGCTTGTACATGGTCTTAAAACAATAGTTGTCACTCACTTGAATTGTTTTATACAACAGAAAGTTATTCATGATATATTTCATAGAAAACATGTTCTCTGAAATTTCTTTAGGATTTTGGTTAACAAAGTGCCTCATACTTGATCTTAATAAATTTACAGTATAAACTTAAAACGAACAATAAATGTGTCTAGTTTGTGCACATGTTGTAAAATATAAATCTCTCAATAGTGCAGATTCTCTGCATGTTTGTATCTCTGTGTATTCCTGTTGACACAGTAGTGCAAGTTAGCAGAAACGTATGTTTTTTTTTAAAAAAAAAAATGCTTTTAGACTTGTTTTTTTTTTTTTTTTTTGCTCGTTTTTAACTGAATTTTTCTAAATTTTTACTCATTTCACAAGCTTTGGACTCTTTTTCAACGGTCAGTTCTTGTGCGTATTTATAATAAATAACATTAATAAGAAAAATAGTCCTAAGCAGAAATAAGAATCTGAGGAGCCAATGAATGAAGCGCTAGGTTTCTCATTCTCATTTGCATATCTGAATATTCAAAACGACCTGAGGGTCGAAGTCTGTCTCTAAAGCTAAGCCTTCACATTGTTCTTGGGCTTCCATTTCTTTCCCTGCATCTTAGGGCACATGCTCATCCTTGCTGAGCAGATGTTCTGGACATATGAAAAGTCTCAAGGATAGAAGGTAAGCGCTCTGCCTGAAGGAAGATGACTTTTTTTTAAATACAGGTTGGCAATAAAATAATGACATTTTAACGCAGTAATCTTTTTCCTAATTAACTCTTACACTATACTTAAAAGCTGAGTCATGAATTTTATTAGCAGAGCCCTTTACCAAAGAATGTTTCCTTATGAACTGCTTTTCCTCTCATTCTTCCTTCAGGCCAACAAAACATTGCCTCACTTTCAAATGCACTCATCACCACCCCTGGGCTACGGCCTGCCCCCCTAACTTCCACCAAACCTGTTGTTACCATCTTCGTGGATACTACTTATTTGATATCTCTTCCATGAAGTCCTTCCAACAGGTGAAGTAAAATAGGGATTCTCACCTGTTTATTGCTCTATTGAATTGTAGTCTTCTAATGCAGTCGTGCCTGTATTTGTTTTATAGAGTGTGTGTGTGTGTGTGTGTGTGTGTGTGTGTGTGATATTTACTCATAGAGCGTGTCTTGTCTAGTTTGTTTTTTTTTTTTTAATCTAGGAGACACTAGTGCCTGTACACCGTGTGCAGAAGTGCTATCCTGAAGATTAAACTCAGTGGTATGGCCAGCCAGTCCACCAAAGTAGCCATGGAAATGGAAGGATTCAGACACACATCCTTTTGTTTTGTTTTGTTTTGGTTTTTGGTTTTTCCAAAGTAGGGTCTCACTCTAGCCCAGGCTGACCTGGAATTCACTTTGTAGTCTCAGGGTGGCCTTGAACTAGTGGTGATCCTCCTACCTCTGCTTCCCGAGTGCTGGGATTAAAGATGTGCACCACCACGCCCAGCTATCCCTTTTGGAGCTTTAATAAAATGTATTTCCACATACTTGCATGCTTATATGTGAAAGTCATAAAATGGAGACCAGGACTTACAGGGAACAGTAAATATAGTTACGACCTGCATCATTTCATATACAGCTCCATTTTGGAAGTTTCTGTTGCTTGAGAGAAACAGAGAGACCCATTTAAGTTGCTGTGGAGAAACCGAGTCAACACTTGGATTGTTTTGTGCAGGATCCAAGGGAAACCAGCATGGGAAAGCAGGAAGAACAGAAGCTCAAAGAACCCTAGAACTTTTGGTCCTTTGAGTAAACATTCCAGTGACCGGGCTTTCCTTGGCATGCTTTCTCCTTTCTTCTCTCATGGGCACTATCAAGGGCCCAGCTTCCTCAATCTGCATTTCATCTGTCTCGGTCTTTTGCCCATCATGTTACCAATGGTTCTGTTTGTGACTTATTATTTTATAACCATCAACCTCTTTGTTTGTTTTCACCTTCACAAAATAGTGTTCAAAGTTAACTATGCTCTTGCCTCACAAAACACACAGTGCCCTTCAATCAGCCTATGGCCCAATTCCGGTTTCCTCTTGGTGATATTGAAGAATTGATCCTGTTTCTTTGTGTCCTTTCCGTTAACAGTGTGTTCAAGCCTTGGATGTGTATCAGACTCACCTGAGTGACTAAAATAATAGATCTGGGGTTGGAGAGATTGCTCAGTGGTTCAGGAGCATACCTGTAATGCCTAATGGACTGAATTTGGTTCCTCAGTACCCACAAAAGCCAGATACACCAAGTGGTGCCTGTGTCTGGAGTTCATTTGCAGTGGCTAGAGGCCCTGGTGCACCCTTTCTCTCCCTCGACCATCTCTCTGTTTCTATCTGCTTATAGATAAATACATTTTAAAAATAATAATAGACCTGGGATCCCTCTGTCCCCAACATTAACAGTTCTATGATCAGCCTGGGAAATCAGTGTTTCACAGCCTTCCCCTTCCCCTCAAGCAACTGCAATGTGCAGCCAAGGCTGAGAACCACTGCTCAAGAGAGAGTTCCTCTTCCCATTACCTTCATTTTGAATAAGCTTCAGAGAAGGATCTGGTCTGCAGATCACAAATAAAGCAAGGCAGGCTTCAGGTGTTCTGCTAGGGGTTATACCACCTGAGTCATGAGATGTATTTAAATAGCATGTGTGTCCTGGTTTTAGGAATGCTGGGATGGTTTAATCTCTCCATATATTCTCTTCATGATTTCTCTTTCTCATAGCTCGTTGCTTCTTAGTTTCTGCCTCTTCTCAACTTATAAACACCCCATGTTTCCATCTTTTCTCACAACTTTTTCCCATGCAACATCCATTCCTTTGGCCCAAGGAATTGATTCTGGATTTCATTTTCCTAGTACAAAATACTAAGTGAGGAGAATATGTTGTCACAGCTTCTCTTCCATAATGGTCTACACCACTGGTAGTGCCAGTATTCCAGTACAAAGATCCAGCAGAGTCTGCCACATGAGCAGGAGGCACAGAAGTTGAGTCATCAGTTCTGCACAGTGCCACCTCCATGCCAAGGTCCGGGGAGTCTCTGAAAGGGCTTTGCCCTCACTTGGGCACTGGTTGTTTTGGCCTGGTCCATTATTCCCACGCCTGACAAATCATGCCTTAGACTCAACACCAGGGTCTTAAGAGTTTTGGTTCTAGCCAACTAAATGCTAATTGCCTAAGTCTGAAAGGGAGCCACATTTGGAGAATTTGTGTTTTATAATGGCTGCTAAGGAAAATTTAATGTCACTTTAGTCTGGGAACCACTGGGTTAAGTGATTTCTCTGTTCTTGACTCTAAAACTTTATGGATGTCTAATAACCTCTGCAATTGTGACAGTAACCTTCCTTTCTTTAAGCGAAGACCACAGCGCCTATTCACTAAGATTTGTGGAACACTCTTTACAGGAAATACTAATTGGTGCCTGGGTAACAAAGGGAAATGCTGAAAATTAAATTCTCCTTCTGGATATTCACAATGTGCTAGCAGATTAGAGGTCTGAGAAGGCTTGCTGTAAAAAGAGAAATGTGTTCCTTAGCCATTGAGCTAACTTATTTGTGAAAATGACAACTTCATCTCAAAAAAAAAAAACCTATTAATGCTCCTTCACATAGCTGTGTTTCTTAACAGGGTGGGGAGCCTCCACGGCTGCATAATGTTCTGTATATAGTGAATTCACAACAAAAGCTACTGATTGACAAATGACCATTGGAAGAAAGGCAAAAGACTGAAAACTCAAATTCATCGGGTTTGTTACTCGTTAGCAGCCTGAGTAAAAGTTTTGATAAAGAGGTCAGAATGAATGGTTCCAATGAGGTTTGAGTATTAACTGAGGCTTCATTCATCTTAGCTGCCAATGGATTTGATTAATCTACACGACTGACTCCTCCCGCCCAAAGAGAGTAATTTTGCTTCGATACCATATGGTAAGGGAACAAAACCAGAGGCTACAAATGTGGACTGTGGGCCATTTATCATTCTCTTAAGCTTCATTTGCATTTTGGAGTTTCGAGTGCAGTGAAATTAGTAACTGTTAGCCAAACATACCACACAGGGACTGTACAGAAGTGATACACAGCAAATGCTGGATACATGCACCAAAGGTGCTTGTGCTTCTTTGCTCTCTGCATTTTATTTTTTCAGTCGTGCCAAAGGCAGACACTGCAAACAACTAGGTGCGTTTGTACTATTGATCTAAGGCAGAGACAAGCCAGTGTTTGCCAGAAGTTGATCTTTGTTTCGGGTGGATTAACCACAGCGGAGGTCAAGATGAATAAATCTATGTGCCAGAATGTCCCCGTTACAGTTCAAAACAAAAAGAAAACAAAGGAAGTGAGAGGGTAGAAAGAGGAAGTGACTTTCCAAAAGAAAATACAGATGTTCTAAGTGTCTCGTTATTGTTATAATGTGACTTTGTAAAAAAAAAAAAAAAATCCAACTGGACTCAGCGATGTTTGGTCTTAATCAACAACATTCTCTAGTATGTTAGCTCTGTGATATGAAAGAGAAGATGCTATCTAGGACTCTTTGTTATCTTTATTAAAAGATGATGACTTTGAAATAAAAGAGACTGATTGGGGGAGGGGATATGATGGAGAGTGGAGTTTCAAAGGGGAAAATGGGGGGGTAGGGAATTACCATGGGATATTGTCTACAATTATGGAAGTTATCAATAAAATAATAAATTAAAATTTAAAAAGTTATATACAATACTCATATGTGTCATATATGTACATACATATACACACACAGTTCAACTAGCATTTGCTTATTCCTACAGAAATAGCAGCTAAATATTTTCCTTTGAAAATTGCCATGCTATTATTCTTCAAAGTAAACCGAGACTGTGAATAGCCATGTGTTTAGAAAAGTCACTAGTTGAGGTAAAACCGGCTTAAATACCTGGATGCCTGCAAAGGCACTTATAATGTGTTTATGATCCAGAAAATTCATTTCCAGACGTATTTCACTGATGCAGTAGCTTATACACTATGGGAAATGGAGAAGCAGTTACCACTTGAGCAGATCTACGTTCGTCTCACACTGTCCCAGGCACGTGTGCATATTCGACCTTCAAAAACTATGCTCAGCCCCATGGCCCGTTAATTTCAACCTAATGGAGGTGGAAATTTGACTTGTCATAAAGCTTCTAGTGTGGGTATCCAGCTAGCATAGTGATAAGCATCGTATAAACACAGAGGGGTGGAATTCAAGTCACCTTCATCTATGCCTCCTTTTTATATACAGTACGTGTGACAGACAGACACCAGCATCTCATTACATGGCCACCCACGGAACGTTACCCAATGTGACATTCTTCAGGGGAAATTAACAGAAATGTTTTTTTGTTTTGTTTTGTTTTGTTTTGTTTTACCACATCAGTCTCTTCCAAGAACCCTGATTCAATAATAGTACTTAAAAAGTGACCAGATGCCATGGAAGCTTTTCTCTTCTGTTCTGACTAGGGGGCATAATAAATACTTCACAATCTAAAACTCCTTAAAGCAGAAAGATCTGGAAGGAAACACATTTGCACACAGAGATACACACACTCACGCACACTCACGCACACACACACACAGCTTGTTGGGTGGTGGGAACACCTAGCTCTCTAGGACTTTCTCATTATAGATAGACAGCCATTCTATCTGTTCACTTTGCCTCCAGAGCTCCCTAGCGATGATTGTGCACAGTCACACCCATTGCTTGAGAGAATGGGGAGATTTGTTTCTCCTGTAAAAGCATTAAACAAGTTCTTTGAGTTTGCTGCATTTTGATAAGTACTGGATCCTCAGCCTAAAACTGTTCAAGAATACAGCCAGTATGAGTTAGGAATCTTAGATAGCTGAACTTTTATTTATGTATATATATTTTTTCTTTCTTTCTTTTTTCTTTTGGAGGTAGGGTCTCACTCTAGCCCAAGCTAACCTGGAATTCACTATGTAGTCTCAGGGTGGCCTTGAACTCATGGCGATCCTCCTACCTCTGCCTCCCGAGTGCTGGGATTAAAGACAAGCACCACTATGCCTGGCAAGTGAGCTTTTATTAACCTACTATTTCTTAGAGAGACACCATGTGTGACAAACATCTTTGTGTACATTTCATAATAGTTGGGTTTTATTTTACAGTGTGAACCTGGCACACATTTGTATGGATTTTGTTTTATTTAGAAAAGCCAGTCTGATTCGAGGGCTGACATCTTTGGTAATAAGTTCATTGTTATATGTATGGTAGATAGGAAAGATTACCTTCAATCTCATGGTTGGTTGGTTTTTGAAACAGCCCAGGCTGACCAGAAACTCACTCTGTAATCCAGGCAGGCCTCGAACCTATGGTGATCCTCTACCTCAGCCTTCTGAGTGCTAGGATTAAAGGCATACACCACCATGCCCAGCCAATCTCGGTTTTTAAATTATAATCTTGAAAGAAAACTAAATGAACATTATTACATTATTTTTAAGTTTTTTAAATGTTTTATTTATTTATTTGCAAACAGAGAGAGTGTGTGTGTATGTGAGAGAAAGAGAGAGAATGGGCATGCCAGGGCCTCCAGGCACTGTAAATGAACTCCAGATGCATGTGTCACTTTGTATATCTGGCTTTATTGGGTACTGGGGAATTGAACCCTGGTCATTAGACTTGGCAGGCAAGCACCTTAACCACCAAGCCACCTCTCCAGACCACTACTTGAACTTCCTTTATTTCCAACAGCAAGCATGGAGTCTAGCATTTTGGAGTGATGCAATGAAGATAAAGGCTGGAAAAGAAGAGGAACGGTTCTGTAAAGAGAGCGAACCTGGTGGAATAAGGAAATCAAGGTGGGAATAGCCAATCTATTGGATATAAATTAGGGGCAGATCATAGTTAGTTCACGTGCACATACGTGTGTTTTGTGCTCGAAAGCAAAAACTGATTGATTATGGAGCTTCATATGTTCTGGCTCCATGAGCTACTCTGCCATTGCTTCTTGTAAATTTGGCTAAACAAGCTACATGATCCACCCATACTAGTAGAATTACATTTACGTGAACTACGACAATTTGAAAGACCATTGAGTCAGATAAAGAGTTGAAATGCCATTCTCCAAACAATCCTCTATTCATAACATAAACTTTGGAGCTACCACTAACGTGCATTATCAATTAGTTCTTATTTTTTAACCAAAAAAAAAAAATGGAAAACGAGGGAGACTAGGATCTATAAAGCCAACTATATTTTCTTCTGGCTTGTTATCAGTTGACCTAAAAATGGTTGGCAAGTTCATGATTTTTTTTTTAAGTCTTAAAGTTGTTGTTAATTGCTGCTGTTGTTTTAATCTTCAAACTACGTTGGGGTTGGCGGGGCGGGGGGGGCGGTAGGAGGATGCCAGCAAGAAACTATTTTGGCTGCTTGTTCTACATGTGAGTTAAGTAATCTTTAGAACAGGAGGTGCTGATAGGGTAATTGTGTTTATTCTTCCCACTTCATGATTTCTCTCTTATAAACATTGCTTTGTCTTATTGGGCTCCATGTTCCTCTTTCTCATCTGATGTTTAACAAATATTTTTCTAATTGCCTGAGACAGTGTGGTCCAATAAAGTTAAATTGACTTTGGGTTGAACTTGTTTGTCTGATCTCATGCCAGACGTTACAGTCACCCACTTGAAACTGGCTTTCACTCTGTTTCGTGGTCTTTGTCTCCTTTTCTCTCCCTTTTATGTTCTTTTGCACTCATTATCCCTTTTTGTTGTTGTTGTTGTTGTTGTTGTTCTCCTTGTGTGTCCTAATATACAACCCACAAATTAATTCTTCAGATTTCCATAAAAGTCTATGTATCATGTGTGTTTGCCTATCCATCTCACATCTGAATACTTCATGCGTCTAAATCAACAGATCAGAGCTTCAACCCAAAGCACTGGAGGAGGTACACTAAATGCTTAGAAAACAAGAGGGCTTGGAATAAACCCATTGTTTGACGTCTGGAAACACTTTAAGAACAACCTGCAGGAAAATGACAAAGCCAATAGTGCTGGTCGACCGCAGTGGAACAGAGATGGTGTGCAATCAGTTAGCTGCAACCCGCAAATAAACAGAGACAAGGCGATCCAGAGAACAAAAACAGAAACCTCGTTATTGTCCATTACAGGCTGAAGAGTTTAGCGTAAACTGAAAGCCTCCTATGTGTGATTTCTAGACTCTGAAAAGAAGGTTAAAAGCTGCAAGGACCCCTCTTGGTTTTGTGGAGTAAGCTCCCGAGTTTCTCTTTAACCCCAAAGAACAATATTTATTTTAAAAGCTACCCACTCTGACCAAAGGCTAAGTCTTGGCAGTCCTCATTCCTGTACTGAGTTCTCTCTCACACACACACTCACTCTCTAGCTCTCTTTCATTGCTTTAGCAGAACAGAGCTTCATGGCCCTGCAGGCCTCAGCACCTTTGGTGTGATGGTTATTCCTCTGTCATGTTTCAGGCAAATGGCCCACGAAGCACCATCCATTTCTATGAATGCAATTCTTTTTCACATAAAGGTAAAATTACTGTCTCTGGGCTACAGCTCCCCCTTTCAGGATTAATAAGCATTCTCTGCTTATTTGGATATACTAAACAAGGTTTCTTTCTTTCAGGTATATTTATTGGATCTACATTAAATTAAACTCAGTCTGTCAGGACAGATCTGATCTGCACATTGCATTCCTGTCAGAAAAGTGAATTGCTTCATTTTTTCCCCCGTCCTTAATTATAGATTCATTCTCATCTGAATTTATAACTAGGACTAGTGATAGAATTGTATGTGCTTTGCATAAGTTTAAGAAAACAAGAATATAGGGCTGGAGAGATGGCTTAACAGTTAAAGCATTTGCATGCAAAGCCAAAGGATCCCAGTTCAATTCCCCAGGACCCATGTAAGCCGTATGCACAAGGAGGCACATGCATCTGGAGTTCATTTGCAGGGGCTGGAGGCCCTGGCGCACCCATTCTCTCTCTTTCTCTCTCTTTCTCTGCCTCGTTCTCTCTCTCAAATAAATAAAATTAAAAAAAAATAAACCAAGAATATAATCACTCTTCCAAAGTTTTATCTTCTCTCTTTGAAATCTTAGTCCTTCTAAGTTCTGCTGAGCAATCTACCTGTTCATTACTCCCAAAGTCTAGAATGGGATCGCATTTCTATATTAGGTTAATGGAGGTTTGATTAATATCAATTTAGACACTAAACAGAAGGAAAATGTCACATGTTGATTAATATTTTGAAATAAAATGGGTCCTACAGTTAGAGCAGGTAAGAGGATTCAGGATGAGTAGCTAACACGTTTGTTTAATTGAAGTTAGATGCGTATATCAGGCTTATCATGAGTGTTCACTTCTCTTGATAATTTGCTTGCAGAAGAATACAAAATGAAAAACACTAGGAGCAGAAGGACCAATGGCCAGCAGGAGTCTGGAAAGAATAAATTCTACATAAGCTCCACTCCTCTGCCCTTTTATGGGGGATCTGGAAGGAAACATCAGCATTCTATTCCGCCTGTCCTTAAAATTTATCATAATGTAGCAAAACAACTCAATCAGAACCAGTGTCATGTTCTTCCTAGTCAAAGTCATTGTAGTTCTTGGTTGATACCACCACACCCCAGAGAGGGGAGAAAATGGTACAAACCTCCTTAGTCCAATGATAAGAATTCATGATATCTAGTGAAAAGGCAAGAGTTCTGCAAATTAAAACAAAAACTATTCTTTCCTCAATATATTGTTGACAAAAGTAAGCAATTTTAATCTCTCTTTTATTTTATGTATTTATTTATTTATATGAGAAAGAGACGGAGAGAGAAAGAGTGAGAATGGCCCACCACAGCCTCCAGCCATTGCAAATGAACTCCAGACACGTGCACCACCATGTGGATCTGGCTTACAAGGGTTCTAGGAAATCAAACTTGGGTCCTTAGGCTTTGCAGGCAAGCACCTTAACCACTAAGCCATCTCTCCAGCCCTAATCTCTCTTTTTTAAAGTATGATTAGCAAATAGGTCTTAACAAATACTCAGGCTATCTACATCTCTCACTGGCTTGAAGACTGAATCTACTCTAAATGCTATGTGACTGTTTGGAGATTATTTTTTCCTCTATCTAACATGGTTGATATTCCATAATAATACAGAAGGGCTAGACAATATGGGTATATATTAATTGTCTTTCTTTATAACAGATTATCTTAACAGACCAAAGAAACCTAAGTTTATTAATTAATTGAGTGGCTTTCTTTCACAGTGTCTCATGAGATTAGGATTAAGTTGTTGGACAAGGCTGTAGTCTTCTAAAGGCTTGACTGGTGCTAGAGGACCCACTTTTAAGAAGAATTTTCAGGCTCAGTCAATAAAGTGTTTACCATGCAAGTATGAGAATATGACTTTGGATCCCTAGCACCCATGTAAATTGGCATACATGGTAATAGTAGGTTTTTGAAATCCCAGAGCTAGGGATACAGAGATGGGAAGATCACCAAGATATGGTCTAGCCAAATCAATGAAAGACCCTATCTCATAAATATAAAGTGAGAGCTCATTTGTGGAAGACGCTAATCATCCACATGCATGTGCACAGACATACTTGTACCCATTACAGTACCATATGTGTGTGTGTGTGTGTGTGTGTGTGTGTGTGTACTATTATATTACTGTTATAGTACTATAACATCTCTTTTATAAAATTATTTTATTACTAAATAAGAATGATTTCTTTGAATGTTTTCTAGAGTAAAGCTAAAATTTCGATGTAAAGTCCTATCTTTCTTACTAATTTTTTTTTTTATTTTTGGAGAGAGACACAGACAGAGACAGACAGAGAGAGAGGGAGATGGAGACGGATAGAGAATGGGCGTGCCAGCAGTCTCTCAGCTGCTGTGAGTGAAATCCAGATGCATGCGCCCCCTTGTGGGCAAGTGTGGCATTGTACCCTTGCGTCACTTTGCATCTGGCTAAACATGGGACCTGGAGTTTAGAACTGGGTTCTTAGGCTTAGCAGGCAGGTGCCTTAACTGCTAAGCCATCTCTCCAGCCCTCTTTCTTATTAATTATCTTCCTTCTGACTAAAGTTATATTGTACATAAGCAATCATGTCCCTTAAGTCAAGGGGCCAGTAAACTACAACCTGTGGGCAATTACAATTCATTGCCTGTTTTTGCAATCATAAGCCAAGAATTAGCTTCTTATTTTCAAAACAGCTGAAAAGACTGAAAGATGTATTTTTGTGCTGCATGAAAATGATATTAAATTACCATGGTCCATAAATAAATTTTGTTGAAGCACAGCTCCACTTACTCATTTATATGCTGTCTGTCTGCTTCTATAGTAGTTGAGTTGTTGGGAAAAAGATCAGGTGGCCTGACAAGCCTAAAATATTTATTATCAGGGGTTGGAGAGATGGCTTAGTGGTTAAGCGCTTGCCTGTGAAGTGTAAGGACCACGGTTGGTGGCTCAATTCCCCAGTATCCACGTAAACCAGATGCACATCTGGGGTTCGTTTGCAATGGCTAGAGGCCCTGATGCTCCCATTCTCCCTTATATCTGCCTTTTTCTCTCTGTGTCTGTCTCAAATTAATTAATTAATTAAACAAAAATTTTTAAAAATATATTTATTATCAGACCTAATACAGATTTCACTGTCCTTTGTCTTAGTTAATAGGTTAAATGCATCTCACAATACAGCACTGAGCAATCTTTACACACACACACACACACACACACACACATTTTTATATATATATAACAACCATATATATATAACATATATAACATATATGTATATAACATATATATATATGGTTTGTTTTTTCAAAGTTGGGTTTTGCTCCAGCCCAGGCTGACCTGGAATTCACTTTGTAGTCCCAAACTGGCCTTGAACTCACAGCAATCCTCCTATCTTTGCCTCTCAAATGCTGGGATTAAAGGCATGTGCCACCACACCCAGCTTTACACTTAATATTTTTAAGTATTCATGTATTCAAAGTGTTTTCCTTCCTTCTAGCTTTAAAGGACAGGGAATTGAAAATGTAGAAATGCAGTTTATTGGCTCAAACTTTGTAACTTATGGCTTACTATTTGATAGAACATTATTCACTGGGGTTGAATCAAAAAGTGGTACTCTGGGCATATGCAAGGGTGGCATTTCTCTGATGGTAGCAGCGGGGTGGAAGTGTGTGTCTGTACACAATGTCATGGGGTCACTCCATAGCCTAGCTGAATATAAGTACAGAGAGTTGTGCTCTGCACACTCTTGTAGTCTGAAACCCTGTAGGGCAGCAGATGAGGTATGATGGGAATTGTTTTGGCATCACTGGCCCCATGGAGAGCCCCATGCATTTACACATCTGTGTTTGCAACAAGAAAGGATAATTGTTCCTCTCTCTATTGCTGTTTATGAATCACGAGAACAAAAAGGCACCAGAATAAACACAATGTCATGTTCATACAAATCTTACTTAGGGTGAAAATCATCTGGCTGGCACTGCTTGAGTACAACATCACCAGCAGGGCTCCAAGCCCATGAACAGAGCCTGCCCAGGTCTTGTGTCTTAAGCCTTCAACGTTTGGAAAAGCTTATCTGAAGGTTTGCACAAAAATTAGATCTACCCAAAACAGCTAAATTCTAGTTTGTTTCTTTGCTATTATTGACCAAATTGTCTTTAAGAATCCCAGAAGTCTTAGGCAGTTTCAGAATAAATGCAGCTTGAGACACTTACAGAAAAAGCTCAATGAACTATCATAGAGCCAGGTCCCTTAGCCTCAAGGCTATTGCCCTATTGCCGCTGGGGGTCAGATATTCTCTGTTGTGTGAGCCTGCCAGAGGTATCTTTCTAGTAAATACCTGTAGCACTTTCCCATTGAAACAACCTAGAAGGTTAACAGGCACATACAATAAAGCATCCTACTGGCAATATCACCCCTAGTTGACATCCTGGATTAAGAAATTGGTTTAGGGCTGGAAAGATGGCTTAGCGGTTAAAGTGCTTGTCTGTGAAGCCTAAGGACCCAGGTTCGATTCTCCCGTACCCATGTAAGCCAGATGCACATAGTGGTGCATATATCTGGAGTTCGTTTTCAGGGGCTTGAGGCTCTGGCATGCCCATTCTCTCTCTCTCTCTCTCTCTCTCTCTCTCTCTCTCTCTCTCTCTCAAATAAATAAATAAATAAGATATTTTTTAAAAGAAAATAAATTGGTTTAATTCCACAATATAAATGAAAAAGCTCAGAGGAGTGTTGGACACCAAAAGAAAAAAACTGACTCAGAATCTAAGTTGTAAAATTCTCAAATAATTGTCCCTTTTCCTGTTCACAGTGCCTAGACTGAAACCTTTACCCTGGGAAAAGAGTTTTCAAATTTTCCATGCATTGGGATTGCCTAGAGGACTTGATACAGAGCAAGTTGCTAGTGGTTTGCTTCGTCCCCCCTTCCTGGACTCTCTGATAAAGGAGAAAGGTATGGAGTCTGAGGATTTGTTTATAATTCTAGTAAGTTCCCAAGTGAAGTTGTTGAGGTAAGGAAATCTTTGGCCTGGAATCTTCGAGTATGCCGGCTTGTACTTGCTTTTGAGATGAACAGTCACTTAGAAACACACTTCTGAATTCTTAGTAGCAAGAAAGAAATACAATGCCAAGCTTATTTTACCTTTTTAGTCTGTACCAACTCAGTCTCTTTCTCTTCTTCACATTAAAATTCATCTTGGAAAATAATTTGTATTAAAAGGGATTAATTGAATTTGAAGATCCTCATCTTTGTCCTGAGAAAAGAAGAGAAAATCCTAACAGATTTATGATGAAATGAATTCTGTGGGATCATGGTCATTTGCTGCAATAACTATAAAATTCCATTTGGGAAACAATGAGTCCTCAGAAGTCACAGAGAATTTCAAGTATATTTTTTAAAATTTGCATTGTAAGTGTGAGCTCACTACAGCCTTATACACTTTTGAAATGTATTCAGACTGCATTCTCCTTTGAAAAGATGCATAATTTACCCCTTAAAATAACAAAGGCAGTTTTAGTGTGACAAAACACTTCTGAAATGTTAATAAACTAACCATCTAATGCTGTCAAAAAGCCACGGAGTAAAATAATAAGAGATTTATAGGTCAATGAGTGTCTATGTCACAAAAAAAAGTTATAATAGAAAGTTATTGAATTGTGCAATATACAACAGAGCTAAACCCTACTGTATCCAGACAAAGAGGGTACATTATAGTATTGGTTAAAGAGACATAAATGCATCATGCTAACCTGATTTTTCTTTCTAGAACTTGGGTAACACCTTACAGAGACTCAGCCAGTGGGACTGGCAAGTATCAATGCAGTATTAGCTTATGATATTTTCAAGATGACAGAAAGCCTATAATTGAAGGAACTTCAAAGAAGTGACCATATTGCAAGAGAAGAAATGGGTCTTTCCACCTCACTTAAACTAATCTAGAAAGTCCCTCACAGACACCTCCAGAGATCTGTTTCCATAGTGATTCTAAATCCTGTCAAATTGACAACCAGAGATTAACCATCATGTAAAACTCCAAGTATTGGCTGGATGACCACTCTGTGGAGTTTGTCCTGCAGGAGTCAGTTATCCTACTGTACCGACCAGGGGAGAGTTGGAATGAGTCTTGGACAACAAGATAAGAGATTTCCAAGTTCCTCGGAAAATTTTTATATGGAGAAGATCATTTTGCCTGTAGTTTCCGAACAGAGGAGAAGGTAGTACATTTTGCAGTGTATTATATGTATGAGCCCAAGAAAGAGATGCTCCTATTTTTCTCCCAGGAAATAAGGGGTGTTTATACCACCAAACCTAGAATCTTCTCACAAACAAAAGATTATTTGGGGTCCACTGGAGAATATATATACCTTTTTTAAATTAATTGTTTTAGAGACAGCAAGAGAGAGAATGGGCACTCCAGGGCCTCAGCCCCTGAAATCAAACTCCAGAAGTTTCCTCTACCTTGTGGGCATGTGTGACCTTGCACTTGCTTCACCTTTGTGCATCTGGCTTATGTGGGATCTGGAGAGTCAAACATGGATCCTTAGGCAAGCACCTTAACTACTAAGCCATCTCTCCAGCCCCATTTCTACCTCTGATGCTCGTCTATCTGCTAGGGAGATGCTCAAAAGCATGGGATCCTTCATGGTATTCATTAAAAGAATTTTGTAGCCAAGTGTGGTGGCGCACGCTTTTAATCCCAGAACTCGGGAGGCAAAGGTAGGAGAATCGTCATGAGTTCAAGGCCACCCTGAGACTACATAGTAAATTCCAGGTCGGCCTGAGCTAGAATGAGACCCTACCTCGAAAAACCAAAAAAAAAAAAAAAAAAAAAAAAACACAGAGAGAGAATTTTATTATGCAAAACTGGAAGAAAACTCTGGCATGTGAACCCTCCATGGCAGGCCCATACACATGTTAGTCTACATTTCGCTGTAAAGAATATTATAGTCTTGCTTGATAAACTTCAGATTGAGTCAGAGTTGGGTTTGGTAGTGATTATAAATTAATGATTCTAACAGAAAATGTGTTTTAACAATGAATGTGGGAAAGAAGGTCTATCCGGGCATCCACCTAAGAAATAAGTAAACACCAAAAACATACATTTGTGGGTTTTTTTGTTTTCGTTTTGTTCCATGAACCCAAAACCGACCTCCAGCTCACTAATCATTTGACCCTGGGTAAGAGCCTTTCAACCTTCCAACTCTCCAGCAGCTGAAAACAAAGAAAGATGCCTATCTTCTATAATTAGTGGAAGAATTCAATGAGATAATATAAGAAAAACTCTTCACAAATTAATAACAATAAACCTGAAAAGTCTTTAATAAAGTACAAAAATAGACATGGTGGCTCAGGCTGTGACGAAGGCATTTGAGAAGCGGAGGTAGGAGGATTTCTGCAAATTCAAGGCTTGCCCCAGGTACTAAGTGAGATCCTACCTCAAAATTCCAAAAAAAAAAAAAAAAAGTAAACAAAACCAATGTGCTATAAATATATATATTGCCACCAAAAACTACCATAGTATGACATCTGACCAAGAATATAGCACCAACTTTTCATTTGCGCCAAAAGACTGCAGCTTCAATGGATGTTTCATTTAGTACGTCCCTAGTGACTTAAAGTGCTCAAAACATTTTACAAGCTCGCCGGGCGTGGTGGCGCATACCTTTAATCCCAGCATTTGGGATGCAGAGGGAGGAGGATCACCATGAGTTCAAGGCCACCCTGAGACTACAGAGTGAATTCCAGATCAGCATGGGCTAGAGTGAGACCCAACCTCGAAAAAAAAAATTACAAATGACTATAAAATAAAGAAGAAAGGAAGGAAGGAAGGAAGGAAGGAAGGGAGGGAGGGAGGGAGGGAGGGAGGGAGGGAGGGAGTTTTCATTTGGAGCAGAAGACGTCAATGGATACTTCATTTAGTATTCTGTCCCTAGTGACTTAAAGTGCTCAAAATATTTTACAATCCCAAAGTATCACTATAAAAGACTTCAAAAGACACAAAAGACTTCAATGGACTTCAAAGAAAAAAGAAGGAAGGGAAGGGAAGGGAAGAAAGGAGTGGCCCAAGCTGAAGGAAACATCTTGTTTTATAATGAGGCAGCATCTAGCAATATAACAAATTTAAAAAGGTAATCTAGTCACCGGAAGTACCATTTCCTCAAATGAAATTTACTAAACATGTGGACAGGGAGAATGGGAAGTAGTCTTCATCGTGTTCAAGCTCTGCTCAGAGGGGTGTCATTTATGTGGTAGGTTACATGTGACTCCGGTTTCCTTCCTAAGTCATTGGGTGTTGTCAGTCATGGGAGAAACCCAACATTATGTCTCCACAGTTAACTCACTGTGCTAACCCCCAGCAGACTTTATTGCCTGGCTCAACACCATGCTTCAGACCTTACCCGTGTGCAGAGCCCTCAGATCACCGATGAGCACGTGTCTGGTCCCACCACGGAGTGTACCACAGCCTCTATAGCCATAGCTGCCAGGGCTTCCTTCCACTTCTAACCCTCATCTTGCCTCAACATGGAGGGCTGTCATTAACTTCAAAGGCCATTCGGTGTGTAGACAAACGCCGATGAAGTGGAACACACTCTTGGTGCATGTTTGAAGTCTGCTGGAATGTTAATGAGCGAGATTGTGATTATCACAAGGTAAAAATAGAAACCCAATGTCAAGCTCGAGTCATACATGTATACATATAGGTTTTCTCATTCTTTGTCACAGTCAAGTTCACTCAAGATATGCAAGGACAAACAAATACAACTTAGAGCGGTATCTCCTACATTTATTTACAGTGAACAACACCACATGTTTGATAACCGTTCTTTAATTAGGGGAATAGCTTGTAACTTCTCTCTTTGTTTCACATTCAAAAACACATTTGTTTCCCATTATGAGATAGTTTGTAAAAAGCACTGAACCATAAATGCAACTGCAAGCAAATTGTGCATTCACCTTCACCCAGCACTTTTTGATAAAAGTGTGTTTCACAGGCATTGTTACCTATTATTTCCAGAGAGGATGAAAAAAGTCCCTCTTCCTTCTAATTTCCTCCAAAGGAAGTCAGATTCTGTGGAGGACAGGACGCAGAGTAGATCTGAGAAAGTCTGTGAGAAATTGAGAATATTGATATCACCACACATGGTTTTATATATATATAGTTATTCATTGTGTGTACATGTGTGCATATGCACATGTGAGTGCAGACACACATGTGTCACAGTGCATCAGGTCAGTCCTGGCCCCCCACCTTATTTGGAGTCAGGGTCTTTCTGTTGAGGTTCACAGCTCTTTTCCCAAGAGAACTTTTAGTAATTATGCCATTAAAACCACTGAGTAGGGCCTGGAGAGATGGCTTAGCAGTTAAGGTGCATGCCTGCAAAGCCTAAGGACCCAGGTTTGATTCTCCAGGTCCCATGTAAGCCAGATGCACATGGTGGCGCATGTGTCTGAAGTTCATTTGCAGTGGCTAGAGGCCCTGGCATGCCCTTTCTCTCTCTCTCTCTCTCTCTCTCTTTATCTCTCTATCTCTCTCTCTCTCTCTCTCCCTGATAAATAAATAAAAAATAAGCCAGCCCTGCTGGTGCATGCCTTTAATCCCAGCATGTGGGAGGCAGAAGTAGGAGGATCACAGTAAGTTCAAGGCCACCCTGAGAGTACATAGTGAATTCCAGATCAGCCTGAGCTAGAGTGAGACTCTACCTCAGAAAAAAAGAAAAGAAAAGAAAAGAAATAAAAAGTAAATCTTAAAAGACACTGAGTAGGACAAAATATTTACAATACATATCAATGGTGGAAAGCTTGTATCCAGAATCTGCAAAAAAATGCTAAAGTCAATCATTAAAAGACTGCAGGACTAGGGAGACAGTTCCGTGGGTAAAGTGCTCGCCACACAAGCAGGATGTCCTCCGTTTGGATTCCCAGCACCCTTGTAAATGCCAGATAAGATGGGGCATGCTTGTAAGCCTGGAACCCTAGCTCTGAGGTGGCAGACACGGGAAAACCCTGGGCCTCACTGGATGGTGGGTGAGGTCCAGGTCTAGTGCCTACCCCATCCCAAAGGATAACATGGATAATGACTGAGGAAGCCACCCACACTTATCTCTGCCATCCACACGGATGCACACACTCCCACACACACTACATGCAATAAAAAAGTAAAGGGCTGGAGAGATGGCTTCACGGTGAAGGCACCTGCCTGCTAAGCCTAAGAACGCCCATTCCAATCTCCAAGTCCCACTTTTAGCCAGATGCAAAAAGTGATGCAAGGGTGCAATGCCACACTTTCCCACAAGGGGGTGCACGTGTCTGGAGTTCCTTCACAGTGGCTGAGAGGCTGCTGGGACACCCATTCTCTGTCTGTCTGTCTCTGTCTGTCTGTCTGTCTCTCTCTCTCTCTCCCTCCCTGACTCTCTCCAAAAAAAAAGTAATAAAATAAAGTCAAAACTTCAAAACATCTTTTAAAAATGAAGAAAATAAAGCAGATTTTTGGGTTTTTAAAATTCAATTTTAGCAAACAAATAACTTGGTTTCATTATGGTAATTTTCCCATACGTTTTTTAAATTGTCTTGCCCATTCCTTCTCTCCCTCTCTTCCTTGTAACCTACCCCCATACTCTTTCTTCCACTTTCATGTCACCTATGGTCTTTTCTCTTTTCCCCTTTCTTGCCTCTTCTCCTCTCACAGTCTCCTATCTCGTTGCATAGCTTACATCCTTCCTCACCACCTCCTGTTGTCATGCATACAAACATTCAAAAGTAGGATCCACATACCCACAGAGACAAAGTACAATTTTTGTTTTTCCAGGCCTGGTTACCTTACTTAGTATGATCATTTCCAATTCCATCCATTTTCCTGCCAATTACCCTGGTGGCTAAGGATGTTGACTTTTTTTTTAATATCTCCTGAGAATTATCTGCTCATTTATTCACCTGAATGTTAGCTTGTTTGAAATAGTAATAAATAAAAATGATAATTCAAACATGTATGTACAGGATAAATTGTAATAGATTCATATGACTGGATACAGTACAGCAGCATATAGAAACACAGTGTGGGTACACTCGGCAACATGGATACGTCTCAAAATTATTTTGTAAAGTTGATGAGACTAGATTGACAGTAGCACATGGGCTATGGGGGTAATCAATTGCTGTCTGATTGGATATGAAGCCTGCTCGGTGGGAGGGAATTCATACCTGGTATGAAGAACCAAGTCATAAGCTGATAAGATTGGAAGGTCATGCTTGCTAAAGGGAAGCATCCACTGTTCTTTGGCTAAAAAGAGATGTTATGCCCACCAAAAGTCTCCTAAATGTCTCTTTATCCTCTTTGATCCATGCTACTCTCACTTTTGGCTAGATAATCTGCTTTGCACAAGATGGCAATGAATACTGTGGACACCCAAGACTTGTCAGTAGGACAAAGAAAGAAAGCTTACTGCCTAGTATTAGATAAGTCATCTCTATCTGGCTAGGGCCCAGAAAACATTACAGAACTGGCAGATTAAGCAGCCACTCTCGTTGCGAGCCTGAGAACATCTTCCAGGAAGATGGCCATAGACACTGAGGAGACTCAAAACTCATCAAAGCAGAAAATCAGAGGATGCAGAGAGCTCAACACTAAAGAAGACTTGTAACATGCCCTCCGAGGCTCAGAGAATGTTGTGGAAGAACGGTCGCAAAGAATGCCAGAGCCAAGCCACAGGGTGAGAAGATATACTCACAGAGACTGATGGGTGCAGGTGACCCCGGAGTGATTATTGGTAACCCCACTGAGGCGGGCACTCAGTTAAATGGTGGTTGGGAAAGGGAACATAAGAGTATTATCTGACAAGAATATGACCAATTATATAGTAAAGTTCTCAATTAAAAAAAAAAAAGCCCAGGTTAAAGTGCTATTTAGAATATGAAATTCCACGGGGAAATAAAACCACTGGGACAGAAAGCAGATAATGGTTGCCAGAGAATGAGGTCTGGGAGAGAAGACTGCCTCTTGCAATTATGCTATAAAATCCGTGACATGAATTTGTTAAAATCAGTGGAACTGTGCCTTGAGAAAGGATGAGTTTCACTCTGTGAAAACTGTTCTGCAATAAAGTTAGTGCTATAAATAAATGAGGAAATAGTGTGTGAGGTTCCCTCAAAAACTTAAAACAGGGGCTCAAGACATTGCTTAGTGGTTAAGGCACTTGCTTGCAAAGCTTAAGAACTCATGTTCAAATCTGCAGGTCGTATGTAAGCCAGACACAGTGAAACAAGCGTCCAATGTCACACGTGCACACAAGGGGCCCCATTTGTCTGGAGTTCATCATTTGCAGTGGCTGAAGGTCCTAGTGTGCCCATCCCCTCTCTCTCTCTCTCTCTCTCTTTGCCTCTTTCTCATTTACAAAAAGAAAAGAGGAAAACTTAAGACAGAAATGGTCAGGGCTGTGAGGGTAACTCAGGGGTAGAGTGTTAGTGTACAGATTCATCGCCCTTGTGTGTGAGATGTGAATGTTCTTCAAAGAAAAGACCAGGGATATTTAGGGACGCATAAAGGAGAAGACAGACACTTGAACCGGGATCCATGTACAAGGCCTCACGTGATGGAAAGATACTTTTGCAGTTGTCCCTTGGAAAGAAGCTGTTGGCACACCCTTATAAACCATTTAGCTTCTCTGTACATCCCGTGTGTTAGTATCCCTTGCAAAGTCCGGTTCGACACTCAAGTCTGGGATCTGGTCCTTGATTAGCTTTGGGCACTTAGGAAAGAAAGACATGAGAGCAGAGCAACGCAGGACAGAGCCCCACGGCATCCACCATAGAAAGAGCTATCTGAGGACAGAGGAGGGCTCTGCAGAGACAACAGCGTTACCGTCACCCGTAAGCAGTGGCCTTCCACAGGGTTAGAGCCACAGACAGCTCCTTGGTGCAAGACTTAAAATCAGCAGCGCAATTTCCACGTCCTCATCTATACGTAGGAGAATTTGCAAGGCACTATCTTCAGAATCAGGAACTTATTTATTTGGCTATCACAGTGCTATAAATTAAATCCAGGCCTGTGTGTCATACTAAGCAAGCTCTCTCTGCTGAGCCACAGCCTCTACAGAGACTTAAATTGTAAATGTAGGTTCCAGGGCTGGAGAGATGGCTTAGCTCTTAAGGCGTTTGCCTGCAAAGCCAAAGGACCTCGGTTCAATTCCCTAAGATCCATGTAAGCCAGATGCACAAGGTGGAACATGAATCTGGAGTTCGTCTGCAGTGGCTGGAGGCCCTGGTGTACCCATTCTCTCTCTCTCTCTCTCTCTCTCTCTCTCTCTCTCTCTCTTCCTGTTTCTCACTCTCAAATAAATAAATAAAAATATATTTTAAAAAATGTAGGTTCCTACACCGCACTTAAGCCATGCGGAAGCAGAAGAGCTAGAGGTGAACCTCGGAAATCTGCATTTTAAAACCACAGCTGCAGAGAACTTCTCAAGCAGCATAAATGTGACATGTTTATTCTCAGGATGACTCTTCCACGAGTAGCAGGCTGACCGTCGGTCTTTGTTTTCCTTCTCCTCTTCCTTTCTCCACTGTCTCATCCATCCTCTTCTTTCTTTTCTCCCTCTCTCTTCTCCTTCCCCTCCTCACTATCATCCCAGTTATGACCACCATTATCTTTACCAGAGAATGGACTGGGGTGGGGACTTTTCTATAACAGGCTAATTTAGTTATGAGTCAAAGATTTTAAAAGGACTATGAAATGTGGTATTGCCTGGGGCCCTCCCTCTACCCTAATTAGGGATGAAAAATTACAGGATTGCATGCCCCCGAAAAGAACACCATCTCTATAATTAGGGACACTGCCTCCAGTGAGCTGCCACGTGGTAGAACTGTTTATACACAGAAGTCACCAAGCAAGGCTCTCTCCCAGTGAATGTATCTGTCAGCGAGAAGGGCAATAATAATTCTGTTTACATGTATTTTTATGTGCAGTCATTTTCATAAATTAAGTTTCAGTCTCTGAGAGCATTGTTGTGTTGCACGCATACTTCCTATTCTAGAACATTTCCGAAGTATTTTGGATTGGATTAACAATGCCCCACTTTTTAAAAACATTATGAAATATTCTTTCTGAGTGACTCAGGTTATAAACTTTGTCAATATTCAGGGCACTTGTACTATATTTTTTATTTGAGATCCTTTTTAATGGTTAAAAATGTACCCTGGCTCTGACAGGAAAAGAAGTAATAAAAATGTAGTGGAGAATTCAGAGAGGGAGGAAAAGTGTTATTCTTCTGAATGTATGGATTTCCTAGGGCAGGTTTAAATTTCTTTACTGTTGTAACCTGTGTTTACAACAATATGCATTATTCATTGTGTTCAGTGATCTTAGAAATTCAACGTATGACAGAAATCTTAACCACTTCACCATAGAAAACTTTTTTTAGTTTTATGTGTTTGTGTAGTATGTGTGATACACAAGTGTGTACAAATGCACACACACTATAAGCACATGTGCCAGGAACTCACTGTGGGATTTTGTTCGTTGGCTTGTTTTCTGGTTAGAAGACTGGCTGGTCACTGAGCCACATCAGTTCTGTCTCCGTACTCCTCCGCACCCCAGCAATGGTGTTATAGCATGTGACAGCCATGACCAGCTTTTCAGGTGAGTGTTGGGATCAAACTCAAATCCACTTGATTGCGCAGCAAGAGTTCTCAGCCATGGACCCATTTCCCCTGCATCTTTTTAGTTTTAAGTAACATATTTGCATATTTGAAAACTGTTGTGTTATGCAAGATTAATTCAATGACCTCCGTCTCGCTTTAAAATTACATCCTTGTGACATACAACTTGGTTACATGTATTGACTCCCTTTGACGAATTCCATCGAATAAATGAATTACATTTTTAAATATTTTTTTAGAACTCATATATATTGAATGGCAGGCACTGTACCTTAATTGACACTTTATGACAATACCCTAACATTCTTGTTATCGCCATTTTACAAGTAGGGATACTGACAGTAATAACTTGCATAAAACCTTATAACTGTAAAGTGAAGCCGTTGGAGATTACTACCCCAAAGCCAATCTGAACCTTAAAATTTACCTTAACACTTTGAAATTGTTTATTGGTAATTATAAGAGTATTATTCTAATTACAAAATAGATAGGCTCCATGGGCAGTTTTATTTTAGCATTTATTACACATTTTTAAGCTTGGATGTTATTTTCCAAAGATAAAACATTTACACAGAGCATGGCCTTTATAGCAGAGCCTCTCCTTTGCAAGGAACCTTAGTGATGGTTCCTTTTGTGAGGAGGGACTCACTTGTCTGTGACACTAAAGTTCTTTACATCCTCACTGTGTGAGGGTCGAAATGTACATACAAATTGAGATGTTGTTGTTGGTTTTGCTTTTGTTTGTTTTTCAAGGTAGGGTCTCACTCTCGCTCAGACTGACCTGGAATTCACCATGTAGTCTCAGGGTGGCCTCGAACTCATGCCGATCCTCCTACCTCTGCCTCTTGAGTGCTGGGATTAAAGGTGTGAGCCACCACACCCTGCTCAAACTGAGATTTTAATAGTATACATTCTCTCCCCAAAGCCTTTTCTATTTCAAAAATTCTTTGATTGATTAATTTCACTTACAAATTTGTAAACATTTTATAGTTTTACTTTACTACAAGAAAGTATAATTGAATGCACTCTAGTTACATAGCAAGTGAGAGACAAACTTTAGATTTCTGACCCTGGTTGATCTGCAAAGCCTATACTTTTTTAAGTTGACCTCCTAGTTTTTCCATATTCAACCCTTGGGTTCTATGATTCACTAAGCCAATGGCATATTTCATATTTATTGTCTTCATCTGCTAACTTCCTGATATTTGTTCCAATTTCTGGGAAATACCAAGTGGTGGAAAATAATATTACTCAAAAGTTCCGGATTCAACTTTTTTTTTTAACCCAAACAAAGTAATTAACATGGTTCGGAGATGAAGTGTGGAGAAAAGCAGAAAGACCATAAAATTCGCTGAAAACATGAATTGATTTTACTTTATCCCAGTAATATTGGGTTTGAACGATAACATAGTTCTCCCGTCCACTTGAACGTTTGTCATTTGCTTGGTGGGTTTTTTTTATTGTCCTAATCTTTTCTTTTAAATGGATTTGATTCATTCTGCGTAGAAGTAGGTTTTTGTGGTAAGATTATGTGGAAAGGTACTTTTTCGGGGGTTGTCTTTCTGCTCACTTCTTTAGTTTCTAAAGTTAAAGAGATTTAAACGAAAAGTACTCATTTCCATGTGAAGAATGGATTCCTTCTATAAATACCAATGCGCCTGGGCTGAGAAGATGGCTTAGTGGGAAGGGCTTGCTGTGCAAGTGTGAGGACCCGAGTTCAGATCCCCAGAGCACACATAAAGTGGGATATAGTGGTGCACGTCTCTCAACCCAGCGCATTCATGGTGAGATGGGATGCAGAGACAGGAGAATTTCTTGGGCCAGATAACGTGGTATATGCATCCAGGAATCACAAGAAACTTTGCCTCAAGCAAGACACTTGAGGCTGACCCCTGACTTAAACACACACACACACACACAGACACACACATACACACACACACACAAATTTGCTCCATGGAGCTAGATAATGTTAGTAAGACAGAAAATACTGGGGGGAGGCGAGTTGAGACACTAACAAGATGGTGAACAATTTTGTCATCTTGGTGGCCAGCAGGCCAGAGGAGAGTTCCTGGGTCAAGCCATTTCGCATTTTTTTAATACTCTGCAAACCCACTAATCCCAAACAATCTGTCTCAAAGGATCTATGAATGTCACCAGTTTCATAATGTGGTTTTTGGTGGTTTATTTTTTAACAATGTGTTCTGGGGCTCATTTCTCTTTTACTATCTGTGTTTATTCTCATTAGGCCATACAGGAAATCCGTTCCTTGTTTATATTGTGATGCCTCAAGAAAAAACAAAGAGACAACATTTTTTTTCCTGAAACAATTTCACATTTTTCAGTCTCTTATTATAAGTTCTGAGAGTTATCTTTGCAAAGATTTTTGTTAAAGTTCCGCCACTTCAAAAGAGTAGTCATTTAGCCAATTTGAATCTCTCTATAAAAATGTAATTGAAAGAACCAAAACCATATTGGGCAGTTTCACTTAGTTTTGAAATAATTTTGTAACATGAACTCATTCTTCACTTTAGTTAGGAGAAAACTACACAAGGATTCCTGAAGGAGAAAAGTGAAAGAAATAAAACACAATTGGTCTAATTAATTAGATATTCATTAAAGCGTCTTTTAGCCAAAACTTGCCCTCTTTTTCCTATCACACAGCCTTCTCTTTTATCCAAGCACCCCTCATTCCTGTTGGGTCCCCTATTTACATCTTCTTGTGTCCAGACATTTTAGCCTATCACCAAAATTAATAAACAGTCATACTTGGCATCTTGTGTGTCTGTGCATGTGTATCTTAAAAAAAAAAAAAACTTTTTCCTTTATTTACTTTTGTAGTTGTCCCTTTTTATATCCTGAGATGAGAGGAACTGTGTTATTTGACCTTAAAAACTTGAGCTTAAAATGTTATCTATATATGGTATTCCCTTCATCCAGTAGGGGCTGGTTGAGAAAAGAAAGAAAATTCTCTGTATTCTACAAGTAACAGAATCCATTCAAGGAAAAGGCTTCCCACTTTATTACATGAGACTTTGCTATCACCTTTAGTCATTGGCTTACATCTTTCTTCTTCTTTTTTTATTGACAACTTCTATACTTACAAACAATAAACCATGATTTTTCCCTCCCCTCCTCCATTCCCCTCCAGAAATCCACTCTCCATCGTATCCTCTCCCTCTCTCCATTAGTCTCTCTTTTAATTTGATGTCATCATCTTTTTCTCCTATTATGAGGGTCTTGTGAAGGTATTGCTAGGCACTGTGAGGTCATGGATATTGAGGCCAATGTTAGGATAAAAAATCCCATGAACACAGGCCACCCTGAGACTATGTAGTGAATTCCAGGTTAGCCTGAGCTAGAATGAGACCCTATGTAGCAGATAGCTTCAGGTTCGCTGAGATGAACTTCCAGACCAGGCAGTTATGGAGGAAGGGATGTTATTTATTGAAGCTTACAGATCCAGGAAAAGTTCCATAATGGCAGGAGAAGCTGCCTGCTCTTACAGGACCAGGCAAGAAAGAGAAAAGCCACCAGCCACACAGCACAACACACCTCAGGAGCTCCCACTGGGCACACTTTGCATATCTTTACAATGGAATCTCAAGCCCACCACCACACCTTAAGATCTGCCCAGTGACACTACCTCCAGCCAAGTGGCTGCAGATGCAAACTATAAACTAATAAAACACTGAATATATTGGGGGCCGTATATTCAAACTACCATACCCTACCTCAAAAAAAAAAATAAATAAATAAATAAAACAATAAAAAAGTCCCATGAACAAAAAGTCACATAGGGACAAGTTTGTTGAAACAAATGTAACTTCATAAGAGAGAATTGCACTAGAAAGCCATTTGAATTCTAATTTCACACACAATATGTAGTCAGTTGCAGGAGTTTATAGAGTATAAATTCTGCCAGGTTTGTTCTCTTCGAGATGAATAAATAATGTTTTAGCGATGTAATAGAGAGGTTTTGTGCCACGTAAACCAAGAACTCCGAATGCAAACCGTTGGACCCACAAGATAGGTTTGTTTTATCTCCGCTTGGAAGAAAGGACCTATGAAAACAAACCAGTTTGCTTCCAGTCCAAATGATCAACTGGAGAGATGCTTGAATGCAATACCAGAAACAGATGTGAATGCCTTTTCTCTATGACTGCAACCCAGTAAGTGATTTCTTTCTTTTTTTAATATTTTTTCTATTTATTTATTTGAGAGAGAGAGAGAGAGAAAGGAAGAGGCAGATAGAGAGGAAGAGAGAATGTGCCCGCCACAGTGGCCTCCAGCCACTGCAAACAAACTCCAGACACATATGCCCCCTTGTGCATCTGGCTTACGTGGGTCCTGGGGAATTGAACTGGGGTCCTTAGGCTTCACAGGAAAATGCCTTAACCACTAAGCCATTTCCTCAGCCCCCAGTAAGTGATTTCTTACCATTTCATCCCTTACTGATCAATCCTCAAGCCCCTGCCCACACCAGGAGAGAGGAAAACCCAGAAGAAATATGACACCGTTAAGCTCATTTCTTTCATCTTCCCTTTAGATACTGAGTGTGTTATAAGTCTGTCTCGTAACTGTTTTTCACTGACAATGTTTTCAGGATATTGTCTCATCAGGAAATATCTCCATCGGTCTACAGAAGAAACTGGCTGGCTAAGCTTTGAAGAGTTCATACATTGGGCCTTCTTCCACTTTAAAAGGGAAATGGGGTTCACAGAGTCATGATTTTGTGTACAAGAATGACCGAATTTCACTTGAGAATGATTCCTTTTCCTCGATACTGTATTTTCCGGGAGAAGCTGGTATGCTAATGTTTGAAACTTGAGGAGCACAAGTTCAAATTTGGCCCATAGCAGGCCCCAAGTTACATTTGGCCTGGTCTCCGTCTATTCCCCTGACTTCTACAGCATCACACGCCATGCAAAACTCAACACCATTAACACAAATGGAAACATCTGCTAGACAAGAGAGCTTGGACTGGAGTAGAGAACATAGCCACATGCTCTCAGTCTACCTCACTATTAGAAAACCAGAACTTACCACTGTTCAAAGGCAGTCAGGAAACTATTTGAGACTCACGCAGACTAAGGAGAGCTAGCCAGTAAGCTCTAGGATGCTTCATAGAGAGCTGGGTTTTTCTTTTAAAAGGAAAGACAGAAAACTGCTGCGTGCTTACAGCTATGTGCCTACTTGGGTGGGCTCCTCTCTGAAGATAAATTCATGAAGATATGTCTCCTCTAAAAGCACATAGGTTGAAGGTTTCAAGTTGGTGCAAAATGTCCTGGATCCTTGTGGGCTTAAACGCAACCACAGATGCTCTGGAGTGGGGCAGAGGACTGTGTTTAAAAATATGAGAGCGTGGGGGGGGTCACAGTTGAAAACTACATGGAATCACTTTCCACAATGTCCTTGGCATGCTTAGATAGCAACTCATCCCCCCCACCATGGGCCATCTGAGAGAGACCAGGGGATTAAATATTCTAATATTTGGTTAATAGAGGCTATTTTGGTGAGATAGTAAACTTAAAATAACTTCTTCAGAGTCATCTTTTAAACTCTGACATTTGCCTTTTGAATGTAGTTCATCACCTTACAATATATTATGAAGTCCATGTGCTAGTCAGCTTTTTATTACTATAACAAATACCTGAGATCATTATCTTACAGAGAGAAAAGGTTGTTTTTAAAAAATTTGGGGGGAGGGGCTGGAGATATGCTTAGTGGTTAAGGCGCCTGCCTACTAAGCCTAAGAATGTCCCTTCAATTCTCCAAGTCCCACGTTTAGCCAGACACAAAGCGACACAAGGGTGCAATACTACACTTGCCCACAGGGGGCGCACGCATCTGGAATTCATTCACAGTAGCTGAGAGGCTGCTGGCCCTCCCATTCTCTGTCTCTCTCTCTTTTTCTCTGACTCTCTCCAAAATATATATATAATTTATAATATTATATATATATATATATATGTGTGTGTATATACACACACACACACATACAGAGAGAGAGAGAGAATGAGTACACCAGGTCCTCCAGCCACTGCAGGCCAACTCCATAGCTGCTGCAAATGAATTCCAGATGCATGCACCACCTTATGCATCTGGTTTATGTGAGTCCTCTGGAATTGAACCTGGGTCCTTTGGCTTTGCAGACAAGTGCCTTAACTGCTAAGTCATCTCTCCAGCTCAAAAGGTTAGTTTTTTGACTCACAGTTTCAGAAGTTTCAGTCCATGTGGTAGTTTGAAAGAATATAAAGTGTCCCTCCCCCACTCTTGCCTGATGTGTTTATGATTAAACCACAGCACCCAGCTCGTAGAGTCTTTAGGAGGTGGAGCCTGACTGAAGAAGGTATGGCACTGGGGACTAACCTTGAAGTTTATTATCCCAGCTCCAAGCCGGGTACTACTTCCACCCACATATGTGACAAGATGCAATGCCCAGCCTCTGCTCTGCCATGTCATGGTGGTTGGAGACTATAAGCCAAAACAAACTCTAGTCCCATATGCTGCCTCGGTCCAGTGCTTTGTCCCAGCAATGAGAACGTAACTACCACAGTCCACAACCGATTGCATTTGGCCTTGAGTGGCACATCATGGTAAAAACCAAGAGGCAGTGGAAAACCATTGACTTCGCAGAGGAAAAAGCAAAGGAGAGATGAAGAGGTCGGGTTCCCCACAATCCCCTTCAAAGAAATCACCCAGTGACGTAGAGTTTCCCACCTCTTAAATTTCCCACCAGGTCACCACAGCACCAAGCTGGGGCCGATCCTTCCACATGTGGCCTTTAGGGTACAAGTCAACATTGAAATGATAGCACCTTCCACTAAGCTGCTCATATTTATTCCCCATGGATGGACCGGTGTTTCAACTTCATACGGCTTCATATATTATAGCAAATGTATAGTTTGACTTACACAAGCAAAAACATGGAAAAGAAAAACTGTTGCGGTCCCCCCCAAGGCCAGCTCAAGAGGGACGGTAGGGTCTCTGCCGAGTCGGGGTGAGCAGTGCGGAGTCATGACACAGACTCCGGGAGTTGGGTGAAAGCGGAAGCGAGAATCCACAAACTCATTTATTTAGCACAATGCACATAGGGTTTAAGGGGCTGCTAATCCTTGTATGGGGTGGTCCCCTATTTGTGACCAATGACAGCCTGTCTCTGGACAGGACATCTCGTAGCAGACTTCTCGCGAGCATGGGACTGTAACTGTTGTCACACCAAGCCTGCGCAGAACGCCATTTCCACAGAAGCCACTTCCTGTTTTCTTCTGCCATGCGGTCTGGCTAGGACCAGGCCTATATTGTGCCATACAAAAAACGGTGATCTTGTGGAGAAATTCTGAAGGAACAGGGTTATGGCGAATGCATAAGAAAACGTATGCATGTACATGCATTTAGGATTAAAGGTAAAGTAGAAAAACAAAGGAGACGACTAGCTTGCCAAACCTTTTCATCCTGAAGAACAATGCCAACAGAACACCTTCAATAAGATGGGAAGGAGGCCGCCGGCTGTCCTCTGTGAGAGATGGAGACACTATGAGCACAGGTGAGGAGCGAGGGCAGCTAATTGTAATAAAAGAACGACTCCAACAGCTCACATATCAAGTTCCATGGTGAGGTCACATACAGAGATTAGCAGCCATCTTTGGAAAGACACGAGTCAACTTGGAAATAATAATAATAATAAAATCAAGACCGAAAGGCTTCACACTAAATTCCCACTGCTCCACAGTAAGCGTTTAAGGGGTCTTTAAAGTTGCTGTGGAAGCTGTGCATTCAAACGGAAGGTGCAAACGGGCAAAAACTGAATAGGACCAGCGCGGTTCCCCCGATGCTGGCAAGACTTGAATAGTAAATCTCAAGAGATTTTAGAGCTAAAAAGAATGGAAATGAGTCTTATCTCTGAACATTTTACTCAAAGCTGGAAAATGGAGTAGAATATCCAGTTGCAGGATTCAGGCCTTCTACTCCCCGATTCAACCACTCCATCGTGCTGTGGGAGTTGGTGCACGTTGCAGAGTTGAAGCCAACGGCAGCTTGGCAAAGTTCCAGCTAGTGCAAGGTTTGTTCCAATGGCTCTGTGCCTTAAAATTTCAAGTAAATGTGGCTGGAGACATGGCTCAGCAATTAAAGGTACTTGCTTACAAAGCCTGATGGCCTGGGTTTGATTCCCCAGTATCCACATAAAACCAGCTGCACAAAGCAGTGCATGTGTCTGGAGTTCATTTGCAGTGGCAAGAGGCCCCTGGAATGCCCATTTCTCCTTCTCACTCTAATGAATAATTTTTAAAAAAAAATTCAAGTAAGTGGAGTGTCCATGGTGCTAAATATCTTATCTGTCTTATTTTGGTTTATTTCATGTGGAGTTGGAATATGCCTGGTTTCTATAACTTTAGGGAGCTGGAAACAATTGCAGTTTGGGGGAAGGGGGAAGCAGAGAATGAATACTGAGTAAAGGAATAGTCATTTTATATTTTAAAAGTTTATTCAGGGGTTGGAGAGATGGCTTAGTGGTTAAGGCACTTGTCTGCGAAGCCTAAGGACCCAGTACCTACGTGAGCCAGATACACAAGGTGGCGCATGTGTCTGGAGTTCATTTGCAATGGCTGGAGGCCCTGGCACACCCATTTTCTCTCTCTCTCTCTTTCTCTCTCTCTCTCTCTCCCTCTTCCTCCCTCCCTCTCTCTCAAATAAATAAATAAAATATTTTTGAAAGTTTATCCAAACATTAATTTTCTTATGATGAGTTTACCTAATAACTTTTAAAACTTACATTAGCCTTGTGATAGAAGCAGGCAGCTTTCTGCAAGGAAGGGTGAAGTGTAACAGCTGGATCCATCCATGGCACATTGCACATTGCAACATCTGTCCTGGTGAACACCTCTGCCACGGTCCTTTAGATGTGTCCCTAAAGCATGTGGGCAGGAGATGGCATCTCCCAGTGTAGTCAGTGTTGAGAAATCGGGCCTAATAAAGTGTGAGTGGGCCATGGAGGGTCTGTCCTCACCAGCAGGGCAGCACTGCATGACAGGAATGGGTCTGTTATCACAGAAGTACGTTCCTATGAGCCTTAGGGGTATAAAACCTGCCCTTGTCTGGCTAAATGTATATATTATTCCCACCAAGCTGCCCTGAAAGCACTACACTTAATGTTCATATTCACATATTAATGCTACTCTCACTTCTGGTTAGAGAAGTTTCTCTTTTCAGATGGCGATGACCACTGGGATGACCCAAAAGGCAACATAGTGCTGAGAAGAAGGGATGGAGGAGCGCCCAGCACTGAAACATCTCTGTCACACCCTCCAAGGCTCAGGGCCCATTGCGGAAGAGGGGGCGGAAAGAATGTAAGAGCCGAAGGAAGGGTACGACTCCTTACAATGCAACTGTCCAGACAGAAGTTGGCCTCGATATCCATGACCTCACAGTGCCTAGCAATACCTTCACAAGACCCTCACAATAGAAGAAAAAGATGATGACATCAAATTAAAAGAGAGACTAATGAAGAAAGGGAGGGGATATGACGGAGATTGGAGATCTAAAGGGGAATGGGGAGGGGAGGGAAATATTATAGTTCATTGTCTGTAAGTACAGAAGTACATTCCTATAAAGGGTGCGTTCAGACACTCTTCCTCACTTCTCTTCCACTCTCTTTACCCTCCCCCATTTCCATCTTCTGCTGTTGGATGATAAAGGCAAGAAGGCTGTCACCAGATGCTGGCCCCCCTGAGTTTGGATTTATGAGTCTCCAGAACCGTAAGCCACAAAGAGTCTATGCATTATGTGACCCGTCTATGGCACACTGCTATAGCACTGCAAAACTCATGGGGCTAACCTCCAGAGAAGAGATACAGGCAGAAACACGACCCACCCACCCACCAGCCATACTTGCACGTGTGCTTAGAATGGCTCAACGTGCCTGTTACTCAGCTGTACAGATGTCAGATTCTGGTGGTTCCAACCCAGGGCCCTCTGCTTTCCTGTTTCAAAGCCACTACAAACAGCCAGGAAACAAAGAGCTCAAGAAGAGGTGCTGACAGGCGTGGTCTACATGGAATTCCCGAGTTTCATAAACCAGCAATGCATTTATCATTCTGAGCTCACTTCTCTTGTAAACCAGCTATGGTTAGTTTGCTATTCCATGATAGAGCCTTCGATGACTAGACAACTTCTCTTAACTACTGGATATAACTGCACAAAAGAGCCAAATATCATGAGAGCCACACATGTAAAACTTGGCCTGCTCCTCTGCCTCCTTGATATAAAGAAATGATAGTGTGAAATGTCATCTCTCGGGCTGGAGAGATGGCTTAGCAGTTAAGCACTTGCCTGTGAAGCCTAAGGACCTCTGTTGAAGGCTCAATTCCCCAGTTCCCACATAAGCCAGATACACATGGTGGCACATGCATCTGGAGTTCGTTTGCAGTGGCTGGAGGCCCTGGTACACTCATTCTCTCCCTCTCTCTCTCTCTCTCTCTCTTCTCTCTCTCTGTCTCCCTCTCTCTTGTGCATGCACTAGTGCACCTCTTTCTCTCTGTGTCTGTTGCTAATAAATAAATAAAAATAAACAAAAAAATTAAAAAAAGAAATGTCATCTCTTTTGCTTTCATTATTATAATAGGCAAGACAAAATACTGATCTTTCTGCTCAATAATAATTTCACCTCTCTGACTTTCCGTTTCCTTATATACACATTTGATGATAATCTTCCTGTCAACTCCATAGACATGAGAGTTGATTAAAATACTGAATCTGTGAGGCTGGAGATATGGCTCCATGAATAAAGAGCTTGGCATCCAAGCATGAGACCCCCCAGCACCCATGCAAATACCGGGTGGGAATAGCAGCCCACCTGTAATTCCAGTGGAGCCAGAAGACCCCTGAGGTAACATTGCCTAGCTAGACTAGCCAAATCAGTGAGCTCTGAGTTCAAAATGCAAGACAAGCCAGGCGTGGTGGCTCACGCCTTTAATCCCAGCACTCGGGAGGCAGAGATAGGAGGATCGCCACGAGTTCAAGGCCACCCTGAGACTACATAGTTAATTCCAGGTCAGCCTGGACCAGAGTGAGACCCTACCTTGCAAAACAAAAAAAAAAAAAAAAAAAAAAAAAGCAAGACATTGTCTCAAAAGATAAAGTGGACAGTGATCAAGGAAGACACCTTACCACTGGCCTCTACATGCATGTACACACACATGCACATGTGCCACACATATGTGAACATGCATACACATACAGAAATAATAATGAATGTGTAATCAATGTAAGTGAATATTAATATTTAATTTAATGTATAGTTGCCAATTGTTGTTGGCATGATGGAAGCCAGTTGTGTGTAGTGTAAACAAGGAGGTTAGAAAAGGTTCTATGTGAAAAGATACAGACAAGAACAGATTTACCTCAACTGGTAGAATAAATGCAGTTAGAATTCTTGAAGGGGGAGTGTTTTTTTGTTGTGTTTTTTTTTTAACTGGAAAAGCTTCGAGGAGGTTGATTATTCTGGGAATGTCGTGGCTTTATCTACAGCCATGGAAGGAAGTGTGTTTTCCATCCAGTAGAAACTCGAGTAAAAGACAAAGGAACTGAACTAAGCAAACTGTCAGTGGAGGATGATGAAGGACTGGCTAAGCTTCAGGCAAAGATCAATATTGAGAGAGGTGGCAGATAAATTTCAGTCCATTAGATGGAGCCAATTCCTGATGAGCAGTCAGATTCAAGTTCCAACATCTATACTCGCCCTGACAAACAACGAGGTAGGGCGTTGGCAAGTCTCATGTTGGAGGGAAAAGAAGTGTCCGGCAGAGAAGAGTCTGTTTCTGTCGTATAGGATGTGGGGGTCTCCTAAGTTATGGGTGTCTATTAGGAAGCTGTGGAGATCTTTCGAGTTCTCACATTTAGGAGATGGATACATGGAAACACTCTAAAGCTTATGAGTGCTTCCACAGGTTTTTGAGATACAATTTCTACATCCAGCTTCCATTTGCAAACTAATCTGACAAACTGTTAATTCCGGAGTTCTTTGATGTGTTTTTGCAATAACTGTATTTTCTAAAATACCGTTTATGGGGCTGGAGAGATGGTTTAGTGCTTAAACGCTTGTCTGAGAAGCCTAAGGACCCCAGTTTGAGGCTCGATTCTCCAGGACCCACGTAAGCCAGATGCACAAGGGGGCACATGCATCTGAAGTTCGTTGGCAGTGGCTGGAGGCCCTGGCATGCTCATTCTCTCTCTCTCTCTCTCTCTCTCTGTACATGCCTATTTCTGTATCTCTCTCTCTTTTCTCTGTCTCAAATAAATAAATAAATATATTTAAAATATTACTTATTTAATCAGGTAATATATAAGCACTGCTAATATCTCATACTAGAGGATCATATAGGGAACAATACATAAGGGAAGGACCAAACTACGGTTTTCCTGAGTCTTTTCACCCACTTAATCCTTTTTAAATCTCAATGCATGAGCGTTAGCAACTATGCTAGCCAAAGTCCTGAGTTGGAATGAAGACCCCAGGTTGCTAACCTGCTTCTGTCACTCATAGCTGAGAGACAGCCTTCAGATCTTTCCATGTTAGGTTCCTTCTCTTTAAAATGAGGACATGAAATAACTTACTTCATAAGGTTTGTATTTACATTGTGGCAGTAAATATATGAAAATTCTAATAGTTGTTTTCAGGGTTACTATGCTTTGAGTGTCATTTCTTAGTTTTGGGACATTGCAATGAATTTTTGAATCTCTGGTCTAGGCAGCCATAGATAAAAGTAGTTTGCTGGGGCTGGGGTTTATCTGTTTATCCAACACTGGGAAACAGGATTTCTTTTTTTTTTTTTTTTTTTTTTCTTTCCTTTATGTGTAAAACTCTTTTCCACCGGTTGGTTTCCACATTATTCAGGAGACTGAAAGTCGTGGAACTGAGCATTCTAAATACGATTCTGTACTAAGTCCCATTTGAATCTATGGAAGATAATACTTAAAGTACAATTGGTAAGTTCTTACCCCTATGAAACATTGAGTCCATTTTTCCTCAAATTCTGCTTAGACAATATGTTTTCATTGAAGATAATACATCCAATTATGTATTATGCATAAATGAGCTCACACAGATGTACAAAACCTAAATATGTCTGTGTTTAAGAGAGATGGAGGGAGAGTCAGAGTTGCTATACATGTATTTAAAATAAGTGTTGGCTTAGAGTACCTTTCATTCTTAAAGATAAGAAGCCCATCAAACTGCTGTTTAATAAAAGAGAAGATTGGGCTGGAGAGATAGCTTAGCAGTGAAGGTATTTGCCTGTGAAGAACCCAGGTTCGATTACCTAGTACACACGTAAGCCAGATGAACAAAGTGGTGCATGCATCTGCAGTTCGTTTGCAGTAGCTAGAGGCCCTGGTGTACCCATTCTGTCCTCTCCCCCCACCCCCGTCTCTCTCAAATAAATTAATTAATTCAATAATTTTTAAAGTATTTTTAAAAATAAAAAAGTAAATAACTAAAAGAGAAGATGGTCAAAAGGATCTCTCATTCTACTGTGAAAAAAAAAAAGATGATGTCAACTGAATGCATATTGAAGTTATTCTATTTGGGGTCAAATATTTAATTTCTGGCTTACCTTATTTTTATAGAGAGGTTTATATATTTCTTAAATTTAGACTCAAGAATGTTCCAATTGTTTTTGGCTCCTGGAGTATTAGAAGAAGTTTATGACCTAACCAACAATTTTGAGGTTATCACTGACAGCAAACTGAATTAAAAGATGTAAACTTCCAGGCATGGTGGCATACACCTTTAATCCCAGGACTTGGGAGCAGAGGTAGGAGGCCACCCAGAGACTATATACTGAATTCCAGATCAGCCCGGGCTACAAAGAGACCCTACCTCGAAAAAAAAAAAAAAAAAAAAAAAAAAAAAGCTGTAACTACTGATACTTGAGAGGCTCCTTTTGCCTCTAATTTAAAAAAATAACATTAAGGGCTGGAGAGATGGCTTAGTGGTTAAGGTGCCTGCCTGCCAAGCCTAAGAATGCCCACTCAATTCTCCAGGTCCCACATTTAGCCAGACACAAGTGATGCAAGCGTGCAATGCTGTGCTTGCCCACAAGGGGGTGCGTGTGTCTGGAGTTCATTCACAGTGGCTAAAATGGCCCTGGCGAGCCCATTCTCTCTCTCTCTGTTTCTCTGTCTCCCTCTCTCAAAAAAAAAAATAAAATAAAATAACCAAGAAGTAGTTTGTAAGAACCAAAGGCAAATATCTGAACCAATTTACCTCATTACTCTCCTAACACTGGATGCTGCCTTCTGAGCCGTGTTATTGAAGATGATGTATGTAATTGACACTTGATCTCAGCCACAAGATTGAGGAGCAATGATCTGAGTGGTTTACATGAGCTCCAGAGGAAACAGCTGGTGGCATCTCTGAGACACAGTAATGGCTTGCTTAGACACAGTAGTCCTCCCTTCAGCCACGACATACGTTACAGGTTGAAGGTTTTCCAAGACAGTGGCCACCCATCCTCCCAGCAGTCACATGTACCCAGACCCTCCAGTAGGTCACCTTAAGCCCCAAGAAACTTCTCTTACCAACCCCAAAGTACTGACTAATTATTATTGTATTCTCCTTTTGAAGAGGGTTGCGGAGTATTGGATGAGTTCTACATTGGAGAAATACAAGAAGCAACCCAGAAAGCTCATATGTGGAAGTTGACTACATGATGTCAATCAAAAATGGGTATTTATTTCCCCCATGTCCTTCCAAATATGTGTGTGTTCTGAGCACCACTGGCATCAGGTAAACGTGCTTTGTGTTGAAATACGAGGTACCACATACACCAAATGTCACATGGTGGAACCAGCTGTTTTCAACTACCTCCCAAATACTCTTTGCAAATCCACACCAACATTAAATGTGGCCAAACCCTAAACAGAATCTAGCCCAGAGAGTCACAGAAATAGGAGCCACTAAGGAGGAAATCTGGGGAGACACTTAGGGCTTCTGACATCCCACCTCCCACTTGCTTCAACTGAGTCGTGGTCCAAAATCCATCTGACTTTCTCTCTGTGAGGCCAGCGTGCCTGGTCATCTTATAATTGGAACTTTGATAAGGACTTGCGAGAGTAGTATTTAGAAAGGAAATGTTCTGAGTTGTCTCCAAATTACAAACTGGTATCCTAAGAATGTAGAGTACTTATTAATAATGATTACATTACAAGAGCCATTTTCCATTTCTTACATCAGAAAGATTTATGAAGCTGTGTGGTCAGGCCATGTAACTGATGTTTTCAATGAAGAATAATCTAATTTCCCAGTGAAAATCATGCTGATGTGACCTACAGACATTTCTGTTTTGTCACAACAGCGTTTAATTTGAGCTGAAATTAGCCAGAATTACACCATGTTCCTGGCGAACACTATGCTCCAGAAATATTACCATAGTAACATGTGTATTCTATCAACAATTCCTCTTTCATATTTTGAAGGTTCTCACTCTATCAATAATCCTGAAATGGGTGAAAAATCATTTTAGAACACCAACCTGGTGCTCTAAGGTTTTTGTAACACAACTCAAGTAGCATACAGAGTCTCCCCTTTTTAAATATTTTCACGTACTTAAGGAAACATTTACTCGCTCACTAGGCCAGATCAACTTCACAGATGCAGTGAGAGCTTCCAGGGATGTTTTATGTTACCAAGTACTGAAATTCATTTTCTTTTTACTATTTCTTTCGTCGCCTTCTAAGAAATTATATATTCATTCCAAAAAAATGAAGCCTCAAATGACCGTGGAAAGGTAATTTTCTTTTTAAAATTTGCTTCTTCCAGCTAAGAGTAATCAGGGAGTAAACCCTGCAGGTCCACATTCTCAAAGACGTTTCCGTTCTCACTTCAGCAATTGAAGCAGAAATCTCTTTGGATTAGTCATATGAAGCATTTATAACAGGCCCTTCATAGGTTTAAAGAGAATCCTTTTTCCTCCCTTCATCAGCCGTGTCTGTTTTACCTTTATAGAAGCAGCACTATGTACAAAGATGAATTTCAAAATGATAATTCAATTTACTAAAATATCCCAAGTTGATGTGTGGGTGGTAAAAGGGGAAAAAAAGGAAAGAGAGAAAAGATATAGGGAGGGGATAGTTCACTGCCACTGGATCTTACACAGCGGCATAATGGGTATTGTATACCTGACCGTGAGCTTTGTTGTTGTCGTTGTTGTTTGTTTTGGGTTTTTGGTTTTTCGAGGTAGGGTCTCACTTTAGCCCAGGCTGACCTGGAGTTCACTCTGTATTCTCAGGATGGCCTCCAATTCACAGCGATCCTCCTTCCTCTGCCTCCCGAGTGCTGGGATTAAAGGCGTGCGCCACCACGCCCAGCTGATGGTGAGGTTTTAAATCTATTTTTGTGTATTCTATGTGTGATGGGTACATATGACTGTGTGTGCAGATGTGCATTACCAAGAGCATCGTGGGGGGGGGGCACACTGCTCTCGTCTTCCTGTTCTTTTTGCTTCCTTGAGACACAGTGTCTCACTGAACCTTACCATCTCCAGCTACACCAGTGACCAGCCAGCCCCAGTGATTCTCTGCTCTCCTCCTCCCTCGGGACTGGGGTTACATCTACGTGTGGCCATACCCAGCTTTTTACTTGGGTGCTGGGGGTTGAACTTAGGACAAATCAGGCCCATATACTTGTGAAGCAAGTTCTCTTACCAGCTGAGCTATCTCCCCACTCCTGATAGTTGAATTTTTGGGTTTTTTTTTTCTCTCCTTTTATTACAATGAAGTTTAACAGGACAGAAAAGTCACCTGACCATGATGGGTCAGAATTCTTAAACCTTGCAACATGAGGAACTCTAAATGCATTAAATATTGTTACACATTCAGATTTCCAATGTACACATACTTGGAAACAGTTACAGCCCTCATCAAGCATCTGAAATGCGGTGAAGACATAATTTTACAAATAGCAACGTAAGCTAACAGAACTCGCCTTTATAAAGGTGGTATGGCCGGGTGTGGTGGCACACGCCTTTAACCCAAGCACTAGGGAGGCAGATGAAGTAGGATCACTGTGAGTTCGAGGCCACCCTGAGACTACATAGTGAATTCCAGGTCAGCCTGAGCTAGAGTGAGACCCTACCTTGAAAAACAAAAAAAAAAACAAAAAAAAGGTGGTATGGTTAGTAATTCCAGTGCCTTCACAATTTAACGAACCAAATTTACTATACTTCACTTCTAAAAACCTAGATGAAACATGAAAAAGAAGCCATAAAAAATACAGACGCTTCACAAATTTGTGTGTCCTCCTTGCGCAGGGGCCATGCTAATCAGTTCTCTGTATCGTTCCAATTTTAGTGTATGTGTTGCCAGAGCGAGCAAGACAGTTGAATTTTGAGGGGAAAAAAATCCATTTTTCTTTTTTCTTGTGAATATGTAATGTGGCATGTGTGTGTGTGTGTGTGTGTGTGTGCGTGCACGCGTGCACTTGTGTGTAGGGTGTGACGTGTGTGGTATATGCACATGTACGTGCCCTTTGGGCAACCCATGAGCTCATCTGTGGCAGGGGGCACTTGCCTGTGGCGGCCAAAGCAGAGCATTGAGTGTCCTGCTCCATCACTCTTCCAGTTCTTTTTTAAAAATATATTTTAAGAGCCGGGCGTGGTGGCGCACACCTTTAATCCCAGCACTTGGGAAGCAGAAGTAGGAGGATCACCGTGAGTTCAAGGCCACCCTGAGACTACATAGTTAATTCTAGGTCAGCCTGGACCAGAGTGAAACCCTACCTTGAAAAACCAAAAAAATAAAAATAAAAAATATTTTTTAAAAATATTTTTTATTTAGCCGGGCATGGTGGCACACACCTTTAGTCCCAGCACTTGGAAGGCAGAGGTAGGAGGATTGCAGTGAGTTCAAGGCCAACCTGAGACTACATAGTGATATGCAGATCAGTCTGGGCTAGAGTGAGACCCTACCTTGTAAAACCAAATATGTGTGCATGCGTGTGTGTGTGTGTGTGTGTGTGTGTGTGTGTATTTGAAAAAGAAAAAAATATATAGAGAAACTGGGTGCCCCAGGGCCTCCAGCCACTGCAAATGAACTCAGACACATGTGCCAGGTTGTGCATGTGGCTTTTATGTGGGTCCTGGGGAATCGAACGGGGTCCTCCCCAGCCCCTCTCTCTTCTTGTTGGAGTTGCAGTGTCTTACTGATACCTGAATTCGCTGCTTTTATCCAGACTGGCAATTCCCTGGTCTCCGCTCCCCTTTGCAAGGTTGGTGTTACAGGTGTGCATGGCCACACCCAGCTGCTTAGGTGGGATCTGAAGATTTGAACTTGGGTGGTATTTCGGGCCCTTCAGGCCCTCGTGCTTGTAAGCACTCTTATCTCTCCAGTTCACTTTCTGGTTTTTTTTTTGGGGGGGGTTTGTTTTGTTTTGTTTTCTGAAAGGGGCTAAAGTCATATAAAACTAAACACAAAGCACTCTTGGAGAAAGGCAAATGATGATGAGAGAGGATGAAAACTGATTTTTGGAACCTGCAGCACATGAGAATGCATGGAATGCGCTCATCTGAAGCAGCAGCTAGAGTGTAAAGCTCATGTGTGAACACTTCAAGCTTTCTGTGTTTAATAAGCTTGCCATTAGGCATGAGGAAAGATTGTTCTGTATAGAATGATCACATTCGATTAATCATGTTCAGGGCACAGTCTATGAGCAATGAACTTTTCAAAAATGTTAGCTTTATCGTGATGTTTTTGTCACTGTCTGAAGATTAATGACCTAGAAAGCAAAACATTTCATGTATTTTTTCATGTATTCTTTCAGTTTGACTTAAATTTTCTGTACCACGCTGCAACTCTGTGTTGGCTTTTTCACTTGAAGCCACGTACTTCATGGGCCCTGCTGGTCTCATCTGAATTGCTGTTTATTGTCCCCTGTGTTTGGTAGCTTTCTGATTGCTCATATCTCATTTGCACTAAGTTCATAGCAATATGGACAGTGACCCATGTTTTATTCCCTTTAGAAGGATCCATCTGCATTCTTTGCTGAACAGTCATACATAACTTGTGGGAAACTTTGACACAGAGGCACTATTACTTTTTGGGAGATAAGGTCTCTTGTAGTCCAGGCTGGCTTCAAACTAACTATGCAGCCAAGGATGGCCTTGAACTTCTGATCTTGCTACCTCCATCTCTCTAGTCTGTTGTGGGCATGTGCTATCATTCTCAGTTGTTGCATGGTGATGCAGAAGGGATTGAACTCAAGGTTTCATGGATGCTACTTCCCCTGTCCAGTGCTATTTTCTGCTAAGAACAATAACAGAGCTGGAGAGATGGCTTATGGTTAAGGCACCTGCCTCCTAAGCCTAAAAACGCCCGTTGAGTTCTCCAGGTCCCATGTTTAGCCTGATACAAAGTGATGCAAGGGCGCAATGCCACACTTGTCCACAAGGGGGCCCATGCATCTAGAGTTCGTTCACAGCAGCTGAGAGGCTGCTGGCACACCCATTCTCTCTCTCTCTCTCTCTCTCTCTCTCTCTCTCTGACTCCTTCCAAAAAAAAAAAAAAAAAAAAAAAAACCAATAACAGAGCTGGAGAGATGGCTTAGCAGTTAAGGCGCTTGCCTACAAAGCCTAATTACCTGGGTTTGATTCCCTAATGCCTACATAAAGTCAGAGGTACAGTGGCACATGCATCTGGAGTTCATTTGCAGTAGCTAGTGGCCTTGGCACACCCATTCTTTCCTTCTCTCTCTCTCTCTCTCTCTCTCCCTCCCTCCCTCCCTCCCCCACCTCACTGTCTCTCTGCTTAAAAATAAATAAATAAATGTTTTTAAGAAAACAATGATAACAGCCATATGTGGTGGCACATGCCTTTAATCCTAGCACTCAGAAATCTAGGTAGGATGGCCAGAGTTCTAGACCAGTTTGGGCTACAAAATGAATTCCAGATCAGCATGGATGTAAGATGTTGCCAAAAAAAAACTGATAATAATAGAATAATAGAGAGGTTAGTGAGATGACTCCTTGGGTAAAGCACTTGCTGTGAAAGCCTGATGAGTTTGGATCACCAGAACCCACAAAATGCTGAACGCATAATGCATCCCAGCATACCTACAGATAAAAAAGGCCAGGAAGCCAGGAGATCACAAAGTTTGTGAGCCAACCAGCCTGGCAAATTCAGTATTTGACCGCAAGAGAGACCCTGCCTCCAAACAAGGTGGAAGGCAAGATCCAACACTCAAGGTTTTCCTCTGACATCCACATGCACACTGTGGCATGTGCATGGCTGCAGTCACACATGAACGCACATACATTCTATGCGCGCATGATCAAAGCCAGGATGATAGACTTTTAGGGGGGAGAGACACAGAGAGAGACAGAGGAAGACAGATAGAGATGGGCGCACCAGCAGCTGAGCAAACGAAATCCAGATGTGCACACCCCCTTGTGGTCAAGTGCGGCATTGCGCCCCTTTGCATCTGGCTAAACGTGGGACCTGGAGATTGGAACCGCTGGAGATTGGAACCAGCGTTCTTAGGCTTAAGAGGCAGGAGCCTTAACTGCTAAGCCATCTCTCAAGCCCAACTTATTTTTCTTTTTTGGTAGCTCCTTCATTCATTCAACAGCCGTTCCATTAGCAACTTTGCTGTCAGTGTTGGTTTGTGCCAGTAGGCGGACATATGCTTGTACACTGGACATGTGTCCTCTGAGACAGATTGTAGCAACATTTCTCATGATGAATACTAGCATTTGAAACAGTATATGAGGTTAGACAATTAGAAGATGAGACGAAATGTAGAATAATAATAATAATTAATAATCTACTCTCCCTTTGTCCAACTTTGATGAAATTTTACATATCAGGTACATTTTGGGGAAAAATCATTCCTAGATATCCAAAGAGATAGAGTAGATGTGGTAGTAGCTGATGGACTCGTGTGTGTGTGTGTGTGTCTGTGTGTGTGTGTGTATGTGTGTGTGTGTCCTGGGATGGATGGATGGATGGATGGATGGATGGATGGATGGATGGATATCATAGAAGTTAGGGGACAGCAGTGAGAGATGAGGTCAAAGAGATGTGCAGAGCCACAGGGTTCCACACATAAAATACAAGGCTGAAACCTGTTTTTTGGCTGAGATAGAGAGGCCACCAGGCTGGGGAGAATTCTGACTGTGAACTTAACTCCTGAGGAGGTAACACTGGGCTTCTCAGAGGGGCTAGTTGAGCATGCATGTGCATAAAGGAAGGGGACAGGAAGAGGAAGGGGCTCACACACTGAGCCAGTCTTTCTCTCTGTCAAATAAATAAATAAATAAAAAAATATTTTTTAAAGTTTATTCATTTGCAAGAGAGAGAGAAGAGAAGGAAAAAAAAAAACAAGAGGGGGTGCAAAGTGTTTCAGTCAGTTTCACATTGCTGGGACAAACACCCGACCAAAAGAGCTTATAGGAAAGAAGGGGTTATTTCAGGCTTACAAATTCCAGGGGAACACCATCAATGGTGGAAGAAGCTGGCTCACTTCCACAGATCCACACTGAGAGATACCATCACGCAGGCAGCAAACGCCAACAGGACGTACATCCAGGGCTTCAACTACTCTCCACACCCTTAAAACCACCACAACCAGGGACTTGCACCTGAGCAAATGAACTCCAGATGCATGTGCCACTTTGTGCATCTGGTTCTACGTAGGCGCTGGAGAATTGAACTAGGGCCATCAGGCTTGGCAAGCAAACACCTTTAACTGCTGAACACAAAACTTCCTTCTTTCTATATCACCTGTGGCATGTGAGCCTGAGTTGTGTTTTACATTGTTCTAGAAGCTTCCCTGCAAGCACATGGCCATCTTTGCAAAATACCTTTCCATCACCCTAAGCCTTTTACTTATTATATAAAGCAAATTAAAGTTAGTAAAATCTGGTTTGTTGTAACCCACTAATCCAAGTGCTGCTACTGAGCTTATTCAGAGTCATGGCCAGGGGTTTTTCCTGTCATTCTGGGCTTCTGTGTACACTGTGTTACAGAGACACCAAGGCAGGTGGGGTTTGTGGACCAAGCCCCAATGAATGCTGGGAATACCTGTGGCAGCTGGAGTCACGGGTGCTTATCCGTGGGTGGTGCTGACAGCCAGAGCCCTTTCATTAGACCCAGCCAGATTTACCGCCATGTTCCGGAAAGCACTAGAACAGAGACAGACAATCCCAGGTTAGGGGACAAGGAGCACGCAGGCCATTCCCAGCCTACTGAGTCAGTATTTGACTGGGGACAAGTGGCTTAACTGTACTCAGATCCTTCAACCTTAAAGGCTGATGGAAATAGCAATTAACCGACTTGCATGCTTTTGTCTTTCGCTGATCTAGAGAGTGATTTGACCAGGATGAAGGCTTCCTGACTCCCCAGCCAGGGTACTGGTCCTGAAGTACTAAGCTACACTTACTGTATGGTTACATGGCACTGCTTCCAGACCCGGTTGCCAGAAGGAACTTGAAGCAATGTGTTTCTTCTAGATATTCAACTCAGTATTTGATGACCTTATAGACCAGTCTCTCTTTGCAGGGCAAACATTTTAAATGAACAAATAAGCTGCTCTGAACTGGTAAGAAATCTTTGTGAACTTGATTTTCACTCTTGCTTAAAAGCAGCCTCAAGCTGGATGTTATTCACACTCCGATTGCATTTCAAAGGTAAAGCAGATCCCAAACAGTCACCTTGCTATATGCGGGCTTCACACCTGTGGTAGGTAGGATCGCAGGAGGCCATTCAGCTCTGAGGCCAACACTAGTGGTCCATACACACAAAAGCTCATGCGTGTTACATGCTAAAGACCACTTGTCCATTAGTTTATTCGTCTCTTTGTAAATCTAAATTGTCTTAACTGGTGCTTTAAGCTTGTAATTACTGGCAGATTTCTACCAGATGGGAATATGACTTCATCTTTAACACCAACTCTACTTTTTTGTTTGTTTGTTTGTTTGTTTGTTTGTTTGTTTGTTTGTTTGTTTGTTTGTTTTTGAAGTAGAGTCTCTCTCCCAGGCTGACCTGGAATTCACTATGTATTCTCATGATGGCCTTGAACTTATGGTGATCCTCCTACCTCTCTCTGCCTCCCGAGTGCTGGGATTAAAGGCGTGCACCACCACACCCGGCTGATGTAAAATCTACCTAGCACCCTTTTTTCAGAATCTGGTTTTAACTTACAAACTGTTAGGAAAGATATTTTGTCCCCTTGGTCATCTCCACAAGCATATCCTTGGCCCCTTTGGTGCCTCTGTCTGCCTGGCCCCTTCCCTGAATGTTGCACAGAATCCAGCCAGCAATGTTCTAAGACTGGTCTTTCAGCCAAAGTTTGGTAACTTTTTTAAATTTTATTTATTTATTTATTAGAGAGACAGACGGTGGGGGTAGGGGGGAGAGAATGGATGTACCAGGGCCTGCAGCCATTGCAAACAAACTCCAGTGGCATACGCTACCTTGTGCCTCTGGCATTACTGGGTAGTAGGGAATCGAACCTGGGTCCTTTGGCTTTGCCAGCCAGTGCCTTAATCACTAAGCCATCTGTCCAGCCCTGCTTGGGTATCTCTTGAATTAATATTAGGTGCTTGCCATTTGTCCTGATTGACTGCACATACCATTTCCATCTTTCCCTGTAGTAGCAGGGGCAACTGGTTGCATCTGTACCCTGTTTATCCTCCTCAACAGAATCCTCATTGTCTCCATTTTCTCGCCCCTGTTTCTCACCCACTCCCAGGAACTGTCTCCCAGGATGCTAACATCTGGCCTCAGCATAGCCGTCTGTATTCCAAGACTGATAAAATTCGTGCTGTCCAATCGTTGCGCTGTACTCAGAAATACGTAGGAACAAGGAGCACCAAAGAAGTGTGAGGAAACAAAGCAGCTCTGTTAAAGGTCCAAAGGCAGCTCCAAGCTCCAGAATGAAGCATCTGGAGATCTCTCACAGTATGCTATCGACGCGCCTCTGAAGAGGCCCCGGGTCCTGATTTCAGAGGTAATAAAAAGAGACCATCACACATTGTTCTTAGCCTCTCAGTAAGTAGGATTTTATGAGGAATTCCAAAGGTTTATTTCCTTGTAGAACTCACTCTGCCTTTAACAGGATTAGACTATTATAGTCTTCAGTGCAAAGGATGAAAAGCTGAGCTATTTGATAAGGATAAGGACGGCAGGAAGGAGCTCGCTATAGGTTCAGAAATAATTTATGAAAGGTTACCTCAGTATATGTCAAGGTCTTTAGACCTCGACCTTGAAATTACTGAAATCTTCCCAGGATACACTGAGAAAATTGTAAAAGTAGTAAGAAAATGAAAAAAAAAAAAAAAGAAGAAGAGAGAGAGAAGGGAGAAAGGAGGGAGGGGAGGACACTATAAATAGAAATGATAAGATTGCTTGCTAAAATGATTAAAAGTGAGCCTGATGTTATTCTGTTGAGTTCTTGGGGGGGAGGTGGCTAACATTTTATCATTAAATATATAAAATAAACCGTCTTTTAATAATATGAACTACCCTCCCCCCATCCCCACTGTTCCACACATACAGCGTTCCCTTTATTCATCCATCTGGTCCTCCACCTTTCAGGTAGACGCATTTCTGTAGAGTTGTTGTTTCCCTTGGGGAAGCCATGTGACAATAAACGGCAGAATGTTCTTTCTGGCTTTTGAGTTTCAAAACACTCAGGCTCGCAGTCAACGGAAAGGACTTGGGGCATGGGTAAAATATTTTGGAGAAGACAAGACAGCATGAGTCAGAATAAATAATCCTCCTACCTGATTGCTCACCCCACCCCGGGCGTCAGACTAAGGACAAACAAAGTGCTCAGGTCGAAAGGGAAACCAAACAACATCACAGATAAGCTGCGGGAGAAAGTTTGGTGGTTGGAAATTGTTTGCCATGAGTCCCATGAAGAAGTAAGAGCACCTGTGTCCTTACAGTGCTGTGCGACTTTGTCTTTCTATTTTATTTAGCTTGTTTGTGTGTGTGTGTGTGTGTGTGTGTGTGTGTGTGTGTGTGTGTGTGTTGTTGTTGTTGTTGTTGTTGTTGTGTGCATGGGCATGTGGAGACCAGAGGTCAAAGTCTGAGTGTCTTCCTCAATCACGCTCCGTCTTATTGTTGAGGCAAGGTCTCTCACTGAATCCAAAGCTCACCTGTTTGCCTAGACTACATAGCCAACAAGTCCCAGGATCCTCTGGTCTCTGCCCCCCTGCTACTGAGACGACATTCTCCTGCCTCCATGCCTGGCTTTTTCATGGGTGAACGCTGGGGAAGTGAATTCAGATACTCAAGCTCACCCAGCAGGTGCTTTTCCCTACCACCACAGATATGCTTATTTTTTTTTTAAAAAAAAAAAAAAATGCTTACTTCTTTTCATGGGCTGGAGGGGGGGTTGCTGAGCAGTTAAAGCGTTTGTCTGCAAAGCCAAAAGACCCAGGTTCGATTCCCCAGGACCCGTGTTAGACAGATGCACAAGAGGGCGCACGCGTCTGGAGTTCGTTTGCAGTGGCTAGAATCCCTGGCGTGCCCATTCTCTCTCTCTCTCTATCAAATAAATAAATAAATAAAAATAATATATAAAAAATTATTTTCAAAAAGAGAGAGAAGCAGAAAGAGGGAGAGAATGGGCATGTCAGGACCTCTAGTCACTACTAACGAACTCCAAATGCATGTACCACCTTGTGCATACAGCTTTTGCATGAGTACTGGGGAATCAAACCTGGGTCCTGTGACTTTACTGGCAAGTGCCTTAACTGCTAAGCCATCTCTGTAGTCCAGCCCTGTTTTATTTTTGGCTTCTTTGTTTTAAAGCAGTTGATTTCTTCTTCTTTTGTGTTGCCTTTAAATCAGAGCTATAAAACGCAATGCAGGGTCCATTTTACTGCTTAGATCCTAGAGCATGGGTTCTTGGTGCCCGAATTCCTTGTAAGAATTCTGACTAAGCAGAGGCTTCTGAGCTCTGAGGAAACCAGGCCACACAGAGGGCTCATAGCATGGACTGTTGCCAGCAGACCTAGCCTTCAAGCCATCCCAGTTCAGGTCCCAGACAGGGGAATACATGAGTCTTCACATGATTCCAGCCCCATCTAGTCCTGCCAGTCTTTGAGTCTCCCTGGCTGAAACACCAGACACCATGGGGCGGGCACCGTGCCTGCTATGCCTGGCCACATTCTTGGTCCAATAAATTCTGAGAGATTTCAAAATGTCCGTGTGAGCTGTCCAGGTTCCCCAGACTAGAGATAAGCTTGAAGTCTCTGTTCTCTATAGATTCCTATATACTCACAAATAATATAAGGGGGGGGGGACAATACAAGGTCTTTCAGAGCCTGTGCACGGGCACCAGAGAGCATCGTGTGTACTGTCGTATTGCCAGTCCTGTGAAGCTGATAGACAACTTGGAAGCAGAGAGATGGTTCTCACACAACTTAATAATTTTTCTGCCACCTCTACAGAACTACCAGAAATGCCACTGAATTAGAGTAAAAAAAAAAAAAAAAAAAAAAAAAAAACCTTTCTTAAGCACCTGGGTGTGTCCTAACATTCTCATTCTGGCATCATCAAGTGTTACCTGCTGTCCTACCAACTGTCTAATGCAGACTAATCTCTAATGTCACCAGCGACCTGCTCCCAGTCTCATTAGCACCTTGACGGCCGGAGTCTCTTCAACAAACCACTGTTGTCGCCTTAACACAGACGTTTCTCACCGCCAGGCCCATCTACATGCGCCCATTTCCTAACACTTTCTATTAAAATCTCATCCCCGTCTCCACCCCAGGCTGTCTGTCCACTTTCTGCTTTCCGTGATTTTGTTTTTCTGTTCTGTATCCTCTTCTAATCATCTCCCTCCTCCTGTCTTGCAATTTCACTGTGTGCTCCTGGAACTCCTAAAAAAACTCCCGCACTCATCTGTCAAGACCCAGGACCCAAGTTACCTTGTTTGTGAACGCTTTTGCCCCATTATGAACAGGCAAAGCAGAGTTAACTGTTCACTTCTTAATTCTCCAATAACTTGTCTTTCATACTTCATTTTTAAATTTTATTTATTTATTTATTTATTTATTTATTTATTTATTTATTTGAGAGAGTGAGAGAGAAAGAGAGAATGGTTGCACCAGGGCCTCCAGCCACTAAAAATGAACTCCAGACGCATGCACCACCTTGTGCATCTGGCTCCTTTGGCTTTGGAGGCAAACACCTTAACCACTAAGCCATCTCTCCAGCCTCATACTTCATTTTTTTATTTTTTTTTTTTTTTTTTTAGAAAGAAGGCATTTTAATTCAGTTACACTTAAAAAAGAAATCATTTCTTTACCCCCATAATGAGTATATTAACCTCATTCACATATAGAAAACTTACATACATTCAAGTATTTACAAGATATATTATCATATAGAAATACTTTTTAAATAAAGGAGAGAGAGAGAGAAAGGCAGAGAGAGAGAGAGAATGGGCACACCCCTCTAGCCACTGCAAATGAACTCCAGATACATGCCCCACCTAATGCATCTGGCTTTTCGTGACTACTGGGGAATCCAAGCTGGGTCCTTAGGCTTTGCAGGTAACAAAACAGCTGAGCCATCTCTCCAGCCCTCATACTTTGTTTTTATACTTCTTATAGTATTGTAAGGATTGCTTATTTGCCTGTTTATTCCTCTTGGGATTCTGAACTCCTTAAGGGCAATGTCTTCATCAAGGCTGGTGTGACACCCTCCAAGGCTCAGGGTCCATTGTGGAAGAGGTGGTAGAAAACATGTAAGAGCCAAAGAAAGTATACCACTCCTTACTACATGCTCCTCCAGACACAAAATGGCCTGGATATCCATGACCTCACAGTGCCTGACACTACCTACACAAGACCATCATAATAGGAGGAAAAGATGATGACATCAAAATAAAAGAGAGACTAATGGAAAGAGAGAGGGAATATGATGGGGAGTGGAATTGTAAAGGGGAAAGTGAGGGAGGGGAGAGAATTATCATGGTTTATTTTCTGTAAGTATAGAAGTTGTCAATTAAAAAAATTAGAAAGGGGCTGGCAAAATGGCTTAGTGTTTAAGGCACTTGCCTGCGAAGCCAAAGGACCCAGATTCGATTCCCCAGAACCCATGTAAGCCAGATGCACAAGGAGGTGCATGCATCTGGAGTTTGTTTGCAGTGGCTGGAGCCCCTGGAATGCCCATATTCTCTCTCTCTCTCTCTCTCTCCCTGCCTATTTCTCTCTCTCTCAAATAGAGACAAGTAAAATTTTTAATTTTTTTTAAAAGTTGGTGTGACAATTGTTAAAATTTAAATGAATCAGGCTGGAGAGATGGCTCAGTGGTTAACATGCATGTCTGCACAACCTAAGGACCCAGGTTCGATTCTCCAAGTCCCATGTAAGCCAGATGTACATGGTGGTGCATGTGTCTGGAGTTCATTTGCAGTGGCTAGAGGCCCTGATGTACACATTCTCACTCTTTCTCTCTTTCTCCCTCTCAATGTGTCTCTAGTAAATAAATAAAAATAAATCTTTAAAAATTAAGAATTTAAATGAATCATCTTCTCTGTTTGCATGCTATCATGTCCCCTCCAATGTGGACTCAAAGCCTCATTATATGATTTGCTTCGGGTAATAGATGTGGTGGTTTAGATGTGGAATCTCTCCCATCGCCCTAAGTGTTTGAATACTTAATCCCCAGTTGGAGGCACTTTGGGGGGAAGTTGTAGAACCTTTGGGAGCTGGAACTTTATGGGAGGAAATGGGTCACTGGGAAGGTGGGCCTTGGGGGTGTTATTAGCCCAGCCAAGCTTGCCAAACAGCTAACTGGCTTTCTACTATTCCCTGCTGATAGGAAGATGTGACACCTACTGTCTGTTCCTGCTGTGCTTTCTCCACCATGATGAAACATCCCCTTGAAACTACAAACTAGAAATAAACCCTTTCCTTCCCCAAGCTGCTTCTAATTGGGTATTCTAATTGGGGTATTTTGTTCCAGAAGTGACTACGACACAGGTAATGTTATAAATATATTAAGAATTGGAGGTGGCCTTTCCTCTTAAAGAAGTCTCGGGTGGCACTATGGAAACATACAGTCTTTGAACACCCAGCTTCAGCCTCTGGTCTTGTGAGACACCATCTAGAAGCAGCCAGCTTCCACCTCACTTGCTGACTGACCACAAACCCAAAAAGAGTTGAGCCAGCCCCTTGAGGAGCAAAGATGAACCGTTCTGACTGAGCCCTGTCCAGACCCCTAGAACAAAAAGTGCTTTTGTCTTAATCCACCAAATGTAAGGTGTTTGTTAGGTAGTAAGATGGACATAGTTCACTAACATTTCTCACAATCAGATACACATGCTGATGGTGTCACATGATGAGTTTGATTTCCTGTTCCCAGTCTATAAGCAGATGGGGCTGGGAAGAACCTGTGCTCCACAGACAGAGCCACTTGGGAACCTCCTGTCTTGTGATTCCTCCTTCCTCAGGGTCTGTGTAGTCCTATTCTCTTGTGTTGCACGTGGAAAACTGATAAGATTCTTTCATACATGGGATATACTTGTAAGGCAGGTCTGAAATAGGCATGAAACTTGATCTTTTGTTCTGCTGGCTTGGATATCATAAAGGAGACTGGAAAATGCATCCCAGCTGTGGCCCTGAAAAAAAAAAATCAAAAGCAAGGGAGCATGTTGATAAGGACTGGTGATCACTGGTAGGCAGGCAGAAATGTCTCACCCATCATGTGTGTTCCTCAGGTCCCAGCACAATGCCTGGATGACACCAAGGGCTCAATTAATTTTAAGGCATAAATGAATGAAACAGTCATATAGTTTAATGGTTCTCTAGCCTTAAGGCAAGATTTTTTTCTGTTTTTGTGAGATAGTGTCTCTTGTATCCCAGGTTGGCTTCAAACTCACTATGTAGCCGAAGATGACCTTAAATTCATAATCACTCTGCTTCAGGCTCCTGAATACACCACCGTCCCCTGCCTTAAGGTAAGATTTGAAACATGAGGATGTATTTATATCTGGGCTCATCTAAATTGCTAAAACACTAGTTTTACAGAAAAGCTGTCACTAACTTAAAAACCAAGGCAAAGGGGGAAAAAAAGGCTGTTATTTGGCTGTGAGTGGTTTCCTGACATGGAGAGGATGACAAAATAGCTTTTCTCATTCTGATATATGTAAGGATATCAAACTGATAATGAGAAATTGGAAGTTAATTCAAACTTAACTCTGACCCCCAGTCATATGTGTATAATACAGGCTTAATATTAGGATCCCACTCAAAAAGTTTGTCTGCAGCATAGGCACTTTTACATGAATTATGTTACAAACACTACAGTTAGAAAGGTTAAACAATAGATTTTTTTATCACTATGTCTGTTTCATAAGTACAGTGAATTGAAAGACTTAGATCCTAGCCTTTATTCTGCTATTTAACCCTTATATTTATTTGGCTTTAGAGTCCTATCAACTATAGATCTCTACAATTCTTTAATTTTTATCAAAATATATGTGCCAGAGGTATTCTTCATTTGTCTCTATACACTGGTCAAATCAAATATATTGGGCTTCTTTTAAAAAAATTATTGTTTTTTTATTTTTATTTATTTATTTAGAGAGGAGGGGCAGATAAAGGAAAAGAATGGGCATGCCCAGGGCCTCCAGCTGCTGCAAACAAACTCCATGCATGTGCCATCTTGTGCATCTGGCTTATGTGGGTCCTGGGGAATCAAACCTGGGTCCTTTGGCTTTGCAGGCAAGCGCCTTAACCACTAAACCATCTCTCCAGCCCTTTAATCAAACTTCAGAAAGTACTTCCTTTTTTTTCTTACCAATTTGTATGTCTTTTGTTTCTTTTTTTTTTTATTAGCTATGGACATATCAGTATGTAAATAGCACATATTGGTACCATCCTTACCCTCATCCCTGCCCCCTTGAAGGGACCCTCCTCATTGGGGATGCCTGATATCACCATAGGGATTGTGGGTCGTGCATTGTGGGGGTAGCCATGCCATCAGATGTGGGAAAGAGGCAATGTCTCTGTGTGTAATGTCCCAACTTGTGGCTCTAACAATCTTTCTGCCCCCTCTTCCACGAATTTTCCTGAGTCATGTTGGGCTCATTTTAGGTCTACTTCAATGATAGGCTCTTAGGAGCCTCTAGATCTCTGGTTTGGTAGATGTTGAGTGTCCTCAGTGCCTATCTCCTTCATCCCTGTGCTGATATCAGGTTCACCAAGAAAGCAACACTCTTGCTCTTTTCCCTAATTCCCCTGTGAGTAGTTCCTTTTATGGGTGAGAAACCAGACTTAAAGTCCAGTTTATGGACACTGGTCATCAGGGTAGAAGAGATTCAATAGATAGATTTAACAGATAACAAGAGCCAGGAATGGTGGCGCATGCCTTTAACCCCAGCACTCGGGAGGCAGAGGTAGGAGGATCACCATGAGTTCAAGGTCACCCTGAGACTATATAGTGAATTCCAGGTCAGCCTGGGCCAGAGTGAGACCCTACCTCAGAAAACCAAAAAAAAAAAAAAAGATAACAAGGACTGAGGGGACACTTGGAACTCTCCTCTGTCCCTTAGTAATTCATTATAATTCCTTCATATATTTTAAGAGAGCTTGAGTTAATTATTATTGCCCTGGCTGAGCATTTTTAGAGGATTCATATAAGTATCAGGGTATTCAGAGAAACGGATAGGCAGGAGGAAGGCTTTGGTGAGGAAGAGGGGGGAGATGAGGTGTGTGATAACCCTGGGCACCAAAGAGAAGGTGTTAGACCCCCACCCCTACCCCGGGCTATACCATTTCCAGGAAAAATGAAACCCTTAAAGTCAGGGGCAAGTACAAGGCATTCACCTACCACAAGCTAACTAGGCAGGTGGAAAGAAGAAAACAATGGTGTTGACTGGGAGAGATGCATCTGAGAAGCCAAAATGAGACAAGAACCAGTGGGACCAAGTTCAGGCGGGGTGGCTTAGATCGACTTGTCCATACCCATGTTCTTTCCTATTCATTGCAGATTTCTTCCCCTCCGACATCACTCTGAAACTGTCTCAGGGAGTACTTTCTGAGCTTAACGTTCAGCCATAGCTATACTGTTAACTCGTCGATTCAGCATGATTTGCTCCTGGTTAAGTGGCTTGTGTTTAGTTTTTACCTTCATTTGGCCACTTTAAGGCCACAAGAGACCGCTTTGATCTATTTCTAGAAGCATCTGCTCTTCCGAACCATTTGGATGCTGGTGGGATTGCTGTCTCATTTCCTCGCGACTCAGTGCACTTTTCCAAAGAACTCTACAGAACTGAGTCATGGTTACACTGTCCTTGTGTATTTCTCTGGTTACTCAAATGGGGTGGGGGGGGGAAATCTGAAGCGAAGAAATGCAAACCAGCTTCAGGCAGCACTGCCCAATTTGATCAAAACTAAATGCAACCATCGTGGGTTCGAGTTTGGTGGTCCAAAACACTGGAATGTTTCAAAAGACATCTAAAATGTGATGCCAGTGTTGTTTTACTTGGTTTGGGGTTTGCTAGCCCTTTATGTTAAGCGGGAGTTTAGAAAACTCTGCACAAAAGACGCACTGTCTATTTTCACAGATGCCTACATCCTGAGAAGCCAAGGTTGCCGATCGATGAAAACATCAAATGGGGAGGAACAAAGTCGTCACTCACCTGCCTTGCGAACACAGAGGAAGTTGAGGATGAAACGTATCTGATCTTTATTTAGCATCTACCAAACAGCAGCAGTTCTCTCAGGAACTGGCTTCTCAGCCTTACAACTGTACAGGAAACAGATATTCCCTGGCTATGTCCCGTGGGATACCTGTCTCTAGTCCTTTTTGCATCAAGGTAGCTGTCTTTGAAGCTGGACCGGAGTTTAAATTTAACACCATCCAGCTCTGCTTGTGGAAGATAGAGGAATTCTATGCTGTCTTTGATCCTTGGAGAAATATGACTGTATCACACAGGAGGAGGGGACATCCAGTTCAGAATTCAGATCAGGGCATTATACCTTTGTGACTCACTGAAACATATTCTTCTAATAAGCTATTTTTACATGTCTTGTTTGTTTAGCCCATATAGCAAAATACAATCTTGTCAGTCAAGACAAACTTCAAACTGCCTGGGCCCGTTAGAAACGTTTCATTAATAACATGTGTTTACCATTGAGAGGAATGGGCTTCGTGTGCTAAGATTTTGTTTGTCAGTCATTCGTTGGAACCCCACTGTTAATAGCATACAATGGTTTGTGGTTATGCCACAATTTAACCCAGGTTTAAAAATACAAACTAGAGCCCTGGTGGTCTAGAAGGCACCAGGAGTAAGTGAAGGTATTGGCTCAACGTGCTCTGTGGGTTAGTGGCTTGGAATGCCTTACAAACTAATCAAATTTATTGACTATGATCCTGAGACGGGGCGGGGGGGGAGGAACTATGTTGGGCTGTGCATCCCAGTTGGACTTCAGCTTGGTGAGGTTCCGAATGTCTGAAGGGGAAAACAAGGAGACTACTTGGCATCCCTTTCCCCAAAGACAAATTAGAAACAGATATCACAGAATATGAGGGGTTTTATTTTTTTTCAGCAACTTAATAAGTAAAAGAGACTTTCCTCTATAGTTTTAATTCTACTGCCTGTTAAGGGTAAGTCAACAGAATTAATATTCACTAAGCAGAAGCAGTGAAAATTCTATCCATGCAATAGTTCATGCAGAAAGACTCCCGAATGCAGCCGATTAAAAACGAACTGGTTTGGCTTGTAATATCAGTGAGCCTTCATAGAGCTATCGGAAGGGTAGTTGGGATTCAACACTGTTAGCTATATATGTGCTTATAGCATATGTTAATGTATGTATATAAAATCTAAGAGGGAAATTTATATGAGGAACTGATCTGTGTGTAGAATGCTTATTAAAATACAATAAAGAATCTACAAGAATGGGTAGGAAATGTGCTTGTGTTTAATAAGTGCCTTGGTTGTGCAGAAACACACCAAACCACAAGGACTGGCTGTAGGATGTGTTTATGAAATCCTAGTCATGGAAATAGCACCATGATCCTAAACATTTGTGAAATCATATATTGCATGTGCCTAAAACCAATTTTCCAGTTGCTTACAATTTATGCTTTTAAAATATTTGCATTTCAAAATAAAACAGATTCCATTTAGAGAAAATTTAACCCATAAAAGTTATATTAGGCCATTCTGAGGTTATCTCTTTACACATTCCTGAAGGGAAATTTGTATTTTAAAACGTTTTGTTATGAACAAATGTGATCCCAGCACTTGGGAGGTAGAGGCAAGAGGAATGGGAGTTCAAGGCCAGCCTTAGCTACATAGCAAGTTCAAGCCCAGCCTGGTGTACATGAGACCCTATTTCAAACAAAACAAAAAGCTTTGTAATAGATTGATCATTTTTTCCAATATTTTATTTATTCATTCATTCATTTATTTCAGAGAGTGAGAGAAAGAGGCAGACAGAGAATGGGTGTTCCAGGGCCTCTAGCCATTGCAAATGGACTCCAGACGTACGCACCACCTTGTGCTTGTGCATCTAGCTTTACATGGGTACTGAGGAATTGAACCTGGGTCCTTTGGCTTTGCCAAAAAGCACCTTAATCACTAAGCCATCTCTCCAGCCCATGATCATTTTTTTTTTTTGAGGTAGGGTCTCACTCTAATCTAGGTTGACCTGGAACTCACTCTGTAGTCTCAGGGTGGTCTCGAACTCTCAGCAATCCTCCTACCTCTGCCTCCCAAGTGCTGGGATTAAAGGCATGCACCACCACGCCCAGCTCAATCATTTTTTTTTTTTTGTAAGGAAAGAAACATATCTAGAGAGAATAATTTGCTATGAAAGGAGTTGCTTTCCAAGTTCTGAATACTTGAAAAATTTAGCACCACAAGAAGCAATATCTGTTAAATTCATATCTTTAAATTTGAAAAGCTAGAGCTGACGTTCACTCAGGTCATACAGACAGATAGTAAATTATACCAGTGTGATGCAAGATGCTAGAAACAAGGAAGGTAATAAAAGGAACACAGACAACCTATCTTTGAGGAACTTGTGATTTCCTCAAGCACTTAAACAGGATGTGGCAGTATGACAGATTGCTGTCTTATAGTTACTCCTGTGATCCTTACAGGTATTTCCCAAGGTGGTTTTCTTTGTTCCTAATAGGACTTTGCATACAGTTACAATTAACTTTTGCAAATAATTTAATTGATTTGGGACAGGGAGAGAAAGAGGTAGACAGAGAGGGTGGGTGTGCCAGGACCTCCTGCCACTATAAACAAACCCACAACACATGTGCCACTTTGTGCATCTGGCTTTCCATGAGTACTGGGGAATGAAACCCAGACTGTCAGGCTTTGCAAGCGAGCTCCTCTAACCACTGAGCCATCTCTGCAGCCCATAGTTAATTTTGATGGGAATATAAGAAGGGTGCAGGTAGTATTTAGGGAGGTGGAGCTTTCCCCAGGAAGTTGAGGAACAGCACGTCTGCACAGCAGAGTCATCTTTGTCATCCAGGCTGAGGGGCAAACTTCTAGAAATCACATCATCTGCTTCAACTCTTACCAGACCACAATAATATCAGCTTTAATCCTAACTTTGAACTGGTCTACTATAAAATAACATTTGGAAGTTGTAAAATGCTATATCATTTGACAAGAATTTATTTTGTCTTATGAGGAAAACAATTATTTCAATAAATCAGTTGAGAGCCAAGATTTAAAAAAAAAAAAAAAAACCTTAATTACAAGATCTCAAATAGCAAATTCCATATTCAAGAGAATATATCCAATTCATTCATGTAATTAGGCAGAGAGCTGTAATCTGTTTCTTTGCTTGTTTTTTTTAATCACAGACGGGTTCAATTCTAATATAAAATTCTGTTTGTTACAATAATTCTATCTCATTTCCTAACTTTTTATGTAAATAAAAATATTACTCAGGCTGGAGGGATGACTTAGCAATTAAGGCATTTGCCTGCAAAGCCAAAGGACCCAGGTTCTATTCCCCAGGACCCACAATAGCCAGATGCACAAGGGGGCACATGCATCTGGAGTTCATTTGCAGTGGCTGGAGGCCCTGGCGTGCCCATTCTCTCTCGCTCTCTTTCTCTCTCTCTCTCAAATAAGTAAATAAATAAATTTTAATATATATATTACTCATTAGACTTGAGGACCTGAGAAGGTTCATAGGCAAATTAGGGGCTTAAAATCGTGCCTTTCACTACCACCATCCCTGGGCTGCTGAAATCTGGAAAGCAATTTTCTGATTTATTATTTTCAGAAAGCTCACAGTTTACTGAAAAAGGCTGTGGCCAGATCAACTCAATGTTGAAACCTGTGCAATGTCTTTACTGTTATAACATCTTTGATAAGAACTTCATATGATGTAAACATACATAGGGGATACTTTGTTGGTAGCATGATTTTTAAAATTAACCCTACTGGGGGGCCATTATGAATTTCCCAACATTATTATTAAAAAGACAAGGCTGAAAAAATTACCACTGGCATGTACGAGTTTCATATGCAGTCAGTAGGGCTAAGAATTCCAATCCTTCTATTCATGAGACCACACTACTTTCTTTTTAAAAATTATTTTACTATTTTATACGAGTATTTTACTTATCTGTTTATGAGAAAGAGGCAGAGAAAGAAAGAGAAAGAGAGAATGGAACACACCAGAGCTTCAAGCCACTACAGACAAACTCCAGGCGCATATGCCACCTTGTGCATCTGCCTTGACATGGTACTGAGGAATCGAACTTGGGTGCTTAGGTTTTGCAGGCAAGCGCCTTAACCACTGAGCCATGTCTCAAGCACCAAACACTGCTTTCTTTTGAAGCTTAGTGTTGTATCATTCCTGCTATTACAGCTTTGTCTAATTAAAATTTAAAACATGTGTTCACAAAAACTGTAATATTAAGTGCATAAAGGACAACCTACTGAGAAACAAAAGACTATATGTGTGTTTGTGTATACATACATCTACATATGTATGTATGTATGTATTCAAAGGATTGTTATCTATAGAATATAAAGCGCTCCTATAAAGCAACAAGAAAAAATACAGAAACCTCAACCAAATATGGGGGGTTTAAAAGAGACTTCCTAAAAGAGAATATCCAAATGGCCAATATTCTCAAATTAATTTATTAGTCATCAAGGAAGTGCAAATTAAATCATGATCTAATATTATGCCCCTGGAATGGTTAAAACAATGAAGACCAAAAAAAAAAAAAAAAACAGAAGTGTTAACAACGATATGAAGCAATTCAAATCCTATACACTGCTAGTAGCAGTGTTAACTGAAACAGCCGCCTTGGGGAACTTTTTGGCAGTATCTGCTTTTGTACTGTATCTACTATTGTTCTGCAGGTATGTTTACAGATATATTCATTCAAATACATATTTGAGTTTATCAGCAGAATTAACTAGAGTGCACATAGCCGCACTATTTGTAATGGCCCCAACCCACACTGGCTACCATCAGGATGTCTTTCATAGGTAGAGTGCATAAATGGATTGTGACACATTCATTTAATAGCATTTGATACAGCAGCAACAATGAATGGTCTCAAGTACATGCAAGACAGGGTAAGCCTTTGCCACAAAATATTCAGCCAAAGACGCCAGATACAAAGGGATACTTGCTGTGTAATTTAATTTATATGAATCATGAAAAGAGAAAAGAATGCCAATCTATATTGTTAGAAGTCATGATGATGTAAAAGAGTTTCATTTTATATATATATATATGAATTTATTTATTTATTTTAGAAAGAAAGAGACAGAGAGGATGGACATGCCAGGACCTCTAACCACTGCAAACAAACTCCAGATGTTTGTGCCACCTTGTGCATCTGGCTTTACATGGGTACTAGGGAATCAAACTTAGGTCCTTTGGCTTTGTGGGCAAGTGCTTTAACTGCTAAGCCATCTGCCCAGCCCTCAAACTTTATTTTATATCAATAAAAAATTTAAATATCTTTATCTTTTCAGCTTGAATTGCTTAGGAAAAGAATTGTGACATATCTTCTACTTAGCAAAATAATAGTCACGGAAGATGAGTTTGATCACTGACAACAGTGAATTAAGTGTCAAACATCCCCCATAAGATGATACTTGGTCCCCAGCTGGCACATGTTTTCGGGAGGTAGTGGATCCTTTGGGCTGTGTAGCCTAGCTTAGTAGAAGTGAGTCACTGGGAGGCAGGGCTTGAAGGTTATATCCACTTCTGATCCTGGCTCTTTGCTTCCTGATCAGCCACAATGTGAGAAGCAGCAGCCAGATGGTCCCACTGTCATAGAGGCACTCCACCTTGGCCATGGAGCTACGCTTATCACCTGGAGATGTGCCTGCTGCCATACCTTCCCCACCTTGACTGACTGGGCCTGCCCTCAAAGTGTGAGCCAAAATAAATCTCTCTTCCCTTAAGTTGCTTCTGTCATAAGTAACTAATACACTGACCAAATAAAACATAGGCACTTCCAGCTCATTTTCTTCTCTAACCAACTTCTTCCCTCCCTTTATTTTGGTTAATGACTTAGTGACATTAAATATTCTTGTCTAATTTTGGCACACAATTTTATAGCAAACCTTGTAACAAGATTAAGGCAATTCACTGATTCTTCCTAGGCTGCTAGCTAAAGCCAGGGAGAAGTGGTGGTTACTCCTTCCTTCTGGTCAAAGAAGGACAAAGAAATACACAGCTCAAATGCAAGCATTTCTTGTCTCTGCTCACTGAAAAGAAGACAAAGTCAATATCCTTTGACCCATCAAAAGCCCTTAGCACCTAAACACAGGGACTCCACCAACTTGTGTCATTCTCATCAGACCTACTCAGTCTCAACAAAGATAACTTATAAACCCCTGAAGGGTAAGGCATGGACATGAAGAATCTCAGTCTACTTCATTTCAGGTTTTACAATAGTCATGGCATCAGCAAGACTCCTGGGCTAGGAAGATGGCTCTGCAGTTAAAGCCACTTGCTTGCAAAGCCTGCTGGCCTTCCCCAGTACCCATGTAAAGCCAGACACAAAAGGTGATGCATGCATCTGGAGTTTGTTTGCAGTGGCCTTGGTGTGTCATTCTCTCTCTCTCTCTCTCTCTCTCTCTCTCTCTCTCTCTCTCTCTCTCTCTCTCTCGTGCAAATAAATAAAAAATATTTTTAAAAAAAACATTTGTTGGGCTGGAGAGATGGCTTAGCAGTTAAAGCATTTGCCTGCAAAGCCAAAGGATCCCGGTTCAACTCTCCAGGACCATGTAAGCCAGATGCAAAAGGGGGTGCGTGTGTCTGGAGTTTGTTTGCAGTGGCTGGAGGCCCTGGCACACCCATTCTCATATTCTCTCTCTCTCTCTCTCTCTCTCTTTCTCTCTCTCTCTCTCTCTGCCTCTTTCTCTCTCTCAAATAAATAAATAAATAAATAAAATATTTTTAAAAAAACATTTGTTATCTAACCTGACCGTGGGTTCTATGGGGAATCTAAAGATCTGAGTCTAGCTATCTTAGTCACACTTCACATTAAAACATTCTTATATGCCCTTAATTCCTGGTAGCACAAGATACAATAGAATGAAGACAAAAATCATTTTATTCTGGTTACAAATTTCCTTCTACCTTTCTCTTTTTGTTCACAAATTCCAAAAGAGCCAAGAACTCTTGGCTATTTTGAGTCAGTAAGCAGAGATCCATTTCTATAATCCACGCCCCCCCCACACACACACACCCTGATAAAAAGCCAAGCAGTGATTTGTTTTAAGAGGCTACTTTCTAAAAGCATTTTAAACATGGAAATTAAAAATTGGAAATGAAAGTTTTCTTTGCCATGTCTCTAGTTCAAAAAGACCATAAGACTAGCTAAACTAACTACCAACTCCTGTTGTGGAATTTTTCTCAGCAGTTGTGTCAATATAGGTAACACATATATTAAAACAAATTGATTCTAAACATATGGAGGTTTGACCCAGTAATTTATTTATTTTTAAAAATATTTTATTTTTATTTATTTATTTGAGAGATAGAGACAGAAGTAGGCAGGTAGAGAGAGAGAGAGAGAATGGGTGCGCCAGGGCCTCCAGCCACTGCAAATGAACTCCAGACACATGCGCCCCCTTGTGCATCTGGCTTACATGGGTCCTGGAGAGTCGAACCTGGGTCCTTTGGCTTTACAGGCAAGCACCTTAACTGCTAAGCCATCTCTCCAGCCCCTATTTTTTTAATCCATTTAAAATATTGGTGTTTCTCCTAGAGATAGTAAATACATTTTCTCTACATACTGACTTAGAGATCTTAGACCCCTTCTACCCTTAAGATCCTTAAGACTCCATAACCACTACTTGAAGTTGGCTTGAGAAAACAGTGGAGAGTGTGTATCTTACACTTAAACAGTCATCTGTGAAATAAACTACCCATTTCCTGTTCATATCCCATCACTGAGAACAGACCATAGGATCACCCCACCATGCAGCAAAAAGACCTTGGGAAATACAGCTGTTGAGCAGTCACCTCGAAGCATCACAGCTCAAGAAAGGTGGGTTTAATCGACCCACGGCCATGTATGGCCCAATGTCTTCAGTCAACATTGGTGGTGAATGTTTACATCGGACAAGAGTGTGAGTAATGAAGGCGTCTCGTCTCAGTTCAGTGTGGAAGATGAAGTACATTAGAAAAGAAAAGATGGGGCTGATTACATTTTTTTTCTCCTTTACTCAGATCGAGTAAAATAATCATAGTAACACATTTATTAAAATGTCAGGCACTGATTTAAGTTCTTTGGATAGACCTTAAACAAAAGAGATGAAGTTGGGCTGGAGAAATGGCTTAGCAGTTAAGGCGTTTGCCTGCGAAGCCAAAGGATCCTGGTTTGATTCTCCAGGACCCACGTAAGCCAGATGCACAAGGGGCACATGCCTCTGGAGTTCATTTGCAGTGGCTAAAGGCCCTGGCATGCCCATTATCTCTCTGTCTGCCTCTCTTCTCTCTCTCTCTCTGTCGCTCTCTCTGCTTGCAAATAAATAAATAAATAAATAAATAAATAAATAAATAAATAAATAATTTAAAAAAAAAAGAGATGAAGTTTCTGCCACCATGACATATGCATACCAAAGGGAAAGACAAAAGGTAAGCCAAAGAGCTGCGTGTGATGGCACACACCTTTAAGCTCATTACTCGGGAGGCGGAGGTAAGAGGATCTCTGCAAGTTCGAGGCCAGCCTGAGATTACATAATGAATTCCAGGTCAGCCTGGGCTAGAGCAAGGCCCTACCTTGAAAAACCAAAAGAAAAATAAATAAATTTTTTTAAAGTTTTAAGGTAAGCCAATACACAAAGGTCTATATAGCATTACACAGAAATAAGCAGTATGAGGAAAAGGATAGCAAACGATTGTGAAGGACATATTTCCAGTCGGGAGGTCAGACAAGACCTACTAGGGAAGGGGAGGGGAAGGATAGCTAGGGGATGGTTGGGCTGAAGAGATGGCTTAGCGGTTAAGGTGCTTGCCTGTAAAGCCTTAGGACCCAGGTATCAGCATAAGCCAGATGCACATGGTAGCACATGCATCTAGAGTTTGTTTGCAGTGGCTAGAAGCCCGGATGCGCTAATTTCTCTCTCTCTCTCTCTCTCTCTCTCTCTCTCTCTCTCTCTCTTTCAGTCTCTCTCTCTCTTAAATAAATATAAATAAAACATATTTCTAGGGCTGGAGAGTTAGCTTAGCGGTTAAGGCTCTTGCCTGCAAAGCCAAAGGACCTCAGTTCGATTTCCCAGGACCCATGTAAGCCAGATGCACAACGTGACACATACGTCTGGAGTTCATTTGCAGTGGCTGTACGCCCCGGCGTGCCCATTCTTCCTGTCTCTGTCTCTGTCTCTGTCTCTGTCTCTCTCTCTCTCTCTCTCTCTCTCTCCCTCTCTCTCTCTCTCAAATAAAATAAATAAATAAAAATAAAATATTTTTTTAAATATTTCTAAAAAATAAATAAAAAGGATAGGTAGGGGTAAATGAGGCCCTCAAAGCAAGTTTGATCTTCCAAAGGTACAGCAGAGTGAGTGGCTGATGCCTTTTTTATGGTGCTATTTGGGTCAACTGATGCAGGACCATTCAGGAAAAAAGGACTGGCCAAGTGGTAGAGTGGTCTTTACCACACAAGGGCCTATTTCAAAGACAGAGCCACCCATGTATACCTGACATTATTTTTGGCAAACCATCAGCATATTTGACCCAAGGGTTTTCATGAGTATGGTGATGGTATTGATCACTTCACATTGTCATGAGGATTTTAGGAGCTAATACATATTAAGTGACTTGAACTTCCTACATGGTAAACAGCCATTTAATATTTTTGTTTTGTTTTGTTGCTTTTGTTTTTACAAGGTAAGGTCTCATTGTAGCCTAGGGTAACCTGGAATTCACTCTGTACTCCCCAGGCTGGCCTGGCACTCACATGAATCCTCTTACCTCTGCCTCCCAAGTGCTGGGATTAAAGGTGTGCGCCACCACACCCAGCTCTTATTTAATATTAATTATTCCTCCTGTGATACATAGTTCTGGGGAAATGAGTAAGAGACGAATGTTCTGTCCCTTTTTCCATTCTTCCTCAAGATAGGGACAATTTCCATACCTTGCCCACGATGAGTTTACAGAATCCTTTCCCCATCTTAGAGAGTCAGCCCTCCTTCATTGCGATGAAGGTGATGGAGAGAAGAGAGCTCTCAGTCACAAAGTCAAGAACACTGATCTAGCCATACACTCACCTGACGGGGCCTCCTCTGCTTACGCTGCGTTCGTATCCATAGGGACTCTGTGGGCCAAGCTGTGAGTTCTTGGCCTGAAGTATTGTTTGAAGGTTGAAGGTCTAATTTAGCCCTTCCTTGCCTTTTTCTATCTGTGTCCAACATTCACTTGCTGAATTTAAGCTCTAGAGCAGGCTCTGCCTTTTGTAGAAGCATGGGCAAAGAGGAAGTCATAGGAACCATCTTCTCCGATGAATCTTTATGGATTCGCCATCTGTCTTGTGACTTGAGTTTGATTATGATGTTTCTTCAGTGCATAGCACATTCGTTAGATCTGGTTTAGCGTAAATGCCTGGCTAAAAGCCTTGCTATGTTTCTAGCAGGCTTGTCTTAACCTACATCCCAAAGTCTCGATTTTCCTTGTGTTACATGCAATTGAGAGTCCCCCTTCCTCCTTGTAGAACACGTTTGCTAGTTTGGGGATTGTAATATCACCAAGGATTTCTCCCTCTTCCTTCAGTCCTTAGATACTAGGGGCAGTCCTTGGTGCGTTCCATTTTCCTGGGAGCTCCTAATTACTCAAGAGTATAATATACCACAAACTACTACACACGCACGTAGTATTTACATCTGTATTGTGTATGGCCCAGAGGCATTATTGTAAATCTATTCATGGGGGCAGCAGTTTTACCTCTGGGTGGGCGTTTTGAGATACATTTATAAAATTATCTTGACCAGATTTTATCATCACTCATTCGACACGCAGCCACATGAGATCTTCCATTTTCTTTGGACCCGCCATTTCCTACCTCCAGGTCTCTGTGTCTCAGGCTCTGAGGAATGCTTTAGTGACACTTTGTGGAAACAAACAGATTATCCAAAAGTGCTGCTGTCACGGTGACATGTGGCGTTTTGAAAGAGTCCCAGAGCGTTTTCTGGCCTCTTGTTGCAGCAGAAACAGAAGTGGGGTTGTTTCTGGAGAACAGCTCACGTTTCAGTAGCCTGCAAAGCTCTGCCCACTGTCTCCCCCTTGCCGGCCCTGACAGTCTCCTTCAAGCTCTGGCCCTTCTCTAGACATCTTGCTTCAAGTAAACCCATGGAGAGATGCTTTCAGGAACATCTGCACTCTCTCATGCGGGAAGACAAGCAGAGCGGACATCCTGCAGAAGGAAATACCAGTAAACATTAAAACACCAGGAAAAACCTTTGTTGGGGTGTCTACAGACACTGCTTGGGGTTAAATGAATCCCAAATATGCCCCACTCCATGGAGCAAGCTATTGAGACGTAAATGCTGCAGAAACTGTGTACCGCCTTTCCTGTCTCCAAATGCCAACCTCTGGTGTCTTGGGGCAGGGCCTGGATTTCATGGTGCAAGTGAAAAATAAACATTTGCACCAACTTTTCTTTCCAAAAACACCTTCAAATTCCTCATGAATCTTGGACTGTAGTGCAGTTGAATAAGAAAGCAGTATGCTTTAAATACTCATTAAGCATTTAATAAATATCTGTTGAAAATCAATGAATTTTTGATTTAAAAATGTCACCATAGAGAACATTGAGCCAGGTCACAAAGTAACTTTTTTATAAGGTGGGATAGCTGAAAATCTAATCTATCTTAATGGTCAGGAACGAAACACCTAATTATTGTTTGAATCTCTAAAAAATACTTATCCTACAGGATATATGGAACAATTAGAAAAAAAGAAATATAACTAGAATCTTTTAATTCTAAAATTAACTAATTATATTGTTAGTAGACCCAGTGTTTTTTATTCAGTCAAGGACTTGATTTGTATTGAGCACATTCATATGGATATAAGAATGATTAATATTAAATACGTAGTGATTTTTCTGGGCTTCTAAACATTAGTGAGAATAAAGAACAAACTTATACATGATAATTATAAAATCGTCACAAAATGCCAAAGACTATGAAGAAGGAAATAAAACAAAACTACAATCATGCAACAGGTAAACAATTTACATTATCCTCTTTCTTTTTTTTCCTTCTATTCTTCTTTATTTTTACTTATTTATTTATTAGAGACGGAGAGGGAGTGAGAATGGGTATATCAGGGCCTCTAGCCACTGCAAGAAAAACTCCAGACGCATGCACCACCATGTGCATCTGGCTTACATGGGACCTGGAGAATCAAACTGGGGTCTTTAGGCTTCACAGGCATGCACCTTAACTGCTAAGCCATCTCTCCAGCCCCCTATTCTTCATCTTATGCAGTATTTTACCTTCAGTATTTTCCCACATGAGGTAGCCAGACTTGAAGATGTCCTTCAATGACCCCTGCCTCCTGGTACTCATATCCTTATGAAGTCCCTTCTCGCACTGGATCAGGATTGGTCTGTGTGATCAATGTCATGGAAATAGTACATATCAGTGCTGATGGTCAAATGTCAATGACTATAGCATCCACCTTGAATTCTCCTTCTCATCGCTCATTCCGGATGTAGCAATTTGTTGTGTCATGAGAGGATCTCTATGATGGCATGAACTAAAGTTCCCAGGAAAGTGCTGCATCTTCTGTACCTACTCCCAGCAAGGCTCAATGGACTGATAAAGCTCCTGTGATCACAGAGAGATGGAAGGTTGCAAGTCAGAGCCAAATTTCCTTGAGCTTCCTTTAGCCCCTCAATAGCCATTTATTGCCCACCTCTGTGTCTGACCTAGCATCCATGTGACTATCAGTTGATCAGGTGAAATCTCTTGGGAATGTAAGATGAGACCACCAGCTTCCACCAACCCAAGGGCTGCGAATGTCATCAGATGGCCTCTGAGGCCTATGGTGGAGATTCCCCCTTCACTATAACCCACCTACCTGATGGTCAGCCAATGTATTTGAAAAGTGCCTTGATTTATGACTTTCTTCTGTTCTGTAACTCAAAAGCCTTCATGGAATTGTTAACACATTGGAACATGGAATTTGGGATAACCTAAATCTGTGTTCCCGGCCCATGGTCACTCATATTTGGCTCCAGAATAAATGATCTCTTATCCCCTTTGAGGAGAGAGCTGTGTGTTTTGCATCAACAATGGTGTCCACATAGCCAGAAAGCAAAGCCTCCAAGCCAGCATGCCAAAAAAAAGAAAAGAAAAGAAAAGAAAAGAAAAGAAAAGAAAAGAAAAGAAAAGGAAAGGAAAGGAAAGGAAAGGAAAGGAAAGAAAAGAAAAGAAAAGAAAAGAAAAGAAAAGAAAAGAAAAGAAAAAAAGAAAAGAAAAGAAAAGAAAAACCCTTCCTTGGAGTAACTACATGTTAGAGCCTGGATATACCTCTCCAGGCCCAGGCAAGCCTGAAGAAGACATCACTCCTGGCCAACAGCTCCACAGCTCCGTGCTCTCCCAGAGTGAGAGCCACAGAGAAGCCACTCCCACACCCCCAATGTGGAGGAACACTGTGAGATGATATATGGACGTTGTTTCAAGCCTGAGTTTTGGTAAGATTATTTCTTCTTGCTGAGGAAATTAGAGAAGTCATGGTTTTAAAGATCCTTTAAGAAAACAATCTTCAACAGTTGACTAATAGTCTATAGATGTATGGTGATTTATTTTACATCCCTGTTGTGAGACTTCAAAGTTGATTTCTTTGTTTTTCTATAACTATTTTGGCCAGCATCCTTTGCATGTTGCATATACCTATGATTGGTTTCTTAGCCTCTTAGAAGTAAAACTATTAAAAATATTAATAATAATATTAGCAATGCTCTTGATATGTGTCAACAGAGTTCCCTAAATGTATTGTACCAATAATGAGCACTTTTGTTCATTTGAAATTTTTGATTCAAACTGGAGAGATGGCTCAGGGGTTAAGGCTCTTGCCTGCAAAGCCTAACAACCCAAGTTCAATTTTCTAGTACCCACATAAAGCCAGATGTAAAAACTGGGTCATGCATCTGAAGTTCATCTACAGCAGCTGGAGACCCTAGTGTGCCCATTCTTTTCATTTCGTTCTCTTTCTCTCTGTGCTTGCAAATAAATAAATTTTTTGCTCCATGAAAGACAGACTTTATAGGCAAGCTCCTTAGCCACGGACCCATCTCTCCATCCCTATATCACATGTTCTTGATACGCAGTACTCTGATTTTGATCACCTTTTCTTTTAAATATCATTCTAGAAAATGTGCAGGTATTTGTACCAAATGGCTTTTTTTTTTTTTTTTTTTTTTTTTTTTTTTTTTGGTTTTTCGAGGTAGGGTTTCACTCTGGTCCAGGCTGACCTGGAATTCACTATGTAGTCTCAGGGTGGCCTCGAACTCACGGCAATCCTCCTACCTCTGCCTCCCGAGTGCTGGGATTAAAGGCGTGCGCCACCACGCCCGGCTTCCAAATGGCTTTTTGATCCTATCTTACATTTGAAAGTGTCCATTGTAACTCATTCTGTGTCCCTCTAAATGTATCCTCTTCCTGAATTTTTTCATCTCAGAGAATAGCATCAACATTTTCCACTGGGCGTTACCTTAGCTCATGTGCTGGGTCTCATCCCTACAGATATTCTATGCCCCTGTCAGTACTCCCCACCCTCCTTTCCAACCTCATTGCTACTACCTAAGCACATACCTTGGTCAGCTCTCACCAGACCTTTCTCTCCATCTTCTTTTCCATTCTCTTATCCATGGCTCTATGTTACCATGATGGACCTGTTCTTGAAAGAGCTTGATCATTTGATTCTATCTCATTTTAATCGCTTATGATTACTTTCTATTTCAATGACTGCTTTACGGAATGCTTCACTTTCACTGAATACTTTATGAACAAAAGACCATAGATAGTTCCATGAAAATCAGACCATGTGAGCAAATTATAACTGCTAGCTACATCATAGCATGGCTCCGCATGACCTTGCCAAGAGCCATCCAAAATGACTTGGTGATCAGGGGACAAGTCTCAGTAGCGTTGGAACAAAATCTGTCTCGGGGACAACTCATGTCATCCCTTTTTTAATATTTTATTGATTTATTTGAGAGAGAGAAAGAGAGAGAATGGGACTAGGACCTCTAGCAAATGAACTCCAGACACATGTGACTCCTTGTGCATCTTGCTTAATGTGGGACTGGGGAATACAGCCTGGTCCTTAAACTTTGTATGCAAGTGTCTCAACTGAGGAGTCAGCTCTCCAGCCTGCCCTCTCTTTTTTTGACTTTTCTTGGAACATCTACTCTCGTTGGTTTTTTGTTGTTGTTGTTGTTTTGTTTTGTTTTGTTTTGTTTTGTCTTCCTCTAAGAAGTCCAGCTCCCTCCTCAATAGATTTCATAGCAGATGTGGACAGGTTTCAGGAAAACAGGCAAACTCAAGCAGCACCAGTGTGCAGGCAACAAGAAACCAGAGCTCATTAAAGATGACGGGTCATGTTCTTATTTCTTTCAATAGTTGCATCACTGACTTTTGGTGTTCAGAGAAAGAAGATGCTAATTATTACAAGTTGTAATGTTTATTACTTGTTTATTTACTATTACACTGTTCCATGGGGTGAAAATAGATATGGACGTATATTTCAACATCTGATAGAATTATCCCATCAATCTCAGGTCATCTGTTTTTATTGACTAAAATTCCCCCAAAAGAACTAAATTCACATAAATGTGGAAGGAGTGTTTAATGTAGCATCCTTAATTTACTAAGGTTTAATAAAATTATATATATATATGTTTGGTTTGGTTTGGTTTGTTTTCGAGGTAGGGTCTCACTCTGGCCCAGGCTGACCTGGAATTAATTATGTAGTCTCAGGGTAAAAATTAAGTATATTTTAAAATGATCCCTTCAGCCTGATATGGTGGAGCACATCTGTAAAAGCAGCATTTGGGAAGTGGCAGCAAGGGGACCAGGAGTTCAAGGTCGTCTTTCTTGGCTATATAGAGAGTTTGAGGCCAGCCTGGGCCACATAAGAGCAACAACAAATAGTCTGTTTAAGGTCTACGGACACAATGACAATTGCCACGGTTCAAAAAGTGAGTCTGGGAGGGGGGGTGCTGAATCCTGTTTCTATTTAGTCCAAAGTGACTTTTACTCAAAGAGACATTCAAAGGGTCTATTAAATAAGATTCCCATTTTGTTTGGTTCTTGTTATCTGAGCCATCATTTTTCACTCTCCAAGTTAGCACAGAGCATTCGTCAGGACAGCTCTGACATTCCTGACATTGTTTGCACAGAGGTCCTCGGGTCGGATGCCCCCAACCACACGACAGAGCGTTTCTGTGTTGTGAGCATTTTATTAAAAATATGATCCCTCGTCATAGTGCACATCATGTCACAGTGGGAAGATCTTTACACAGACCTTTCTACTTCACCCAAAGCTGCAAGATGGCTGTTATCATCACCCTCAATCTGGATGACGAAATTGAAGCTCATTCTTTGGACAAGTTGACCAAAATGACAAACCCAGCAGGAACAGGCTGAGGTATTGTTGTTTGTTTGTTTTATTGTTGTTGTTGTTGTTGTTTGTCGTCGTTGTTTTTTTTTTAGCAAGCTCTCAAGTCTCTGTGCTGTTTCTTTTCCCTTTTGGCTTGTTGCCCACTCATTCTATATAATATTCACTTATGACCTTGATTCTTCTAAGACACCTTCGAAGACTTGGAGAAAGTCACCGTATACCAGAGCTTTGATTTATAAAGAGTCCTAACCCAGACTTAGTGAATTCCCATTACGTCTTGCTCATAAGAAAGGCCTCTATATATTCCGTGTTCTCATGTCTTCTATAACCAGTTTCTATTTCTAGTGCCCACTCAGGGGGGCACGGCACTGTATCTTCTGGTCTATTCAATTCTCAGGATCTCTTACTCCTGAGGTGTCAGCTTTTGCCAACGTGGACCTCTGACTTTACACGCATCGTTTGAACTTTTCCAACACACACACAGGAAACTTCCAAGACTAGCCTGCCACTCCTGGAAAGTGCTCTTCCTGTCCCTCAGATCCACCCTTCCTAGTCCCATTTAGTGGGATGTATCTAATTATAGATGTCAAACAAAGATGTCCTTTCTTTGAGGTAGGGTCTTGCTTTAGCTCAGACTGACCTAGAATTCACTATAGAGTCTTGGGCTGGCCTCATATACAGAGAGATCTTCCTACCTCTGCCTCCCAAGTGCTGGGATTAAAGCTGTGTGCCACCACACCTGGCCATAACTACATTTTTTTTTTAAAAATTTTTTTTTACTTTTGAAAGAAAGACAGAGAGAGAGAAAGAAGCAGAGAGAGAGAGAGCGAGAGAGAGAGATAAAATGGGCATGCCAGGGCCTTTCAGCCACTGTGAACAGCCTCCAGACACATGCATCCCCTTGTGCACATGGGCAGCATTGCATGCTTTTATCACTGTGCATCTGGCTATGTGAGACCTGGAGATTCGAACATGCATTCTTAGGCTTCTTAGGCAAGTGCCTTAACCACTAAGCCATCTCTCCAGCCCATAACTACATTTTAAAATGACTTTCCATTCCTAAAGTAATTGATAATCACAGTACATAGTCCACCATCTTGCCTTGTGTTCTTTCTCTTGCACTTTCCATTTGGTAATTCCACATATCCTCTTGCTTACCTCAGGAGACCCTGGGTGCCCAAAGGAAGAAAAGTGACAGCTTATAATAATAAAGTTAGGTCTTTGTCCATTACTACGTATTTGGGGGAGGGATGGGCACTCTCTTAAGTCTGCCTTTGCATTAGCTACTACAATTCCTATACTATATCTATATCTATTTGGTTATATGAAGTCCCTTCACAAGAAGTAAGTTCATATAAAATATAGGTTTGGAATAATATGAATCATGATTGGACACCTGATTATCACTTTGTTTATAAGCATTTTTAAAAGTAGTAAATTGTCACTTCATCCTACCACCACGCTCTGTGTGAGGAAACACAGTTACATTGAATATCTGTTGCAGGCTAGCTGTCTTGTTGGTGTTTTATGTTTAGATTCTTTGTTAATTTTCACGGCAGTTCTTCCAGATATGTATGTTCTCCACTTTCTAAATGATTAAACTGAGGTTCAAGGATGTTAAATTGCTTGTGTTGTATCACACAACTTTGGGATTCTAGGAGAGAATATTGAAAAAAATCCACAGATTTCTCCCTAGCCTACCACTTTGGCATTTTGTTACCATCCCACTGAACACAATAAAAGTCATGATCACCTCTTTTTGAACTGTGTCTCGTCCTGCTAGACTGGATTTTCATGGAGGAGAATAAGCACAGAGGCATACATGTGTATCCATATTACCCTTATGTCTTTAAGATCACATTGCTGGGCTAGAGAGATGGCTTAGCGGTTAAGGCACATGCCTGAGAAGCTTAAGCAGCCAGGTTCAACTCCCCAGAATCCACATAAGCCAGAAGCACATGGTGTGCATGCATCTGGAGTTCATTTGCAGTGGCTAGAGGCTCTGGTATGCCCATTCCCTCCCTCTCTCTCTCTCTCTCTCTCTCTCTCTCTCTCTCTCTCTCTCTCTCTCTTAAATAAATGAATAAAAATAAATTTTAAAATATCTCATTGTTAAAGTTTTTCCCTAAATTTCTCTTATAGATAAGTAAATAAATTTCTTCCTGATCTTCTTTCCAGATGTCCAAAGGAAGGTAAAGAGGAAGTAGCCAGACTGAATGTTCAGTGACTACTGGATTGGTCATGGGAAGGGTTAGGCTCACCCATAAGAGCATTAAGCTCTTCTACATGACCTGAAAGGTAAGTCATAGTTTTGCTTCTTTCTGGAATAAGACTAGTCACATAAAGGACCCCAGGGCACTCTGTAAGTGGTCTGCTGCCACATAAAGTTGTGTTTCTCTTTAACAGTCTACTTCTCACATTTAAAAGAGTGAGGTGTCATAGAAGAGGTACATGGAACTTGAGGAAGCCAAATTTTATAATTTCTCAAAAAAGAAATTTCTCCCCTTTTGTTCTCTTTTTCCAATGGTAATTTGAAACAGACATATCAGGTATATGTTGTGTGCATTTGTATATGTACTTAATCATTAAACGCAACTGTCTTTATGAAAGTAAGAGCTTATCTCATAAATCTGAAATATAACAAGTATGAAATAAAAATTAATGGGTGTTTGAGATTTGGATTTGAGACACCTTATAAATACAAATATAAACTTTAGATTCTATGAAACTCATAAATCACTGGGCCTTCAAATACAAGTTTTCAAATGTTAGAATTCCTTTGTAAATGTTTTCTTTATTTATTTAATAGCTATTTGTAGTAATAGTTTTTAGAGCACTATTAATCCAATCTGTAGTTCTGCAATTAACTGGACTTTTTGCATTCATCAATAACATTCTCAACGTCTCCTAAGATGCAGTGGAAAATGTGACTCTTATTTACAGTTTAATAAATAGCTCCCTGACATGACGTGTTTTAAGTACAGTAATGTGCTACATTCAACAAAGTCGTGGAAATATATAACTGAGTGTGTCTAGTTGTTTTCACTTCTTTTAAGGTTTAGATTTTCTTTGCCAGTCTGTCTGATTTAACTTAAGGAGGAAAAGAAGGAAAAAAAAAATCTTACGGAAAGTAGGGACCTTGGATACTTCAAAGTTAACTGAGATCAAAGTCAAATGCAGTCCACTGAGTAAGGAGCAAGCCTGAATGCAAAATGTGTCACATTTGGTCAAGTCTCTTAAGTTTATCCTTGAAGGAAACCCTTCACCTTGGATTTGTCAGGGATCCACGCAGGACATTTTTATGGAAAAGAACGAACTGTTGCTTGCTTTCTTCAGGAAACCATGCAAGGATTCACCTCACCACCACACACGTAATTTGTCTGTTGGTAACTGAATCATTAACCATGCGAGAGGCTTCCCTAACGCATCTTTGCTGTGTGTAACTCCGGGTGAACATGCGCATCGTCACACTGCATCTCGGTTAACTATGACACCTTCATCTTTTAATGTGAATTATTCCTAGGACATCAGCATGCTAAGAACTCTGGCATAAGCCACTCTATTTTTTTGTTCTATCTCTGTTCAATAAGCCTTGGGAACTGAGGCAATTTCTTTGAATGTTTGCAAAATCCAATCTAGTCTTTGGATCTCTCCTGCCTCTCTTTAATTTGAGTTAAAGAAAACTAAAATAATGCACATGAATTTGCTTAAAATAAAAATACTTTTTAAAAGAAAAACATTTTAAAGTAGAATAATCAACATGTGAAAAGGCAGTGTGGTCCGTTACTCAAAAGATGCGATGGGTGTTCTTAACGTTCTGCTCCATTGAGCCCACCAACACCACACACGTTACCAAGTAAAGGCACAACGTTTTTCCCTTGAAATGGTCCATACTGTTTCGTTTGAAACGGTGTGAGCTGCCGCTGGGTGTTCTGTGGTTCTGTCTGAACAACATTACTCAGAACTCACATCGAGCAGGTATCAGCCAACAGGCCCTTTGGTATCAGAGGAGGAAATAAATCACCCTTTCCAGAAACACCCATCTGTTTTGAATAGTCCCTCAGATAGATGGCTGTCTGTTTCAAGGAATATTTAATATTAGAAAGAAAAAAAAAACTAATCCAAACAGTTTGCTCTCTTTAAGTCGAGGCAGCAAGAGATATTCCAGTAAATGCTTAAAACTGCATTAGCCGGAGGCCAGAAACATCCTTTGACTCAAAAACCAGAAAGAAAAAATAATAATAATAAAACTAATAATCTCTATGCTTTTGGTGCCCTCTAGCGATCAAAATTGAGAAGAAATCTCAAGAATCAGAGCTCTACAAAATCAGAAATTATATTTTCTAATTTTGCTACCCATTCTTTTTATATCTTTTATTTATTTATTTATTTATTTATTTATTTATTTATTTATTTAAGAGAGAGAAATAGGCAAAGATAAAGAGAGATGGGGGGAGAGAATGGGTACGCCAGGGCCTCCAGCCACTGCAAACGAACTCCAGATGCGTGCACCCCCTTGTGCATCTGGCTTACGTGGGTCCTGGAGAGTCGAACCCAGATCCTTTGGCTTTGCAGGCAAGCGCCTTAACTGCTAAGCCATCTTTCCAGCCCCCCTTTTTTATTATTTTTTTGAGGCAACTTCAACAGACTGGCAATTTTTATGAGGGAGAGGGGGGAGAAAGAGAGAGAGAAAGAAAATTGGCACGACAGAGCCACCAGCCACTGCAATAGAACTCCATATGTCCTTGTGTAATATGGAGTTGCATAACCTTATACATCTGGCTTGCGTGGGACCTGGAGAGTTGAACATGAGTCCTTAGGCTTTGCAAGCAAGCGCCTTAACCACTAAGCCATCTCTCCAGCCCCATATCCATTCTTGTAATAAAATAATTGTAACTGAGAGCCGGGCATGGTGGTACACACCTTTAATCCCAGCACTCGCGAGGCAGAGGTAGGAGGATCGCCATGAGTTCGCCTGAGACTACAGAGTGAATTCCAAGTCAGCCTGGGCTAGAGTGAGACTCTACCTTGAAAAACCAAAAAAAAAAAAAAAAAATAATTGACTTATCTCAGTAGTGAACAGCAAACTGTTCTCATGATGAGATAACTTAAAACAAACAAAAAAGGGGAGGTTGGGAAGATGGTTCAGCGGTTAAAGGTGCTTTCGTGCAAAGCCCGTCTGCTTAGGTTCAATTCCCCAATACCAACATAAAGCCAGATGCACAAAGTAGTGTAGTGCATGTGTGTGGAATTTGTTTACAGTGGCTAGAGGCCCTAACACACCCATTCTCTCTCACTCTTTCTCTCTCTCTCCTCTCATTGAAAATAAGTAAATAAAATACTTTCTTAAAGGAGAAAACAACTATCATATATCTAGGATTTCCGTCTCGTGTCTGTGTGTTTACACACAGGCTCCATAAGATCTTCTAAAGTAATTCTCCACAAAAAGATTGTGTGCAACATACTATTTTCCAAGTTACACTACTTAAATAGATCTTGTGACTACCTTTCCTATCATTATCTATTCTTCCATCCCAATATTTTTAATGGTGACTTATTATTTCATTATAATATATTTAACTATTTCTACGTTTAGCTATTTAAATTTTTTTCCATTATTTTTGGAGCTAAATATTTGCATTCTTTGAGAGCTATGGCTTTGGGGTAGTCTTAGAAATAAAATTTCTGCACAATATGCATGTATCAAAACATAACATGCACAGTTCCTAAGCTTTTTATATATCAGATTAGAATTAAGTTTAATAAGCAAAAATAAATGAATAAAATCCAGGAATACATAGCCTCTATATTAATCTGCTTTGGGTAATCAAGATATAAGAAATGCCTCTTGTGCCAGGTGTGGTGGCGCACACCTTTAATCCCAGCACTTTAATCCCAGCAAGGCCACCCTGGGAGGCAGAGGTCAGCCTGGGCTAGAGAAACCCTACCTCGGCCTCTATAGCCAGGTGAGTTCAAGGAGGCCACCCACCCTGAGACTACATAGTGAATTCCAGGTCAGCCTGGACTAGAGTGAGACCCTATCTGAAAGAAAGAAAGAAAGAAAGAAAGAAAGAAAGAAAGAAAGAAAGAAAGAAAGAAAGAAAGAAAGAAAGAAAGAAAGAAAGAAAGAAAGAAAGAAAGAAAGAAAGAAAGAAAGAAAGAAAAGAAAGAAGAAAGAAGGAAGGAAGGAAGGAAGGAAGGAAGGAAGGAAGGAAGGAAGGAAGGAAGGAAGGAAAACCTCTATAAAAAAAAATAAGGAATTAAAACTCTGAACAGTCTGGGTTACATAGAGAGACTCTGCCTCAAAAAATAAAAAAATTAAGACATATCTATGAAAATGCAATGATTTAGGGCTGGAGAGATGGCTTAATGGTTAAATGCTTGCCTGTGAAGTCTAAGGACCCTGGTTCGAGGTTTGATTCCCCAGTACCCATGTAAGCCAGATGCCCAAGGTGGCGCATGCATCTGGAGTTTGTTTGCAGTGGTTGGAGGCCCTGGTGAGCCCATTCTCTCTCTCTCTCCTTCTCTCTCTATCTGTTGCTCTCAAATAAATAAATAAATAAACAAAAAATGCAATGAATTACAAAAATATTTTATTTATTTACTTATGTGAAACAGAGAATGAGGAAGAGAGAGAGAATGGGCTGCCAGGGCCTCCAGCCAGTGCAAATGAAATCCAGACACATGTGCCACCTTGTGCATCTGGTTTATGTGGGAACTGGAGACTCAACCTGGGTCCTTAGGCTTCATGGGCCATAAGCACCTTAACCACTAAGCCATCATTCCAGCCCCTGATTTTTTTAAATATATTATCAAATTGCCGATAACTTTTAAGAAATGCTCACTTACACATGATTGCAATGTTAGTTCCAAAGGATTATGTGGTAGACTGGAAAGGTTTTGTCAGCCCATAGGCCCAGCACAGCTACAACCCCTGTGTTCCTTAAGGGTTTGTCACTAAGAGGGAATCAAAATTATAAACAAGAATAATAATGATGAAAAATGCAGGGCTGTTGGGGAAAACTCAGCAAAGGAATATCTGCCTTAAATGTGTGAGGCTTTGAATTCACTCCTAGTCCTATAAATAATAATATTTTATTGTTATATAAATGCTGAAAAATATGAGGTGCATAATTCTTCCTGTCAACTACTTCAAGGCTATATCACTTGGGGAAGAAAAAGAATAATTACAGAATTATCATATTCCCAGGAACTTTACACATATGAAATATGGTTTCCACAGCAAAAAAAAAAAAAAAATGCCTTTTTGTTGTTTTGTGTTATTTTATTTTGTTTTACTGTGTTTGGAAGGAAAGGATTTTGATATTATCCCAAGCTGACTTCAGACTTGCAATCCTCCTTCCTGTGCCTCTGGAGGGCTGAGATTATGGGCATGTACCGACCGCCACACCCAGCTAAATCTCCTATTCTTACAGAAAGTCCTCACTCATAGCCATCAGCTGAGGGCAGATATGGAGAATGTTTGCTGAAGGTTTTCTTTCCTGTGCTTTCAGCATTCATAAAACAAATGCACAGTTGCTCTTTTCCTGCCCTGTGAAATGCATAATATCCAGGTAAGGTTTGCCATACACGGATGACGGATGAGATGTACGGATGATAAGCTTTTTATAAATAGCACCTTAAAGCCAGCACATTCTGAAATGCTTTGTATGCCTGAGCTAGATTCTGAGTATAAGAAATTAGACTCTGGGCTCCATTTCTTTGAGTTTTACACTGTCCGTGACATACTATATTCAGCAACCATTCTGTACCCATCTCTCCAGGAGTAGGGATCAAAGTCTTTGAAGGAGGGGTGGGAGAGATGGCTTAGCAGTTAAGGCATTTGCCTGTAAAGCCAAAGGACCCTGATTTGATTCCCCTGGACTCACCTAAACCATATGCACAAGGTGGCGCATGCGTCTGGATTTCATTTGCAGTGGCTGGAGGCCCTGGCACACCCATTCTCTCTCTCTCTCTCTCTATCTATCTCTCTCTTTCTCTCTCTGACTCTTTCAAATAAATTTTTTTAAAACTTAAAAAATAAAAATTTTTAAAAAGGAATATATTTATACAGGCTTTTTTTTCTAAAACCAAATTGCAGAAAGTAAAAAATAAAATCATTCAAGGGATCTGGGTTGCTTAAAAAATGTGAATGGAAAAGAAAGGGAGAGTGGGCGTGAGAGGTGCCAAGAAGATTGAGAGGCATTGTCTTGGAGTAATGTACATATGTCTAGTCTTAGGCACAGATTCATGTGACAAAACTGAAGGATATGTACAAGATCACCCCCCACTGGCCCTTACTGTGAAGCCACACGCTTTAGAAGTACTCCTGGCTTCCTGCGGCTACAAAGACCCACTTCCTCACTGTTTTCCCCAGATTAAATAACAGCAGTAGGAACCAGATGTCCATAAAGAGACAGAGAGGAACTACTTAATCTGTCTCCTCAGCTCCTCCCAATGTCCTGGAGAAGATTCTGATGCCACCAAGAACTCCATGCCTAGCTGAGAAGATGTGCACTGAGTCCAAGCCTCCTGGCTGCTAGGAACAGCCTCGGCTCCAGGACTCTGATTACGGCTCTTTCTCATTGATGATGGGTACCATTGGCTGCATCTATATTGACTAGGGTTATATGGTAGCAAACAAAATACATCAATACTGGGCGGCAAAGATGGCTTAGCAGTTAAAGCACTTGCCTGCAAAGCCAAAGGAGCTCTGCCCCGATTCCCAGGATCCATGTAAGCCAGATGCACAAGGTGGCGCATGTGTCTGGAGTTCATTTGCAGTGGCTGGAGGCCCTGGTGTGTCCATTCTCTCTCTTTCTCCCTCTCTCTCTAAATAAATAGATAAAATAAATAGATAAAATAAAAATGTTTTTTAAAACGTCAATATTATATCAATGCCAAAAAGCCTTCTAAATATGTATGTTTATCATTTTTGATTAATGCTGCTTTCACTCTTGGTTAGAGAACCTGTCTGTTTGTTTGTTTGTTTGTTTGTTTGTTTGTTTGTTTGTTTGTTTGTCCCAATATCATGTTTTTGTTCATTTGCAGTTTCTAGATTTTATATAGATACACAAAATCATGTATGTATATATGACATGAAATTACAAGCAAAACTGAATAGGGGAAAATGGGAACTTAAAAAAAAACTGGACTGGAAAGATGGCTTAGTGATTAAGGTGCTTGCCTACAAAGCCAAAGGACCTAGGTTCAATTCCCCAGCACCCACGTAAAACCAGATGCACAAGGCAGCACATGCTTCTGGAGTTTGCAGAAGCTGGAGGCCCTGGCATGCCCATTCTCTCTGCTTTCTATCTGCCTCTTTCTCTCTCTCTGTCTCTCTTGCTCTCTCCTCAAATAAATAAAATTTTTAAAAAGGAAAAGGAAGAAGTAATACTAGAGACAAAGGTAGGTTTTTCTTCTCAAATCTCTACTTCTAGCAACATCTTAATAGATAGTGTCCAAGTTTTACTTATCTTAATGATATCCTTTGAAAAATCTCAGTACATAGGGAGCAAGAATTTTACTTAGAAAGTTTATACCCGAGATAGAGAGATGGGTCAGTGGTTAAAGGCACTTACCTGCAAAGCCTAACAGTCTGGATTTGATTCCCCAGGACCCATGTAAATCCAGATACACAAAGTGACACAAGTATCTACAGTTTGTTTGCAGTGGCAGGAGACCCTGGTACATCCATTCTCCCTCTCCCTCTCTCTCAGTCTTTCTGTCTTACTCTTTCTCTCTGCCCCTCTCTTCAAATAAATAAAATATTGCAAAAAAATGCATACCTGGGCTGGAGATATGGCTTAGCAGTTAAAGCGTTTGCCTGCAATGCCAAAGGATCCCAGTTCGACTCTCCAGGATCCATGTAAGCCAGATGCACAAGGGGGTGCATGCATCTGGAGTTCGTTTGCAATGGCTAGAGGCCCTGGCATGCCCATTCTCTCCCTCTCTTTCTCTCTCTCTGTCTCTCCATCTTTCTCTCTCTCAAATAAATAAATAAATAAATAAATAAATAAAATATTTTAAAAAGAATTATTTTTTAAAATGCATACCTAAAGTTAGGTATTACTTTTTAGGAAATGTGTAGTTTCTCACCAATTCAATTCTTTTTTAAAAACTGTGCTTCTTAACTTTATATATTTTGTGTAAAGTTTCATTGTATCTGAGAGAGAACATAAAATGAGTATTAAAGCAATAAATGCCACATTAAGTATCTGCAGTTAAAACCTCATACTATTAATGCTAAGAGAAAGTTAATTCAGTATCAAAAATGTCTTTTCATTTCAATTAATACACTTTACTTTGTTTTTAACATTTTACTCTTAACAGTGTTGAATGAAGTAAAGGAAAATAAAAGAATGTGGGCCTGAATCTATTCCTGTAACATATTTGTTGATAATGAAAATATGACATAGTAAAATATATGGATGTAAATAAAATATTACATAATGAAAAATACAGACTTAAATTCATATTTGAAAAGAATAAAGTATGCAAATTAATGATAAAACATATGATCACTATCATAGCTACAAAGAATGATTTGATAAAACTTATCAATCCTTTATAACAAAATGTTTCAGGGCTGGAGAGATGGCTTAGCAGTTAAGGCACTTGCCTGCAAAGCCTAAGGACACAGGTTCTACTCTCCAGTTCCCACGTTAGCCAGATGCACAAAGGTGAGGCAAGCGCAAGGTTGTACAGGCCCCACTGAGGCCCTGACACACCAACTCTCCCTCTCTGTCTCTGTCTGTCTGTCTGTCTCTCTCTCTCTCTCTTGCTCTTTCTAAAATAAAAAATAATTTAAAAAAATTTTTAGGAAGTTTGTCTGCTAAGGATCCCAGTTCGACCTTCTAGGACCCACGTTAGCCAGATGCACAAGGAGGCGCATGCATCTGGAGTTCATTTGCAGTAGCTGGAGGCCCTGGAGCACCCATTCTCTCTCTCTCTCTCTCTCTCTCTCTCAAATAAATAAAAAATATTTTTAAAAACACTTAAAAATGGGCTGGAGAAATGGTTTAGCGGTTAAGGCGTTTGCCTGTGAAGCCAAAGGATCCAGGTTCAATTCTCCAGGACCCACGTAAGCCAGATGCACAAGGGGCACATGCATCTGGAGTTTGTTTGCAGTGGCTAGAGGCCCTGGCATGCCCATTCTCTCTCTCTCTCTGTCTGCCTCTCTCTCTCTCTCTCTCTCTCTCTGGTTGCAAATAAATAAATAAAACATTAAAAAAAACACTTAAAAATCTAACAAAAAAAAGATATTTTTTTTCTTTTTCTATGCCAGGTGTGGTGATGCATGCTTATAACCCCAACACTTGGGCAGTAGTAGAGGCAGGACAATCAGAAGTTCAAGACCAGCCTCAGCCTCATAGTCAGTTTGAGGCCACCCTGGGCTGAATCAGACCCTCTCTCAAACAGCAACAACAACAAAAGAGAAGTTCAGGTCTTCATTTAGCATACTAGTTTTAAATTAAAGCATGCCTCCTTTTGAACAGAGACACCTAAATCAGTCTGCTTAAAAAACACTTGGGGGCTGGAGAGATGGCTTAGCGGTTAAGGCGCCTGTCTGCCAAGCCTAATAACACCCATTTGATCTCCAGGTCCCACATTTAACCAGACGCAAAAAGTGATGCAAGGGCGCAATGTCGCGCTTACTCACAAGGAGGCACATGTGTCTGGAGTTCCTTCACAGCGGCTGAGAGGCTGCTGGCGCACCCATTCTCTCTCTCTCTGCCTCTTCCTCTCTGTCTCTCTCTCTGTCTCTCTCTCAAAAATAAAAATAAAGCAGGGCATGGTGGCGCACGCCTTTGATCCCAGCACTCGGGAGGCAGAGGTAGGAGGATTGCCATGAGTTCGAGGCCACCCTGAGACTACATAGCTAATTCCAGGTCAGCCTGGACCAGAGTGAAACCCTACCTTGAAAAACCAAAAAAAATTAAAAAATAAAAATAAAAACACTTGGGGTCAGGCATAGTGGTGCATGCCTTTAATCCCAGCACTCAGGAGGCAGGGTACAAGGATCACTGTGAGTCTGAGGTCAACCAGAGACTACAGAGTGAATTCCAGTTCAGCCTGGGCTAGAGTGAGACCCTATCTTGAAAAAACAAAAAATAAATTAAATAAATTAAAACACTTGGGGACAAATGAAGGACTGCATTTACAATCCACTCCTTAGTTTTCTCATAAGTAAAGGAATGATGCTTTCCTTCAAGGTCATTTTGAGATGTGTGAACATACGTATCTTTATATATTTTTAAAATTTTGAAATGGTAAGTGTCATAGTTACCTTCTCATTGCTGGGATAAAAGCACCCAGCCAGAAGCAGCTTGGGGGAGGAAAGGGTTTAGTTCAGGCTCACAGATTCAAGAGGAAGCTTCATCATGGCGGAAGAAGCTGGCTCACTTCATCACACATCCACAGCACAGAGAGACCACAGCCAGCACCAGCAAGCACGAGCTGACTCTGAACACACACCTAGGGCTGGACACAAGACCCGCCCGCAGTGACACACCCTGCCCCATAGGAACCTTAATCAAAAATACCTGAAGTTATGGGGCCATTTGTATTCAAACCACCACAATAAGATACCAACAAAAAAAAAAAAAATCAAGAAAGTAGTTACAGCCCTTCGATAAAGTGGATTGGATATTCCTAAGGTGACAAGGAGGTCACTACTGTAAACCACTGTGTCTCAACATTCCTGCCCTCACTTTCCTTTTTCCTCTGTGTAAACATAAATCCAGACTTCTGCAAAGTCAAAGGACCTAGGTTCGATTCCCCAGGACCCACTTAAGCCAGATGCACAAGATGGCACATGCATCTGGAGTGTTTGCAGCGGCTAGAGGCCCCGGTGTGCCCATTCTCCTCTGTATCTGCCTCTCTCTCTCTTTCTCCCCCCCCCATCTGAAATAAATAAAATGAATTTTTAAAAAATAAATAAATAAGGGCTGGAGAGAAGGCTTAGCAGTTAAGGCGCCTGCCTCCTAAGCCTAAGAAGGCTGGTTCCAATCTCCAGCGGTTCCAATCTCCAGGTCCCACGTTTAGCCAGATGCAAAGTGACGCAAGGGCGCAATGCCGCACTTGACCATAAGGGGGCGCACACATCTGGATTTCGTTCACAGGAGCTGAGAGACTGCTAGAGGGCCCATCTCTCTGTCTTCCTCTCTCCCTCTCCCTCCCTCCCTCTCTCTCTCTCTCTCTCTCTCTCCAAAAATAAATAAATAAATAAGTAAATAAATAAATAAATAAAAGCAGACTTCTTGTCTGGCATATGAGACATCATCAAGAAAGATAAATCAGACCCTGAGATAAATGGAAGATAGGCAGAAATTGGCAATTGGCAGAAAATAAAATGGCCTGTTCCCTGTCCTGAAACAAGAAAGATGTTGAGCTGGGCGTGGTGGCACACGTCTTTAATCCCAGCATGCGGGAGGCAAAGGTAGGAGGATTGCCATGAGTTCAAGGCCACCCTGAGATTACATAGTGAATTCCAGGTCAGCCTGGGCTGGAGTGAGACCCTACCTTGAAAAACCGAAAAATGAAAAAAAAAGAAAAAAAAAAAGAAAGATGTTGGTCTGCAACATCCATCCAAGTCCAAGTTGCTTTTCCTCCTTTCCAACCTTGTATTTCATCATTCTCCTTGACCCTATCATAGCAGTGAATTGTCTAAAGACAGTCAAAGAAAAGTGAGCCAAGGACACACAGCAGGAAGAAATTGTGCTTGGATTATTGTCATTCTACATCTTAAAGGCATTTACTTTCCCTTAGGCGACCATCCAAAATTCTCAAAAGATGGGTGGATTTCAAGATGTAAGTAGGATCTTGTAATAATGAAGAAAGGGTGTTTTAGTATGAATATAAACAGTAAGTAGGGCAAAGAATTAGCTGATGTGGGGTTGGTTTTGTGTTCTGCTTTCAGGGCTCACATTTTTTCCGTCTATTGTGCACTAGAGGGCACCACACACTCTGTGCATGAGGCTGGGGCCGACCTCCAGTGCCCACAGAGAAACCACCAGGTTTTACATCATCTCTTAAAGGAGACAACAGTCCAAGGGGCAAAACTAAATAGCTCAAGGTCAGATAAGGTTGGTAAAAGCGGATTGGCTCGTGTTCCGGGGTAGCTGCCTAATTCCTATTGGTTGATGTTCTGTCTCTTCTTAACATTGACCTTCCATGAATTTATTCATCATTCTTTTTTTCTTGTCTTTTTCTTTTTTTTTTTTTTTTTTTATCCTGTTTTTCCAGGTAGGGTCTCAGTGCAGCCCAGGCTGAATTCACATAAGTAGTCTTAGGGTGGCCTTGAATTAACAACGATCCTCCTACCTCTCTATTCATCACTCTTTTTAACCTGCTTTACGATGAGGTTGCCTGGTTTTTTGTTTGTTTGTTTGTTTGTTTGTTCATTTGTTTGTTTTTGAGGTAGGGTCTCACTCTAGCTCAGGCTCACCTGGAATTCACTATGTAGTCTCTGGGTGGCCTCGAACTCATGGCGCTCCTCCTACCTCTGCCTCCTGAGTGCTGGGATTAAAGGCATGCGCCACCATGGCCAGCTTCTGTTTTGTTTTCAAGTGTTTACATCTACTCTTTTAGTGTTGACTCATACTCAGTAACTGTATTTTCAAGAGAGACTACTCATTGGGTTCTGCACCAGGTTTAATTTTTCTTTATTTTCAATGAAAGATTTCTTGCATCTCATGTCTCTATCATTGCTGCTTGACTTGCCATGATTGTGAAAGCTTTTCCAATTTTTTTTTTTTTTTTTTTTTTTGTTTTGTTTTGTTTTGTTTTTGGTTTTTCAGGCTGACCTGGAATTCACTCTGTAGTCTCAGGGTGGCCTCAAACTCACAGAGATCCTCCTACCTCTGCCTCTTGAGTGCTGGAATTAAAGGCATGCGCCACCACACCTGGCCTTTTTCAATTTCAGAGAGCTTGACTAGTGAATAAACTTTTTATATACTTTTTTTTTTTTTTTAAGCAAAGTAAAAGTTTTATTCAGGAAAGACACGAGCTGCCCAGTTGGCTCGTGAGAGATTAGCACAGCCTTGTATACATTTCTTTTTTTCCTTTTTTTTTTTGGTTTTTTGAGATAGGGCTTTGCTTTAGCCCAGGCTGACCTGAAATTCACTATGCAGTCTCAGGGTGGCCTTGAACTCACGCCAATCCTCCTACCTCTGCCTCCCGAGGGCTGGGATTAAAGGCGTGCGCCACCACGCCTGGCTACATTTATTTCTTATATCAGCAATGGCTTTCCTAAGGGGACATATCATTATGATCCAAAACAGCCATCCTGATCTCAGGCCTCTGAAGTGGACCTCCTCCTCCGTGGAGGAGTTTCCTTCCACTGCTTCGCCCACGTCCACTGCATTCGTGCAGAGCACATTTAGCAGGCAGCAACCAGTTGCTCTAAGTGAAGATTTCACTTACTACGTTGGTAGTTCCAAATAGGCAGACCTTCAGCTATCTTTAGTGACAGACACTTTGTAATTTTGCATGGTTTCCATTGCCGCCCAACGTCTATCAACTGATAGAGGCGTCAGGAAGGTGTGTCCAAGAGATACAGACAGCAGGCAGGGCCAGAGGAGGACTCAGCCCTCCTAGCTGGTAGCTAGCTCACAACCCTGGTATGAGTGAGAATGTGACAGGTGAGTTACCGTCATCAGGTGAGTGTACTATGTTAGCTTGATGCTGTCAGACTGGGCATGAGCTTATAGCTCAAGCTACGAACCAGGCCGATTTTAGTGCTGTCACGCCTAACTGAACAAAGAAATGAACAGCATATTAAATCCAGTCTGGTAGATAACTTTCAACTGGTAATGTGGAGGGGGTTGGCGCAAGACAGCTCTAGTTGTGGCTGAATCACAATTTTACAATACGAGAAGTTTCTATTGATGCTAAAGCGAACACAAATAAAAAGAATTGTGTTATACATGAGAAATATCATTGAAGAGATAGATGTATTTGATCCTTGGTTTGAGTTATGAGAAGATTAATTTCCAACTTAAAGCTATTAATGAAGGTAGATATCTGTGTGTCCTCTGTTTTCAAAAAGTACAGTATCCAACTTTTCAGGCCAAACAGGAAAAAAAAAAAAAAACAGCTGAAACATGTACTCTGGAACCAGATGGGGGCTTCCTCACTGTGCAGCACTTACTGAAGTCTAATACAGTAAAAAATATTTTTAAAATTAAGAAAAAAACTTGCTTATTGGCTTAGGTGTTACGTACTTTGGGTAAAATCTAAATCAATACCTTAAAATAAAGTGCATAGGACTATTATTAAATTGTATTAAACTGAACTGAGTTTTGGCTTCCTCATGAGAAATGAGATCCTCTCAAGAGCACTGTGTCTATGTGGGGAATACTGAGGCCCAGCAGGGAGGCGAGGAACAGTCACTTAGGTGGAGTCTGTTTGGCTCACAGACATAGCTGGGACTCAAGAGTGAACAGCCAACCTCTGCTGAGCTTTCTGCAGACGCAGGGACAAGGTCCAGCCTGCGCTGGGACACCCGAGGAGGAGGAATTGGGGAGCAGTTACAGGCAGGAGGAACAGGCAGATCGGGCTTTAAGTCTAAAAGTCTGGAGAATATTCAGGGGAGTCCTTTCCCTCTCTTTGAAACATCACCATCCTCAGTTGTAAAATGTGGGCCAACTTAGTACCTGCCTCACGGTCATTGCGGAAGGACTAAACAAGCTATGCAGGGTAAGGTCCTTATCCAGTGGCCAACATAAAATACTGTTCGTGTTAGAGATAAGTGTATGTTCATAATTACTAAGTATTGAGAAGATGAGTATTGTTAAAATAGGTGTTAGCTGTAGGATGGTAATAATCCAAGGAAGAAAGCTCAGCGTGTGGGTAGTGCTTCACCATGCATAGTTAATCATCTTCCTTGTCCATGCATCCTCTGATCGTCAGTCGGCTAATTCCATGTCGTCTTCGCGACTGGAAATGCCACTGCAATGAGCATGGACGTGTAGATATCGCGTTGGTGTGCAGAATTCACTTCTTGGACACATACCCACTAGGGAGGATTACTAGGTCAGGAGGTAGATTTCTTTTTAGTTTTGGAGAGAACCTCACACTGTTTTTGTATGGTGGCTAAGCCAATTTTCTTTCCTAACAAGTATATATGAGTCCCTTTGATCGCCATCCTCACCAGCATTTGTTGTTTCTCTTTTTTTTCTCTTTGTTATTTCTCTTCATTTAATAACAGCCACTCCAGCTTCAGTTGACAGCAGATTCCTAATAGATACTGATGTGAGGACCTATCCTCATATATGTTAGCCTCACGTATTGGTTTTATGAAGAAGTATCTGTTCAGATCATTTGCCCATATTTTAATTAGATTATTTTGGGTTCCTTGCGTATTCTGAATATTGGCTTTCTGTCAGAGGAATAGCTGGCCAATATTTCCTTCCATTCTGAAAGTTGGGGGAAGCACAGTCTATAGTAATCCCCCTCCCCAACCTTGTCTTTACAGATTATCTTCTCATATCAACCACTCCTTTCACATCTTCAAGTGCAGGTTACGAAGAACACACATCGGCGCCAGGTAAGACTTATGCTTTTATGTAAGACATTTCCAGACATCGCTGTCAGGCCTGAATCTTTAATATGTTCTTATCGATGCAGTTTTCTATTAGAAATGAACAATACAACTAAAAATAAAAAACACCCCAGGGTTGTCTCTGCATGATAGGTTGGTGTTTAACTTTCTTCTGCTGTGTGTTTGTGTGTGTGCACATTTGTGTGTGTACCTGTGTATGTATGTGCACACGCATGGAGAGGTCAGAGGACAAACATAGATTCTTTCTTCAGGTCCTGTCCATCTGTTTTTAAAAATATTTTATTTATTTATATGAAAGAGAGAGGGGCAGAAAGAGAGAGGGAGAGAATGGGCACACCAGGACCACTAGCCACTGCCAATAAACTCCAGAAGCATGCACTACCCTGTGAATCTGGTTTACATGGGCACTGGGGAATTGAACCTGGGTCCTGAGGCTTTGCAGCTAAGTGCCTTAACTGCTAAGCCATCTCTCCAGCCCTGTCCACCTTTTTGAGAAAGGGTCATCATTGGTTTAAAACTCACTTAATTAGTCTATACTAGTTGGCCAGTGATAATTCCAGGACCTGCCCTGTCTCAACCGTTCCCATGCTGGATTGCAAACACCACCACCATGCCTGGATTTTTTTTTCTAAACACATATTGTGGGGCTCACACTCAAGCCCTCATCCTTGAAAGGCAAACACAACACTAATGGAGCTATCTCCCCATTCCTCCCTTTCATCTGCTTCTCAATGGTCAGACGTTGTTCTGCAAAGATAATCATATCATGTTCTCAAGAAAGGGTTAAAATGTCATACTGATGGATCTTGACTAAATTTTTAAGACAAGATTTATTGTTTTTTTAAAAGGTATTTTTATTTACCTATTTGTGTGTGTATGTGAGAGAGAAAGAGATTTAGAGCATAAGTCTTTTGACACTGCAAACAAACTCTAGGTGCATTTGCCACTCAGTGCAACTGGCTTTACATGTGTAGTGAGGAATGGAACATGGGCCAGCAGGCTTTGCAAGCAAGCACCTTCAACCACTCACTCAGGCATCCCCACAGCCCTTCTTTGTGCTCTAGCATCTACATGCTGGACTCTCATAAGCCTTTTGGAACTCAAAGCATTTAGGTCTCTATCTTTAACACATAAATATAATTCATACATATAAATGCACAAATACTATGTTGTATTTGTTCTCTCACTGTGTCTTGAAAGTTGAACGGCATATATGTTACTTATTCCTCTGGCTAACTCTATGTCTCTAAAAGCATTCTGTCCAAACTCTGAGACATTTTAGTGGCACAGCACGCATAGAAACATAGCTGCTTTAAGGGGCATTGTTTTAGATGGGTGAGGCTGTACACCAGGTGAGCACACAATGGCTTGTGGGGTCTTGAGTGGATTCTAGATGTCTTATGGACCACAGACGCCCTCAGTCTTTGGCATTCGGGTACTCAGAATGGTCAGAGAGAGATGTGCCGCTCTCAGAATGTGATGAAGTATGATTGAAACCCACTGAACGTACACTGTCTATGTAGTGCACACACTCACGCAATACCACAATTACACAAAGTGTACCTGCTCTTCCTAAGTACGTGCATGTTCATGTACGCTCTTCTGTCTTGTTCAGCTTCATTCTTTCATGCCCAGAACAACCAAGTTGAACTTGGTCTGTCTCACACCTTGATGGACTTCCTCGAATTTGTAGCTCTCTCATTTTAACATGCTTTATAACAAGATCTTGGGCTGTGTATCTGTTTTTGTTTCTGACTGTTGAAACCCATTGTTTTAGCATTGATTTGTGCTCGCTTAGTACATGTATTTTTAAGAAACCTTTACTGAGTCTGCAGACAGAATTAGTTTTATTCCGATTCACTGAAAGGTTTCTTGCTTTTCTTTTTTTTATATTTTATTTATTTATTTATTTATTTATTTATTTATTTGAGAGGGAGAGAGAGAGAGAATGGGCGTGCCAGGACCTCCACCCACTGCAAACAAACTCCAGACATGCGTGCCCCCTTGTGCATGGCTTATATGGGTCCTGGGAATTGAACCCGGATCCTTTGGCTTTGCAGACACCTTAACTGCTAAGCCATCCCTCCAGTCCAGTTTTTTGCTTTTCATGTCTCTTTCATTGCTAGCTGAAGTGTCATGACTGTGAAAGCTTTTTCAAACTTCAGAGTGCTTGACTAGTGAGTGAAGTCCTCAAATGTGTTCGTTTCATACATCAGGAGTCACTTTCATAGTGGGCGATAAGGACTTCCACATTATAAACGTTCATGTTCCACTTTAGCCCAGCATGGGCTCTGACATCAGGCCTTGAATTTGATTTTTATGCATTGACAGGCTCCTGTTACTCCTTTGCCATGCCCACTACATTCACACAAAGAGCATTTACATGCAGCAGATGGTCCCTAAAATTAAATATTTCTCTTACCATGTTTGTCTGTAGTCCCTGTTAGGCAGGGCCTTCGGGTGTCTTTAGTATCTTTAGTAACAGACACTTAAGACTCTGTATGTTTGAAAATGCCGCCCAATGTCTATCAACTGATAGAGGCTTCAGGAAGGTGGGCCCAAGAGATACTGTTAGCAGGCAGGGCTTGAGAATGTGCTCAGCCCTTCAGTCTGTGAGCTTGTTTATAAGCCCAGTATGAGGAAGATGTAACAGGTGAATTACCATTTTCAGGCAGATGTACTTGTTTAGCTTAATGTTGATATATTGGGCATGAGTTTATAGCTTAAAATATCTACCACCCTGATTTCAGCATTGTGTCTCCTAACTGAACAAATAAATGAATAGCATATCAAATTCCAGTCTGGGGGGGTTTTTTGTTTTGTTTTTTTTGTTTTTTAAGTGAGACTCAGCTGTCACGGGAGGAAGCTGGCACTACTTGCGCCTGAATCACTACTTTCCAGTAGGGGAAGTTTGGTTTGATCCTAAAGCTAACTAAAATGAAAAGAGTTGTATAATATATGAAAATATCTTTGTGTAAACATATTTTCCCTTGGTTTGAGTTATGAGAAGATTAATTTCCAAATTAAAGCCATTAATGAAAGTGGACAGATGGGCGTCTGTTTTCAAAAAGTGTAGTAGTCAAATTCTCAGCCAAACAGAAAAAAAAAAACACTGAAACATGAACTCTGGAACCAGGAGGGGGCCTCCTCTCTATGCAGCTGTTTCTGAAGTCTAATGCAGGAAAAAAAATTTAAAAATTAAAAAAACCCTGCTGATTGGCTTAGGTGTTATGCAGTTCAGGTAAAACCTATATCAATTCTTTTATTTTTATTTTTAAAGAGAGCAAGAGAGACAAAGAGAGATAGAGAATTGGTGTGTCAGGGCCTCAGCCACTTTAATCAAACTCCAGATGCTTGCGCCACCAAGTGGGCATGTGTGACCTTGCATTACCTCACCTTTGTGCGTCTGGCTTACATGGGATCTGGAGAGTGATTGGACATGGGTCCTTGGGCTTTGCAGGCAAGCGCCTTAACTGCTAAGCCATCTCTCCAGCACCAGATCAATTCTTTTTTTTTTATTTTTATTTTTTTGATATTAGAGGTAGGATCTCACTCTAGCCCAGAGCTGACCTGGAATTCACTATGTAATCTCAGGGTGACCTCAAACTCATGGTGATCCTCCTACCTCGGCCTCCCAAGTGCTGGGATTAAAGGCGTGTGCCACCGAGCCAGGCTTAAACATTCTGTTTTGTTTGTTTTGTTTGTTTGTTTGTTTGTTTGTTTGTTTGTTTGTTTTGAGGTATGGTCTCACTCTAGCCCAGGCTGACCTGGAATTCACTGTGTAGGCTCAGGGTGGCCTCAAACTCATGGTGATCCTTCTACCTCTGCCTCCCGAGTGCTGGGATTAAAGGTGTGCACCACCATGCCTGGCTAGATCAATTCTTCATAATAAATTACATAGTATGATCATGAAAATGTATTAACCTAAGCGAATTTTAGTTTCCTTATGAGAGACAATATCCTCTCAAATGCAGTTTTTCTGTGTTAGAAATACCATGCCACGCAGGAAGATGAGCAGGAGGCACTTATGTGGAGTGTATTTTGCCCATTGACATAGTTGGGACCCCAGTTCAGAGTGAGCAGCCAATATTGCTGAGCTTTCTGTAGAATGCAGGGACATGGTCCAGCATATTCTATGGTACACTAGGAGATGGGACGGAGCAACGGTTAAGAACACAGGCATGTTGCATTTGTGCTTTCATCAAATTTGGTTATGTTCCCAAGACCTACATGCTATGCCGGACAGTCAACCTTCTGTTGCAGATAGAGAAGGGAAAAAAATAGTACAGGCACGAGGGACAGACAGACCTGGGTTTCACTCTAAAATTAAGGAGAATGCTAAGGCAATGTTTTTCCCTCTTTGTATCAACATCCTCAGTTGTAAAATGTGGGTTAGTACCATCCATCCCACCTGGGTTGTGAAAACTATTGCTATGAGGATTTTTTCAGATATTTCTTGGCCCTGCATATTGTTTTGTTTTGTTTTCAAGAAATCTCCATTCAGATTTTCCCATATTTTTAAAAAGGATTTAAAATTATTTACTTTTATTATAATAAATACTTATCGATAAAATAAACAAATCAAAACTGATTTTAATCAAATTATTTGTGTCTGTCTTGCTGTATGAGTTCCTTATGAATTCTGAATGTTCACCTTCTGACAGAGAAATAGGTGTCAAATATTTTCTGCCATTCTGTGAGCTGTGGAAAACACAATTTAATGTGACTCCCTCACCTTGTCTGTACAGATCATCCTCTTATGGCAACTGCTTCCCTCATAACTTTAACCACAAGTGACAAAGAGCATACATCAATATTATCAACACAAGGTGAGATGTATACTTCATCATTGCTATCTGATCTGCAGCTTTAATAAGCACTGACCTGTGCATTTTTCTATGAAAATGAACTATGATACAACTAAAATGTTTTTTTTAATCCCCGGGTTACCTCTGTGTGATGGAATTGTGTTTAAATTTTCTTCTGCTCTGTGTGCATGCATGCCTATGTGTGCATGTTCATGTGTATATACCAGTGCACATATGTGCACATGCATATAGAGGTCAGAGGACAATCACAGGTCCTTTCTCTAGGTGATGTCCACCTTTTTGAGACAGCATCTCTCACTGGGCCAGACTTCACCTAATTAGGCTAAACTAACTGACCACTGAACCCCAGAGATCTGCCTGTGTCCACCTCGCCCACGCTGGGATTGCAAGTACCCACCACAATGCCTGACTTTGGTTTTGTTTGGTTTGGTTTTGTTTGTTTTTTTTCGAGGTAGGGTCTCACTCTAGCCCAGGCTAACCTGGAATTCACTCTAGTCTCAGGGTGGCCTTGAACTCACGGCGATCCCCCTACCTCTGCATCCTGAGTGCTGGGATTAAAGGCGTGCACCACCATGTGCGGCCTAACTTTTCTTTTCTTTTTTTTTTTAACATGGGTTTTGGGGATCAAAACCAAGTCCTCATCCTTACAAAGCAAACATGTTAACAATTATGCTATTTCTCTGCCTTTCTTTCTTCTGTTTATTTATAGGCAAAAAAAAAAAAATTCTGCAAAGAGAATCATATGTACGGAATGAAGGTTTAAAAAGTTTTGTGGGGCTGGGCATGGTGGCGCATGCCTTTAATCCCAGCACTTTGGAAGGCAGAGGTAGGAAGATTGCCATGAGTTCGAGGCCACCCTGAGACTACATAGTGAATTCCAAGTTAGCCGGAGCTAGAGTGAGAACCTACCTTGAAGAAAAACAAAAACAAACAAACAAAATAAAGTTTTGTGAGGTTGGAGAGATGGCTCAGAGGTTAAGGTGCCGTGGCCCGCTGGCAGAATTGAACAGTACCTGAAGTGGGGAGTGAGGATTAAGAAAAAAAGACGAGAGAGAAAAGATAGACTAGGGAGGGCTGTCAGTGAATACTGAGGCCCCGACTTTATTTTGAATAGCTTTTTTTTTTTTTTTTTTTTTTTTTTTTTTGCGAGGTAGGGTCTCACTCTGATCCAGGCTGACCTGGAATTAACTATGTAGTCTCAGGGTGGCCTCGAACTCACAGTGATCCTCCTACCTCTGCCTCCCGAGTGCTAGGATTAAAGGCGTGCACCACCATGCCCGGCTCTTGTATAGCTTTTTTATACTTCTCAGAGTACAAAAATGCAAGCAAAACAATCATAACATTTTCACAGTATTTCTTGAAAAAGCCACGTCCTTCAGCATGAATCACAGAACACTCAAAATATTGGCCTCAAGGTCAAAAGATACTCCCTTCTCAGTTCCCAGAGCGTCTCTAATCTTATGCTTGGTAAGACATCCTGCTTCTCATTAGCCCACTGTAAAAATGTACACAGGCCATGAACACACGGGTGTTCAGGGCAAATGGCTCCCGACATTAAGGCACTTGCCTGCAAAGACTAAGGACCCAGGTTCTATTCCCCAGTACCCATGTAAAGCCAGATGCACAAAGTGGCACATGCATTTGGACTTTGTAGGGCTGGAGGCCCTGGCACACAACCCCCTCCCATCTCTTTCTCACAAATAAATTTTAAAAGTCATACCAAAAAAAAAAGCCAGGATTTTAATTTTTTTTAATCCCAGCATTTGAAAGCCAGAGGTAGGAGGATCACTGTGAGTTCAAGGCCACCCTGAGAATACAGAGGTCAGCCTGAGCTAGAGTGAGACCCTACCACAAAACAAAATATATATATTCTTTTTTTTTTTTTTTTTTTTTTTTTTTTTTTTTTTTGGTATTCCAAGGTAGGGTCTCACTCTGGCCCAGGCTGACCTGGAACTCACTATGTAGTCCCAGGGTGCCTTGAACTCATGGTGATCCTCCTACCTCTGCTTCCCGAGTGCTGGCATTAAAGGTATGCTCCACCATGCCCGGCTGACCTCTGCTTTCTAAGCAGGCTGCATCATCAAACCTTGAACCTTACTGGAAAACGGAGGGAAAGTGAGATAAAATCATAATCATTTCATGGTGGTTACCACCCCTCAACCTTGGTCAGGCTGCACACTGACACTGATGACTGAGGGTCTTGGTAGGGGAAAGAGCAAGTCACTGTGAGGGCATAAAACAAGCCCTTAGTAAGCGTTTTCCCATCATTGGTATTTTATAGGGTTTATAGGGTTTAGGGTTATAATATACACAATTACAGTAAGTCTTCCCCAAGCCCTTGACTGCCACACCTTCAGTAACTAAGTATAGCAGGAGAGTGGCTGCAAATAGGACCTCAGGGCCCGTGTTGCTTGAAAGACATCCGCCACATCCCCACAATCAAGTAGTATCTGGTTCTGCCTAATGTGGACTTGTGAATGACCCCCGAGACCATGAGGCTGTGAATCATAAAACATGGCTCATCCTTCCCTGGGTCTCTGGGTTTCCTTGCACCATGCTCACCCCATGGAAAGGCCTGGGAGAGAGTTCTAGAAGTTCTGGCCTTTTGTTTTGTGGAGCATTGTATCCCTTGATGTTTCAGATGAGGTTCAAGTTCAACACTTGAGCTGTGGTGGCATTTGCCACCACACTGAGGTTTAAGCTTAACTGGAAAACCCGTGGTGACAGAATAGAGACAAAGGGAGCCTTGTTTATGGTGTTTCTTCCAATACCATTGGAAAGTGAGCTCACTTGTGAGGGACGCCACTCTATTGACTGTCAGCCTCACGGGCTCTCACCTTGTCAGTATCTCTTAGCACTTTCCATACAGGGAGCAATCACAGGTATTGCTCTTCCACTATGAATTACCTGTGACCTCAGACACTGTGTAGCCAGTGATGTGAAAATAGGAATCCAGGGGCTGGGAGATGGCTCAGCAGTTAAAGGCACTTGCTTGCAAAACCTACTTGCCTGGGTTCAATTCCTCTGCCACCCTCAGAGAGCTGGATTATGACTCACTTGCAGCAGTAAGAGACCCTGGCACACAAATAAGCACACACGCACGTGCGTGCACGTGCAAATAAGTAAATGATAATTGGTAAAGAATATGCACCCAGTGATACAGAAAGTGATGTCTCTACTTCACAAAACCCACTTGCAATAAGAAGCTTTAGCTTATATTGTTCTTGGTTTAGGGTGCGCATTTTAACATCTTATGTATTTGTTATAAGGAAATGAGACTTGGTAGATAGTTCTCACAGAATGCTTCCTAAGTCCCAGGCAGCGGCTAACCCCCTTCTCTGGATTGTCTCCTGTTATTCTGACGATGGCGCGATCAAGTCAATATTGTCCCCTTTGCGCATGTTCTGACCACTCCTCTCTACAGGAGATCTGATCCTCACTGATGAAAAACAGAGGCTCAAAACATTTTGTAAACTTACCTAAGGTTATTTAGCCAGCAAGCAGAGAGGCTGGGATACAAATGTCAACGGTTTCATCACTGAACCCTTCCCTTTCCCCAATGTCCTTCACAAAGAATGAACAGAAGACGCTCTGTGGGCATTTAGCTGCAAATTTGTGCCCGACTCTGTGTGTGCATGTGTGTGTATGTGCGTGTGTGTGTGTGTGTGTGTGCATGTGTGTGTGTGTGCATGTGTGCATGTGGGTGTGTGTGCATGTGTGCGTGTGTGCATGTGCATGTGTGTGTGTGCATGTGGGTGGGTGTGCATGTGTGTGTGTATGTCTTATTATGTAGCCCAGGTTGTTCTTCATCTGAGTATGTGTAGCCAAGGCTAGACTTAAACGCATGAATGTCTTGCCTCCGCCTGTGAAATACCAGGATTAGGGACTTAATCCGATCTAATGTACCTTAGCTCAGTTTTTATTAATTGAGAACTTTGCTGTTTGAACATATTGCATTTTGGACACATTCCCATTGGGCTACACTCTCCTATCCCGTCACTCATCCCCATTCTACCACAGGTATGTCAGTGGAGTTACCAGCCTTCACTGAGCTCTCGAGAATGTACCAGTCAGTATCTGTGGGGGAGACATTGCCTCGGGATATGCCTTCCCACCCTGTGCTTCTTACAGTCTTTCTGCCTCTCTCGCGCGAAGTTCCCTGGGCCTTTGGAGGGCAAGTCATACACCTCCTTCAGTGTTGAAATTTCAGGCTAGCAGTAAGAGCAGCCCTCGGGTTGAATCCACTACTTTCTCCATAATGCTTCCTGGCAGAGGGGATAGAGATGACCTGTCCCATGCTTGGCAGTCTGCTTTCTTTCCTTGTCCTAATGATGGACCTTGGCTCATTTTTAAGTCAAGTTTCAGTTTGTTTGTTTTTAAAAATATATTTCTAGAGCCAGGCATGGTGGTGCACGCCTTTAATCCCAGCACTTGGGAGGCAGAGGCAGAAGGATTGCTGTGAGTTCGAGGCCACCCTGAGACTACATAGTGAATTCCAGGTCAGCCTGAGCTAGAGTGAGACCCTCTCTCACAAAATAAAAAGAAAGAGGGCTGCAGGGATAGCTTAGCGATTAAGGTATTTGCCTGCAAAGCCAAAGGACCCAGGTTTGATTCCCCAGGACCCATGTAAGCCAGATGCACAGGAGAGTGCATAAGTCTGGAGTTTGTTTGCAGTGGCTGGAGGCCTAGCATGCCCATTCACCTTCTCTCTGTTTCTCTCTCTCTCTTTCTCTCTCTCTCTCAAATAAATAAACAAATATATTTTAAAAGTCTATAATCTGTATCTTTGACACAGAAATATAATTCATACATACAAATTCATAAACATTGTTCTGACCTTCTCTTGTGTCTTGAAAACAGCCTACTTATCCCATGGGCTAACCCTATGTTTCTAAAAGAATTCGGTCCAAACTCTGAGACATTTTGCTTGCAAAGTGCACATAGAAACACTAGCTGTGTTAAGGGGCCTTATTTAAGCTGAATGAGGTTACACACCAGCCGGGTGCACATTGGCTTGTGGGGCCTTGAGTGGATCCTGGGTGCCTCATGGACCGCAGATACCCTCAGCCTTTGGCATTCAGAACACAGATAAGAGGGAGAGAGACACACTGATCTCAGAATGTGATGAAGTACGATTGAGACCCACTGAACGTACACTGTCTATGTAGTACACACACTCACACAATACCACAATTACACAAAGTATACCTGCTCTTCCTAAGTACGTGCATGTTCATGTACACTCTTCTGTCGTCTTGTTCAACTTCATTCTTTTGTGCCCAGAACAACCAAGTCAAACTTGGTCTGTCTCACACCTTGATGAACTTCCTAGAATTTGTGGCTCTCATTTTAACATGCTTTATAATAAGGTGTTGGGTTTGTCTGTGGATTTATGTTTTCAAGTGTGTTCACCTGTGATTTCGTTAATGATTCATGCTATTGTGAACAATGTATTTTCAAGAAAAGCTCTTTGCTGGGTCTCCAGAAAGGTTTAGTTCTGTTCTGTTTCACTGAACGTTTTCTTGCATCTCGTGTCTCTTTCATTGTTGTTTGATGTGTCATGAGTGTGAAAGCTTTTTCAAAACAGAGCATGGACCAGTTAATAAAGTTCTCAAAGGCATCTATCTAATATATCAGAAGTCACTTTCATAGCAGGCCATAAGGACTTCCACATTATAAACGTTCATGCTCAAAAAAGCTGGCACCTGCCCTAACCTCAGGCCTTGAATTTGATTTTTCTCCATTGACAGACTCCTGTGACTCCTTTGCCATGCCCATTACATTCACACAAAGGACATTTACATGCAGCAGATGGTCCCTAAAATTAAATATTTCTCTTACTACGTCTGTAGTCCCTGTTAAGCAGGGCCTTGGGTATCTTTAGTATCTTTAATAACAGACACTTAAGATGCTGTATGTTTGAAAATGCCGCCCAATGGCTAGCGACTGATAGAGGCCTTTAGGAAGGTGGGCCCAAGAGATACTGGTAGCAGGCAGGGCCTGAGAATGTGGTCAGCCCTCCCATCTATGAGCTAGTTTATAACCCCAGTATGAGGAAGGATGTAACAGGTGAATTACCATTTTCAAGTAAATGTACTTTTTTAGCTTGATGCTATCATATTGGGCATAAGCTTATAGCTTAAAATATGAACCACCTCAATTTCAGTATTGTCCCCCCCAACTTAACTAATAAAGGAATAGTACACCAAACTTCTGTCTGGTGAATGGGTTTTATGTTCTTGAGACTCGGCTGTAATGGGGAGTCAGCTGGCAGAGGAAGTCCCACTACTTGTAGCTGCATTACAATGTTTCCAGTAGGAGACGTTTTCTTTGACCTCACACCTAGCTAAAATGAAAAGAACTACGTTATATATGAGAACTACCTTTATGCGAATGTATTTGTTCCTTGGTTTGGGTTCTGAGGCGATCATCTTAGAAAGTAAATCCATTAAAAAATGTGGATAGCCGGGCATGGTGGTGCACGCCTTTAATCCCAGCACTCGGGAGGCAGAGGTAGGAGGATTGCCATGAGTTCAAGGCCACCCTGGATGCATGGTCCTCTGTTTTCAAAAGGTACAATATACAACTTTTCAGGCCAAACAGAGCAAAAAACTATAAACATGGACCATAGAACCAGGAGAGGGGGTTCCTCTCTGTGCAGCTGTTTTTGAAGTCTGATGCAGAAAAAAAATTAAGAACAAAACAAAAAATAACCCTGCTATTTGGCTTAGGTGTTGTGTAGTTAGGTAAAATCTAGATCAATTCCTTAAAAGAAATGACACAAGACTAAATTACGTAAAACTATTATTAAATTGTATTAAACTGAACTGAGTTTTGGCTTCCTCATGAGAAATGAGATCCTCTCAAGAGCACTGTGTCTATGTGGGGAATACTGAGGCCCAGCAGGGAGGCGAGGAACAGTCACTTAGGTGGAGTCTGTTTGGCTCACAGACATAGCTGGGACTCAAGAGTGAACAGCCAACCTCTGCTGAGCTTTCTGCAGATGCAGGGACAAGGTCCAGCCTGTGCTGGGACACCCGAGGAGGAGGAATTGGGGAGCAGTTACAGGCAGGAGGAACAGGCAGATCAGGCTTCAAGTCCAAAAGTCTGGAGAATATTCAGGGGAGTCCTTTCCCTCTCTTTGAAGTATCACCTTCCTCAGTTGTAAAATGTGGGCCAACTTAGTACCTGCCTCACAGTCATTGCGGAAGGACTGAACAAGCTATGTAGGGTAAGGTCTAACACTGTTCGTGTTAGAGATAAGTGTATGTTCATAATTACTAAGTATTGAGAAGATGAGTAACATTAAAATGGATTGGCTGTGATGATGATAATGACAACCGAAGGAAGAAAGCTCAGCGTGCGGGTAGTGCTTCACCATGCATATTTAATCATTTTCCTTGTCCATTCATCTGTTGATCATCAGTCGGCTAATTCCACGTCTTCGCGACTGGAAATGCCGCTGCAATGAGCATGGACGTACACATACCACTTTGGTGTGTAGATTTCACTTCCTTTGGACATAGACCCACTGGGAGGATTACTGGATCAGACGGTAGATTTATTTTTAATTTTTAGAGAACATCAGGGTGTTTTATATGGTGACTACACTAATTTACTTTCTCACTGACTTACAAGAGTTACCTTGCTGCACATTGTCACCGCCATTTGTGGCTTGTGTTTATCGGCTGGCTGTATGGGTTCTTTAATGTATTCTGAATATTAGTCTTCTGTCAGATGGATAGTTGGCACATTGTATGAAGCATAATTTAAAGGAATTTCCCCACTTGATCTTTACAGATTATCCCTCTACATCAACCATTTCCCACATAACTTCAACTGCAAGTTACCAAGAAAGTACATCACTTGCCTCGGTACCAGGTGGGCCCCACCCTTTTACATTTCTAGCCATTTCTATCTTACCTGATTATTGAATAAATACTTTTCAGCGCAGTTTTCTGTGAGAAATTGCTATAACACAATGAAAATATTGACAAGAAACACGTCAGAGTTATCTCTGAGTGATGGGTTTGTGTTTTGCTTTTTCTTTTGTTGTGTGTGTGTGTGTGTGTGTGCATGTTTGTGTGTGTTTACAGGTGCATGTATGTGCACATACCTGTAGAGTTCAAAGGACAATCACAGGTTCCTTCTTCAGAGTTTGTCCACCTTTTTAAGACAGGGTCTTCTCTGGTTTAGACCTCACGTAATTAGGCTACACTAGCTGGCCTAGCCCCAGGGATCTGCCTGTGTCCACCTCTCCCTAGCTGGGATTGCAAGGATGCAGATTTGTGAATGGCCCCAAATACCATGAGCTTGCAAATCATAAACGTGTTTCAGCCTTCTCTGGTCCCCTTGTACCATGCTCACCCCATGAAAAGGCCTGGAAGAAAATCCTAGAAGTTCTGGTCTTTTCTCCTGTGGATCATTATATCGCTTGATGTTTCAGATGAGGCTCGAGTTCAACATTTGAACTGTTTCTATCCAAGGCATATGCCACCATACTAAGGTTTATGCATTAATTGGAAAAGCAACTCATAACTCATGGAAGAAACATTTACATGCTCCATGGTAAATGTGTGGAGAAATAGAGAAAAGGGGATTTTGTTTCCTGTTTCTTCTGGTCCAGTTGGAAAGTGAGCTCCTTTGTGAGTGACACCACTCTACGTACTGTCCGCCTCCTAGGACCTCCCCTTGTCAATATTTCTTAGCAGTTTCCATACAGGGAGAGATCACAAATGTTTCATGTCCATTATGAATTACCTATGACTTCAGACATGTGTAGCCAATGATGTAAAAGTAAGAATCCAGGGGCTAGAGATGGCTCAGCAGTTAAAGTTGCTTGCTTGCAAAACCTGCCATTCCCCTGATACCCTTATAGAGTTGTGTGGTCACTCACTTGTGACAACAGGATACCCTGGCACACACATACACATATGCACATATACACACATACATGCACATGCAAATAAACAAATAAAAATTTAGAAATAAATATGCCTCCACTGACACAGAAAATAGCAGGTCTACTTCAGAGAAATCACTTGTAAAAAGAAGCTTTCTCTTCTGCTGCTTTTGGTTTATGGTGTGTATTCTAACATTTTATGTATTTGTTATAAGAAAAGGAGACTTTGTAAACCGGGCGTGGTGGCACACGCCTTTAAACCCAGCACTTGGGAGGCAGAGGTAGGAGGATCGCCAAGAGTTTGAGGCCACCCTGAGACTACATAGTGAATTCCAGGTCAGCTTGAGCTAGAGCGAGACCCTACCTTGAAGAAAAAGAAAAACAAACTAACATGCTGGAGAGATGGCTTAGTGGTTAAGGCATTTGCCTGCAAAGCCAAAGGACCCGAGTTGGATTTTTTCCAGGACTCACATAAGCCAGATGCACAAGGGGGTGCATGCATCTGGAGTTTGTTTGCAGTGACTAGATGCCCTGGTGTGCCCATTCATATTCTCTCTCTCTCTCTCTCTCTCTCCTCTTTCTCTCCCTCTCTCTCTGTCTCTCTCAAATAAACAAACACAAATAAACAAAAAAATTTAAAATACAAAGACAGCCAATAGTCTATTCTCCAGAAGAACTAAGGCTTATATCTGACTTGCCAAGAAACATAGAGGATCTTGTCCATTAGTATCACTTAATATTTTTTCATACTTTTGTTGATTGTTAAGGAAGATATTTCTCTCCATAATTTTAGCCTTAGTGTTTGCTGAACCTAAAAACCCCTGTCACAAGGTGAGAGCTTGTTACAGCCAGCTTCACATTTCTGGCAGAAAATATCCAACCAAGAGTAGCTGATGGAAGGAAAGGGTTTATTTTGGCTTACAGACTCAAGGGAAAGCTCCATGATGGCAGGGGAAAACTATGGCATGAGCAGAGGGTGGCCATCACCTCCTGGCCAACATCAGATGGACAACAGCAGCGGGAGAGTGTACTAAACATTGGCAAGGGGAAGCTGGCTATAACACCCATAAGCCTGCCCCGAACAATAGCTCACCACCAGGAGGCTCCAATTCCCAAATTGCCACCAGATGAGACCTAGCATTCAGAACCCTTAAGTTTATGGGAGACGCTTGAATCAAACCACCACCAGGCTTAAGATTACTCGTGTATTATCTTATAAACATTTATACTGAATGTTGAAGAATAACTCAGAAAAATTTAGTGATGATTTTGCATGTTGTTTAATTGTGTGTGGCAAGTGTTTAGACACTTGTAATGGAAATGCTTTAAATTTACTGGAAGTTTTTGTGTTCTTTCCATTAAGAATGGTGTCCAACTAAACCCAGCAAGTATTCATGGGTAAGAAATCAGAAAAAGCCGGGCGTGTTGGCACTTGGGAGGCAGAGGTAGGAAGATCGCCGAGAGTTTGAGGCCACCCTGAGACTACATAGTTAATTCCAGGTCAGCCTGGACCAGAGTGAGACCCTACCTTGCAAAACCAAAAAAAAAAAAAGAAAGAAAGAAAGAAAGAAAGAAAGAAAGAAAGAAAGAAAGAAATAAATAAATCAGAAAAATATCTCATTCACTTATGAGAAAGAGCAAAAAAGTATTGGAAAAGCCACTACATTCTACAGCAGTATATTTAAGGAAAACACAGGAAAGGTCAAAACCAGGAGATAAAATAGGGGGAATGACTTATGAGAGAGGAAAACATTGTAGACAGGTTGGAACAATGACTCGTCTCATAATGTGGAAAAAATGGTCATATGGCACTCACTAGGAAGAGAAAGGTATGGCTGGATGCATTTTCTTTGAGTAGATGGAGAGAGGGTTATCTGTGGATTCTCCAGGAAGCCAAACATTCAGCCGAGGACCCAGGGTGACAGGTCAGTGGGAAAGGTACGCAGAAGCCCTTCCATCTCCATTCTGGGCACGTGTTATCATTTCGTCATTGAGCAAACCAAGTCATACTGAAGTGTGAACCTCTACCATGGAGCAGTTCTGAAGCTGCCACCAAATGTGAAGTGGGATGAAACCGTCGTGTGTGATCTCTTTATGCTGACGCCTTTCTCAACTTCTCTTTTACACAGGTATTATTAAAAGCCAGCTCATGGCTACGCCTAGTGAGGTTCCTGTGAGCTCTTTAGTGCCAACCCCCGCAGTAGGAAAAGGTTTGTTCTTCTTGCTTAGTTGAGTTGGAGTGCCTGCAGTGATGCAACTTTATTCAGCAGGATACGACTTGTCATGGTAAACTCTGAGATATGCAAGCTAAGCAGACAGATTCCTCCTGGAACGCTCTCAGCCTTTTAAAGATCTCACAGAAATAATACTGCGAGTTAAAGCATGTAAAAGTCACAAAGCCCATAAATGACAAATGCGACCATAAGATAAAGGGATCCAAGAGTGCTTCCGCGAAAGAGCCTGGGGCTTTGCCCCCCAGCGGACCCTGAGTGAATTGTCTCCATAGGGCTCCATGATCTCTTAATCTTCAAAGGAAGCCAGTAACACTTGCTTCACAGTGTCTCTAGAGATGGAACCAGGTGTAAGCATGAGTGTGTGAAACGTAGCCAGACAGTTCACTAGTGTCGCAGAAGTGAGAGCCATAACCCAAGTTGGGTGCTGACATAAGGGTAGAGAAGTAGCAGTCATGTGTGGTGTGTGTGTGTGTGTGTGTGTGTGTGTGTGTGTGTGTGTGTGTGTGTGTGTGTGAGAGAGAGAGAGAGAGAGAGAGAGAGAGACAGAGAGAAGGAAGGAGAGAGAGAGAAAGAGAGACAGACAGAAAGAGACAGAGAGAAGGAAGGAGAGAGAGCTAGAAAGAGACATAGAGGAGAGAAGGAGGGAGAGAGAGAGAGACAGGAGAGAAGGAGGGAGAAAGAGAGTTTTTTTCTGGAGAGCATATTATTTTACAAGACCTAGCTGAAAGCAAAAACACAGAGGGTCTTTTCTAGGCAGGGCTTGGGGAAGGCACTCCACACTTGAAGCCAGAGAGAAGACATGGAGTGGCGGTGGGATCATAAACTGATGGAGTCATTGAGAAACACACGGAGAACAATGAAAGCAATGGATTTTAGAGACCGAGGAAAATCAGGCTCCATGCTTAGATCTGATTATTGAGATTCTGGATCTAACTAAACCCCCTCACTTCGGCTTGAAGGCAACCTGATGATGCTGTCAAATTGAAAAGCACTTAAGCACCGGTTGTAGATATACACTCTTGTCACGTGCTACCATGTGTTCTATGGATACTGGCCAGGGTTGTGGAACAAGCATTGCATGTTTTTATGCATGCCTTAAGTCAGCCTCACAAGAATCTAGATGCACTGTCAACCTCATTTCCCCCAAGAGAACAGTAAAAGTAAAGCAAGAGAAATTAGGTAACTTGTCTGGGATGACACACTAGTAAGGGACATCCCTATAGCTGAAACCCCTAAAGCCTATATACTAGGCCCCCCCTCCCAAAAAAAAAAGAGGGGAGAAGCTTCAATGATCCTTTGTACGTAAGTTCTGGAGGATGACAGAATATAACCAAATCTTGCCCTTGTGGTGGACATATTACTTGGAATAAACTTAGGAAACCATGACTTTGGTATTAAACAGGGAACATAATCAACGATGTGTACTGACAAGAGAAGGTTGATTCTTTAATTCTGCTGGATATTTAAGACAACTTGTCTAGAAACATCTACAGACAGGAAATCCAGTGGGACTACTGGCAAACATTCAAATGAGACACAATAAGAGTTTGAAGTAAAACCGTGGCTGTGGTTTAAGTCTGGGAAACTGATAGTTGCATGAGCCCCAACTGGTTGGACTGGAATCTGTATGGAGTTCTTCTCACTGTTTATATATTTTTAATTTTTGGTTTTTTTTTTTTTTTTTTTTTTTTGTTTGTTTGTTTGTTTTTTGAGGTAAGGTCTCACTCTAGCTCAGGCTGACCCGGAATTTGCTATGTAGTCTCAGGGTGGCCTCGAACTCATGGTGATCCTCCTACCTCTGCCTCCCCAGTGCTGGGATTAAAGGCGTGCGCCACCACGCCTGCTACTGTTTATATATATATATATATTTTTTTTTTTTTTTTTTTTTTTTTCCTCTCACTCTGGCCCAGGCTGACCTGGAATTAACTATGTAGTCTCAGGGTGGCCTTGAACTCATGGCAATCCTCCTACCTCTGCCTCCCGAGTGCTGGGATTAAAGGCGTGCGCCACCACGCCCGGCTCTGTTTATATATTTTTAAAGGTACTGCTTCCTAAGGAAGTTAATAGGTGGTTCCTTGCCATCAGTAAATGAGTCAGTTTACCAATTTCTCAACCATGAGTGGTTTTTTGTTTTGTTTTTTTTTGTTTTGTTTTTTTTTGTTTTTTGGTTTTTTTTTTGAGGTAGGGTCTCACTCTAGCTCAGGGTGGCCTTGAACTCATGGTGATCCTTGTACCTCTGCCCCCCGAGTGCTGGGATTAAAGGCGTGCGCCACCACACCCGGCTCTTTTATGTATTTTTCTATATTTTTTTATTTATTTGCAAGCAGAGAGAGAGATAGAAGAGAGGCAGAGAGAGAGAATGGGCACACCAGGGACTTTAGCCACTGCAAACGAACTCCAGATGCATGTGCCTCTCGTGCATCTGGCTTACGTGGGTTCTGGAGAATCAAACCGGGATCCTTTGGCTTCGCAGGCAAACACCTTAACCACTAAGCCATTTCTCCAGCCCATGGGTGATTTTTTTGAGTAGTAAAAGTTGATACTGATATTACTAATGGCAATAATAACACATTTTCTTTAAGTGTTACTAAATTAATGCTGAGGGTTGCACAGTCAACTACCAATACATGGGTAAGAAAAATAAATGTAATTCCAAAATGTTTCTTAAGCTATATCCTCTGCTGACTTATTGCAAAATTTTAACTTTTCAGGAACAAGCCGAATGACTCATGACTTCTCTGAACCAGGTATGGTAATACTTGTTATGAAGCAATAATCATTCCATTTCTAATATGTATTTTGTTCATTTCAGTGTCCACTTTAAAACAAAAGAACAAGCATCATTGACTTCAGTCACACAAAGCTGGAAAGGAAAATAAATAATATTCTCAAAATTTTTTAAAAAGCATTAAACTTTAGAAATAACAAAAAAAAAATAATTTGTTTTGGTTTGGTTCTCAGGAGCTGGCCTGGATTCCCTCCCACTGAGTAGGTGTCAATAGTGGCACATAAGCTATGGGGATAATTAACTGCTCTCTGACTACTCTGAATTATTATTATTATTAATATTATTATTATTATATTTGAGAGAGAGAGAATTGGCACACCAGGGCCTCAGCCACTGAAATTGAACTCCAGACACTTGCGCCACCTAGTGGGTATGTGTGACCTTGCGCTTGCCTCATCTTTGTGCATCTGGCTTATATGGGATCTGGAGAGTCAAACGTAGGTTCTTACGCTTTGCAGGCAAAGGGCCTTAACCGCTACGCCATTGCTTCAGCCCCACTACTCTGAATTTTTAACTTTCCCTTCACACTTGGCCTATGCCACGTTTCACACAGGAGAAACTATGAATGTTAGAATTTCAGCACAATCTCACAAATTTTAGCTAAGTGGACACTAAGGCTAGATAACATTGTGGGAAAGAAAAGCTACTTTTTAAAAAGTTTACTTTTGCTTTTTACCTAAAAGTTAGGTATTTGAAAAAAATGTTGGTCAAATAAATGTGCTGTTTTTTTCTGTATGTCTAGCCTCCAATTCTGTTTACTTCATTGAACAGTTCTACAAATAAGCCATAAAAATGAGGAGTTACTCTAACTTAATTGATTTTAATCACTTCATAGCCACCACGCAAAAGATATGAAAAGGATTGTGTCACTATATTAGTGACTATGAAGAAATAGAAACTTTGAACATAGAGATTATATTTAAGATTCTACTTTTTACTGTTGTTTGACCTATACGAAGTAACTTAGTCTTATTAGGTTTCATTCAGTCATTTGTAAACTGTTTATGATAGCGTCCTTCCACACCTATGATTCTGTCTGTTTTGAAACAGGGTCTCATGCATACCAGGGTAGCCTAGAATTCAATATGTAGCCAAGGATGACTTTGAACTTCTGATGCTCTTTTTTAAATTTTATTTTACTTGACCTTTTCATACGTGTAGATAACATAGGTTTGTTTGTTTGTTTGATTGTTTGTTTGTTTTTAAATAGGGTCTCACTGTAGCTCAGGCTGTCCTGGAATTCACTATGTACTCAAACTCACCGCAATCTGCCTACCTCTACCCCCCGAGTGCTGGGATTAAACAGATAATGTAGTTTAATTCTATTCACTTCCCATTACCGTCCTTTGTCCTCTCCCCTGTCCCATATCTTGCCACTGCTGAAATTATAGACATATGCGACCACACCTGATTTTTCCCAAACTTGTGATTCATTGGTTTGTTTCATACCCCCTGATTCATTAAAACATAGTTTTTGAGCTGGAGAGATGGCTTAGCAGTTAAGGCATTTGCCTGCAAAGCCAAAGGATCCGGGTTCAACTCTCCAGGACCCACATAAGCCAGATGCACAAGGGGGCACATGCATCTGGAGTTCATTTGCAGTGGCAGGAGGCCCTGGTGCACCCATTTTCTCTCTCCCTCTTTCTCTCTCTCAAATAAATAAATAAAATTTTAAAACATAGTTTTCTCTCAGAATTTCAAACTATGACAGAATCTGTGTTTTCCCCCATCAAGATAAAGAGTGCCCACGTAACCCTTATCCACAGCTGTGGCTATAAAGAATACTGGGCTTGAACTTTGAACTCTGGGGTCTTGGCTCAGTTGTCAGATAGCTGTGTGACTCTGGATACATGATTTCACCATACAGAGTACAATATTGTCAATATCTCATTTTTAAAATGATAAAATATGCATAAATTATGAAATAGTAATGTAATCCCTGTAAGCAAGCATGGGGCTGGAGAGATGGCTCAGCAGTTAAAGTGCTTGCCTGCAAAGTCTAATGACTCGGGTTCAATTACCCAGTACCCACATAAAGCCAGATGCACAAAATGGTGCATGATTCTAGAGTTTTGTTTTCTTTCTTCAGAAGCTAGAGGCCCTCAGGGTGTGCCCAAACACACTCTGTCTCTCTCCCTCTTTCTTTCTCCCTCTCTCTCTCTGTCTCTCTGTCTCTCTCACTCTCTCTTCCTCTGGCATGGCGGTGCATGCCTTTAATCCCCACACTCTGGAGGCTGAGGTAGGAAGATCACTGTGAGTTTAAGACCAGCCTGAGACTAGATAGTGAATTCCAGGACCACCTGGGCTACAGTGAGACCCTACCTCACAAAACCAAAAATAAAAATAAATTTTTAAAGAACATATAAGCAAGCATGGTGAAATTACCCTGTTTGAAATTTCAGTGGATAAATGGCAGTTCGTTTGTGGTTTCATTATTTTCCTGCTCTCGGTTCCTCCCACAGTGGTAATAGTCATTGTTTTGGGGGTGATAGCTGGTATCGTTGGGACCATCCTTCTCATTTCCTTCGGCATCAGAAAACTGACAAGGGTAAGAACTCAACTTCTCATTTTGCATTCAGTGCCAGCATAAAGAAGCCTAGGTTATTTATAGTTCTGAGCATAAAATTCAACACAAAAAGAAACAAAAGGCTGTAAGACTGTGTAATCCCACCACCCCCTCCCTAACCCCCCGCTTTCCCACTGGACACACAAAGCCACTGAGTCACTAACACAAGTGCTCTTGAATTAACAAACTTAAAATACCCCTGCGCATAAATCTACCGCCCAGTCATACTTTTATGGATATATATGAAACGGTCAAATTTATTTAAAATAATAAGACATGTTTACATGTGCTTGAAACTTCTACTTTTTCCCATTCTCACCTTTTCCAAAACAAAATTTTCCAAATACACTCATGAATTTTCACCAGGTGAGTTTTGAATTGTTAAAGCTTTCTTTAAATCCATATGACACAGCTTTCCAAAGCACTTAACCCTCTATTTCTGTGTGTTTATGGTACTGTCCCTCTGTCCTTGACAGACCTGGGTTTTCCTTCTTCTATTTTTAATCCTCCCCTCATCTCTCCACCGTAATCATAACCTGCATCCTTTTATAAAACTTATTTAAAAGGGGTAATCACACTGTAGCGCTGGGGCCATAACACTAAAAGGGATCGGAAATTTGCCAGCGTTCTTAGCTGCTTCTCTCAGGCAACTTCTATAATCATTAATCCTATAATTAAACTTTGTATTTCCTCGGTAATATTTTGTTAATAAAAATGTTAATTCTTTTATTAATTTTTTTTACTCTCACTAGCCAGAACTGTAAAGAACACTTCCATTAACTTTAAGGACATGTAGAGATGTATAACCATAATGACATTCTGAAAACTTGCTTGAAGAAAGGGTCATAAATACTAGCTAAGCAATTAACAATGTATAGCATAAGAGGTTAAGGAATGTTACTATACCAAAGTACATAACCAAGTGCCCCATTTTTACTCTTCATAGTAGGGGAGAGTATAGAAAATTCAGTCCATGGGGTAATATCACCGTTATTGAATACCAAATATTATTTAGACATGCAAATAAGATTTAAATTGATGTTTATAGGGCTGGAGAGATGGCTTAGTGGTTAAGACATTTGCCTGCAAAGCCAAAGGACCCAGGTTCGATTCCCCAGGATCCACATAAGCCAGAGGCACAAGGGAGTTTGTTTGCAGTAGCTAGAGGCCCTGGCATGCCCATTCTCTCTCTCTCTCTCTCTACCTATTTCTCTCTCTCTCAAATAAATAAAGAAAAATAAAATGTTTTTAATTGATGTTTATAAATATCAATGAAATAATGACTTTTTTCAATATAATGATACAAAGTGATTTTCGACCAAAAATAAAGAACATTAGAAAAATACTTTTAATTTGAGACATTTTAATTTTTTTTTTTAATTTAGAGGACTGTGGTAATGTTTTTCTGGTTTTTGTTCTCAGAAAAGTTCACTTGACATACAACTGCCCACGTTGGACAACACGGGTGAGCCTTTAAGTTCTATGGAAGCAGGGTATCCAGGTCAGTGTTTGTGTTTCTATTGTCTTTCTCCATCTGGGGACAGAAATGAATTAGTGAGTTACATCTTTCAGAGTTGAGGGGAGAGAAAAAATCTATTAGAGTTCATCTACACTGCGTGTGTGTGTGTGTGTGTGGTGTGTGTGTAGGGTATTGTGGTGTGGTTGGTGTGTGATGTGATGTGTGGGGTTTGTGCATGTGTGTGTGCAGATCCCACGCCCAGTGCACATGAGTGCAGAGGCCAGGGGATAACATCCGTTCTCCTCCTCTACCACTCATCTGCTGACTTCCTTGGGATGGACTCTCTCCCTCAACCCAGAGCTGCTGTTTTAAGTCATCAAGCCCCAGCAATTCTCTCCCCTCCCCACTCCTCCCAGAGGACTGGGGTTACAGACACCCATGGCCACTCCCAGCTTCTTAGGTGGTGGCTGGGGAATCAAACTCAGGTGGTCTCAGACCCTTTCATGCCTTTTCAGACGTCCGTGCTTAAGCAATAAGCACTCTTGCCCACTGGGCCACCTCCCCTGCTCTCTTATACTCTAATTTATCAATGCTACTTCTTTGAAACTGATATTTAATGCAAGAATTGCTTAGCAAATCTCCTTCTTTCAGAAAGAACAAATACTATAATAAAAAGAGAAAAGAGGACTGGAGAGATAGCTTATAGGTTAAGGCACTTGCCTGCAAAGCCTAAGGACCCAGGTTCAACTCTCCAGATCCCATGTACGCCAGACGCACAAAAGTGAGGCAAGCACAAGGTCTCATATGACCACTAGGTAGCACAAGTGTCTGGAGTTCGATTGCAGTGGCTGAGGCCCTGGCACACCACTTCTCTCTCTCTCTCTTTCTCCTGCTTATAAAATTTTTTAAAAGAGAGAAAAGCAAGCTCATTTGTGTAGTTCCTATTTCCCAAGATGTAAAGCATCAGAATCCTGACAGTAGATTACAGTGTGATGCTCTAACTTCAACATCAGCTTGGTCTCAAATCCATGCTCTGGGCTGGAGAAATGGCTTAGTGGTTAAAGCACTTGCCTGCAAAGCCAAAGGATCCCAGTCCTATTCTCCAGGACCCATGAAAGCCAGATGCACAAGGGGGCACATGCATCTGGAGTTCGTTTGCAGTGGCTGAAGGCCCTGGCATGCCCATTCTCTCTCTCTCTCTCTCTCAAATAAATAAATTGATTAATTTAAATTTAAAAAAAAAAAAAGAAGAGGGACTAGTTAAAAAAGATAAGGGATTCAGAAGAGGAAGGATGGAGAGGGAGAAAAGAGAGGATGGTGGGAAGGGATTATGATCATGACATACTGTCTATGTATAGAGAGGTTGTAAATAAAAAGTTCAAAAAAGGTTTTAATCATTTGTTTTCTGACATTGTCATACATACCTATTGAATTTGATCATTTATACCCTCTACTGCCTCCCCTGTCTCCTCAGTCCCCCCACTCTCCAGCTGCTATGCCATGAAAGAGCCCTGGTTCCCCTCCTCCAACAGCTGTTAACTAGTAGCTCCTGGGAGAGGAGAGTGGCCTAATAAGCCCTTCCTCTGTCCATAAGTGAAACAGTTAAGAGGATTTTCAAGACTTTGGTGACATAGGCTAGAGATTCTGAACGCATATCACAGGAAACGTGAGAAAACACAAAATGTATTAGATACATTAGTAAGTGTTGTGACCAAACAGCAGACAAGAAGCGGACTAAGGAAAGGAAGGTTTGTTTCCACTTACAGTTCCAGAAGTTCACTATGCCAACCTGAGACTGCATAGCAAATTCCAGGTCTGCCTGGGCTAGAGCAAGACTCTACCTTAAAAAGCCAAAAAACAAAAAAAATATATATGAAAGAAACTTCTTCACTTTTTGTTTTGTTTTGTTTTGATTTTTCGAAGTAGGGTGTCACTCTAGCTCAGGCTGACCTGGAATTCATTAAGTAGTCTCAGGGTGGCCTTGAACTCATGGAGATCCTCCTACCTTTGCCTCCCAAGTGCTGGGATTAAAGGCGTGTGCCACCACACCCAGCTATATAAAAGAAACTTCAAATAAAGATAATCAGAAGGAGATTCATTTCTTACTAATAATATTCAAAGACTAAAAATGTAGAATCCTGGAATTAATTTGGGGTAATAATTTCCTGTTGTTTTAAATATAACTTTCACATACTATTGCTCTATATTTTCCTTTTATAATCTTTCTACAGCTCAATAGTCAAGAAGAATGCGCTTCATACACCAAATTTTGGAAGAATGTGAAGACACAAGACTCAGTCAACTGAAAAAACAACACATGAATTGATCACGTCAATAAATTAGGTCCCTGTCTAAATTGTACTGTTTCAGGAAACAAACTGCACCATAATGAGTTTCAGTGACTCAAGCAATGAAGAAAAAAGAAAAAAAGAATCTCGCCGGGTGTGGTGGCGCATGCCACCATCGGATAAAAGCGGAGGCGGAGGTAGGAAGACCATGAGGTTGAGGCCACCCTGAGACTACAGAGTGAATTCCAGGTCGGCCTGGGCCAGAGTGAGACCCTACCTCAAAAAAATAAAAACATAAAAAAGAATCTCTACACATTTATACTTTTAAGATAAAGAATATCTAATTCCTATTATGCTTGCTTTTGTGTTAATTTTTATAATTATTTGACTAGGGATTATAAACAAAACTTTCAATTGAATTCATCTATTGTTCCTTAAGACTGGCTTACTGATTCTATTGTGTTTTAATGATGGTGTTGTCCAATAAAGAGCCTATCACATCTCCATGAAATCTAAGTTTTCTTCTTTTCCTGAACTCCTGAGTCAATTTTCATCATTTTAAACACATTAAAGGGACAGCAGATTCCTGTGCATTTCTTTCATTGCTGAACAAGCAAGATACACTATAAGATTAATGATATTTTACTCACACTAACAAGGCTTGTGCCTGTAAATTCCATAAAAATACTTCCATATAATGACCCCCACATTCATTTTTTAATGCATGTCAACATAAAAGGTGATTCTCATTTTCAAAAGCGAGCTACTTCATTTGCACAAATGGCTGGCTAATGTAAAATAATTTGTGTGACATCTTAACTCCTTCAGGGTGTTTGACTAGCTTCATCCTGCACTAAAAGTCATTTTTGGACACATTCAGAGTAGCCTGAGAAACAAAAGAATCCAGGGCCTTTTTTTTCAACAGGACTCAGAACTCTGACTGTAGCAAGATGTGCAAACTTGATGTGTAGGTGAAGATTTTAATAGGTCACTGTGTGATTTCAATTAAATTCTTTAACCTATTCAGGGCAAACTCCCCTTACTAGTAAAACTTTGGAAAATAATTTATCTAAAAGAATTTTTGAAATATTTTTTATTTTTATTTTTATGTATTTATTAGAGATACACACAGAGAGAGAATGGGTGTGCCAGGGCCTCTAGCCACTGCAAATGAACTCCAGACACAAGCACCACCATGTGCATCTGGCTTATGTGGGACCTGGAGAATTGAACCTGGGTCGTTAGACGTTGCAGGAAAGCACTTTAACAGCTAAGCCATCTCTCCAGCCCTAATATTTATTTATTTATTTAGTTAGTTATTCATTTATTTATTTGAGAGAGACAGACAGAAAGATGTGGAGAGTGACAGAGTCAGAGAAAGGGCACACCAGAGCCTCCAGTCACTACAAACAAACTCCAGATGCATGCACCTCCTTGTGCATCTGATTTACGTGGGTCATGGGGAATTGAACCTGGGTCTTTTGGCTTTGGAGGCAAATGTCTTAACCACTAAGCCATCTTCTCCAGCCCAAGAATTTTTTTTCTTTAGAGTCTTATTTATTTTGCAAGGCAAGAGAATGAGCATACAGAGCCTCCTGCCACAGCAAACAAACTCCAGAAGCATGCACCACTCTGTGCATCTGGCTTTATGTGGGTACTGGGGAATTGAACCCAGGCTGGCAGGCTTTGAAAGCAAGCACTTTTAACCACTGAGCCTTATCTCCAACTCCTAAAAGAACTTTCTTGATGTAAGGGACTATGTCCTTGTGGCTACTCTGTTGTTACTCACTTATAGTAAAAGTTAAAATCCATATAAAATGGCATTCCTATGATATTCAGTTTCCAAATTAACAAGAATCTATGCTGCTTTCTCTCACTGTGATAAGTAAGTAAATAACTGTATATACGTATTTAGGCTTAAACAAAAATTATATGGAGAATGGGCATGCCTGAGCCTCCAGCCACTGCAAAGAACTCCAGATGTGCATACCACCATGTGCATCTGTCATACATGGGTCCTGGAGAGTCGATCCTGGGTCCTTTGGCTTTGCAGGCAAACGCCTTAACCATTAAGCTCTCTCTCCAACCCTATTTTTTAATTTGCTTTTTAACAATCTAAATCTTGACCCACTCATATGTTCAGACAATTTTTAAGCCACCACCTATTTAAAATAAAGAACCAGAAGAGAATACATATTATATATATATATATATTAAGCATCTTTAAAAACATTATTAGGTTAGTTTAATTCAATGATGATCCAAGTGCTATGGTAATTTTAAATGCACCTTTTCAATAAGCATAAAATGTTGAAATAAGAGAGGACATGAGGCTAACCTTGTCTATAAAGTAATTTACAAGTGAGGCACTGGAGAGATGGCTTAGTAGTTAGGGTACATGCCTATGCAGCCAAAGGACCCCAGTTCGATTCTCTAGGTCCCATGTTAGCCAGATGCACAAGGTGGCACATGCATCTGGAGTTCATTTGCAGTGGCTAGAGGCCCTGGCATGCCTGTTCTCACTGTCTCTCTCTCCCTCTCTCTGTATCTAATAAATAAATAAAAATAAATCTTTTAAAAAATATTTTAAAAAAAGAACTCCACAACCAGAGCTATAGAGTTTAGAGGAAAAGTAAAGTAAAAATAAAAATTAAAAAATTAAAATTAAAGTAAAAATAGCTACTCTATAATTCTTTATGTGGAATTTTCACTTTGAAATTTTGTGTTTTTAGGGAGAAATGACCTTGACTCTCTGTTGTATTTTTTATAATTAAATCAGCAAAAAAAAAAAAAAGTTATCAAGAAATAGTTTCTGTGAAGACAGTGTGAACCCCATGGATGCCTCACAGAAGCTGAGGTGATTAAGGGTGGTAAAGCTCATTAGAAAATTGTACTACTCGTGGGCTGGAAAGATGGTTTGGTGGTTAAGGCATTTGCCTGCAAAGCCAAAGGACCTCAGTTCGATTCCCCAGTAACCCCATAAGCCAGATGCACAAGGGGACGCACGCATCTGGGGTTCGTTTGCAGTGGCTAGAGGCCCTGGTGTGCCCATTCTCTCTCTCTCCTTGGAAATAAATAAAAATATTTTTAAAAAAGAAAATTGGGGGCTGGAGAAATGGCTTAGTGGTTAAGGCACATGCCTGTGAAGCCAAAGGACCCAGGTTCAATTCTCCAGGATCCACATAAGCCAGATGCACAAGGGGCACATGCATCTGCAATTCGTTTGCAGTGGCTAGAGGCCCTGGTGTGCCCACTCTCTCTCTCTGTCTCTGTCTCTGTCTCTCTCTCTCTCTCTCTCTCTCTCTCTCTCTCTGTGTGTGTGTCTGGAAATAAATTAATTTTTTAAAAATTAAATTGTGTTATTCGATGCTGGGTGTTTCCTTGTATAGATGTGAGTAGAGGGTCTAACCAAGAGAACTAATGAATACATTATAAAGAAAAGATATGAAGAACCAAGGAAGAGTGTGTTAGATCAGTATTTGACTGATATTAACATACAGTGACGAAGCAATGAACAGCCTTCTCGTTGATTCCAAGTATTATTTATTCAACCAAATGTAGCAAATTTCACAAGAAGCTCCTAGAAGCCAGATGTTGTCCAAATGAAAATCAGCAAAAAATTCTACCCAGCATCACGCATGGGTTTGTTGTTGTGTCGAGCCAGGGCTGACATGTGGGTGCCCTCTGCTCTGTCGTTGCTGGGACGCATGCCCTGCCAGCTGCAGACTCACTCGGTTTCTTGGGCTCAACATCCTCTGACTTCTCAAGGCACTGGTTCTGTGCTGAGCTTCACTATGACCTGACTCTCCTCCTATTAACGACTTTTCGCATTGCTGCAATCAAATACTACTGTTCTCCCGAACTCTCTCAAGTAACATTCCTTCAAGTTACAGACATATACAAGCAGAAATAAAGCAGTGATGAAATGAAAAATCAATTTAAAAATTTAGATAGATGTAGAACGCTTTTAAAAGTGTTGTGTTGTGATTAGTGGTGCTTTTTATTGTATATCATAGCCAATAACATTCTTTAGAGGTGGGAGAAAGAAAAAGCCCAAATATGTTTGAGTCAAATAACAACAACAACAACAAAAAGGCACAAGAGAAAGTTGGCAAGTGACGAAATATTCCTCTGAATAAGGTTTATTATTTGGGTTTAAATTGATGGTAAAAAGGTTTACCATATAACTATGTTTTCCTTTTCAGATTTATTTTCTGCATAATGTCTTGTTAACCTTAAACAAGAGATAAATTTAAATGAAAGCCTAGATCATACTAAAGTTAATAACTAGGAAATCTCATGATAATCAAAGGACTGGTACTAACGGATAAGAAGAAAATAAAACACACACACAATGACCTTGGAGTTGGGATGCTGGCAGATGGTATGTTTGCACATACTGAGAACTTGTTCGGGTACACAGTGTAAACATACAAAGGGTAATCACCTTTACTCAAAAATCAGAAAGAAAATAAAAGTTGAAGTATGCTAATTTTGCAGTATGCTAATTTTGCAGTATGCTAATTTTGCAGTATGCTAATTGAAATCCTCCACTGACAGCAAAGAGAAGGTTTCAAGTACAAGCCGTTTATCTGTAGAGAATCAAGCACGGGGAGATCACATAGGTGAGCTTGGGCCAAAATAAAAGTTGCACTAGAAAGACTACTAGTGCTTATACTATAGAACTCCGAGGAGTTGTGCAAAACACATGTCTAAAATGTATCCCACTACAGAGCTGAGGGAGCTGGCGGGGGAGGGGTCTTCATACTTCCTTGTTTGACAGTTGCCCTGGGGGGGGACAGCTTTACTTCCCTACCACTTCCGGACTACAGTCTGCATGGAGGAAGTCTACTCACAGCCTTCCACTTAGCAAGAGGACATCAGTACCACATGAGGTCTGAAGAATGTGGGTGACAGCAGCCAGCATGGGATTCAGACAGGAAGGGCAACGTAACGTGGGAGAGCGGTGATACTAAGGACCCTGCTTTTAATTTTATTTTATTTGAGAGACAGAGAGAGAGAGAGAAGAAAGAAAGAAAGAAAGAGAGAGAGAGAGAGAGAGAGGGAGGGAGGGAGGGAGGGAGGGAGGGAGGGAGAGAGAAAGAAGCAGAGAGAGAAAGAATGGGCAGCCAGGGCCTCCAGCCACTGCAAACGAATTCCAGATGCATGAGCCCCCCCACCCTTGTGCATCTGGCTTACACCGATCCTGGAGAGTTGAACAGGGATCCTTTGGCTTTGCAGGAAAACGCCTTAACGGCTAAGCCATCTCTCCAGCTGGAAGCTTAATTTCTAAATCTTTATGTCCTTCAAATTGAAATAGTCAATATCTCACAGTTAACAAGTGAACAACAAACTCAAATTGCACAAGGCTTACAATCTAAGGGAAAAAGATTACAGTGGTTAATATATTGGAATTTCAGCAGTGAAAAGTTGATGAAAAAAAGAACTTTCTGACAATCTACTTTTCAAAAAATATATCTTGGGAGGCTGAAGTCAGGTAATGAAAGTCACATTTGTTTATGATGCCTGATTTGAGCTTCGTCTGTATGCAAGTAAACACCTCAAAAACCTTGTTGCTAGCCCTCCACACCATACTTGTTTTTGATAATCAAACGCCTTCATTTCCCACGAGCAGCACATGGTTTACAATTATTGGCAATACTGTAAGTCAGAAAGACAGAATGCCCATCTGAACAGACTTGAAAAACTTCCTTTTGATCTCTGTAGCCAGAGGCCACAGACTTAATAAGTTTCGAATACTATACCCCAAAGAACTATAGTTTTTCTTTCTATTTGTAACAAAAAGTTCCAAATAAAAATAAGTATAAAGTGCCTACCAATGCCGGACGTGGTGGCGCACGCCTTTAATCCCAGCACTCGGGAGGCAGAGATAGGAGGATCGCCGTGAGTTCGAGGCCACCCTGAGAATACAGAGTGAACTCCAGGTCAGCCTGAACTAGAGTGAGACCCTACCTCGAAAAACAAACAAACAAAAAAAAAAGTGCCTACCATAAAACTACTTCTCAGGCTGGAGGGATGGTTTAGTGGTTAAGGTGCTTACCTGCAAAGCCTAAGGATCCAGGCTCGATTCCCCAGGACCTACATAAGCCAGATGCAAAAGGTGGCACATGTGCCTGGAGTTTGTTTGCAGCAGCTGGAGGCCCTGGTGTGCCCATTCTTTCTCCCCCCACCCCCACCCTCTTTCAGCCTCTTTCTCTCTCTCTCAAAACAATAAAAATAATTTTTTTTTAAAAACTACTTCTAGCCAGGCATGGTAGCACACGCCTTTAATCCCAGCACTTAGGAGGCAGACGTAGGAGGATCGCTGTGAGTTCAAGGCCACCTTGAGACTACATAGTGAATTCCAGGTCAGCCTGGGCTAGAGTGAGAACCTACCTCAAAAACACAAACGAGGGCTGAATGGCTTGGTGGTTAAGGTGTTTGCCTGCAAAGCCAAAGGACCCAGGTTCGATTCCCCAGGACCCACGTTAGCCAGATGCACAAGGGGGCACATTTGCAGTGGCTGGAGGCCCTGGCGCACCCATTCTCTCTCTGTCAAATAAATAAATAAAAATGAAATATTTTTTAAAAACAAAAAAAAGTATGCCACAAATAGCATATGGGATGCTCTCATATTTGTAACATTTTTAAATCTAATATAATTGAGAATTGAACCAATAAGCTCATATTAAGTTGGCACCATTTCATCAATTAATTATCCAACATCAAGACTTAAAGGGAAGAAAAGCTAATATTCCTTGAATGGCTTTGATGCGTATGAGTGAAGGACATTTGCTTTTTCATTAAATGTTTCAAACCAGACGAGGATAGTGATAAATATGGGGCTCTTGAGTGCTCAGCACTGAAACATCTCTGTCACACCTTCCAAGGCTCAGGGTCCTTTGTGGAAGACGAGGCAAAAAGAATGTAAGAGCCAAAGGAAGGGTAGGACTGCTTCCAACGCACTATTCCAGACACAAAATGTCCTGGATATCCATGACCTCATAGTGTCTTACACTACCTACACAAGACCATCATAATAGGAGGAAAAGATGATGACATCAAAATAAAAGAGAGACCGATTTGATTGAGAGGGGGAGGGGATATGATGGAGAGTGGAGTTTTGAAGGGGAATGTTGTGGGGGGATTATCATGGTATGTTGTCTATAATTATGGAAGTTGTCAATTTAAAAAATCTGGAAAAAAAGAAAAGAAAACTAAATAAATAAAAAATGGGGGCCTCTGAGCAGAAGTAGTCATCAAATAGTATCCTGAAATCCAATTAGTGGGATTCATGGGCTGAAAAATAAGTATTTAACTTAACGGAATCTTTGTTTCTCTTAAGGTGGTTATATTAAGCAAGCTTAGGATTCCTAGAGAGTCACTGCTCAGTCCATGTTGGAAGACCAAATAACAGCAGAAACACAGAGACAACACCAGGGATACGAAGCTCTGGCCAGCAAGAAGTGACGGCAGCCCGGGACACTGCTTCTCCCTTGGGCCTCTTCATCTCTGTGCCACCCTGCGGAAGGTGCCTCTGACTGTGGGGAGGGCCTTATCCCTCTGTTCACCCTTTCTGGAAATGTCCTCACAAATCTGCTCAGAGGTATCCATGCATGAGTTGAACATTTCAGTTCCTTTCTTGTTCTGCTTTGCTACATTATTATTCATCCTGAATAGATGCGGGAGAAGGACTGGAGAGATGGCTTAGCGGTTAAGGCGTTTGCCTGCAAAGCCAAAGGATCCCAGCTCCATTCTCCAGGACCCACGTAAGCCAGATGCACAAGGGGGCACATGCATCCGGAGTTCGTTTGCAGTGGCTGGAGACCCTGGCATGCCCATATTCTCTCTCTCTCTGCCTCTTTCTCTCTCAAATAAATAATATATATATATTTTAAAAAACCAAACTGACGGAGGAGCATCCAGCACTGAAACATCTCTGTCACACCCTCCAAGGCTCAGGGTCCATTGTGGAAGAGGGGGCCGAAAGAATGTAAGAGTCAAAGGAAGGGCACCACTCCTTACAATGCAACTGTCCACACAGAAGTTGCCCTCCATATCCATGACCTCGCAGTGCCTAGCAATACCTTCGCGAGACCCTCATAATAGGAGAAAAAGATGATGACATCAAATTAAAAGAGAGACTAATGGAGAGAGGGAGGGGATATGATGGAGAACGGAGTTCTGAAGGGAAATGGGGGAGGGGAGGGAAATATCATGGTTTATTGTCTGTAAGTATAGAAGTTGTCAATAAAAATTTTTTTAAAAAAATAAAAGGGGCTAGAGAAATGGCTTAGTGGTTAAGGCGTTTGTGTGCAAAGCCAAAGGATCCTGGTTCGATTCTCCAGGGCCCACGTAAGCCAGATGCACAAGGGGCACATGCATCTGGAGTTCGTTTGCAGTGGCTGGAGGCTCTGGCGTGTCCATTCTCTCTCTGTGTCTGCCTCTCTTCTATCTCTCTATCTCTCTCCTTGCAAATAAATAATAAATTAAAATTTTAAAAAATAATAATAAAGGGGGAAAAACCCAAACTGAATAGATGTGGGAGAATAAAAGAGGGGGGAAAGTAGACATAGAATCCACAGTGTTTGGAACTCAAGGCATCCACAGGGACACAGAGCATGTGCCAACTAGAACAAGCTGCTCGGCAGAGTCACTATCGGTTCCTGTCCACGGTGAATGCTCCAGTTCTGTGCTCTCTAGGAACAGCTAACGAAACTCCACCCAGCTGTGCATCCTTTCTGGAGGCACGTGTGTTTCCTACACGGAAATTCCCCTTTCACATAGTTTTCAGCTGTAACTAACTGCTCTTCATTTTCTGTTTTCTAATGAGAATTTAGTGACCACAAATAATAATAGTAATCATTATGATAACTAACATGTCTCAAAGGTAGGATGTACTTTAAAATATGTAAAAAATTAACAATTAGCATCAAGTTAAGATTTCTTAAGCTCCTCTATGTGCCAGAAATACAAAAAAAAAAAAAAAAAGCCGGGTGTGGTGGCGCACGCCTTTAATCCCAGCACTCGGGAGGCAGAGGTAGGAGGATCGCGAGAGTTCAAGGCCACCCTGAGACTACATAGTTAATTCCAGGTCAGCCTGGACCAGAGTGAGACCCTACCTTGCAAAACAAACCAAACAAAAAAAAAAACCAAAAAACAGAAATACAAAAAAAGTATTTTTTGCACATGTATAAGTAGTGTGTGCATGCAAATGCGTGCCGTGCTAACAAAATGTCACAAGAGCAGTAAATCCAAGAATTTGGGTAACGAGTGAAATGCTGAGCAGCGATCAGCTGTTCCAGTAGCATTCATGGACATTTTTAAGCACTAAACTGTGTCCTCTCTCAGACATGGCACATATCTGTCCTGGCCAGATGGTCCCAGCACCAGAAAGCTAACTCCACCTTTTGCAATTCTGAGAACTCTGATATGCTGCGACTAGATCAGGTAGATATTTGTGTTTCTTGCGCAGAGGAATAAGCTAATGGACAAATAAATAATAACACAACCGTTCAAGGTTTTGCTGGCGTAGGGAGTGCAAATGTGCCGGTTTCAGATAAGGAAGAGAACGTGGCATCAACAAGGTATGTTAGGAGCAAGAGGGAGAATGGCGAAAGTTCCGCCTGCAGGACCCCCATCCTACAGGAAGTGGGAAGACGGGGACCTGACACTTGCTTTCTATGTGGTGTGCACAAGAAGCTACAGCGTCCCAGAGAAGAAATAGCTCTGTGTGCAGCTCAGTAGACGGCAGAAGGAGCGTGGCCCAGAGCCACCAGGACCTGCACAGTGGAAAGTTCACAATGGCTGTCTTGCTATTAATCTGTGCAGGTGACCCCACCACTATGTCTTTCTTCCTTCTTAGCACTGAGCAAATTTTCACAACTACATACAGCATAGTTCCATGAACTCTAGGAAGACAGGAAACCCCTTCAAACAACTCAAAATATGACAGGCTGAATTATAGAAAAATTAAGACAGGAAGTATCTTCTTATTAGGGAAGATGGAGATTCAGGATTTGCACTGCCGCAGAAGTTTGCGCTGTGCCTTCTGGAGAGTCTAAAAACCACCTTGCTTCTCACCAGCACTTAGCTTCCTCCACAACTGAGCAAGGACGGAAAGTAATTCTACGTCTGCATCTATTCCAGTTTTTTGCAAACACTTAAACTAACCTTATGAGAAATTTATTTATTTATGAGAGAGAGAATAGTTACACCAGGGCCTCAAGCCACTGAAAACAAACTCCAGATGCATGCACCACCTTGTGCATCCGGCTTATATGGGTACTGGTGAATCGAACCTGGGTCCTTAGGCTTTGCAGGCAAATGCCTTAACCGCTAAGCCATCTCTCCAGCCCAGATAATGAGAGATTTGAGAACCCGGTCCCACCCTCAACAGTTAGTGGCTCCTGCTAAACAGGAACTCTTCCCTACACAGTCCTCGAATTTCCACCTTGCACATTCCTACACACCTCACAAATCAGGGTCAGAACCTTGAATCAGCCAGAGAAAATGTCTTTTGCAGCAGCTTCACAGACATTGTGCAGCAAAAGAAAGATTAAATCCTGCGGGTGAGCCAGGTGTGATGGCACGGGCCTTTAATCCCAGCACTTGGGAGGCAGAGGAAGGAGGATCAACTGAGTTTGAGGCCACCCTGAGACTACATAGTGAATTCCAAGTCAGCCTGGGCTAGAGTGAGACCCTACCTCAAAAAGACAAAAAAAAATCCTGCTTGTGGCTCAGCCTTAGCCACTGGAGTGACTGATTGTGACACATGCAACATTCACCTCTGTTTCCCATGACTGAGAGCTATGATGGGTCAATACACACAGCGTGGTTTCACCTCCGTGGGGTCCATCAATGTCTAGTTTTTGCCTTCTCCTCTCACAGTGGGGCACAATGCTTTCCTCTGTCAGCACCAAGAAAATGCTAATGGGGGCTGGAGGGATGGCTTAGCGGTTAAGGCATTCGCCTGCAAAGCCAAAGGACCCAGGTTCTATTCCCCAGGACCCACGTTAGCCAGATGCACATGGTGGCACATGCGTCCGGAGTTCATTTGCAGTGGCTGGAGGCCCTGGCATGCCCATTCTCTCTCTCCCTCTCTCCCTCTCTCTCTGTCAATAAATAAATAAAAATAAGATATTTTTTAAAAGAAAATGCTAATGACAACAAATTGCATTCCACACCACAAGTGACAACCCGCTGTAATTTTTTTTCCTCCCCTTGCAGATTCAGATTCAGAGCAAACAACAAAGCATTATTTCTTGCCCAGGTTACTGTTTTGTTTTCGGATATGTTTTCACCACAGAAAGAAACCTACTCACCTGTCACACGGTAAGTTGTAATTGCCTTTGTTGCCCTGATCATAACGAAAGTTGAAGGCATACCTGCAAAGCCAAAGGACACAGGTTCAATTCCCCTGGTACCCACGTAAGCCAGCTGCACAAGGTGGTGCGTAAGTCTGGAGTTTGTTTGCAGTGGCTAGAGGCTCTGGTGTGCCCCTTTGCTCCCATTCTCTCTCTCCCACTCTTTCTCTCACTCTCAAATAAATAAATAAAAATAAAATATTTTAAAAGAAGATTATTTAGCACACCTAAGACTCTGGATTGGACCCGCAGCACTATGTAAATAAATAAATAATAAGTAAATGAAGAGGTGGAGACAGGAGGACTCCTGATGCTTGCTGGTCATCTGTTCTAGCCTAATTGATGAGGTCCTGACCAATGAGACACTCGGTCTCAAAAAAGCTGGGGCTGGAGAAATGGCTCAGCAGTTAAGACACTTGCCTGCAAAACCTAAGGACCCAGATTTAATTCCCCAGTATCCGTGTAAACCCAGATGCACAAGGTGGCACATGCACTGGAGTATGTTTGCAGTTGCTAAAGGCCTTACTTTGCCCATTCTCTCTCACTCTCTCTCTAATAAATTTTTAATTATTTATTTGAAAACAGAGAAAGAAAATGGGCACATCAGGGTCTCTAGCCACTGCAAATGAACTCCAGATGCCCATGCCATTTTGTGCAACTGGCTTTACATGGATACTGGGGAATCGAACCTGGGCCCTTAGGCTTTACAGGCAAGTGCCTTAACTACTAAGCCATATCTCCAGCCCTAATAAATATTTTTTTAAGTGAGTGGTGTCCCTAAAGAGTGACACCTGAGATTGAGATTGTCCTCTGGCCTGCACAGAACACACACACTCATACATGCATGTTTTTTGGTTGGTTGGTTTGGGGTGTTTTTGTTTTTTTTGTTGTTGTTGTTGTTTTGTTTTTTTTTTTTTTTTTTTTTTTTTTTTTTGGTTTTTCAAGGTAGGGTTTCACTCTAGCCCAGGCTGACCTGGACTTCACTGTGAGTTCAAGGCTACCCTGAGAATACATCCAGTTCCTCAGTAGTTTTTTGAAATTAATAAATACTCGAGTTGTTGCATATTTCTTAAAGATGGCAGAATAACATTATAGTAACATCATTGTCAAAATGCTATTTTTGCCAAGGTGGTGGCACACACCTTTAATCCCCAGCTCCCAGGAGTCAGAGGTAGGAGGATCACTGTGAGTCTGAGGCCACCCCACGAGACAGCTGAGCACGTACAGATATCACCTGGGCTGTGACGTCCATCCTCCCCCACGTGAGATAGCTGAGCACATGCAGACACCGCCTGGCTGTGATGTCCATCGTCCCCCACGTGAGACAGCTGAGCACGTGCAGACAGCGCCCGGCTGTGACGTCTATCCTCCCCCACGTGAGACAGCTGAGCACGTGCAGACACCTCCGGGCTGTGACGTCCATCCTCCCCCACGTGAGACAGCTGAGCACGTGCAGACACACCCGGCTGTGACGTCCATCCTCCCCCACGTGAGACAGCTGAGCACGTGCAGACACACCCGGCTGTGACGTCCATCCTCCCACACGTGAGACAGCTGAGCACGTGCAGACACCTCCCGGCTGTGACGTCCATCCTCCCACACGTGAGACAGCTGAGCACGTGCAGACACCGCCCGGCTGTGACGTCCATCCTCCCCCACGTGAGACAGCTGAGCACGTGCAGACACCGCCCGGCTGTGACGTCCATCCTCCCCCACGTGAGACAGCTGAGCACGTGCAGACACCGCCCGGCTGTGACGTCCATCCTCCCCCACGTGAGACAGCTGAGCACGTGCAGACACCGCCCGGCTGTGACGTCCATCCTCCCCCACGTGAGACAGCTGAGCACGTGCAGACACCGCCCGGCTGTGACGTCCATCCTCCCCCACGTGAGATAGCTGAGCACGTGCAGACACGGCCTGGCTGTGACGTCCATCCTCCCCCACGTGAGATAGCTGAGCACGTGCAGACACCGCCCGGCTGTTACGTCTATCCCCCCCACGTGAGACAGCTGAGCACGTGCAGACACCTGCCAGGGCTGTGACGTCCATCCTCCCCCACGTGAGACAGCTGAGCACGTGCAGACACCGCCCGGCTGTGACGTCCATCCTCCCCCACGTGAGATAGCTGAGCACGTGCAGACACCGCCTGGCTGTGACGTCCATCGTCCCCCACGTGAGACAGCTGAGCACGTGCAGACACCTCCGGGCTGTGACGTCCATCCTCCCCCACGTGAGACAGCTGAGCACGTGCAGACACCGCCCGGCTGTGACGTCCATCCTCCCCCACGTGAGATAGCTGAGCACGTGCAGACACGGCCTGGCTGTGACGTCCATCCTCCCCCATCCACCCACCGCCCCGCTGTTACGTCTATCCCCCACGTGAGACAGCTGAGCAGCTGCCAGGGCTGTGACGTCCATCCTCCCCCACGTGAGACAGCTGAGCACGTGCAGACACCTGCCAGGGCTGTGACGTCCATCCTCCCCCACGTGAGACACCTGAGCACGTGCAGACACCGCCCGGCTGTTACGTCTATCCCCCCCACGTGAGACAGCTGAGCACATGCAGACACCTCTGGGCTGTGACGTCCATCCTCCCCCACGTGAGACAGCTGAGCACGTGCAGACACCGCCCGGCTGTGACGTCCATCCTCCCCCACGTGAGACAGCTGAGCACGTGCAGACACCTGCCAGGGCTGTGAGGTCCATCCTCCCCCACGTGAGACAGCTGAGCACGTGCAGACACCGCCAGGCTGTGACGTCCATCCTCCCCCACGTGAGACAGCTGAGCACGTGCAGACACCGCCCGGCTGTGACGTCCATCCTCCCCCATGAGAGACAGCTGAGCACGTGCAGACACCTGCCAGGGCTGTGACATCCATCCTCCCCCACGTGAGACACCTGAGCACGTCCATCCTCCCCCCCGTGAGACAGCTGAGCACGTGCAGACACCTCTGGGCTGTGACGTCCATCCTCCCCCACGTGAGACAGCTGAGCACGTGCAGACACCGCCCGGCTGTGACGTCCATCCTCCCCCACGTGAGACAGCTGAGCACGTGCAGACACCGCCCGGCTGTGACGTCCATCCTCCCCACGTGAGACAGCTGAGCACGTGCAGACACCGCCCGGCTGACGTCCATCCTCCCCACGTGAGACACCTGAGCACGTGCAGACACCGCCCGGCTGTGACGTCCATCCTCCCCGCGTGAGACAGCTGAGCACGTGCAGACACCGCCCAGCTGTGATCTATCCCCACGTGAGACAGCTGAGCACGTGCAGACACACCGGCTGTGACGTCCATCCTCCCCACGGACAGCTGAGCACGTGAGACACCGCCCGGCTGTGACGTCCATCCTCCCCACGTGAGACAGCTGAGCACGTGCAGACACACCGGCTGTGACGTCCGTCCTCCCCCACGTGAGACAGCTGAGCACGTGCAGACACCGCCCGGCTGTGACGTCCATTCTCCCCCACGTGAGACAGCTGAGCACGTGCAGACACACCGGCTGTGACGTCCATCCTCCCCCACGTGAGACAGCTGAGCACGTGCAGACACACCCGGCTGTGACGTCCATCCTCCCCCACGTGAGACAGCTGAGCACGTGCAGACACACCGGCTGTGACGTCCATCCTCCCCACGTGAGACAGCTGAGCACGTGCAGACACCCGGCTGTGACGTCCATCCTCCCCACGTGAGACAGCTGAGCACGTGAGACACCGCCTCTGTGACGTCCATCCTCCCCACGTGAGATAGCTGAGCACGTGCAGACACGCCTGGCTGTGACGTCCATCACCACCTGAGCACGTGCAGACACCGCCCGGCTGTTACGTCTATCCCCCCCGTGAGACAGCTGAGCCAGACACCTCCTGTGACATCCATCCTCCCCCACGTGAGACAGCTGAGCACGTGCAGACACACCGGCTGTGACGTCCATCCTCCCCCACGTGAGACAGCTGAGCACGTGCAGACACACCTGGCTGTGACGTCCATCCTCCCCCACGTGAGACAGCTGAGCACGTGCAGACACACCCGGCTGTGACGTCCATCCTCCCCCACGTGAGACAGCTGAGCACGTGCAGACACCGCCCGGCTGTGACGTCCATCCTCCCCCATGAGAGACAGCTTCAACACTGAGGAACTGGGCCTTAGCTACTCACATGTCACTATCTGTTCTTCCAACCATTTCTATCTGCATTTTTTCTTTTGGCCCTTGAAAAGTGGATTGAGAGCACAATGTACTTTTTTTTTTTTTTTGGTTTTTCGAGAGACGGTTTCACTTTAGCCCTGGCTAACCTGGAATTCACTATGTAGTCTAAGGGTGGCCTCGAACTCACGGTGATCCTACTACCTCTACCTCCCAAGCGCTGGGATTAAAGGCATGCGCCACATCTGGCTTGAGAGCACACAATGTACTTTTGCTAAAAATAGTTGATAAAGGTTTAATGCAAAACAGTTTTTGTTGTTTTTGGTTTTCCAAGGCAGGGTTTCACTCTAGCCTAGACTGACCTTGAACTCACTAGGTAGTCTCAGGATGGCCCGGAATTCATGGAATCCTCCTACTCATGGAATGCCTCCTGAGTGCTGAGATTGAAGGTGTGAGCTGCCACCACCACGCCCTGCCTCCATTTACTTCTTTATTTAACTCAACTTTTTCGTTGTTTCTTGAAGTCCCCTCCCCCCCTCCTCTATTAACAACAGAACCTAGAGGCTGAGTCAGAAACCAGAATGCCATCTCAGCCAGCCCTCAGGAGGCAGGGGCAGGGGCAGGGGCAGGGGCAGGAAGAGCCAGAGGTTGAAGCCAGCCTTGGCTAGTGAGTCTCCACATCAAGTATGGAAACAAAGGAAGCAGTGCTAGGTACTTAGAAATCACATCGGGGCTGCGGAGATGGCTTAGCAGTTAAGGTGCTTGCCTGCAAAGCCAAAGGACCCAGGTTCAATTTGCCAGGACCCACGTAAGCCAGGTGGCACATGCGTCTGGAGTTCCCTTGCAGTGGCCAGAGGTCCTGGCATACTCATTCTCTCTCAAATAAATGAATAAATTTTTTTTGGTTTTTCAAGGCAGGTTCTCACTCTAGCCCAGGTTGACCTGAAATTTACTTTGTAGTCTCATGGTGGCCTTGAAATCATAGTGATCCTCCTTCCTACATCTGCCTGAGTGCTGGAATTAAAGGCGTGTGCCACCATGCCCAACAACAAATTTTTTGTTTTTTTTTGTTTTTCGAGGTAGGGTCTCACTCTGGCTCAGGCTGACCTGGAATTCACTATGTAGTCTCAGGGTGGCCTCGAACTCACGGTGATCCTCCTACCTCTGCCACCCAAGTGCTAGGATTAAAGGCATGCAACCACCATGCCTGGCTTAATAAAAAATATTTTTTAAACCCTACCTCAAAAAACCAAAAAAAAAAAAAAAAAAAAAAAAAACATAAGAAGGGCTGGAGAGATGGCTTAGTGGTTAAGTGCTTGCCTGCAAAGCCAAAGGATCACAGTTTGATTCTCCAGGACCCATGTAAACCAGCTGCACAAGGGGGTGCAGGCATCTGGAGTTCGTTTGCAGTGGCTGGAGGCCCTGGTGTGCCCATTCTCTCTCCCCTCTGTCTCTCTCTAACAAATAAATAAAACATTTTTTTAAAAACATAAGAAAACAGAGCTGGAGAGATAGCTCAGCAGTCTGGATTGAGTAAAGAGACCGTCTCAAGGAAACTGGCAGATGAACAGAAGTGAAGGACACGTGACACTCTCCTCTGGCCTCCGCACGGGTGCTGTACACAGGGCACATTTAACTATGTAACTGCACACATAAGTACACTACACACAACACACACATCATGTACCACTGCACACATACATCAAAAGATCGTTCTTAGAGGTCTAACAACCTCGTTTTTTTTTTTTTCAAGGTCTCACTCTAGCTCAGGCTGACCTGGAATTCACTGTGTAGTCTCAGGTTGGCCTCAAATTCACGACGATCCTCCTACCTCTGCCCCCTCCCGAGTGCTGGGATTAAAGGAGTGTGCCACTACACCCAGTTTTTTTCTTGTTGTTGTTGCTGTTTGTTTGTTCTTTTTAAGGCAGGCCTCACTGTAACCTAGACTGAACTGGAACTCACTGTAGCCTGCTTGGCCTTGAACTCATGGCAGTCCTACTTGAGCCTACTAAGTGCTTGGATTAAAGGTGTGAGCTACCACAACTGGCCCTTAATTGTTTTCCTTTTTCTTTTTTTCCTTGTGTGCAGTCTTTATTTCAAATGTCTGTTAAAACGCCTCCTTTACATCAGTATAAGAGCAAAGAGCACCCCTGTAGAAACTCGGAACTATGTACAGGATTTCACAGAACAAAAGCAACACTAGCTAAAACTGAGCAGTGGGTGGGGGTCAGCCAGGGACCAGGAAGAAGCAGCCTGTCTGCATCACACTCCAGCAGCCATCTAAGCATTATCTTCTAGTGGTCACGAACTGTAGACAGTTTTTGGAAAGATTGGGTCCAGCACAGGAATTCTATCTGTCTGCAGTTGGATAGGAGGTGGTGTTAGAAATGGAAGCCAGGCATGGTGGCACATGGCTTTAATCCCAGCACTCATGAAGCAGAAGTAGGAGGATCACCATGAGTTTGGGGCACCTCAACTACAGCCCTGGCTGAGGCGCCATCAGGTCAATGTCACTCAAGTTCCTGGCCAACCAAACTCTTGCAGCAAAGAGTTCCAAACTGAAGATCAAGGAGCCAGTCCCTCACGTTGTCAGGGACCTCGGGGGCTTCGCTCCCCTAGCCTGCAGCACTCAACGTCACCTCTGCTGGAAGCCATACTCGCAGCCGATCACTCGGCTCCCGCCGCTGTGCACCTCTTCTGGCCCCGCACTTCCGGGGCCCCTTAATTATTTTCTAAACTGCAGTGAAGGAACACGTGTGTGTTATTTGGGCAGAATCGCTAATTACATTTAGAGTGACTAGTGGGTCATGTTTAGCATTTCAATATAAAAAGAGTCAGGGGCTAGGGAGATGGCTCAGCGGTTAAGGTGCTTGCCTGTAAAGCTTAAGAACTCATGTTTAAGTCTCCAGGTCCCACTTAGCCAGACACACAGTGTGCAATGTCACATATGCACCACAGGGGGCACACACATCTGGAGTTCATTCACAGCAAATTGAAGGTCCTGGCGCACCCATTCTCTCTCTCTGCCTCTCTCTTGCTTGCTCTCAAAAAAAAAGTGTTGGGGGCTGGGGAGAAGGCTCAGCAAGTAAAGGCACTTACTTGCAAAGTCTGTGGCCTGAGTTCAATTCCCCAGCCACCCACATAGAGTGGGAAGAGAATTCATTTATAGCAGCAAGACACCCAGATGCACACACACAAACAGGTGCAAATAAATATTTTAAAGGTGATGTATTAATGTCTCTTTAAAATAATATTTGACAGGATGGGAAGGTGCTCAGCAGTTAAGGTGCTTGCCTGCAAAGCCTAACAACCCAGGTTCAATTCCCCAGTACAAAGTTAGATGCCCAAGGAGGCGCATGTGTCTTGAGTTTGTTTGCAGCAGCTACAGACTCTGGCATGTCCAATCTCTCCCGCCCCCTCCCCATGTCCTACTAGAAAATAAATAAAATAAAAAAATTTTTAAATATTTGACTATTACAAGGAATTTTATACACCCATGTTATGGTTACAATGTCACTGATTTAGGCAAAGTTATACAGTGGATCCTCCAAACAATGTTCATTGCTTCACTGTGATGCTGACATTGCTCTTGTGGTGCTGGACGCTGAGAACAAGCTCCTGTCCCACTTCCACTGGGACAGGACGATCCAACACCACTGCAGCTTGTTTCCAGCGGGAAGCTTCACAGGACGTGTCCAACCTGACTTCATCATCGAGGCACATATGAAACCAAAACGGAACAGCAGTCACGCGTCCCGATCTACAAACGCGGACCTGTGGAGAGCAGGAGGCTGTGAAAAGTTCATCCGGGAAACACAGCACTTGGACAAGTAAGTCTCCCTTCTCTCTAGCCAATGTTAAATATGAAATACAAAATTCATTCTATTTAATCACACAATTCTAATTAATATACTCAACTATATTTTGAGATGGCTCAGAGGTTAAAGACGCTTACTTACAAAGTCTGATGGCCCAGGTTCAATTCCCCAGCACTCACATAAAGCTGAATGTATCAAAGTGGTATATATGCACCTGGTGTTCATTTGCTGTTGTACAAGATCCCTGTGTGTCCATACACACACACACATATACATATAAAATTTCAAAACAGACTTAAAACTTCCAGGTGTTGGCAAGCTAGCTCAGCCTGCCTCAGTCTGACCCCATGGAAAAGCAGTCCGGTCTGGCAGAGTGCTTGTACTTGGGCACTGGTGAGCGGAGGAGGGATCGCTGCTCGCCACACTGCACGAATCCAGGAGTTGCAGGCCAGTGAGACTCTCACTCAATAAAGGTGGACAGGGTTCCAGAGAACTGACACCCATGGTACATGTACACACACACCTCTCAAAAATAATTATTTATAGGCTGGAGAGATGGCTTAGTGGTTAAGGCATTTGCCTGAGAAGCCAAAGGACCCCGGTTCGATTCTCCAGGACCCACATAAGCCAGATGCATGAGGGCCACATGCATCTGGAGTTCGTTTGCAATGGCTAAAGGCCCTGGCGTGCCCATTCTCTCTCTCTCTCTCTCTCTCTCTCTCTCTCTCTCTCTGCTTGCAAAATAAAAAAAGAGAGAGAGAGAGGTAGGAGGATCACTGTGAGTTACAGTGAGCCACCCCTTATGGCCCCTCTGTTTAAAAAGTAATAATTACTATTATTTACAGACTGTGTCTCACTATGTAGTCCTAGCTGGCTTGGAACTTGCTATGTAGATTGGGCTGGCTTTGAACTTGCAACAATCCTCCTGCCTCTGCCTCCCAAGTGCTGAGATTGTAGGAATGCATCACCACACCCAGCTGTAAGAATTTCTAAATCTTAGCCGGGCGTGGTGGTGCACGCCTTTAATCCCAGCACTCGGGGGGCAGAGGTAGGAGATCGCCGTGAGTTCGTTCGAGGCCACCCTGAGACTACATAGTGAGTTCCAGGTTAGCCTGGACTAGAGTGAAACCCTACCTTGAAAAAAGAATTTCTAAATCTTCAAAGGAGGTGGTAAGAACATGGAAATGTTTAGGGTGATCATTTTGTACGCCATCCTTACCTTTACTTCTCGCTCGGGTGTGTTCAAATATGGAGTCATCAACTCCAGTCTTAAGAGTTCCACTGGCTGGCTTAAAGGTTTACAGGGCAGTGTGGACAGGTCCAAAAATACACGGATAGGCACCTGAGGAAAGTGCACACGTCACATCTCTCACTCTTCATGGTCAGGTGCATCACATGCTTCACGTGTCATTGCTCCAGTGACGGAATGTTTGTGACCACTGCGGCCTCATTTATATTACACAGCAGCCTAAGGCTGAGGCCGTTGTCCAGGACGAATGACCCACTCACATTCAGCACAGCAGCCTAAGGCTGAGGCCGTTGTCCAGGACGAATGCCCCGCTCACGTTGAGCCAGGTTAAACACGCTGCTATGGTTTCTGTTACCTGTAGGACTTTCTCTTGGATAGAAGCAGATTAAACTTTTTTTTTTTTTTTTTGGTTTTGCAAGGTAGGGTCTCCCTAGCCCAGGCTGACCTGAAATTCACTATATAGTCTTAAGTTGGGCCTTAAACTCACAGCAATCCTCCTACCTCAGCCTCCTGAGTGCTGGCATTAAAGGTGTGTACTACCACATCCGGCCAGTTTAAACCATTTTAAACCTATGACTATGGAACTAAGAAATAACTAGTATAACATTAATTATTAGTTTGTTTAACCAATGATGCCAATTAGATAGATTTAATCTAAAGAGAAAAGAGCAAGTTTATTTTGAGAAGGCAGTGATTCTCCAATAAATTCTGGCTGCAAATCTCACCCCTGGGGAACATTTGCAAGGCCCACCTGCTGGGGCCACACTGCCATGAATCGGGAGTGGGATGCAGGCCCCCCAGTTCTCCTAGGCCTCCGCGGCAGCAGCAACCTTAGCTGCAGTGGGTCTCTGACTGCTACTAAGCATTTCAGCCTCTTCCTCGCTTGAGAGCGCTGCTGTGATTCGGTCTGGATATGCTCCGTGGTGTCCTCTCTACTACCGACCCACAGTGCCTTAGGCCACTGGTAGCCCTGCACATGCCAAGCCTATCTGACAGCCCACACGGATTCTTCCACAGCATCTTGACTGGAAGCTCACAAAGCTTACTAAGTAGATTCTCACTATGCTACAAAGCTGGCTTGTCCTCAACCAAAGGCCATCTGCTCCCTCTCAACTACTACTTCCTCCTCTAGTTTGAGCCCTACATGTTCTCCTTCCCCTTTGCTAGGGGCTGGCCCTTGCTGAATCTCCCAGGGTCTGGTGGTCTCTGTCCTGGGTCACCCACCTCATCCTCCCTGAAAATACAAGAGCCTCAAGCAAGCACCAGCAGAAGCTCCACACGGAGCTGCAGGACCAAGAGCTAAGGGTGAAGGCCACAGGCCATTATCATAGCCTGGTGCAATGTTAGTGGAGTCTAACACCCGTGTGCTCTGTGCCAGGAGCCCTGACATGACGTAGGTCATCTGCATGCCTTTCAGGTACCCATGTCTTTCACGGTGAGCTGCCTTCTCAGCTTCAACAGAGTAGAAAGGTCAAATGGCAGTGTGTGGGGGGTTGATGTGTATGGGTGAGGGTGTGGGTATGTGTGGGTGTGTGGGGGCAGGATGAGGGGGTGGAGTGTGTGTGTGTCAGTGAGGTACTGACACTGCCTTTGGAATGTGCATTCCAGAGTAGGAATGGAGATTGCTAGCACAGGTATGAGCAGACTGGATACCTGCTCAGGTGTGGAATATGATATTTGCAAGCCTGGTAGAGATTGGTAGTTGCATGAAGGGACATAGACAGGGCTGCCCAAGGCTAGCAGAAAAAAAAAAATTAAGACAAAGATGTAGTGAGACCAATTGCAGTATGTTCATACAGTAAAGTTTCCAATAAAAATCATGTTTTTGTTTTGTTTTGTTTTGTTTTTCAAGATAGGGTCTCATGCTAGCCCAGGCTGAACTGGAACTCATTCTGTAGCTCCAGACTGGTCTTGAATTCACAGTGATCCTCCTACCTCTGTCTCCTGAGTGCTGGGATTAAATGCTTGTGATACCATGCCCAGCAACAAGTTGTCAGCTGGGCTGGAGAGAGAGCTTAGTACTTGCAAAGCCTAAGGACACAGGTTCAATTCCCCAGTACCCACGTAAGCCAGATACACAAGGTGGCACATGTGCCTGGAGTTCTTTTGTAGTGGCTGTGCCCATTCTCTCTCTCAAATAAATAAAAAAATTTTTTAGTTGTAAGCAATATGAAAAGTTTAATGAAAACTATAAATACAATAGTATATAAGCTATTAAAAGAAAGAAGAGAGGTCATGGGGTGACAAGCACAGTGAAAATATGACAGGACGGGTATAGCGTAGGTTCAGATAGAATCAAAGAGCTGCTGCTTTCAAGGTCGAGCAGAAATAAACTAGAAAGGTACATCTTGTGTTGAGCCATATACAGAAATGACTTGAACACCTCTATCTTCTGACAAGTGCACTTGTTTTATTAAACTGCAAAAACTGAGGTAAAACTAACTCTAAAATCTCAGCCAGCCCAGATAACAGACCTCCTCAATGTAGCCTGCTGGAGCGAGTCCTGTGCTCAGGATGAGTACGTAGCTGCAGCCTCGAGGGTTACTGTCCACACTTAGATAAAAGTTTGTTATTGCTGCTTTAACCCTGTACTTAGCCGCCTACTTCCCAGTTCCTGCTTTGCCTGGTTGACAGCATCAGTATCCTACCTAACTCCCCCATTCCCAACCTCAAATCCCTGTCCTGGACATTCCATTCATGTCCACGTTTTTAACTCACAAATGTGCACTTGGTTTCTATCTAGTACCTGTGCCATTTTCACCCTCACTTCAACATCCTCACTTGGCTGAAAAAGAAACTGACGCCTCCACCTTGAATTCCACTTTCCTGGGCTTCTGCGTCCCTGCTCCCTGCATATAGATGCTTCCACTAAACTTTGGATTGCAGCTGCATACATCTGCCAGCTGCCAATGTGAGGTTTCAACACAGAAGTTCAAGTTTAGGACACAGAAGTTCTAGATGCTTCTTTCTAAAACAAGGATCATCCTATTTTTGTTTTCACTAAGTACAACACCTAGAGCCCTACTTTTATTCTAACCTCCAGGTCGAATTTTACTCAGCTAAACCAAGTGAGTAAGCAAAACCAAGACGCGATAGACAATGGCTTCCCGACTGAGCTCCTCCACATGCTTACCTGAAACTGGTTAATAAACGGTGCTATGTTCAAGCCGAGGGTGCGTTCTGCCCCTTGCACGGCGCTCTCTTCTGCCAGGGTCTGCGACTCCACAAGCATCCCGAACATCAGCACATACTGTGGGAAGATCTTGCCTCCGGACTGCAGCAAGCATCTACACAGGATGAACAGTCCAAAACCTTTTAAAATCCCCTATGTTTCACAGATGTGGATAAAAAAACACAAATTAGTGAGCTGTAGATTAGAGACAGTTGAGTTGCCTTCTTTTTTTTAATCAAGGCCAGGTATTCAGAAATTAAACCATTGGAAATAATTTCTCAACAAGTCAAACTAAGTGGGACTGGTAATCTACGAAAGGGAAAAAGAAGACGTCGGCTGGATTATCTCTGTAGTTATAAGCAAGAGTCATTAATGGATGTGAACTACACACTACACATCCATCCCCATGCAGTCATCCAAAATGGTCCAAAATCCAAACCTTTCTGAGTACTCATACGATGCAATATGTACAATAATCTTATGCTGCATCTCATGAATGGGTTCCAGTTAAAACAGAAACATAAGCCGGGCATGGTGGCGCATGCCTTTAATCCCAGCATTTGGGAGGCAGAGGTAGGAGGATCACCATGAGTTCGAGGCCACCCTGAGACTACACAGTTAATTCCAGGTCAGCCTGGACCAGACTGAGACCATACCTCGAAAAACCAAAAAAAAAAAAAAAAAAAAAAAAAAACAAACCATAAACGTTGTAAAAATGTATAAAATTACATTCAGGTCAAGTACTATTGGCAGAGAGACATGACATGTGAGACTTCCTCTAAATGACTAGGAGATAAAGCCAATGTGCTCAAATCTTGCCCACATTCGAAAATCCAGGCTCGTGAACCCGAGTGTGAGGTATATAGCACATTATCTGAAATAGTTTTTTGCTTTTTAGTTTTTTTGAGTCTCACTCTAGCCCAGGCTGACCTGGATCTCACTCTGTAATCCCATGCTGTCCTCAAACTCAGGGTAGGACAATTCTCCTACCTCTGCCTCCCAAGAGCTGGGCTTAAAGGTGTGCGCCACCACACCTACCTGGCATTCTCTTCTTACTTTTTTTTTTCAGTTCTGTACTATTCAGATTGAAATTATTTCAGAACAAAAGTTTAAATGCAGGCTGGATCTCAGCACTTGGGAGGCAGAGGTAGGTGGATCACCATGAGTTCAAGGCCAGCCTGAGACTACATAGTGAATTCCAGGTCAGCCTGGGCTAGAATGAGACCCTACCTCATAAAACAAAACAAGTGCTCACCTGTGAAACCTAAGTACCCACGTAAGCCAGATGCACAAGGTGGCATATGCATCTGGAGTTCGTTTGCAGTGGCTGGAGGCCCTGGTGCACCCATTCTCTCTCTCTATCGCTCTCAAATAAAAATAAACAAAAGTAAATTTTTCAAAGGTTAAACACTCTGAAAGCACATGTGTGTGTGTGTGTGTGTGTGTGTGTGTGTGTGTGTCCAACTACTAGGAAGACCCTTTCTTTTCCTATACCTGCCCTTCAATTCACCTTCATTCTCTCAAAAAGTCCTACAAAGATTATGTCTGCAATACTGTTACGGTTTATTTTATTTTATATTTTTCAGCTTGTTTTTATGTAATAAAGCAAGAGAGAGAAAATTGGTGTGCCAGGGCCTCTAGCCACTGCAATCAAACTCTAGACAAGTGTGCTACCTTGTGTGTCTGGCTTACATGGGCTCTGGATAGTCGAGCCTCAGTTCTTATGCTTTACAGGCAAGTGCCTTAACCATTAAGCCATCTGGTTATGGTTTTAAGTTAAAAAGCTCCATCTGGGCTGGAGAGATGGCTCAGTGATTAAGGCACTTGCCTGTGAGGCCTAAGGACCCAGTTTCATTTCCCCAGTACCCATGTAAACCAGATGCACAAGGTGTCGCATGTGTCTGGAGTTCATTTGCAGTGGCTAGAGGCCCTGGCATGGTCATTCTTTCTCACTATCTGCCAAAAGAAGGAGAGGGGAGGGGAGGGGAGGGGAGAAGGGGAAGAGATGAGAGGTGAAGAGAAAAGAAGAAGAGAAAGAAAGGGGGAAGGAGGAAGGGAAGGAAGGAGGGAAGGGGAAGGAAGGAAGGAAGGGGGGAGAGTGGAAAGGGGAAGGAGGAAGAGAGAGGGGAGGGAGAGAGGAAGAGAGAGGGGAGGGAGGGAGGAGGGAAGGAGGGAAGGAGGGAAGGAAGGAAGGAAGGAAGGAAGGAAGGAAGGAAGGAAGGAAGGAAGGAAGGAAGGAAGGGGCAAGCATCTAGAAAGAGAATGATGAACAAGCAGTAAAAACTGATGAGAAACCATACCTCCTGGGGCATTCCCTGAGCGTGGGAGAACTGATAACAAGGTGTTTCCATAGCTGGCATTTGGAGGCTATACCATAGAAAAAATCAGTCTCTGTAAGAGTTAAAGGTGGACGGGAGAGATGGCTCAGCAGATCAGAGTGGCACGCCTGCACCCAGGTAAAAATCTGGGTCTGGTTTTGCATGTCTATAAGCCCAGGCCTGTGGGAGGCAGAGACCAGAGAATGGCTGGAGCTCACTGACCCACAACAGCAGCTGGCTAGTGAGACTCACTTCTTACGGAAACAGGTGGATGAATGGAGAGAGGACACAGGACAATACCTTCAGGCCTTGGCAAGCGTGCGTGCATGCATGCGCACGCACACACACACCACATGCAAAATATAAAGAAGAGTTCAGGGCACCAGGGACTGGGGAGAGAGTTGTCAATAAAGTGCTTGCCTTTGCCATGTTGAGAACCTGAGTTCTATCTCCACTGTCACATGAAACTCATGGGTGGGGGGCAGAGACAGGAGAGCAGGGTCCATGAGGCTCAGTTCCCAGCTAAGATCACCTGATTGATGAGCTCCTGGCTAGCCAATGAGAGACCTTGCCTCAGAAAAGGGGAGAGGTGTTCCTGATGATGACACCCAAGGAGGTCCTCTGGCCTCCACAAGCCCATATACCCATTAACACATACAAACATGCACACACATATGCATGCCTTAGAAAACACAGTTAAGGGGGCTGGAGAGATTGCTCAATGAGTGGTTAAGGCATTTGCCTGCAAAGTCTGACAATCCAGGTTTGATTCCCCAATTCCCACATAAAGCCAGAGTGCATGAATCTGGAGCTTGTTAACAGCAGCTGGAGGCCCTGGCGTGCCCATTCTGTCTCTCTTCTCTCTCTCTCTCTCTTTACTTGTAAATAAGTAAACACAATTTTTCTAGAACAATGGAAAAAACAGTTAAGGACTCTTAAACTACCATGAAGTCTTGTATCTCCCAGCTACTCTTTAGATACAGGAGGGTGAGCCACCCACAGCCACAACCCTATGACGCCGACGCCGTTAGTCTGTCATCGTTCCCTTGTGAAGACTGAGCATTTCACGTTGGTTTCGACTTCAATTTCCAAGACAGGGTACTCACTACACAAAGAGGCTTTGTATCATGAGTATCTTCCACAGCAAATTTTACCCCGAAGTTAAATGTTTACTGATCCACTTATAAAACAGACTGAGTGCCCAAGTTTTGAATATCTTAAAAATAATTTGGGCTGGGCATGGTGACACATGTCTTAAATTCCAGCACTCAGGAGGCAGAGGGAGGAGGATCACTGTGAGTTTGAGGCCAGCCTGAGACTACAGAGTAAGACCCTACCTTGAAAAAGTAAATAAATAAGACTACTTTGTATATTTTTTTAAATTGTATACTGTGTTTCTTTTTGCAGATGGTGGTGATTAGAATAAGTGACTGTGAGTACTCAACACTAAGTGATCCACCTCATCTTAGGGCCATATATTACCAGCCACAAGTTTTTAAAAACTTTTTTGATAATTTTCATATATGTGTACAGAATGCATTTTATCATTTTATCTCTCCTGTTAACTTCTTTTTTAGTATTTATTTATTTATTTGAGAGAGAGAAAGATGCAGAGAGAGAGAGAGAGAATGGGCACACCAGGGCCTCCAGCCACTGCAAATGGACTCCAAACACATGTGCCACCTTGTACATTTGGCCTATGTAGGTTCTGGGGAATCAACCCTGGGTCCTTAGGCTTCTCAGGAAAATGCCTTAACTGCTAAGCCATCTCTCCAGTCCCCCCTCTTATTAACTTCTTTCCAACTAGTTGATTCTCTATTTGATGTGTATTTATTTTCCTCTTATACACTCCATGATGAAATGTTGATGGGCCCAATATTATTTCGGTTAATATGGCTGCTCTGAAGTTTGCATGCAATGGCCACTTTGTGTCTGGAAGGCAATGTTCCAGAGCACTCCTCCTGTCCTCTGACTCTTTTTGTCCTCTCTTCCAAAATATTCCCTGATCCTTTGGAGGGCATGATAGAGATGTCTCATTTAGTACTGAGCACTCAACAGCCATTGTTTCAGACCTTTGACAAGTTTTGAGTCTCCCCAGGAATCAACACCACCTGCAAAAAGAAGCTTCTCTGTCTAAAGGTGACAACAGCATTAATCTATGGATATAAGAATAAATGTTGCCTGGCGTGGTGGCGCACACCTTTAATCCCACACTCGGGAGGCAGAGGTTTAGGCCACCCTGGGACTACATAGTTAATTCCAGGTCAGCCTGATGGGGACAAAACCAAAAAAATAAATAAATAAATAAATGTTTAGAAGGTAAGTTGATGGGGACAGCATACTTAACGTAGTCAAACAACAACAGTAATTTACTCCCAAGGCCTATGAGCTTCCTAGCCATATGCATTTTTTTTTTTTTCAAAGCAGGGTCTCACTCTAGCTCAGGCTGACCTGAATTTCACTGTGTAGTCTCAGGGTGGCCTTGAACTCACAGCGATCCTCTGACCTCTGCCTCCTGAGTGCTGGGATTAAAGGTGGAGGACAGCACCTAATTGCATGAATTCCCTCCCATGGAGCAGGCCTAAATAAATTTTAATGGCTAGCAAGAGTTCATTTGCCTGCACCACCACAAAAAAAAATAACAAGAACAACAACAGTGGCACTTCAACGCGTTTCCCCCACTGTGCAAAATCTGTGACCTTCCCTGCTGTCTAGTTCCATGGTGAGACAATGAAATCTCCATTGATGCCTTCCCCAATCCCTATGAGCTTCCTAGCCATTTGTGCATTTTTTTTTTTCAAAGAAGACAAGCATCTTGAAGTCTCACTCTTCCGAGCTCAGGCTGACCTGAATTTCACTGTGTAGTCTCAGGGTGGCCTTGAACTCACAGCGATCCTCTGACCTCTGCCTCCCGAGTGCTGGGATTAAAGTGTTCCAGCAATTAGTGTGCACCACCACACACATCCAGCACGCACTACTCATCTCCTACCCTGCGCCCGGGGTCAGACTTTTGAGCAGGATTTCAGTACCAAGCATGAATTCCCTCCCATGGAGCAGGCCTCAGATCTAATGAGGAATTTGTTTTGATTTTTACATGCTAGAGTGGCCACAGAACGCCTCTGCTCTGTCAGGAAGTATCATTCCTCCTGGCACTTCAACACGTTTCCCCCACTGTGCAAAATCTGTGACCTTCCCTGCTGTCTAGTGCAATCTGTTTAAATAAAAAAAATAAATCAATAAACAAACAAACAAAAACAAAAGGCTAAATAAATAAATATGTTCCATGGTGAGACAATGAAATCACCAGTCATTGATGCCTAGCTCAATCCCCCTGCCTCACAGGGGCTGAAAGTTCCATCTGTCACTTCACATTTCCCAAATTTGTCTGGAGGCCCATCGAGAGCAACACCATCCTCATAGATGTCAGATACGCTTGGATAACAGAAGACAAGCATCTTGAAGGGCTCTCCTCTATTCGAACTATCTACCAGTTCCGAGGAAGAACAGAATTCATGCTCCTCCACCCAAATTCATTTCTGCTTCACCTGGATATGGCTGCCTTCTCCATGATCTCCTGCTGGATGAGCCCGGACGGCTCGATGACATCCAGGACGATGATGCTCCAGAGTCTGTCTGACCTGGGCCTCTGCAGAACAGTAGCCTCGTCCTCCACGTGTCTCAGCCAAAACTCCAGGGTTCCCTTTGGAAAATGATTGGCTTCAGAGATGAGGTCCAGAGTGATGCGATGCTGGTCTTTCTCCACAGAGCTGTAAGGCTTGACGTGCCCAAGTGTTCCAGCAATCAGTGGCAGAATGGAGAAGCCTTCAGACACATCCAGCACGTATCACCTTATTTCCACATGAGAGAAAGGTTCCAGGAGCTGAAGAGTCTTCAGTGGGACTACTCTGCCCACCTTGTCAGCACTCATCTTTAAATCAATAGAGCTTTTCTATACCCCCAAACTGCGCCTATCCGGGAAGGTCAGCGGCAAACATTATTTTATTTACAGCACTTTGCTCATTTCTTAAAGCCCTCTTTAAAGCCACTTCATGGTTTCTTTCAGGCGCTGTCATTAATGGTTTGAAAAAGCCATTTTAATCATAAGATAGTGGATTCCAGTACACAGGTCTGCTCCACAGCATGTGCTCTGCTGGTCTGAAGGTTAGCCAGCGCACTGCAAAGTTCAGCCTCTGTTCCCAAAGGCAGCAAGTCTTCTCTCTTAGAAAAATGTTTTACAACTTCCATTTCATGGTCCAAATGCAAGACACGGACACCTTGGATTCTGAGGTAACAATCCTGACAAGATGCTTCCATTGCCACACGGTCTCCAGGCTTCACCTGGTAGTCTTCATTAGGAAGACAGAGAAAAGTGGTAACGCATTAACATGGAGCACTTTAAGCCTCAGTTCACCTCCCATGTGATCCCTGCTCTTCATGGAGGACAAACCACACCACAACCGGAAGGTTTGCACTCCATTTACTTCAGTGGACACTATCTCAGAAGACCCTGCACTTACTAACAGTAAGGCAGCTGATGTCACAGTACTGCTACAGAAAAGTCAGTGATGTATTGTTGGAAATTTTAGGCTAGGGGCTGGAGAGAAGGGTTAGTAGTTAAGGCGCTCTCCCGTGAAGCCTAACATCCTGCATTCAATTCCCCAGTACCCACATAAAGCCAGATGCAGAAAGCAACAAAGTAAAAAAAAAAGAATTTAAAAGCAACAAAAGATTTTAGGAAAATGATAGGACTCTTCCAGACACAAAATAACCTGGATATCCATGACCTTGCAGTTCCTGGCACTACCTACAGAAGACCAGTATAATAGCAGGAAAAGATGATGACATCAAAATAAAAGAGAAACTGATTGAGAGAAGGAGGGGATATGACAGAAAGTGGAGTTGTAAAGGGGAAAGTGGGAGGGAAGTAATTATCATGGTTTATTGTCTATAATTATGGAAGTTGTCAATAATAAATAAAAATAAAACATTATAGCTGTAAAGATCAGAAAACTACAGGTCTTCACCCAAAGTAAGCACTAAATCTGCTAAGTATATATTGTCCTTAAAAGTCCTGTTAAACATTACTAAGCACTTACCTGTGATGTCTTCTTATCTCTGCACACTCTACTGCCATTCCAAACACAACAGCACTTGCTGGGATAACCTTCCCATACTCTTCACCGTTACCATCTTCCCCCTTTGTCTGAAAACATAATAAAATTATATTGCTACAAGTAACACAAAAGTGCATATATGATGGTAAGCTCTGAAAATCATAAGTAAAACCCAATAACCTGGTCAGAGACTGATTCACTTTTTTTTTTTTTTTTTTTGTGTGTGTTCATTTGAAAGCTTTTTTTTCTATACATATTTTTTAATTAACTAATTTATTTATTTACAAGCAGAAAGAGAAATAGAAGACAGGCAGACACAGAGAGAATGGGCACACCAGGGCCTCAAGCCACTGCAAACGAACTCCAGATGCATGTGCCCCTTGTGCATCTGGCTTACATGAGTCTTGGAGAATCGAACTGGGATCCTTTGGCTTCGCAGGCAAACACCTTAACTGCTAAGCCATTTCTGCAGCCCTCTACACATATTTAAAAGCAAGATTTCCAGAAACTGTAAATTTTCTAGAAACTGTAAATTTATAAGTTAAGATCTCTAAACTCATATATCCTATATATGACTGGTGGGCTACAGCAGGGTTTTTTTTATTTATTTATTTAAGACTTTTACTAATTGGTGCTTGAAGTTTGTCCACAATTTTAAAACATTATATTGTAAAATTTTATTACAAATTAGAAATGAAGGGCTAGGGCTGGAGAGATGGCTCAGCAGGTAAGGTGCTTGCCTGTAAAGCCTAAAGTCCTGTGTTTAATTCCCCAGTACTCATATAAAGCCAGATACAAAAATGACATGTTGATCTGGACTTCTTTGCAGTGGCTAGAGGCCCTGGTGTGCCCATTCTCTCTCTCTCTGCCCCCTCCTTGCAAATAAATCTAAAATAATTAAAAATAAAAAATAAAAATGAAGTTCTTAAAAATCCCAATTAGACCATATATGAAACAATTTAGAAAATTTTTATGTATGTATGTATGTATGTATGTGTGTGTGTGTATGTATGTGTGTGTGTGTGTGTGTGTGTATATATATATATTTTTTTAGGCAAGCCCAACAGACTGGCCTTTATTTTATGCAAGAAAGTGAGAGAGAGAGAACTGGCATGCCAGGGCCTCAGCCATCACAATTGAACTCCAGACATGTGTGCCCCCTTGTGCACATGTGCAACCTTGCACACTTTTGTCACTGTGTATCTGGCTTACATAGGACCTGGAGAGTCAAACATGAGTCCTTAGTCTTCGCAGGCAAGTGCCTTAGCCACTAAACCATCTCTCCAGCCCAATTTAGAAATTTTTAGCCAGGCATGGTGGCACATGCCTTTAATCCCAGCACTCAGGAGGCAGAGGTAGGAGGATCACCATGAGTTCGAGGCCACCCTGAGACTACATAATGAATTCCAGGTCAGCTTGGGCCAGAGTGAGACCCTCCTCTCTTTGATAAAAGATAACTGAGATTTTAATTCACTTAGTTTATTTCTATGGCTGTATATATATAGTTCATCCCTCTTAAAACTCCATCTTTGCCGTAAAATCCTTATTCCCTAGATAATTATAAAATAGATGTCAAAATGCCAACACATGGGGCTGGAGAGATGGCTTAGTGGTTAAGGCGTATGCCTGCGAAGCCTAAGGACCCTGGTTCAATTCTCCAGGTCCCACGTAAGCCAGATGCACATGGTGCATGTGTCAGGAGTTTGTTTGCAGTGGCTGGAGGCCCTGGTGCACACATTCTCACCCTGTCTCTCTCTATCCCTCCTTCTCTAATAAATAAATAAATAAAAATAAAATCTTTTAAAAAAATGCCAACACATGGTAGGCATGTAGGTAGGAGCACTGCCACAAATTCAAGGCCAGTCTGAGACTCCATAGTGAATTCCAGGTCAGCCTGGACTAGAGCAAGATCCTACCTCAAAAAAACAAAAAGAAACAAACTAAAAAAAAAGCCAAGGAGGAAAAAAAAAAAAGGTCTCGCCAAGTGTGATGGCGCACGCCTTTAATTCCAGCTCTCTACCTCGGGGGAAAAAAAAGGTCTCGAGCCAGTATTGCTACGCTCCCTACTGATGACCTGCCACAACTCCAAGCAATGACGGCCGATGCTGCAATGCCTCGCTTCTACAACTCCACTCCAGAACACCACGGTCAGTGCCTCCACTAGAAACCTCAATTCCTATGACTTCCTTCCTGGAGTAGTTTTGATGGCTGACACTGCAATACCTTGCTTCTACACCACCACTCCAGAACGCCATCATCAGACCCTCCCCCCCAAAACTAGAAACCTCAATTCCTATGACTTCCTTCCTTCCTGGAGCAGTTCTGGCCTCCACACCTCACTGGGGCACACTAGTGTACACGCATTACATTGTTGTCAAATGTTTGCTCATGGGTATCTTTCCAGCTACACAGCATGGTTCTTGACAGTGGGAAAAATATTTCATATTGCTTGGCTACACTAGGAGCCAGTAAGTGCTGAAATAATGAATTCTTTTTTAAAATTTATTTATTAGAGATAGAGAATGGGCACACCAGGGCCTCCAGCCACTGCAAATGAACTCCAGACACATGCGCCACCTTGTGCATCTGGCTTACATGGGAACCTGGGTCCTTAGGCTTCGCAGACATACACCTTAACCACTAAGCCATCTCTCCAGCCCATGAATTCTTTTTTAAAAAATATTTATTTATTTATTTGAAAGCAAAGAGAGAGAAAGAGAGAGAGTGTGTGTGTGTAACAGACTCTAACTGCCGCAAATGAACTCCAGATACATGTTCCACTTCATGCATCTGGCTTTATGTGGGTACTGGGGAATTGAACCTGGGTTGTTAAGCTTTGCAGGAAAGCACCTTAACCACTGAGCAATCTCTCCAGCTGGAAATAATGAATTCTCAGTGTAATGTAAGTGTGGTCATACTGCTTACCTGTGGTTGTAAAAGTAAGTGCTCCCATGCATGAATTAAACTCTCCACAATTCCTTCTCCAAATAAACCTGCATCAACGGTTTCTGTTACAACCAGGGACACTCTATAGAAAGATTTTTTTAAAGATACATGTAAGTAAAATGTCATGCTATCTATATAAATATGTCAAAGCTGAGGGGAAAATGTTCTTACAAACAGAAACAGCCGACATGAAAAAAAGTCTAATACATTTCATTTGAATATCTACCCCTGAATCTTAAGATGGTCAATATTTATTTAAAAAATTATTTATTTATTTGAGAGAGAGGGAGACAGAAAGAGAGGCAGATATATATATATATATATATGGGGGGGGGATATAATGGGTGCACCAGGGCCTCTAGCCATGCAAACAAACTCCAGATGCACATGCCCCCTTATGCATCTGGCTTACATGAGTACTGAGGAATCAAACCTGGGTCCTTAGGCTTCAGAAGGATGGGTCTTAACTGCTGAGCCATCTCTCTAGCCCTTGAGGTCAACTTTTGTCTTCACTGCTCCTTTTCTTGCTCTGAGGACGAAAGAGCCAATACAACCTCCCCTGGGGCTGTTGCCTCCTTGGTTCCTCTTCCACTAAGTCTTTAAGAATAGGTGCTATTACTGGGCGTGGTGGTGCACAGCTTTAATCCCAGCACTCGGAGGCAGAGGTAGGAGGATCACTGTGAGTTCAAGGCCACCCTGAGACTACAGAGTGAATTCCAGGTCAACCTAGGCTAGAGTGAGACCCTACCTCAAAAAAACAGAAAAAAAAAAAGAATAAGTGCTATTTCTAGTCTCCTTCCTTAACACTAACCCTCAGTTTCTTATTGTAACACTCTACATCCGCTACCAGTCAGGTATGTGGGTGTGTGCCTGTAATTACAGTATTTGGCTAATGATCAGGAGTTTAGTCATCCTCAGCTAGAAAGTGAGTTTCAAACCAGCCTAGATTACATGAAAAAGAAAACAAGAAAAAGAAAACATGTGAAAGTAAAAAATATACACACACACATATATACATTTAGTACTTAGGATTACACACATTTAGACTATGAAGACGATCTCATGGCTGGAGAGATGGCTTAGCGGTTAAGGTGTTTCTCTCCAGATCCTACATCAGCCAGACGCACAAAGGTGAGGCAAGTGTTGAAGGTCGCAAGGGCACACAAGGTGGCACATGCATCTGGAGTTTGACTGCTGTGGCTAGAGGCCCTGGTGTGCGAATTCTCTATCTCTATCTCTCTTGTTTTTGCATTAAAAAAAAAAAAGCTTTAAGATGTCCCACAACTGATGAGTGGATAATGAAGATGTGGCACATTTACACAATGGAGTTCTACTCAGCATTAAAGAAAAATGAAGTTATGAAATTTGTAGGAAAATGGATGCATATGGAAAGGATTATACTTAGTGAGGTAGCCCAGGCCCAGAAAGCCAAATGTCACATGTTCTCTCTCATCTGTGGATACTAGCTACAAATGATTGGACTTCTAAGTGAGTAAAAATAAGACTCAGTAGCAGAAGCCAGTAAGCTAGAAAGGGGATATAAAGGGAATAGAAATGGGGGACTTAATAGGATGGTATTGTGTGTGTGTGTGTGTGTGTGTGTGTGTGTGTGTGTGTGTGTGTAGAAGAACAGATTAATGGGGGTGAAAAGGCCTAAGTGAGGTCAGGGGAAGAGACTGATTAAAGGAATGGTGGAGGGAGGGCTAATCAAAATCTAAGAGGATATTAAAAAGTCATATGGAAACCTGCTTTTCCGGACAATGGAACACTCAGAAGCCATAGATTGTTACTAGAAACTTTTCAGTGCCAGGGATAGGATACCTTCCAGTGAGTTGTTGGCCAGGGAGGTCACAGATACCCCCAAAACATTATAGGCCATTGCCGAGGCCCTTGGTTTCCCACCAGGAATAGATGGTAAGACCCTATTGCTGAAGACTCCACATACTTCAGTGGCAAGTTCACTGAGAAAACCTGCTGGAGCTGAGCTGAAAGCCTCCTCCATGAGGACTAGCTGACAGAAAGTTGGAAAAAGCTACACTGCATGCAGGTCAATGGGAGAGAAAACACCAGTGAAGGTACTCAACAGTGAACACTGCAAGCTTTAAATTTGGCCAGCCAGGCCAAATGAGCCAACAGGTGTAATAGTGGCATGTCTGTTATGGGGGAAACCAACTGCTCTCTAATTGGACTGGAGGCCTGCTCCATGGGAGGGCACACATCCCTGATACTGAAAACATACGACAGGGGTAGTCATGAGCCCAAATGGTGTAATGTCTGCTGGAGTCTCGCTAAATGCATATACTATGCTCACCAAACTGCCCAGTAAGCACTTCTCTTAATGTCCACACCCATATATTAATGCTACTCTCAGTTTTGGTTAGAGAAGCCTCTCTTTTCAAACAGTGGTGGCAACCTTGGGATGATTCAGAAGGCACCATGGTGCTGAGAAGAAGTGACAGAGGAGTGCTCAGCACTGAAACGTCTCAAACTTACCTTCCAAGGCTCAGGGTCCATTGCAGAAGAGGGGGCGGAAATAATGTAAGAGCCAAAGGAAGAGTAGGACTCCTTACAACGTGCTCCTCCAGACACAAAATGGCCTGGATATCCATGACCTCACAGTGCCTGACACTACCTACATAAGACCATCATAATAGGAGGAAAAGATCATGACATCAAACTGAAAAGAGAGGCTGATTGAGAGGGGGAGGGGATATGATGGAGAGTGAAGTTTCAAAGGGGAAAGTGGGGGAGGGAGGGAAATAACATGGGATATTGTCTACAATTAAAGAAGTTGTCAATAAAAACAAAAATTAAAAAATAAATATATTACTAAAAAAAAGCTTTTAAAAAAAGAATATCTCTGATCATCTAGTCCAACATTTTGAAGTCTAAACATTTGCTTAAAGTCAAAAGTGAATTAATAATGGTCAGAAATAAAATTCTTTATCGGGGGGTGAAGAGATGGCTTAGTGGTTAAGGTGGTTGCCTGCAAAGCCAAAGGACCCCAGTTCGATTCTCCAGGACCCACGTAAGCCAGATGCACCTGGAGTTCATTTGCAGTGGCTAGATGCCCTGGTGCCCCCATTCTCTCCACACCCCCACCTCTTTCTCTCAAATAAATAAATAAAATATATTTCAAAAAAATAAGCCAGGCATGGTGGCGCACACCTTTAATCCCAGTGCTCAGGAGGCAGAGGTAGGAGTATCGCTGTGAGTTCGAGGCCACCCCGAGAGTACATAGTGAATTCCAGGTCAGCCTGAGCCAGAGTGAGACCCTACCTTGACAAACCAAAAAAATAAAATAAAATAAAATTCTGTTTTTGTTGTTGTTTGTTTTGTTTTTCGAGGTAGAGTCTCTCACTCTAGCCTAGGTTGACCTAGAATTCACTATGTAGTCTCGGGGTGGCCTCGAACTCTCGGCCATCCTCCTACCTCTGCCTCCTGAGCACTGGGATTAAAGGCATGTGCCACCATGCCCAACTAAAATTCTTATTTCAATGGATTCAAAACCAGTAATTCTAACAAGTTTATCTTGGAGAAAAATAAAAATTGAGGGGCCTTAATCGCTTGCTCCTCTTTCCTTCTCTTAAACTAATAAAGTCTCTCTAAACTTTAAGAAAAACCTACTAATTGAATCACATGAGTTGTTGATTTATGTTATGAGTTTACTGTGTTCACCATCCCAAATAACTACGTTGAAATTATAACCCTAACATGGCTGTATTTGGAGACAAAGCCTTCAGGAGGCAATTAAAGACAAATGAAGCCTTCAGCCCAGAGCCCTAATCCAACAAGACTGGTATCCTTGTAAAAGAAGAAACGCTGGTGATGGCTCACGCATAGAGGAAACCTGTATATGGACACAGACAACAGGGAGTCAACGCAAGACAAGAAAAGAACCTCCATCTGGAAAAATAGTGTCTGGGAGGGCCAAGGAAATGGTTGAATGGTTAATGATGTTTGCTCACAAGCCTACTGGCCTGGGGTTCAATTCCCCAGCCACCCATGTAAAGCCCAAAGGGTATTCTTTTGCAGTGGCAAGAGACCCTGTCACACGTGTGAATAAATAAATAAATAAATAATTTAAAAATTTTTTAAGAGCCAGGTGTGGTGGCACACACCTTTAATCCCAGCACTCAGGAGGCAGAAGTAGGAGGATCGCCATGAGTTCAAAGCCACCCTGAGACTACATGATGAATTCCAGGTCAGCCTGAGCTAGAGTGAGACCCTACCTCAAAAAAAAAAAACAAAAAAAAAAAAAAAAAATTAAGTGTCTCTTCTTTAAAACCTAAACACTGTGATATTTTGCTACTGCAACCACGTAGACCAAGACAATGGCGCTTTTCTATAAAACGCGTTTGCACCAGCTTTCTCATCTGATAGACGTCTTCCGTGAGAATAGTGTTAATAAGAACAGTGCAGACACTGTTAAAAATGGAAGGCTTCTAAACAGCCACTGTTCAAATAACAACAGAGTACCACAAAGTTTCCCTAAATATAAAGTGAATTTAACTAGTACGAGCAAACATGACCCAGAAGAAGTTCCACAAGTCAAGTCCACGTGCAGAGAAGAGAAGCTCTGCTCCCTACAAGGACAGTGCTGGGCTGACCACTCACAAATCCCTTCTCATGCTAGACTCCGTGACCCTGCGGATCCGGTCACAGTGAGGTACACACTGAAACCAAAACTGCTGGGAGTGTATTTAAAGCACCTAAAGGACGCCAGGCAAACCTTTCACAAATGAGACTCGCAAAGCTTCATCCAAACGAGAACAGTGACAGGGTGTGGAAATCCGTGGAAACGGAGGTGATCCTAGTTTACTGTGAGGCACACTTATGAGGTAGTTACTGATCACACAGATTGTTTCATCCACTTTAATCAATTAGAGCACTGGAATTAAGAAGCAAAGGAACTTGTTCAAGGTCAAGTGTTTTTTTTTTTTTTTTTTTTTGGTTTTTCGAGGTAGGGTCTCACTCTGGCCCAGGCTGACCTGGAATTCACTATGTAGTCTCAGGGTGGCCTCGAACTCACGGTGATCCTCCTACCTCTGCCTCCCGAGTGCTGGGATTAAAGGCATGCGCCACCACACCCGGCAGGGTCAAGTGTTTTTTAAAGAATTATTTCTTTCTTTAGTTATTTGCATGTGTGTGCGTAGAGGAAGTCTTGCCAACGCAAGCCAACACCAGGGGCACTCACCACTCTGGCTTTACAAGGGTGCTGGGGAACCACAGCTGGCAGGCTTTGCAAGCAAACACCTTTAATCATTGAGCCCCTCAACTTTCTTTATTAAATTCCTTGTTGAAAATTTTTCTCAAGATGTTTAAGTATTTTTAGGAGGTATATGGTATTATGAAAATACATCTTCTACTAAATTGATATCCCTATCTTCACAAAAGGAAGATATTTGTATTTTTGTTAAGACTAGAAGCTACAAATGTGTCTTAATTTAAAAAATAATGCCAGATGCACAGTGGCCCATGTATCTGGAGTTTGTATGTGGCTAGAGGCCCTGGCATGTCTATTCTCTCTCTGCTTGAAAATAAATAAATAATTGATAAAAATTTAAAATAAATAAATTAATGAATTATAAACATTTTAGTTTACAGGGCCATACCTTTCTTAAAAGTATTTTTCTTTATTTGCAAGCAAGCAAAGATGGAAGAAAGTGAGGCAGAATGGGTGTGCAGGGCCTCCAGCCACTGCAAACGAACTCTAGATGCATTCAGAATCTTGTGCATCTGGCTTTACATGGGTACTAGGGAATTGAACCTGGGTTGTTAGGCTTTGCAAGCAAGTGCTTTAACCACCAAGCTGTCTCTCCAGCCCCCAGGGTAATACCTTTCAGGAATGTGTTTTGGAATTTCTAGGTCAAGCGACTTCATATGCAGGAGCTTTATCCCAGTTTCCATCTTGTTTGCAGCCACTACATCACAGGCAAGCTCATACATGGTCTTGGATAACTCGCAGGCATACACTGACTGTGCTCCGGCTTTCTTAGCAAACATGCTACAAAGGGGGAAAAAAACGTTGTATTTTTTTCATATTTCAGTAGGTGAAGGGTATTGTTAACATGGGTTTCCTTTCACTCTTTACCCTCCCCATGATTTGGTCTGTACTTCAGCTAGTATTCTTGTTTAGGAACAGTCACTCAATAGATTATTGAGACACACCTGGCAAGAACATGCATCACAGGTATTCTAGATTCCTCCAGAATGTTCACACAATAATGTTCTTATATTAATGAAATTCAAAATTTCAGTTGTAATTCCAATTTTTTCTTAGTAGTTTTCTCCAGCTCTTGAGAAATAACTTATGGTAAAAACACAGTAATAACATTAATAACAATAATAAGAATGAACAACCCAACTCTATGATGAGAAATGACTTCTACTTTTAAATCCCAATGTTCTAACTTTGGGATCTGGCAACATCTTTAATTTACATTATTATACATGTCAATATCATTAAAGTAACAGTTACAACAAACCTTAGTATCCCGGTTCCTGCTCCAATGTCCAAGACACTCTTGGAGCCCGTGCGCACCGCCTTCTGGATGGCGGCGTCGTAGATCCTGTTCCTCATGGTGTCATTCAGCATGATGAAGTGCCAGCGCTCCACCAGCCAGTTTGCAACACGATGAAAATTCTCCTTTGCATCATTGAAATCAGGGTTTAGCTTCACTGCTTTGCGAAAATACCCAGCTGCCTCATCTCTAAAGCCCATTCTAGGAAAGGTGGTAAGAACGAGAGAAGACGCAGGGGAAGCAAGTTAGTCTTTATAAATTACGACTGTGTCCAGTGTGTTTTATAGTGCATCGTGTGCTATTCTGTTGCACAGTAAAAAGATACTCCTTCCTTCATGATAACTTTAAATATATTTTATTAATTTATTTATTCGACAGACAGAAAGATGCAGAGAGAGAAAATGGCACGTCAGGGCCACCAGCCACTACAATCAAACTGCAGGTGCATACGCCCCCTTCTTCATCTGGCTTACGTGGGTACTGGAGAGTTGAACCAGAATCCTTTGGCTTTGCAGGCAAATGCCTTAACCACTAAGCCATCTCTCCAGCCCCATGCTAACTTATATATATATACACACACACATTAACCTTGGGAATTAATTTGAAACTAAAATATGAGTGCCTGTCATTTGACATAACATTGCTTTTTGTTAGAATGTGGTCCCATTTGAAGTCCAGAATGTCTTAACCATACTCAAAGTGAATGGTCTGATGAAGTTTCTTTAAAATTGACAAAATGGTTAAAGGTGAGGAAGTATGAGTGAGAGGGATTCTACCAGCTCAGCTTTGCGGCTCAGAGCTGGTCCACACATTTCTGGTTAGGGATAGAGAAGCATAAAAATGGACAGTGTTAGTGATACATACAGCAGTGTGGTCCTGGTGGATAGCCAAGCATGTGGTCAGGGCGCTCACACGTTGAAAAAAGTTGTGTTCTCCTGAAATCTGACATTATGTGAGCTACATACTATCCGTGTACAGTGCAATCATACTGGCTTAAAAACAATGAGATATTTTAAAACTGGGCAAGGGGATCTTCACGGTTTGAGAAGCATTGTTCTAGATAGTTTGATAGTCTCTCCCTCTTTTTTGCTATTTTTTATTTGTTTATGCATTAAAAATAGTAAGTTGTGAAAAAAAATAGCAAGTTGTGGGGCTGGAAAGATTGGTTAGCTATTAAGGTACTTGCCTGCAAAGCCTAAGGACCCAGGTAAGATTCCCCAGTACCCATGTAAGCCAGATTCACAAGGTGGCACAGAGTTCGTTTGCAGTGGCTGGAGGCCCTGGTGCACCCATTCTCTCTCTCTAGCTGCCTCTTTCTCTCTTTCTCCCTCTCAAATAAATAAATAAAAATTTTAAATTAGTTGTTATGAAAAAAGAAATTAGTTGTTACAGAAGTCATCAATAAAAAATTTTTTTAATAAGTATAAGGCATGTAACATAATGAATCAATCTTTGCCCTAAGTTTCATGAGTTTACTGAGCAGCTGCAATAGAAAAATCACATTATTTTGACAGCTAGAACTTCTTTTAACAAATAATTGTTTAAAAAAAAGATTTTTTTCGGGGGGGGGGCTGGCTTTAAATTCACGGGAGGCAGAGGATTGCCATGAGTTCAAGGCCACCCTGAGACTACAAAGTGAATTCCAGGACAGCCTGAGCTAGAGTGAGACCCTACCTCAAAAAACAAAACAAAATAAAAAAAATTTTTAACAAAAATCTTCTATGTATCTCTACATTTTTGAGGCATTCCATTTGATACTATAACAAATGTTTATAATCCCATATATATAATGAATCCCATATAGAGTTTACATTATCACTCATAGATTACTTTTAAAGATATTTATGAAATATCTCTACATACTGGACAACAACAACAACAAAAAAGAGTATAATAATGAGATTACTGATCAATCATACCTTCCCCAGAGCCCTGGCCACTGGAGACAAAGCTTCCAGCTAAGAGAATGCACACACATTCAAGAGCAATTTTGTGGTCACTTAGGAGCTGTGCAGCTCACTATTAGCAACATCACAGGTTAGGTGGGCAGGACTTGAGGAAAAGGGAATCAGTGCAGAAATGCCTGAGACTAGCTAGAAGGAGCAGGGCATTCGCCAGTTAATGAAATTGCTTACATCTGAACAAGCCACTTGCCAACCATGTTCTTTCCCCGTGACTTTGGAGTTTTCCAATTCAGAGGCAATGCTAACCTTGCACTGCCATTCCTGTGTACTCTCAGAAAAGTTTATGCACACATGCTGGTGGTAGAGCGAGTTAGCCGGCTGGCCACACTGGTATCCTTTGGAAAGTCTGCTGAGGAGGTGAGTCCTTGACTGGCCTTTGGAAACTTGTATTTCGAGAGGGCCCCATCGCCCTAACTGATAAAGGTGGCTTACTTACCTCAACTGTTTGTGCAAACAATGTGGTTTAGGTTGGATACCAGCTTTATTTGGGGAGTCTAGAATGTGGGCATGTACCAGGCAGATGTGGTACCTAAGTGTCTAGCCTCCAGGAAGAGTTCTGGGCACTAAGCCCCGAGGAGCTTCCTTATTCCATACGTGTCGTAGTGACTCCCTGCTGGGGGAGGAAGGGGTTGTGTGACATCATCGAGAGGACCGGAGGAAACCATCCCTGGGTTCTTATAGACTTGGCCCCTTTACCTTTTCCCATGTCACAGTTAGAAACCACAACCAAGATTTTGTTGTTGTTGTTTGCTTTGTTTTGTTGTTCAAGGTAGGGTTTCACTCTAGTCCAGGCTGACCTAGAATTCACTGTGTAGTCTCAGGATGGCTTCGAACTCACGGTGAGCTGCCTCTCAAGGGCTGGAATTAAAGTCGTGCACCACCATGCCCAGCTTGAATTTTTAAATATATTTTATTTATTTATTGGAGGGAGAGAGAATGGGCGCACCAGGGCCTCTAGCCACTGCAAACAAAGTCCAGACACATGCACCGCCTTCTGCATCTGGCTTACATGGGTACTGGGGAATTGAACCTGGGTCCTTCAGATTCACAGGCAACAACCTTAACTATTAAGCCATCTCTCCAGCCTCCCGGGACTATGATTTTTAACTGTGAGCCCTCCTAGCTAATTAGCAAATCCAAGACTAATCTTAGAGATTCCCAACACAGCCAGTTATTGACTTAGCACCATACTCACTCACCCTTTCTGCCTGCTATGTGAAAAATCTATCTGGCCCTGGCATTTTCCAGTTGCCAATTGGTGAAAGTGCTGGGGTGAAGGGCTCTGCGTTCTACTTCCACTTTGCTCAAGGCCTCCACACCAAGCTCCCCACATGCATGGTAGCCAGGGGCACCCAATGATGGGCAGCTTCCCCAGGGTTTCACCCTCCTGGAGCACTTCTAACAGCATGCCTTGTGCTTGATACTTCCCATAAGGCTTTCTCTTACATCCCCAAAGCAAATTTCTAGCAAGTTCCAGAAAAGCTATTTACCAGGTCCCTGGCAAGGCACTGCAGTGACTTCTATGCCAAGGTATGAACCATACTTCTACCCTTTCTATCAAGGACTGGATACAAGTCCTGAGGGGGAACTCTTCCTTAAATACTGTATCTCAGCCCCAGAAATAGTGACCATTACATAGAATATTAAATCATAACAGAATTGCCACAATAATACACACTGTTATCTTGTATCTCCACAGTCTTTTGTTTGTTTTTCCAAGGTAGAGTCCCACTCTAGCCCAGTCAGACCTGGAACTCACTCCGTAGCCCCAGACCAGCATTGATCTCCATCAATCCTCCTACCTCTTCCTCTCAAGTGTGGGATTAAAAGCGTGCACCACCACACTTTGCACCGGATACTCTTTTCAGGTCTGCTATTACTCATAATCCCCCATTGCTCTAATCCCCTGTTGGAATTACTGTCAACAGCCTGGCATGGTGGCACATATGCACAGTCTCAGACACTTGGCAGCTAAGGCAGGGGCTCCACTCGAGCACACAAGTTCAAGATCGCACTGGGCAACACAGTGCGACTCCATGTCAAAAATGAAACAAAACATATCACCGTGTAATTAATTTATCCCTGAGGCAGATGGATACAGAATAATCCCTATCAAGAAACGACGAGCTTTCCGATCCGCCATCTGCGGTGGGGCCACCACCAAGATGCAGATTTTCGTGAAAACCCTTACGGGAGGACCATCACGCTCGAGGTTGACCCTCGGACACTACAGAAAATGTAAAGGCCAAGATCCAGGATAAGAAAGGAATTCCTCCTGACCAGCAGAGGCTGATCTTTGCTGGTAAGCAACTGGAAGATGGACGTACTTTGTCGGACTACGACATTCAAAAGGAGTCCACGCTTCATCTTGGGCTGAGACTTCATGGTGGTGCTAAGAAAAGGAAGAAGTCTTACACCAGTCCCAAGAAAAATAAGCACAAAAGAAAGAAGGTTAAGTTAGCTGTCCTGAAATATTATAAGGTGGATGAAAATGGTAAAATTAGCCGCCTTCATCAAGAGTGTCCTTCTGATGAATGTGGGGCTGGGGTTTTTATGGCCAGCCACTTTGACAGACATTACTGTGGCAAGTGTTATCGGACTTACTGCTTCAACAAACCAGAAGACAAGTAATTGTATGAGTTAATAAAAGCCTCAGACTTAAAAAAAAATAATAATAAAAAAAAGGAAAGAAAAGAAAAGAAACGACAAGATCACCACAAACCTGAAGAGATGCTCTCCCATACTATTGCAGATCACTTCATCATCAGGAAACAGTTCCAACGCCTGCTCGTAGCAACCGAGTAAGTCCGGTATTCGATTGAGCGCATCCAGCTCTTCAGCCCATCGGAAAAGTGTATACTGAAAAGTTTCCTTTAAAGCAGAACCGAACATGTAAATCAGTGAATAAAGAATATACAAGTGAAGGGGAAAGTGGGGGAGGGGAAGGAATTATATTATCATGTTTTATTGTCTGCAAGCATGAAAGTTGTCAATAAAAGAATATACAACACTGAGAAGTCCAGACAGTGGAACTATGACTGAATGATCACCTAATATTTCATTCAATTTTAGTCAGCACAAATATTCATATTCAAAAAGCAATGTTACCATCAACCAGCCACAACATGCACAATTAGTGTGACCTCTCCATGCAGCTGCATGTCACACACTCCCGACTCTCTCCTTGCTCTTTTCGTGTGGGCAGCTGTGTTTCAGGAGTCTGTCCTTGGTCATCTTCTTTCTTCTTACTCATCCCCAATGTACTGGCTACCACTAGTGGCTGCCACCAAATGGTGCTACATCTATATTAACAGGTTCTCTTCTGAGCCCCAGAAATGCAAAAACAGCTACTGTTTGGTCACTTCAACCAGACAGGCATTGGATGCCCCACCTCCTCAAGTTTAGCTTGATCCTAGTATTCCCTCATCAATCAAAATGAACTTGAGAGATGGCTTAGTGGTTAAGGCACTTGCCTGCAAAGCCTAAGGATCCAGGTTCGACTCTCCAGGTCCCACATAAGCCAGATGCACAAAGTGACACAAGCACACAAGGTCACACATGCACACAGGTGGAACACGCATCTAGAGGTTGATTGGAGCAGCTGGAGGCCCTAGAGCAACAATTCTCTCTCTCTCTTGCTCTCACATTTGCTCTCTCACATGAAAAAAAAAAAGTTGGACTTGCCTCAAAAAAAATTGATGTTTGAGTTGCTGACTTGAATCATAAAAATAATAAAAAAAAAAAAAAAACACAATGAGGGGAGCCAGGTGCAGTGGTGCACACCTTTAATTCCAGCACTTAGGAGGCAGAGGTAGGAGGATCACCAAGAGTTCAAGGCCACCCTGAGACTACATAGTGAATTCCAGGTCAGCTTGAGCTACGGCAAGACTGCCTGGGAGAATGGTGGGGGGGGGAGACCACAATGAGGGGAGTTTGAGAGGTTGCTCAGAGGTTAATCCTAAGAACCCACGTTTGTTTCCCCAGATTCCATGTAAGCCAGGTGCACAATGTGACACATGTGCAAGGTTGCACATAGCACAAGGTGGCACGTGTCTAGAGTTTGATTACAGTGGCTAGACGCCCTGGCATGCCAATTCTCTCTCTCTCTTATTAAAAAAAAAGTCCAAGCCGGCTGTGGTGGTACACGCCCTTAATCCCAGCACTTGGGAGGCAGAGGTAGGAGGTTTGCCGTGAGTTTGAGGACACCCTGAGACTACATAGTTAATTCCAGGTCAGCCTGGCCCACAGTGAGACCCTACCTCAAAAAAAAAAAAAAAAAAAAAAAAAAAAAAAAAAAAAGTCCAGTCTGTTGGGTTAGCCTCAAACACACACACACACACACACACACACACACACACACACACACACACAAATGAAGGGCTGGAGATATGGCCCAGCAGTTAAGGCACTTGCTGAGAAGCCTAGGGACCCAGGTTTGATTCCCTACTACCCATGTAAAGCCAGATGCACAAGGTGGTGCATGCATCTGGAGTTTGACTGCAGTGGCAGGAGCCCTGGCATGTCCATTCTTTTTCTCTGTCTCTCAAATAAACAAAAAATTAAATAAGAATTTTTAAAAACCACAATGAGGAGGTCTGAGGAGATGGCACAGCAGTTAAAGGTGCTTGCTGGCAAAGACTGATGACCTGGGTTCAAATCCCCAGTATCCACATACAGCCAGGTTCATAAAGTGGCATGCATATCTGGAGTTTAACTGTAGTGGCAGGAAGCTCTGGTGCACCCATTCTCTCTGTCTCTCTTCTATCTCCCTCTGCCTGCAGGTAAATAGATAAAATTATTTAGGGCTGGGGGGGTGGCTTAGTGGTTAAGGCATTTGCCTGCAAAGCCAAAGGACCCAGGTTCGATTCCCCAGAACCCACATTAGCCAGATGCACAAGGTGGCGCATGCATCTGGAGTTTGTTTACAGGTGGCTGGAGGCCCTGGCACATCCATTCTTTGTCTCTCTCTTTCCCTCTTTCTCTTTCCCAAATAAATAAATAAAAATTATTTTAAAAAATAATAACATGAGCCAGGAGTGGTAGCACATGCCTTTAATCCCAGCACTCAGGGAGGCAAAAGTAGGAGGATTGCTGTGAGTTCAAGGCCAGCCTGAGACTACAGTGAATACCAGGTCATCCTGGGCTAGAGTGAGACCCTACCTCAAGGAAAAAGAAGATTAAGCTTAACAACACTTTAAATCATTTTCATATGCCTTACACAGAAGTCAATAACTGAAACTGAACCTTGAGAGTTCAGACCCCAACAAAATATTTCAATTTAAAAAAATTAGGGCTGGAGAGATAGCTTAACAGTTAAGGTGCTTGCCTGCAAGCCGAAGGACCCAGGTTCGATTCCCCAGGAACCACATAAGCCAGATGCACAAGGTGGCACATGTGTTTGGAGTTCAGGTACAGTGGGTGGATGCTCTGGCATGCCTATTTTCTCTCTCTCTCTTACTCACTCACTCACTCTTGCTCTCAAATAAACAAAATAAAATAAAATATTTTAAAACATTAGCTGGGTGTGGTGACTCACACCTTTAATTGCAGCACTTGGAAGGCAGAAGGAGGATTGTGGTGAGTTCAAGGCCAGCCTGAGACTACATAGTGAATTCCAGGACAGCCTAGACTACAGTGAGACCCTACCTCAAAAACACAAAAACAACAAGAAAAAAATGACACAACCGGGCATGGTGGCACACGCCTTTAATCCCAGCACTTAGGAGGCAGAGGTAGGAGGATCACCATAAGTTCAAGGCCACCCTGAGACTACAGAGTGAATTCCAGGTCAGTCTGGGCTAAAGTGAGACCCTCCCTCGAACCCCCCCCCAAAAAAAGACAGTGTCTCCAGGCTGCCCTCAAACTATGTACCCTAGGATAACCTTGAACTCTTACCTTTCTATCTCCATCTACTAAATGCTATAACACAGGCTTGCCCCTCCATGCTAGTTTATGTGGCACTGGAGACAGAACCCAGGGTTTCATGTATGCTAAGCAAGCACTCTACTACCTGAACAACATCCCCAGCCCTGAGGTCCTTCAGTCCGCTGCTGCCCACATAGAGAAGCAAAGTACCTCATTACACCACCACAACCTCTCACCTAGGCAACAGGTCCTGACCTTTACACTGGGTGTCTGTGTATGACAAGGGTCTTGATGCTACTGACATCTAGTGGACAGAGGACAAAGCTGCTACTCGACCCTGTACAAGGCACAGGACCCCCCAGCACAAGGAGTGATGCATGCAAAATACCCACAGTGCACAGGTGGAGAGATCCTGGGCTAAATAAAGGTAAGTAGCCTGCAGCAGGAAATGGCGTGTGCATAAGCTGTCAAGATTTTTTTGTTTTGGGATTTTTTTGTTTGTTTTTTTGAGATAGGGTCTCACTCTGGCCCAGGCTGACCTGGAATTCACTATGTAGTATCAGGCTGGCATCGAAGTCACAATGATCCTCCTCTGCCTCTGGGATTAAAGGCGGCGCCACCACAGCTAAGTTGTCAGTTTTGAAATGTACATTCTAAAACTATTTGGGGGAAAAAGTACTGCAGTCCAACAGGACAACTGTTGAAAACAATCAGTAATTGAAGGTTAAAGATACACCATCAAATAATTACCTTAGAATAATCGTTTACTTCATTCAACCACAGAGACCCACAGCGTTCCTTCTACACACAACAGGTCCGAATGCAAACGCTCCAAGGTAGGAAAGAGCAAATTTAAATGAGATAAAGGGAGAGGAGCAGATTACCACCGTCCTCAGTTGCAATTGGAGGGCCTGCCGAATCTTAAGGAAGACGGAAGATCTGTAATACAGATGTGACTCTACTTGTTTTGTTGCAAAACACCTGGCTGGGTTAAAGATGAGATGGCTTAGCGATTAAGGCGTTTGCCTTCAAAGCCGAAGGATTCCAGTTCGATACTACAGGACCCACGTAAGCCAGATGTACAAGGGGCGCATGCATCTGGAGTTCGTTTGCAGTGGCTGGAGGCCCTGGCGCACCCATTCTCTCTCTCTCTTTCTCTCTCAAATAAAAAAAGCATATATATATATATTTTAAAGATGAGATGGACTGCATCTACAAACCAATAGCAGATCCATCTCCACAGTGGACAAATGACTCAAGCTCGAACTAGGGTACTACTGGTGGTGGGCTTGTCGTGGATCTGAACAAAATAAAAGGAGTCATGGGGAATGGGTAAATGTAAATAGCAACCCTCAGCCATACACCCTCTCTCTCTCTCTCTCTCTCTCTCTCTCTCTCTCTCACACACACACACACACACACACACACACACACACACATATCTTTGTGGTTTCTAACATGAGCACCTGCCAGCAAGTTAGAGGAAGTGAGGACCTCACCTTCACTTCGTCTTTGAGCTCCGGAGCCAGGCTGAGCACCAGGAGGTAATGGGCATAGGCAGTGCCAAAGTCCCGGGCGCCCAGACAGTGCTCCGCGCTCTGCAAGGACCGCGACAGCAGCTGCTCCCGGCCGGCTGCACCCGCGCCACCGCGGGCGTCCCGGCGGCTCCTGGGCCGCGGGTTCGGCATGGCGGCGTGAGCCCTTGGATGCTCGCGGGAGGACGCTGCGATCCAGAGAACCAGAAAACGGACCCCAAGTACCGAGCCTCGGGGACCGGCTCACGACCGGACCGAGGGAGATCACCCGCGAGCGAGCCAGCGCGCGCCCCGCCCAGCCGTAAGCCCCGCCCCCTCCACCGCTGGAAAGCTGCGCGCGCATGGCGAGCGGCGGCGCCGGGTCCGCGCGCGGTGATGACGTTTCGGAGCGCGTCGATGACGTTGGAGCGCGCGGTGATGACGTCGTCCGCGCATCGCCGCCGCGTCAGCGCTCTCGCCTTCCCTCCGGGGTGGAACAGCGAGGTGGTAACCTCACCTGTGAGTAGTAACAGGTGGTCCTTCGGACCCTTCGCTCTGGTTCGGACCCGATTTGACCGGCTGAAACCAGATTTGTCGGTGAGTGGCGTGGACGGGATCGTCGGTCGTCTTTGCAGGGACGCTGCTGGAGGCGTGCGCGCTGGTACCGGGTGTGCAGCGGGGAGCCCCTGACCTGGAGCTCTGCGAACTGGACCTTGGGGTCACACCCAGAGGAGCAAGAGCCCGCAGCCATTAGGAGCAGCAGTACCACCCAGGTGCACATTTCCTAGAAACCGTGGTCTGCATCCAGAGGGCTTCCTTCAGGTGTAGCCCCGAGTTGTATAATTAAGCGTTTTAGAAGGTAATGGAAGGTTATAGGAATCATGATTTGAAAGATGTCCTGGGGGGGGCTGGAGAGATGACTTCGCGGTTAAGGCGTTTGCCTGCGAAAGCTGAAGGACCCAGGTTGACTCCCCAGGACCCACATAGGCCAGATGCACAAGGGGGCGCATGTGTCTGGAGTTCGTTTGCAGTGGCTGGAGGCCCTGACGTGTCCATTCTTTCTCTTTCTATCTACCTCTTTCTCTCAAATAAAATAAATAATTAAAACTTTTTTTTTTTAGGGAAGTTTCATAATGGACCAAGCAGAGAGAGAGAAAGCCAACCAGCCACCACAGCACACAGAGTAAAACTACAGCCAAAAGGTCACACAGCACACTTCAGGAACTCCTGCTAAGCACATTTGCATATCTTTACAATGGAATCTCAAACCATCACCACACCTTAAGACCGGCCCCCAGTGACCTTGCCTCTAGCAAGGTGATTGCAGATGCAAACTATAAAGTAATAAAACATTGAATATATTGGGGGACATATATTCAAACTGCCACATTCCGCCCCTGGCCTCCAATATATTTAGCTCCTGGCCCCCAATAGATTTATAACTATCACACATTGTAAATTGTACTCAGTCCAATTTCAAAGGTTCTCACAGTCTTGATCAACTTAAGATAGTGAGTCCTATAAAATCAAACAAGTTAAATACTTTCAACATGTAAAGGCACAGAGTAAACATTTTAACTGGTATAAGGTATAGCAAGGAGAGACTAGAATAATGCAAACTTAACCACCATCAGCAGTCATCAAACTTCTGCAGTTCAAGTTCAATATAACCAGAGACTGACAGTCTCCAGGTTTTCCAATTCCACCCCTCCAGCTGGGCAGAGTCGCCAGGGAAAACTTTCATCCCATGCCAACACTGCACTCCATGGTAGCCCTTATGCACAGTCCTGGTATATCCAAAACATCTTCAGGTCTCCATGCAAACCACGGTCCATCTTCCAAAAGGCTCTTCCAGCCTATTCCTCAGGGACTTCATGCCCTGCCTTTATGCTTCATCTCAGCAGCGGCTCCTGGAACCATGTGCAACTCATGACCATTCCATGCATTTTCATGCTTCCAAAACTAATACCAGGTGTGCAGGACACAGCCATATTCTTAATCCAGGGACAAAATAAACCATAGCCTTGAAAAGCAGGTTCCTTCTCCAGTCAACTCTTTTCAAGAATTTGCATTTTTTTTTTTTTTTTTGGTTTTTCGAGGTAGGGTCTCACTTTGGCCCAGGCTGACCTGGAATTAACTATGTAGTCTTAGGGTGGCCTTGAACTCACGGCAATCCTTCTACCTCTGCCTCCCGAGTGCTGGGATTAAAGGTGTGCGCCACCACGCCCGACAAGAATTTGCATTTTTAACAGTCTTTCCTCAGGCATCCTCTCCATTGTTTTAATGTAAATCAAGTCTGGCCACCTTTTTTCCACCTTCCTTAAGATTGCTAATGTGTTTGACAATAGCAGTTAAACCAGCCTCAATGCTTTTACTTTTAACTTGCTTCAAGTCTTCCAACTTAAAATCTTAAATCTCTCAGTCCACTATCTTTAGCCAAGTACATCAGTCCATTACAAATTTAAGTTTGATCAAACACTCTGGGCCTGGATAGCGGAACGTAGCCATCCCTTATGCCAGTAGCCCAGTTCCAACAAAGTCCTCTGCCTTCTTTCCTTCCCCTTAGAAAGCTCATAAGCCAAGCCTCGAAGTTCAATACTATCTGCACTTAGCATTCTCAAACTCTCATCAGAATAGTCCATAAAACTTGGCTTACCACTCCAGAAGGCATCTTCAGTTGCAAGCACCAAGTCCATGCCCATTCCTCCAAAACAAAGGTTCCAAAAGACGAATATCCACACGGTCAGGTTCATCTCACCCCACTCTCGGTACCACTTTACTGTAGCAGACAGCTTCAGGTTCGCTGAGATGAACTTCCAGACCAGGCACAGTTATGGAGGAAGGGATATTATTTATTGAAGCTTACAGATCCAGGGGAAGTTCCATAATGGCAAGAGAAGTGGCCTGCTCTCCACAGGACCAAGCAGAGAGAGAGAAAGCCAACCAGCCACCACAGCACACAGAGTAAAACTACAGCCAAAAGGTCACACAGCACACTTCAGGAACTCCTGCTAAGCACATTTGCATATCTTTACAATGGAATCTCAAACCATCACCACACCTTAAGACCGGCCCCCAGTGACCTTGCCTCTAGCAAGGTGATTGCAGATGCAAACTATAAAGTAATAAAACATTGAATATATTGGGGGACATATATTCAAACTGCCACACCAGGTAAAGTCAGATGTACAAAGAGGTGCATGCATCTGGAGAACATTTGCAGAGGCTGGGCCCCTAACCCTTGCCATCTTGAAACTACATAGTGAATTCCAGGTCAGTCTGTGCCAGAGTGAGACCCTACCTCAAAAGACCAAAAATAAGTAAAAAGTTGGCCATTTTGTTCCAGGTTTCAAATAGGTTAATGGTGCACAGATTAACAAGAAACAGAAAACTGGCTGAGCATGGTGGCTCACACCTTTAATCCCAGCACTCGGGAAGCAGAAGTAGGAGGATTGCCATGAGTTCAAGGCCACCCTGAGACTACATAGTGAATTCCAGATCAGCCTGAGCTAGAGCAAAACCCTACCTCGAAAAACCAAAAAGAAAAGAAACAAAAAACTAACCATTTTAAATACCAAACAAATTTGTTCTCCAATTCTCAAAAACCCATCCTTTTGTATGCCTTTTTGCCTTCTCTTGGGGGTGATTCTCTGACCCACTTTTCCTCCTGAGCATATGTGGGTGTACATCGTAATCTGTTCTCCAGGAAGCAGTGGGTAATCTTTCCTGTCAGAAGACAGGTCAAAGACAGAGAACTATTTTCAAATACTTTAGTTTGGCACAAGCTAAGGATCGGTTTTTGGTGATTCACTATGTAGTCTCGGGCTGGCCTGAAACTCACAACAGTCCTCTTACCTCTGCCCTCTGAGTGCTGACGTTAAAGATATGTGCCACCACACCCAGATAGTACTCAGGCTTTGAGTACTAAGTCCCCTAACTCCATGTCCACATGAATAAAATTTCCCAAGTCTCCATTCAATCTCTGGTGCCATCTCTGTGTGACTCAGTTTCCTGCAACATAACAATGTAGGTCTAACTATATGGAATGTTTCTTAAATATTTTATTATTTACTAGAGAGAGAGAGAGAATGGGCATGCCAGGGCCTCCATCCACCGCAAATGAACAGATGGTGCAGATGTATGCACCATTTTGTGCATGTAGCTTATGAGGATTCTAGGGAATTGAAGCTGGGTCCTTAGGCTTCGCAAGCAAACACTTAGCCTAACCCACTAAGCCATCTCTCCAGCTGGGGAATGTCTCTTAAGACTGAAATGTAAGGAAAGACACCTGCACTTGGTAGAACTGAGTAGAACATGAAAGGACCACTCAGGGACTAAAAAGTGAATTCTAAGCCAGACTTAGTGGCACACATGTTTAATCCCAGCACCCAGGAGGAGAAGGTAGGAGAATCACTGTGAGTTCAAGGCCACTCTACATAGTGAATTCCAGGTCAGCCTGGGCTAGAGTGAGACCCTACCTCACCAAAAAAAAAAAAAAAAAAAAATGCCAGGCATATATGGTAATACTGTGCAGGAGCGGTGGGGCCTCCAAAAAAACTTTTTTAAAAAGTGTGTTCTAGGGTCTGAGAAAATGTCTCAGCAATTAAAGGCCCCTTGATTGCAAAGTTTTTGGGCCCAGGGTTCAATTCCCAAGCCATCCACATAAGCTGGGTGCAAAAAGTGGCACAAGCATCTTATGTGCATCCACAGTGGCAAGAAGCCTGGTGTAATACACACATATAAATAAGCAAGTAAATAAATAAATGTTTAAACTGGACATGGTGACACACTCTAATCTCAGTACTCAGGAGGCAGTGGTAAGAGGATTGCTGTGAGTTTGAGGCCAGTCTGGGACTACACAGTGAGTTCCAAGTCAGCCTGGGTTACAGTGAGAACCTACCTCAAAAAAACAAAAACAGGGCTGGAGAAGTGGCTTAGTGGTTAAGGTGCTTGCCTGCAAAGCCAAAGGATCCCAGTTCAGTTCTCCAGGACCCACGTAAGCCAGATACACATGGGGGCACATGCATCTGGAGTTCATTTGCAGTGGCTGGAGGCCCTGGCGTGCCCATTCTCTCTCCCTCTCTCTGTGTGTGTCTCTCTCTCTTTCTCCTCTTTCTCTCTCTCTCTCTCTCAAATAAATAAAATATATTTTAAAAAATTTTTAAGGGTGTTCTCAGTCTGGAGACATGGCTCAGGGGTTAAAGACACTTGCTTGCAAAGCCTTGACAGCCTGGGTTCAGTTCCCCAATACCCTGCATAAAGCCAGATGCATAAAGTGGCTAATACAGCTGAAATTTGTTTGCAGTGGCAAGAAGCCCTGAAGTGCCAATTCTCTCTCTCTCTGTTTCTCCTGCTCCCTCCCTCCCTCTCTGTGCAAATAAATAGATTTTTGTTTTGGTTTTTCGAGGTAGGATCTCACTCTAACTTAGGCTGACCTGGAATTCACTATATAGTCTCAGGGTCACCTCAAACTCACAGTGGTCCTCTTACCTGTGCCTCCCACGTTCTGGGATTAAAGGCATGCACCACCACACCAGCTTTTTTATTTATTGTTAGGCAAGTCCAACAGACTGGTCTTTTTTTTTTTTTTTTTTTTAGATAGAATTGGCAGGCCAGGGCCTCTAGCCACTGTACTCGAACTCCAGACACGTGTGCCACCTTGTGCCCATGTGCAGCCTTGGACATGGGTCACTTTGTGCATCTGGCCTATGTGGGATCTAGGGAGGTGAACATGGGTCCTTAGCCTTTGCAGGCAAACACCTTAACCACTGTTGCAGTCAGGTTTACGTTGCTGTCAGGAAACACCAGATCAAGAGCAGCTTGTTAAAAAAAACGAGTTTATTTGACTTACAGACTTGAGGGGAAGCTCCATGGTGGCAGGGGGAAATGATAGCATGAGCAGAGAGTGGACATCACCTCCTGGCCAACATCACATGAACAACAGAAATAAGAGAGTGTGCCAAACACTGGCAAGAGGAAGCTAGTTATAACACCCATAACCCTGCCCCCAGCAATACATGGCCCCCAGGAGGCCTTAATTCCCAAATTGCCATCAGCCAGGGACCTAGCATCCAAAACTAAGTTTATGGGGGACACCTGAATCAAACCACCACAACCACTAAGCCATTTCTCCAGCCCACTGGCTTTAATTTTTTAAATATTTCGTTCATTTATTTATCAGAGAGACAGAGAAAGAGAATGAGCACATAGGGGTTTCCAGCCACTGCAAATGAACTCCAAACACATGGGCCACCTTGTGCATCTGGCTTACGTGGGTACTGGGGAATCAAACATGGGTCCTTAGGCTTTGCAGGCAAGTGCCTTAACCGCCAAGCCATTCTTCCAGCCCCAATAAGTAACGTTTTTCAAAAAGGGTGTTCTAGGGGCTGGGGAAATGGCTTAGCGGTTAAGGTGTTTGCTTGTGAAGCCTAAGGACTCCCGTTCAATTCCCCAGGACCCATGTAAGCCAGATGCACAAGGGGTCGCCTGCATCTGGAGTTTATTTCACTGGCTGGAGTCCCTGGCACACCCATTATTCTCTCTATATATCTGCCTCTTCTCTCTCTTCCTCTATCTTTCTCAAATAAAGAAATTAAATTAAATATTTTTTTAAAAGAGTGTTCTAGTCCAAGAGTTGTCTCTTCTACTTCAATCAGTAATTCTTCCTTACGACATTATTTGTTAGGCTGGGCATGGTGGCACACACCTTTAATCCCAGAACTTGGGAGGCTGAGGTAAGAGCATCACTGGGAGCTCAAGGTCACCCTGAGACTACATTGTGAATTCCAGGTCAGCCTGGGCTACAGAATGAAATGCTATCTCGAGACCCCCCACCCTCAAAAAAAAAACAGACATTGTTTTGCAAAACCAGGTGCAGTTCCTTATATCTATAATTCTAGCCCATGGTAGGAAGTTGTAAGTCTGAGGCCAGCTTGGGCTACACAATGAGTTCCAGGTCAACCTTGACTGAGAGTGAGACCCTCCCTCAAAAAATAAAAAATGGGCCAGGCGTGGTGGTGCATGCCTTTAATCCCAGCACTTGGGAGGCAGAGGTAGGAGGATTGCTGTAAATTCGAGGCCACCCTGAGACTACATAGTCAATTCCAGGACAGCCTGGGCCAGAGTGAGACCCTACCTCGAAAAACAACAACAAAAAAAGATATTTTCTAGCTAGGCCTAAGTTTCAATTTCTCAAGAAGCCTGAACTAAATTCTGGGAAAACAGAACAAAGAACCAAGTCATTTCCTGGAAGGTTTCAGAGATGCCATTAGGCCATTTCCCCCTTTTGGCCCCAGCCAATCAGAAGTAAAAGAATGTAAGAGGCCGGGCATGGTGGCGCACGCCTTTAATCCCAGCACTCGGGAGGCAGAGGTAGGAGGATTGCTGTGAGATCAAGGCCACCCTGAGACTACATAGTGAATTCCAGGTCAGCCTGAGCTAGAGTGAGACCCTACCTCAAAATAAAAAATAAAGAATGTAAGATATACTTGCTAGCCGCTTAAGTGGCCACATTAGGAAACCTTCCCTTCCCTAGAGCCCCCCTCCCTTAGCCTGCGCACATGAAATTATAACCAGTCAAGAGTGCACAAGTTCTAGATCGTTCAAATTAGCCAATTATGTTAGAGGTCTTTGTTTAGCTATGCTTAAAAGGTGCCTGCGAGCTCTTCCCATCATTGCCATTTAGTGTAAATGGTGCCCCCCCCCACATGTTGGACTTCTCTGCCCAATAAATGCTCTATGTTTTTACATGCTATATGAGTCAGAGTCTCCCTTCAGCGATTTTCCGACCCTAACATTTGGTGCATTGGCCGGGAAACACTGAGGACCCCAGACTCAATAGCAGAGTGTTCTAGAAGGGCTGTTGGTTCTCCACCGATTGGTGAGTGGGTGAGTGGAGTGTGCTATTGGTCTGTGTGTAACCAGTCTGCCTGTCAGCTTCTAACAGGTCTGGAGTCCGGACTCAATCTGGAGGCCCATGGAGGTAAGGCTGATGAGCCGCATATTACCTCAGGGCCGGGGGTTTCAGAGGACGCTCCAGACCCCCGTCTGGCAGAGCTGGGCTCCTCACTGTCAGAGCCAGAAGGCTCCAATCTGAATTTAGTGCTGCTGGAAAGCAACGGGCTGCAACCGTCTGGTGGAGCTCGCTTGTGAGAAAGGCCGCCATCCGCAGCTTTTTGGTTTCTTTTTTGTTTCCTGGGAAGTCTGTTCTTGTGTCTGTGTGTCTGTGTCGATTTTGTTTTCATTTACTTGTTAGTGAAATACTTGTAAATAGTCATGGGGCAGACCACAAGTTCTACTCCATGGGACTTGGTTCTGACCCATTTTAAGGACTTCTGACATATGGTGAAAAGTCTAGGCTTAATAGTACGATCAGGAAAACTAACCATCTTTTGCATGAGCTAGTGGCCAACTTTCAACATGGGATGGCTGGAAGGGGGGCTTTCCATCTCCCCACTATTTACAGAGTTAAGGATATTGTGTACGGGAGCCCTGGGCACCCTGATCAGGTTCCCTACATCATGGTCTGGCGATGCTTGGTGGAGAGCCTCCCCCCCTCCCCACTGGCTAAGTCCCTTGTGGATACCAACGCCTACGGTCCTGTCTGTAAGGGAGTCAGGGCCACCAAAGGACCATAAGCCGGCAGTCCTGACCCCCCTGTTCCTGAAGAAGATCTGTACCCACCTCCCTACATGCCTCCCCCTGCACCTGAACCCATGCAACAGGCTGGTGATCTGGGACCAGGGGAGGATGAACGAAATGCGGCAAGCCCTCCGCACACGCGGCCCTTACCGCAAGGCAGGCGGATTCCACAATTGCATTGCCCTTGTGAGCTTCGGGCCCTCCTGGTCCTGGCAGGCAGCAATTCATGACTTACATTCCCTTTTCCACTAGTGATCTTTATAATTGGAAAATGCAAAACCCAAAGTTTTCTGATAAGCCTTCAGCCCTGTTAGATCTGCTCGATTCCATAATGAGAACCTACCAACCCACTTGGGATGATTGCCAACAGCTTTGTAGGCTTTGTAGGCAAGTACCTTAACCACTGAGCAATCTCTCCAGCCAGGTTTTGAACAATATTTAAAATAATAGTGATAAACTTTATATATTACAATATGATACATTTTAGGAAAATAATTATATTTTCCAAAACAATATAGTGAGAAAAGTGGCAATGCCTTACATTCACAAATCCGTGTGTGTGTGTGTGTGTGTGTGTGTATACATATATATATTTAAAATATTGACAAATCTTAATAATAGCTTATCCCCCTTTGTATTGTAACATATTGTTTTAGTTGAAGAACAATGAAGAAACTTTGGCCAGTCATAAAGATGTAGTATTGTAAAGAGGAAGGAACATTTTAATATCCTATTTATTTATTTATTTTCACAGTGATCCTCCTATCTTGGCCTCCTGAGTGCTGGGATTAAAGGCATGTACCACCATGCCCATCTAGTCACAGAGAAGATTAAAAGCATCAGGCTCTTAGAAGTAGGGCATGATGCCATATAAGAGGGCCCCTGGGCCTGCACTGTGTGTTAACAAACATCAGGATCAGAGACTGAAAAGTCCCCAGAGATGGCTCAGCAGTTAAAGCGCTTGCCTGTGAAACCTAAGCATCCACGTTCGACTCTCCAGGTCCCACATAAACCAGACATACAAGGGCAAGGTCACACATGCACACAAAGCACACATCTGAACTTTGCAGTAGCTGGAGGCCCTGATGCGTCAATTCTCTCTTATTAAAAAAAAAAAAAAAAAAAAAAACCTCACAGAGAGAAGCTATTGACATTTTGTGTGAACTTCTGTATAGTGCAGATTTACCTTCTTCATCCTGCACTTACCAAGTGCCATTAAATCACTGCTATGGGGCTGGAGGGGTGGCTTAGTGGTTAAGTTGCTTGCCTATAAAGCATAAGAACCAGAGTTTGATTTCCCAGTACCCATATAAAGGCAGATGCATAAGGTGGCACATGCAGTTGGAGTTCATTTGCAGCTGCTAGAGGCCCTAGCGGGCCCATTCCCCCGCCCCCGCCCCTTGTCATAGTGCACTCCCTTAACCCCAGCCCTGGGAAGGCTAATGTAGGAGGATTGCTGTGAGTTTGAGGCCAACCTGAGGCTACATAGTGAATTCCAGGTCAGCCTGGGCTAGAGTGAGACCCTACCTCAAAAAAAAAAAAATCAAAAATCACAGATACTGGGCTAGAAAGATGGCTTAGTGGTTAAGACGCTTGCCTGCGAAGTGTAAGGACCCAGGTTGGACTCTCCAGGACCAATGTAAGCCAGCTGCCTAGGGTGTTGCATACATCTGGAGTTTGTTTGCAGTGGCTGGTGGCCCTGGTGCACCTGTCCTCCCTCTCTCTCTCTCTCTCTCTCTCTCTCTCTGCTCCTTTGTCTCTCTCTCTCTCTTTCTCAAATAAATAAATAATAAATGTTTAAAAAATCATCGAACCAGGTGTAGTGGCGCACGCCTTTAATCCCAGCACTTGGGAGGCAGAGGTAGGAGGATTGCTGCGAGTTTGAGGCCACCCTGAGACTACAATAGTGAATTCCAGGTCAGTCTGGACTAGAGTGAGACCCTACCTCGAAAAACAAAAAATAAATAATAAAATAAAAAATAAAAAATTATTGCTGCTGTGCCTGGAGACAATGGTCTGCATGTATCCCCATGCCCACTAGGGGGTGTGCCTCACCTCTGATGACCATATGTCACACACTTTTTTTTTTTCTTTGTGGTTTTGTCGAGGTAGGGTTCTCACTCTAGCCCAGGCTGACCTGGAATTCACTCTGTATTCTCAGGCTGGCCTCGAACTCACAGTGATCCTCCTACCTCTGCCTCCCGAGTGCTGGGATTAAAAGCGTGCACCACCACGCCCGGCTGTACACACACTTTTTCTAATAATCACACTTCCTGATAACTGTAGTAGGATTCACTTCAGAGATCATACTCGATGTTCTCTCCTTCGGTTTTGGCTCCTCTCCCTCCATTCCTTCTCCCTCACCATGCACTGACCAGTAGCAATAATCGATGGCTGTAGCCACTTAGTGCATCTGCCTTTAGGTGGGAGCTGGGGAATGGAACCCAGACCATCAGGCTTTCCAAGCAAGCACCTTAACTGCTGAGCAATCTTCCCAGATGCAGACAAACTAAGAACAGACAACTGTATTTCAATAAAAATTATAAACCAGGGCTGGAGAGATGGCTTAGTGGTTAAGGGCACATGCCTGCGAAACCTAAGGACACCGGTTCAAATCTCCAGGTCCCACGTAAGCCAGATGCACATGGTGGCACATGCCTCTGGAGTTAATTTGCAGTGGCTAGAGGCCCTGGCATGCCCATTCTCATTCTTCCTCTCTCTCCCTCTCTCTGTCTCAAATAAATAAACAAACATAAAATCTTTTTTAAAATGTAAAACCAAAGGTGATACTACAGGCTTTTTATAAGTAGGACAACTTTACAATAAGGACCTTTTTTTTCTTTTTCTTTTTTGTTTTTTTGAGGTAGGGTCTCACATTAGTCCAGGCTGACCTAGAATTCACTATGTACTCTTGAGGGTGGCCTTGAACTCACAGTGATCCTCCTACCTCTGCCTCCCAAGTGCTGGGTAGGATTAAAGGTCTCGCTGTAACCCAGGCTGATCTGGAATTCACCACACCCATCTAAGACCACATATTTTGAGTGAGGAAACAGTTTTGTATAATTTCAAAGAAGTTTCATGACAAACCTAAAGCATGCAGTTAGAAAGTTTCCAATCATCTACTCAAAGGACATAAAGGTGCAATCTGCTGCAATGAGGAAGAGAATGTGAGGGCATGTGACTAGAGTTGAGGTGCCCAGGAAAGGGTGGTACCCAGGACACTCCCCTGAACCAAGGATGAGCAAGCCCACTGTGGACAGACAGTGGAAGCTGCAGAGAATCCCTAAGTCCTCAGTGTTGTAAGGGTCCGAAAATCGCTGAAGAAAGACCCCAGAGCTAAATAGTATGTAAAAGCAAAGAGGGTTTATTCTGCAGAATCAGCCAGCATGCTGGGGTCAACCTCTCGTAAAAAATGACAACCCCTGGAGGAGCTTGCAGGCTCCCTTTTAAGTACAGCTAAAGGAATTTGGGCAGGCTTTTAGTCTTTTAACATGATTGGCTAATTTGAACAGTAACTGTACTTGTGTTTTTTTGACTGGTCTTAAGGTTTTGGCGGCCAGGTCTAGGGGAATTTCAAGCAGAGGAGGTAACCTCCTAACGTGATTGGCTAGGCAAGCAGCAGTTACATTTGTACATACTCAGCCCCCAGAGCGTGCCCCTCCTGGAAATGGAACCTTTGGCCTAGTCAGGGCAGCACCTTACTGAAGCCTGTCATTGGGTCAGTTTGGTCCCTTCAAGTGTCAAGGTCCCTGATCACCACCGTTGAGGCAAGTGACTGAGACAATCTTCTACCCTGCTGGACATTGCCACCTCAAATTTCCTGAGCCCCACAAAAGTGAATGAAGGTAGGACTTCCAGGTGGAAGGGCCCTGTGGCCAGAGAGAGGCCAGCAATGGAGACATGGAATCACCCTCTCGTCCACTCTTTTGTTACAGTGACAGAAAGAGAAGACACTCTGTAGCAGACAGCTTCAGGTTCGCTGAGATGAACTTCCAGACCACGCACAGTCATGGAGGAAGGGATTTATTGAAGCTTAAAGATCCAGGGGAAGTTCCATAATGGCAGAAGAAGCTGGCCTGCTCTTACAGGACCAAATACACAGAGAGAGAGAAAGCCACTCCAAAAGCCACACAGCACAGCACACTTCCGGAACTCCAGCTAGGCACACTTTGCATATCTTTAGATTGAAATCTCAAACCCACCACCACACCTTAAGATTAAGATCCGCCCAGTGACACTGCCTCCAGCCAGGTGGCTGCAGATGCAGAAAACTACAAACTAATAAAACACTGAATATATTGGGGGCCACCTCTTCAAGCTACCACACCCTCCTTCCTTAGTCAAGGCCATTACATTTACAGGAGATACCCAGCTACTATATAGTAGCCATTCACCTGCTTGCAGTCAGTATTTCTATAGATTGGATGACTGTATATTGACAAACGAGTGTTCCTTTCACTACTCCGCTCTGCCATTAGTAATTCCACTGAAGCAGTCCCTAATAATACACATGCTAAAAATCCGAGATACTTTAAGATGCACTCTGTCTGTGTTTAAATCTGGAAATATTTACTTCACAGTTTGTGCTGAGCATAGCTATAGGTTAACTGTCACTAATAAACCAACAAAAGCTTAAACAGGCTCGGGAGATGGCTCAGCAGTTCATGGTATTTGCCTGCAAAGCCTAATGGCTTGCGTTCAGTTCCCCAGTACCCACATAAAACCAGATACACAAAGTGGCTCATGTCTGCAGCAGCAAGAGGCCCAGGCATGCCCATTAGTTCTCTCTCTTCTTGTCTCTTTTCTCTCTGTCTTTCTCTTCTTGCAAATAATTAAATATATATATGCTTAGACCTTACATATTTTTTAAAAAATATTTTTAATATTTATTTACTTATTTGAGAGAGAGGAAGAGGCAGATAGAGGGAGAATGGGCACACCAGGACCTCCAGCCACTGCAAACAAACTTCAGATGCATGCACCACCTTGTGCATCTGGCCTACGTGGGTCCTGGGGAATCAAACCTGGGTCCTTAGGCTGTGTAGGCAAACAACTGAACAGCTAAGCCATCTTTCCAGCCTTTTAATTTTTATTAATTTGACAGAGAGGGAAGAGAGAGACTTCAGACAGACTGGGGGTCACTTCAGGCTGACCTGGAATTAACTATGTAGTCTCAGGGTGGCCTAACTCTTTCCTCCCACCTGTGCCTCCCGATGCTGGGATTAAAGGCGTTATGCCCGGCTAATGCTCTACTTTTTGCATCTGGTTTTATGTAAGTACTGGGGAATTGAACTGGGGCCATCAGACTTTGGAAGCAAGTGCCTTTACCCACTGAGCAATCTCTTCAGCCCTTGCATTTTTCTTTCTTTCTTTGTTTCGTTGTTTGTTTCTTTTTTTTTTAGGTTTTTTGAGGTAGGGTCTCACTTTATCCCAGGCTGACCTGGAATTCACTCTGTATTCTCAGGGTGGCCTTGAACTCATGGTGATCCTCCTACCTCTGCCTCCTGAGTGCTGGGATTAAAGACATGTGCCACCACACCCCACTTCCTTAAAAAATATTTTTATTTAGGCCAGGTGTAATGGTGCATGCCTTTAATTGCATCACTCTGGAATCAAAAGTAGGAAGATTGCCATGAGTTCAAGGGCAGCCTGGAATTATATAGTAAATTCCAGGTCAGCTTAGGCTGGAGTGAGACCCTGCCTTGAATTAAATATTTAATTTTGGGCTGGAGAGATGGCCTAGCGGTTAAGGTACATGCCTGCGAAACTTAAGGACCCAGGTTCAATTCTCCAGGTCCCACGAAAGCCAGATGCACATGGTGGTGCATGCATCTGGAGTTTGTTTGCAGTGGCTAGAGACCCTGGCGAGCCCATTCTTACTCATTCTCTTCCACTCTCTAATAAATAAAAATAAATCTTTAAAAAAATTTTTTTAATATTTAATTTTTATTTATTTTACTTATTTGACAGAGAGAAAGAGGAGAGAGAGAGAGAGAATGGGCACGCCAGTTCCTCCAGCCACTACAAACGAACTACAGATGCATGTGCCACCTTGTGCATCTGGCTTACGTGGGTCCTAAAGAATCAAACTTGAATCCTTCGGCTTTGCAGGCAAGTGCCTTAACTACTAAGCCATCCCTCCATCCCTAAATATTTAATTTTTATTTATTTATTTGGAAGAGAGAGAGAGAGGCACATAGAATGGGTGTGCTAGGGCCTCCAGCCACTGTAAATGAATTCCAGATGCATGTGCCACCTTGTGCATCTGGCTTATATGGGTCCTAGGGAATCAAACCTGGGTCCTTAGGCTTTGCAGGCAAGTGCCTTAATTGCTAAGCCATCTCTCCAACCCTACACCCTACCATGAAAACAACAACAACAACAAAAGTATGTATTTGCAAGGAGAGAGAGAGAATATGTTAGGTCTGCCAAGATCTCTTGCCACTGCAAACAAATTCCAGATGCATACACCACCTTGTGCACATAGCTTTATGTGGGTACTGGGGAATTGAACCCGGTCCAGCTGGCTTTGCAAACAAAGATCTTTAACCCCTGAGCCATCTTCCCAGCCCTTACATACTTTTCTTGAAACATCATCCAAACCATCACGTTTTCTGAGAGCAATAATGTAATTTTTACATTGGTAATTTATACTTTCCTCCTCCTTCTACAGAAAGTAATGGGGGGTTAATGTATTCTCAAAGAAAACCAAAATAGTCCTCCCCGTCCAAAAAGAAGAAAACACATCCACACAGACACGGAAATTTTAAGCTGTCATCAGCACATGATCAGATTTTCCCATCTGTCTTAGGGGCTGTTTGCAGTAAATTCTGGTTTATGTTACACAAGGGCAAAGTGGCCATGTTTGAACACACTTGTCGTTCTGCAGCTAAGGTCCCGTGAAAGTTCATGTCCTCCTTATTGACTGTGTGGCTTATTTTTCCCTCCTTACTTTATGTTAAAACTAAGTAAATGAAACAAAGGAGTGTGCTGATGTCAGTCTGTTTCACTGTGTATGTGAAACCTCCTGTAGTTCAATTTTATTACCTCAATTATTAAAAATATTAAAAACTACAAGCATGGCCTTTACAACTTTTTTACAAAATGTTTTTAATTTTTTATTTATTTTTGAACAGGAGATAGTGAATGGGCACACCAGGGCCTCTAGCCTCTGCAAACAAACTGCACATGCATGTGCCACCTGTGCCTCTGGCTTATGTGGGTCCTGGGGAATCGAACCTGGGCCCTTAGGCTTCTCAGGCATGCACCTTAACTGCTAAGTCATCTCTCCAGCCCTTTTACATCATTTCTGCTAGATTTGTGATTCACTCCAGTATTGGGAAGCTTTGGATTCTGCTTTATTTATTTATTTTTTTTAATTCAAGGTAGAGTCTTGCTCAGCCCAGGCTGACCTGGAATTTATTCAGCATGGCCTTAAACTCACGGTGATCCTCCTGCCTCTGCCTCCTAAATGCTGGGACTAAAAGCATGCTCCACTACACCCAGCTTAGATTCTGCTTTTTTAAAAAAACAATATTTTTTAATTATTATTTTTTATTGACAACTTTTATATTTACATACAAAAAAACCCCACCTGTTATTTCCCTCCCCTCCCCCTACTCCACTTTAGAACTCTAGTCTCCATCATATCCCCTCCCTCTCTCCATTAGTCTCTCTTTTAATTTGATGTCATCATCTTTTTCTTCTATTTTGAGGGTCTTGCAGAGGTATTGCTAGGCACTGCAAGGTCATGGATATCAAGGCCAATTTCTGTCTGGGCAGTTGCATTGTAAGAGGTCATACCCTTCCTTTGGCTCTTCCATTCTATCCACCCCCTCTTCCACAATGGTCCCTGAGTCTTGGAGGGTGTGACAGAGGTGAAAAAACAATATTTTTTAATTGATTTATTTGCAAGGAGGAAAAGAGACACACAGAAAGAACACTCCAGGGCCTCCTGCCACTGCAAATGAACTCCAGAAGCATGGGCCACTCTGTGCATCTGGCTTTATGTAGGTGCTAAGGAATCAAACCTGGGCTTTGCAAGCAAATGCCTAAACTGCTGAGCCATCTCCCCAGCCCCTGGATTCTGATTTTTATTTGTGTAACCTTCAGAAACATTAAGCTGGTCACTCAGAAGGTATCAATGTTTTAGTTACATAAAGAACACAGAGAAGTCTTCCTAGAGAGAATTTTTGTTTTTTTGGCTTTATTTTTGAGTTTAGGGAGTCTCTATATTTTACCCAGGACAGTCTTAAACTCCCCCTGAGCTCACATGATCCTCCTGCCTCAGCATCCTGAGAAGCCAGGACTACTGGCAGATCCTCCTACATCTAATATCTCCTTAGAGGTTTGTTTTTTAAAGTAAATTTATTTATTTATTTATTTATGTATTTATTTATTTGCAAGCAGAGAGAGAGATAGAAGAGAGGCAGACAGAGAGAGAATGGGCATACCAGGACCTCCAGCCACTGCAAATGAACTCCAGATGCATGCGCCCCCTTATGCATCTGACTTACTTGGGTCCTGGAGAATTGAACTGGGATTCTTTGGCTTCACAGGCAAATGCCTTAACTGCTAAGCCATTTCTCCAGCCCCCAATAAAGATTTTTTAAAAAACATTTTTATGTTATTAGCAAAGAGAGAGAGAATAGGTACACCAGGGCCTCCAGCCACTGCAGACGAACTCCAGATGCATGCGCCACCTTATGTGTATGGCTTACATGGGTACTGGGGAAGAGAGCCTTGAACCTGGGTCCTTAGGCTTCATAAGCAAGCACTTAACTGCTAAGCCATCTCTCCAGCCCCAAAGATGGTTTTTTAAATACTATTCTTTTTTAAAACTTTATTTTATTATTTATTATTGGCAAGCAAAGAAAGAGAGAGACTGGAGACAGACAGAGAATGGATGCTCCAGGGCCTCTAGCCACTGCAAATGAACTCCAGATGTGTGCGCCCCCTTGTGCATCTGGCTTACGTGGGTACTGGGGAATCAAACCTGGGTCCTTTGGCTTTGCAGGCAAGTGCCTTAACCGTTAAGCCATCTCCCCATCCCCAAAGATTTTTTTAAATAGAGAATTTTTTAAAAAAATTTATTTATCTATTTGAGAGAATGAAAGAGGCAGAGAGAGAGAAAGTGTGTGTGCCAGGGTCTCCAGCCACTGCAAAAGAACTCTATACGCATGTGCCACCTTGTGCATCTGGCTTACGTGGGTCCTAGGGAATAAAGCCTGGGTCCTTTGTCTTTGCAGGCAAGTGCCTTAACTAGTAAACCATCTCTCCAGGCCTCTTTAAACTTTTTTTTTTTGGGGGGGGGGTTCTGAGGTAGGGTCTCACTCTAACCCAGGCTGACCTGGAATTCACTGTAGTCTCAGGGTGGCCTTGAACTCGGCTATCCTCCTACCTCTGCCTCCTGAGTGCTTAGATAAAAGGCGTGCACAAGCATGCCTGGCCCTCCTTAGAGTTTTTAGTGTGTTCTCTGTGCAAGACCTGAACAACAAAGAAAGAAAGAGACAAAGAAGAGAAAAGAAAAGAAAAAGAAAAAGAAAAGAAAAGAAAACGAAAGTGCTGCAAACGTGAATGTTCTTGCGTTTACTTTATTTGGTCACTAACAAGAAATGCTTGAAATTCTAAGGGCTTTTTGTTGTTGTTTTTTATTTTTGTTTTTCAAGGTAGGTTCTCTCTCTTCCCAGGCTGACCTGGAATTCACTATGTCTCAGGGTAGCCTTGAACTCCTGGCGATTTTTCTACCTCTGCCTCCCTAGTGCTGGGATTAAAGGCATGCACCACCATGCTGGGCTTTAACTTTTAAATTCATCATTTTAAGTCCAAGAAAAATATGAGATAAAAACTGGATAATAGGCAATCAGCAGGACAAGCAATTTATATTTTGCTCTCGTAAATCCTCTTTCAGGCATGTTAGAACTGATAAGACGCTCTTAGGAAACTCTTTATCAGCCATTTGCAAAAAAAAAAAAAAAAAAAAGAAAGAAATAGCTCAACCCACCCTGATGTGGGGACTTAAAGGTGTAAACTTCTAAAAGCATTTTTTTAAAAATTTGCTAAGTGTGCTGTCTATGAATGATTTTTGTTAACAGTCAACTCAATCAATCAACAAAGCACTTTTCGTTCGTGGAAAACACTCCATGCGTGTGTCATTCCATGCACGTGTTTGCAGTCTGCAAAGGAGGTGGTTGCTTAAGATGACAGAGCCGCCTGGTGCCGGAAGTGCTGATTAGAATGCGCACATCTGCTCTGAGTTAGTGAATTCCAAGCAGGGTTGCTAATGAGAAGCTGGGCTCTTCTGTGAGTGCTCTGCTTGGAATCATGCTACCTGTGTGTGAGTCCCATGTGACTCCTGCTGCTAATATTTTGACGCCTATCCTTCCAGTATTTACCTCTCTTCCCATACATTTTCTGTGTGTGTATGTGTGTGTGTGTGTGTGTGGTTTACATGGTGGATGCATGTGTATGTACAACTATTATCTACATTTTACAGAGGAAGTCAAAGGCACAGAAATATGGAATAAATATTTCATGGTATCAGTTTATCACATATTGGACAATGCAAACTTTAAACAAGACATGTGAATTTCTTATGTTTACTATTATTAACAAGATGTTTTGCATGGATACATCATGTGTTGGTAGCCTCTCTTCCCTCGTCCCTGCCCCCATTCTGTTGGGGACACTCCTCAGTGGGGTTGCAGGTATTCCCCATGGGGTTGTGGGTTATGTGTGGTGGAAGCAGCAGTTATTTGGGGGGGGGGAATGCCTCTGGGCATGATGTCTCAACCTGTGGCTCTTACAATCTTCCTGTCCCCTCTTCCGCAAAATTCCCTGAGCCGTGGTGGGTGAGTTTTAAGTCTACTTCAGTGATGAGCTCTTAGGAGCCTCTGGATCTCTGCTTTGATAGGTGTTGAGTGTCCTCAGGGTCTGTCTCCTACACCCTGGTGCTGATTATCAGGAATAGCATGGAAGCAGCACTCTTGCTCAGCTCCCCAGTTCCTCTGTGGGTTCAGCTGTGGCTTGGCTGAAGTTCGAGGGGTAGTTTATCTCAGCTGGCCTCGCTATCTTCTGAAAAAGAAGAACAGATTTCTGCGCCCGCCCTGCACACCCTCTGGGGAAGGGTATCGTATCGGGTGTTGGCGACCCAGAGGCACTTCTCTCAGGAAGGCAGAGCAAGGGGCCTGCTTCCACAGCAAGCTAGCAGGGTCCAAGCAGCCCCAAGCCAGGCCAGGGGGACTTCCCTGGACCAGGGAGGAGCCCTGAATTTGTTTTTGCAGAGCTTTTTTGTTCAGTATGTCTCAAACATCTTAGAAGTACCAGAAAACATCCACAGTTACATTTTGAAAAATCAGCGAGACTAATTAGTTCAAAGGTTCATGTCTTTTCCAGTTGAGCACACATTCTAGGGAGTAATATTAAGGAGAGTTAAAAGAAAGGTTTATGTCCAAAATGAGAGAAGAGTTTTTGGCTGGGCATAGTGGCACACATGCACACCTTGAATCCCAGCACTAAGGAGACAGATTGAGGCAGGAGAATCACAACGAGTCTGAAAACAGCCTGAAACTGCAGTATGAATGAATTCTAGGCCAGCTTAGGCTAGAGGAAGACCCTACCTCAACTCTCCTTCTCCCCCAAAACAGAGACTTCCCTCCCTCCCTCCCTCCCTCCTTCCTTCCTTCCTTCCATTTGTGCTGAGAATTGAACCCAAGGCATACACATGCAAGATGAGTGCCCACCACTGAGCTTCATCCCTGGTTTTCTACTTCTTTAAGAAAATGCTTTTTCAGGCTGGAGAGATAGCTTAGAGGTTAAAGCACTTACTTGCAAAACCTAAGGACCCAGGTTCTATTCCCCAGTACCCACATAAGCCAGGTGCACAGGGTGGCACATGTGTCTGGAATTTGTTTGTAGTGGCTGGAGGCCCTGTCGTGCCCACTGTCTCTATATCTGCCTCTTTCTTTCTCTCTCAAATAAATAAAATAATAAATTGTTTTCATTTCTCTTTATGTGTCTCTTTAAGAACTATGCATCCTGTAAATATATTTAGGGGAGTGAAATGCAAATCAAAAAAATAGAACTACTATTTTAATCCTGTCACGTACTCAGAACTCAACAGGATAGTTTCTAAGGCTGGGTCTTGCCCGTCAAAGCCATCTGTGTCAGACAGAGGCGGCTAAGCAGCACTATACTGGGTCACTGCAGAACGCTTCCAGAAGAACATTTCATATTGTCCCCCTGGTCCCCAGGTACCATGGGGATTTTTGAGAATCTTGGGACAAGGGTGCAGAATGAGTGAATGTGCAGTGTGCTCTTCAACCTCCCCTCTACCTTGGTGTAATTTTTTTGTTTGTTCTTCAAGGTAGGGTCTCGCTCTAACCCAGGCTGACCTGGAGTTCGCTATGGAGTCTCAGGGTGGCCTCGAACTCACGGCGGTCCTCCTACCTCTGCCTCTCAAGTCCTGGGATTAAAGGTGTGTGCCACCACGCCCAGCTCCCTCTCTACCTGAGGAAAATCGTTCACGTGAAAGTAAACTTGGGGGCTGGAGAGATGGCTCAGCGGTTAAGGCCCTTCCCTGCAAAGCCTAAGGACCCAAGTTGAATTTCCCAGGACCCACATAAGGCAGATGCACAAGGTGGCACATGCATCTGGAATTCATTTGCAGAGGCTGGAGGCCCTGGCGTGTCAATTCTCTCTCTTTATCTGCTTCTTTCCCTCCCCAGTAAATAAATAAATAATATTTTTTTTAAAAGAAAGAAAGGAGCTGGGCAGCACTCAGGAGGCACAGGTAGGAGGCTCACTGTGAGTTGGAGGCCACCCTTAGACTACATAGAGAATTCCAGGTCAGCCTGGACCAGAGTGAAACCCTATCTCAAAAAACAAAACAAACAAACAAAAACAGAGAGAGCAGACCTTTCAAATCTTTCTCTCTCTCTCTCTTTTTCAATGTAAGAAAGAAAGGAAAAGAAAAGAAATGGCAGGAAAGAGCCAGGTGTGGTGGCACATGCCTTTAATCAAGGCCAGCCTGGAACTATAGAGTGAGTTCCAGGTCAGCCTGGGCTAGAGTGAGACTCTGTCTTTAAACCAAAAATAAATAAATGAATAAATAAATAAATAGATAAATAACAGGGGTATGGGGACTGGAGAGATGTCTCAGAGCTGAGGCACTTGCTTGCAGAGCCTGATAGCCTGGGTTTGATTCCCCAGTACACATGTAAAGCCAGATGCACCGAGTGTTGCATGTATCTGGAGTTGGTTTGCATTGGCAAGAGGCTCCCTGGTGTTCCCATTTTTCTCAATCTCTCTTTCTCTCTCCTTGCAAATAATGAACAAAATATTTTAGGGGGCTGGAGGGATGGCTTAGCGGTTAAGGCGCTTGCCTGCAAAGCCAAAGGACCCAGGTTCAATCCCCCAGGACTCACATAAGCCAGATACACAAGGGGGCACACGCATCTGGAGTTCGTTTGCAGTAGCTAGAGGCCCTGGCATGCCCATTCTCTCTCTCTCTCTCTTCCCGCCTATTTCTGTATTTCTCTCTCAAATAAATAAATGAAAATAAACATAAAAAATATTTTAGGAGCTGGGTGTGGTGGTGCATGCCTTTAATCCCAGCACTCGGGAGGCAGAGGTAGGAGGATCGCTGTGAGTTCAAGGCCACCCTGAGACTACATAGTGAATTCCAGGTCAGCCTGAGATAGAGTCAGACCCTACCTCGGAAAACCAAATATATATATTTTTAGGGCTGGAGAGATGGCTTAGTGGTTAAGGTGCTTGCCTATGAAGCCTAAGGACCCGGGTTCAATTCCCTAGTACCCACATAAGCTAGATGCACAAAGTGGCACATTTATCTGGAGTTTGTTTGCAATGGCTGGAGGCCCTGATTCCCATTCTCTCTCTTTCTGGCGCTCTCTCTCTAGTAAATGAATAAATAAAAACAAAATCAAAAAAATATTTTAAAAATAAGGGCCTGGAAAATAAAATGACATGGACTTTATAGATAAAGTTTGATAAATCATCTCTGCGGACACTTACAGAACTTAGGCTGCAGACAAGCAACTAGTGACAACAATCTTAGAAGATGATTTGATGAGCAGAAAGCCAGCATAGACTCACTGGAACCAATGCTGTCCAAGTGACCTTACACCAAGGTCAATTATAAAAGTAACAAACTCAGCACCTCGGAAGTCAGTCCTCAACAGACACCCAAGCTTCCTCTTCTTCACTAAGCACTGTAAGTACAGTCCTTCTACATCACTGACCTCTCTCTTACACTGTAATTTTATTTTATTTTATTTCACTTTGTGGTTTTTTGAAGTAAGGTTTCACTCTAATCCAGGCTGACCTGGAATTTACTATGTAGTCTCAGGATGGCCTCAAACTCATGGCAATCCTACCTCTGCTTCCCAAGTGCTGAGATTAAAGGCGTGTGCCACCACGTCTTGTTTATACTGTAATTTTAAAAATATATTTTATTTATTTATTTGCAAGCACAGAGAGAGAGAGAGAGAGAGAGAGAGAGAGAGAAGAGAGGCAGACACAGAGAGAATGGGCATGACAGGGCCTCTAGCCACTGCAAACGAACTCCAGATGCATGTGCCCCTTGTGTATCTGGCTTACGTGAGTCCTGGAGAATCGAACCCGGATCCTGTGGCTTGGCAGGCAAACACCTTAACCGCTAAGCCATTTTTCCAGCCCAATACTGTAATTTTTAAAAAGAATTTTTAATTTATTTGAGAGAGAGAGAGAGGCAGATAGCGAGAGAGTGGGTGATCCAGGCCTGTAGCCACTGCAAATGAACTCCAGACACATGCATCACCTTGTCCATCTGGCTTATGTGAGTACTGGGGAATCAAACCTGGGTCCTTAGGCTTCTCAGGCAAGCACCTTAAACGGCTAAGCCATCTCTCCAGCCTGACACTGTAATTTTAAATATCTACACAGTGCTCAATTACATGAAATGTTCTAATTTATTTAACCAATCTGTTATGGTCAAGTTCAGACTTTTAATTTTTTGGCTTTTAAAACTTATGTTGGAGCCAGGCATGATGGTGCATGCCTTTAATCCCAGCACTCAGGAGGCAGAGGTAGGAGGATCACTATGAGCTTGAGGCCAGCCTGAGATGATAGTGAATTCCAGGTCAGCCTGGCTACAGTGAGACCCTACCTCAACACCCGCCCCCCCAAAAAAATCCCAACAACAACAAAGCGCTCATGCTGAGGCCACGCATCTGACACACATCTTTAATCTCAGCACCCAGGAGGCAGAGGTAGGATCGCTGTGAGCTTGAGGCCAGCCTAGAACTACAGAGTTCCAGGTTAGCCTGGGTTACAGCAAGGCCCTACCTAAAAAACAAACAAAAAAAAAACCCCACAAACAAACAAAAAGCCACAGTGGGGCCTGGAGAGATGGCTTAGCTGTTAAGGCACTTTCCTGCAAAGCCTAAGGACCCAGGTTCAATTCCTCAGGACCCACATGAGCCAGATGTACAAGGTAGGCATGTATCTGAAGTTTGATTGCAGTGGCTAGAGGCCCTGGTGCACCCATTCTTTCTTTCTCTCTCTAATAAATAAATTAAAAAAAATTTTTTTTTAAATCACACAGCTGGGCGTGGTGGCGCACGCCTTTAATCCCAGCACTTGGGAGGCAGAGGTAGGAGGATCATCGTGAGTTCGAGGCCACCCTGAGACTACATGGTGAATTCCAGGTCAGCCTGGGCTAGAGTGAGACCCTACCTTGAAAAACAAACAAACAAACAAAAAAAAATCATACTGGGAAACTGAACATGGTGGCTTGAACCTTGAACCCCATCACTTCAGCACTTGGGAAGCTGAGGTAAAAGGATTGTCATGAGAGTGAGACCAGCTACAAAATGAGTTCCAGATTGGTCTGAGCTAAAGTGAGGCCCCGCCTCAATAAAACAAAAAGCAGGGCTGGAGGGATGCTTAGTGGTTAAGGCATTTGCCTGCAAAGCCAGAGGACCTCAGTGTGATTCCCCAGGACCCACATTAGCCAGATGCACAAGGGGGCACACACGTCTGGAGTTTGTTTGCAGAGGCTGGAGGCCCTGGTTGTGCCCATTCTCTTTCTCTCTCCCTCTTTCTCTGTCAAATAAATAAATAATAAAATATTAAAACAAAAAACAACAAACAAATCACTTTGACAGTCAGGCATGTCAGTGCACTCCTGAAATCCCAGCATTCAGGAGGATGAGGAGGAAGGATCACAAGTTTGAGGCTACCTGGACTACATTATTGTAGGATCATTCATAGATTCTGAACCAGGTCAGGAAGAGAGATGCTCAGATGAATTTTTTTAGGGTAGACGTTTACTGGGTGAGGGGTTATTACTCCATGGAAGAACATGGTGGGATTTCAAAGCCATAGGCCAGGGTGGGGGCAGAGGGGGCTTCAGTTCTGAAAGCAGGATGTCTCTTCTTACAGGTTTCTAGGGGAAAGTTCCACATCATGTGAGCCAGCCTACATGCTAAGGGCCACTGAGGCACTGGACAGAGCTCAGGGGATTTAGGACAGCATCAGACAGATTCAAGTGGGCCTCTGGCAATTGGGTCTAATCTTGTTTTCCTGCTGAGCCTTGGGCTCTGGGGAGGGGGTTGAGCCTTCTCGTTCATAGAGGCCACATCTGTGTTCTAACAATACTGACACCCTGTCTCAAAACCAACAGCAACACAGTACCAGAATTCCAAGTTAGCTTGGGCTACAGCAAGACCCTACCTCAAAAAACAAACTAACAAACAATCACACTGGGGGACTGGAGAGATGGCTTAGCAGTTAAGGAGCTTGCCTGCGAACCCTAAGGATCCAGGGTCATATTCCCCAGTGCTCACATAAGCCAGATGCACGAGGTGGTGCATGCTTCTGGAGTTTGTTTGCAGTAGCTGGAGGTCCTGGCATACCCATTCTCTTTCTCTATCTGCCTCTCTCTCTCTTTCTCTATAGATCTATATCATCTATCTATCTATCTATCTATCTATCTAAATAATATATATTTTTAATAAAGTAGCAGAGTCAAGCAGCTTCTCCCATTGTCACTTGGTTACTGGAAGGAGGAGCAGCTATTTCTTTTTTTTTTTTTTTTTTTTTTTTTTGGTTTTTCGAGGTAGGGTCTCACTCTGGTCCAGGCTGACCTGGAATTCACTATGTAGTCTCAGGGTGGCCTCGAACTCATTATGATCCTCCTACTTCTACCTCCTGAGTGCTGGGATTAAAGGCGTGCACCACCATGCCCGGTGAGAAGCTTAGTTTTTAAATATGTATTTATTTATTTGACAGAGAGAGGGAAGGAGAATGAAAGTGTGGATTCAGGGGGTTTGTGTAAGGAAGCTCTGGGAGAGAAGAGCCCCATCCTCCCGTCTGGCTGCTGGTGCTGCTTGCTGGTAAGAACTTCACTTGCAAATGCATCTATCCTATTGGACTACCCTTCATTGATCTGAGAACCACTTTTCCTCAGCCTTCCAGTGCACACTGAAGAGCAGCGGCTCTCCAGGAAGCCTCCAGGCCTTCAGTGCCGGACTGGGACTGCCACGTGGACTGAGCAGCTATCAGTTCCTTGACTCTCAGGCCTGCAGACTGCTAATGCTGGACTGCCATAAGCTAAATTCAATACCACCCCCCCATTTTTCTTTTTGAGGTAGATTCTCACTCTAGCTCAGGCTGACCTGGAATTCACTTTGTATTCTCAGGGTGGCCTTGAACTCAAGGTGATCCTCCTACATCTGCTTTCCAAGTGCTGGGATTAAAGGCATGTGCCACCATGCCCGACTTCCTTTTTTTTTTTTTTTTTAAATTCTATTTATTAACTTGAGAGAGAGAGAGAGAAAGAGGCAAATAGAGAGAAAATGGGTGCACCAGGGCCTCTAGCCATGACAAACGAACTTCAGGTGCATGTCCTGCCTTGTGCAGCTGATTTATGCATACTGGGGAATTGAGTCTTTCAGCTCCTCTGCAAACAAGCTCCTTAAGCGCTGAGCCATCTCTCCAGCCCAAATCTCCCTTCTTCCCGACTTTTTTTTGTTTGATTTTTCAAGGTAGGGTCTCACTCTAGCCCAGCCTGACCTGGAATTCACTATGTAGTCTCAGGGTGGCCTTGAATTTAAGGCAATCCTCCTATCTCTGCCTTCAGAGTGCTGGGATTAAAGGCGTGTGCCACCATGCCTGGCAAAAAAAAAAAAAAAAAAAAAAAAAAAAACAGAATTCCAGGTCAGGCTAGAGTGAGACCCTACCTTGAAAAAACAAACACAAAAAGAAGAAGAAGGAGGAGGAGAAGGAGAGAGGGAAGGGAAGGGAAGGGAAAGAGAAGGAGGTCAGTTGTCCCGTGAGGCTCCAGCTACTTTTCAACTCTGGCTGCAGAGTTTTGCTTACATCAGTGCTTGACCAGGTTCACAAGTCAAAGTCCTGGTTTGCTGAGGTTAAGTCATGTGCCTGGCCCTTTCTGTAGCAGGAGGAGTTGGAGCTTGAGTCTTCAGAGAGCTCTACATTATGTAGTTGGAGGCAGGCACAGGGCTTCCACCAAGACTGCATGAGGTTTGGGAAAATGGTTCCACAGGTTTCTGGTGGGAAGTGGAAGAGAAGACCTAGCATGCAGGGTCCACCACCTAGAGCAAACTTGAAAATGTAATGGCAAAAAGCCCATGACCTTGGGAGTCCTTTGGGTTAGCCTGTGCTGATTTCATATTTTCCCACTGTCAATAGGATTGTCCTGTGCCACCTCCCCCTCAGCCACCTCTTGAACATATCCATTAAAAGTAGTATTTCAGGGCTGGAGAGATGGCTTAGTGGTTAAGGCGCATGCCTGTGAAAGCCTAAGGACCCAGGTTTGATTCTCCAGGTCCCACGTAAGCCAGATGCACATGGTGGCACATGCATCTGGAGTTCATTTGCAGTGGCTAGAGGCCCTGGTGTGCCCGTTCTAACTCTCTCCCTCCCTGTGTCTAATAAATAAATAAAAATAAATCTTTTTTTTTAAAGTAGTATTTTACCAGGCATGGTGGCACACACCTTTAATCCCAGAACTCAGGAGGCAGAGGTAGGAGGATCACTGTGAGTTTGAGGCCAGCCTGAGACTACATAGTGAATTTCAGGTCAGCCTGAGCTGGTGTGAGACCTTACCACAAACAAACAAACAAAAGTAGTATTTCACACACACACCCCAAAAAAGAAAAAAAGAGAACAGGAATGGTGGCCTATGCCTTTAATCCAGCACTCAAGAGACTGAAGTAGGAGGATCACTGTGAATTTGAGGCCAGTGTGAACTAGAAGTATTTTTTAGTTACCAGGTCTGAAGCTATTGGCCCTTTGAATAACCCAAGGATAGGAACATACAGTTTCATAGGTTTTCACTTTCCTTTCCTCTCCTCCTCTCCTCTCCTCTCCTCTCCTCTCCTCTCCTCTCCTCTCCTCTCCTCTCCTCTCCTCTCCTCTCCTCTCTTCCCCTTCCCCTCTGCCCTGCCCTGTCCTGTCCCTCCCCTCCCCTCCTCTCCACTTCCTTCCTTTCTTCTTTCCTTCCTTCCTCCCTCCCTTCCCCCTCCCCCCTCCCTCCCTCCCTCCCTCCCTCCCTCCCTCCCTCCCTCCCTCCCTCCCTCCCTCCTTCCTTCCTTCCTTCCTTCCTTCCTTCCTTCCTTCCTTCCTTCCTTCCTTCTCCGGCTGACCTGGAATTCACCATGTAGTCTCAGGCTGGCCTCGATCTCATGGCAATCCTCCTATTTCAGCTTCCCCAGTGCTAGGATTAAAGGCATGTGCTAGCCACCATACCTGGTGTTTTCCCTTTGCTTTTAAAAATATTTTTATTTATTGGCAGGGCTGGAGAAATGGCTTAGTGCTTAAGGCATTTGCCTGCAAAGCCAAAGAACTATGGTTCGATTCCCCAGGACCCACATAAGCCAGATGCACAAGGTGGCACATGCGTCTGGAGTTCGTTTTCAGTGGCTGGAGGCCCTGGCGTGCTCATTTGCTCTCTTTATCTGCTTCTCTCTCAAATAAATAAATAAATAAATAAATATTTAAAAATATGTTTATTATTTGCAGAGAGGAGAGAGGGAGAGAGAGAGAGAGAAGAAAGAAAGAGCATGCATGCACCGGAGCCTCTTGCCACTGCACATGAAAAATGCATGTGCCGTTTTAAGCATCTGACTTTATGTGGATGCTGGGAAATTGAACCTGAGCTGGTAGGCTTTGCAAGCAAGCACCTTTAACAGCTGAGCCTTCTCCCCAGCCCAGTTTTTTATTTTCTATCTCACCGAGGTGCCCATGGACTCTGAGAATATGCCTTCCGTGTGGTAGGCTAAATATTTGCCCACTTGAAGGTCACATTATAGAAACACCTCTGTGTTTCTACCAGTGTCATATAGGGTGCTATTATAAGCATACTCTCTTTGTTTTTTTCCTTTGTTTTTTTTCAAGGTAGGGTCTTATTCTAGCCCAGGCTGGCCTGGAATTCACTATGCAGTCTCAGGCTGGCCTCAAACTCACAGCGATCCTCCTAACATCCCCAGTGCTGGGACTAAAGGTGTGCACCACCACGCGTGTCCAGCTAAACACCCTCTTCAGAGTCCTTTTCCTTCTGACAGTTATATGTATGGGTCCTTACTTGATATTTATATCCGAACCAACAAACACCAAGGTCAAGTCTGGCCAGTCAATCCACATGTCACAGCAAAGAGGGCAGCGTTTGCCTGAGGGGTTTGTGGGCAGCAGGGAATGCCTGCTGATATATGCAGCGTGTGGGCACACATTAAATGACCTGCCCCGCTCCCCTCCAACATGCTGGTGGTGGGCGGGGCAGCAGTGACCGCACTAATGACAGGGGACTCCACCTGGGGAGAACACTGGTGTGTGCCATGACCCACATCTGCTGGAGCCTGGTTCTCCCACAGCCAAGTGTGAAAAGGTAAAAGGCCTGGCTTTCTTTAGAAGACTTAAACGTAAATGTGTGGGGGGGGTGGGGACTGGGAAATTCTGCCTCCTCTCACAACCATTTTCCCTGTTCTCTGCCCCAGCTTCTCTCAGAAGGACCACTTCTCAGCCAGACACTTCCAAGCCGCAGCAGGAAGCAGCCTTGTGCTGTAGTTTGTAATTATCCACGTGTCAGTTTACTCCCTCTGGCTTGAGCATGCGAGTTGTAAATGTCTTCAGAAAAGAGACTTTTCACCTTGATATTTCTTTTAAAAAATTATTACTTACTTATTTATGAGAGAGAATGGGTGCCCCAGGGCCTCCAGCCACTGCAAACAAACTCCAGATGCATGCACTACCTTGTGGATTTGGCTTTACGTGGGTACTGGAGAATGGAACCTGGGTCTTTAGGCTTTGCAGGCAAGCACCTTAACCACTGAGCAATATCTCCACTCTTCCTCACCTTAATATTTACTACAATACTTATCACAGTGCCTTACCCACTCTGAATGTGGCACATGCCTTTAATCCCAGCACTCCAGAGGCAGAGGTACAAGGATCTCCGTGAGTTTGAGGACAGCCTGAGACTACATAGTGAATTCTAGGTCAGTCTGAGCTAGAGTGAGACCCTACCTCAAAACAAACAAAAAAATTTCCCTGGGATTTCAAGCTCCTCCAGGTTGTAATGTCTAGGGGCACCTGAAGTCTGCATTCTTTTGGCAAGCAGGGAGGGTGATACAACGTACATGGGATGTGTCTCTCTCTCTGCAGCCCCTGGCACTCCAGCCACACGATGTTTCCAGCTGCTGCTTCCGGTTCTTCTGCACAGCCTGCTCTGAGACTGCTTCTTTTCTGCCTGGACCTCAGCCCCTTAACTCCTGATCCTTCAGGTCTCGTGAGGCCTCGCTGTTCCAGCCTTACTGACAACTCAGCAGAGTCCAAAGTCCCCTGTGCAAGCACTGTGTTCAACTTCCCAGCATGTCTCAGAGTTTCCTTTAACCTTTACATTTCCAGTGATTTGCTCTTCTCTTTACTATAGGCTATGACTCCGTGAAGGCAGGATCCATGCTTGTTTGTGTCGCTGTTTTCCTTCCTGGCAAGTAATGTAATGGTTTCTTAGCAAGCTCTGGTGGCATGGGTAGCAATATCTTCGTGCCACAAGCTGTACCCGCTGCAATCCTGAAGTGTGCAGAGATCTGGGAATAGATTTTATAAGCCCGGCGTATAAACTGCCAGGCGTGGTGGCGCACGCTTTTAATCCCAGCACTCGGGAGGCAGAGGTAGAAGGATCGCTGTGAGTTTGAGGCCAGCCTGGGATTCCAGGTCTGCCTGGGTTACATGAGACCCTATCTTGAAAAACAACAACAACAAAAAAAAGAACAGGAATATGCTCTCAAACAGTCTTTCTCAAACTGCCTTTCTCAGCATAGAAAGACAACAACTTTACATATATGTTCTTTGTTATTATTATTTTTTTTGGTTTTTTTGAAGTAGGGTCTGGCTCTAGCCCAGGATGACCTAGAACTCACGGTGATCCTCCTACCTCTGCCTCCCGGGAGGACTGGGATTAAAGACCAGGTGCCACCAAGCCAGGCTTACATAGGTGTTCTGTGAGAAAAAAGAAAGTCTCTTTAGTAAACACAGATTTGGGCTGGGAAGACGGCTCAATGGATAAAGTGCTTTCTATTCAAGCCTGAGTACTGGAGGTTTTTTTTTTGTTTTGCGAGGTAGGGTCTCACTCTGGTCCAGGCTGACCTGGAATTAACTATGTAGTCTCAGGGTGGCCTCGAACTCTCTGTGATCCTCCTACCTCTGCCTCCCCAGTGCTGGGATTAATGGCGTGCGCCACCACGCCCGGCTCTCGTTTTGTTTTTTGAGGTAGGGTCTCACTCTAGCCCAAGCTGACCTGGAATTCACTCTGTATTCTCAGGGTGGCCTTGAACTCTCGGCAAAGGCGTGTGCCACCACGCCCGCCCTGAGTACTGGAGTTTGGATCCCCAGACCAAAGCACAGAAGCTGAGGAAGGCTTCTGGAATCCCAGCACGCTGATGGCAAGATGGGAGGCAGAGATAGGAGCTTTTCCTGGAAGGTCACAGGCCTGGGGAAGGCAGAGGTGAGCAACAAGAGACCTTGCCTCAAACAAGGTGAAAGTCTGGAACCAGTAACTAAAGTTCTTCTCTGATTCCCTCCCCCCCACACATATACAAACGTATGTACACACATACATACATACAAACATACACACACACACACATACATACACACACAGAAAGAAATATAGATGTAATAAACATATCAATCATTTTTGGACAGTTATTATTCAGTGATAAAGTTTCTTTCAAGAAAAAGGTATACAGGGCTGGAGAGATGGCTTAGTGGTGAAGGCACTTGCCTGCAAAGCCTAAGGACTCAGGCTTTATTCCCCAGGACCCACGTAAGCCAGATGTACAAGATGGCACATGCGTCTGGAGTTCCTTTGCGGTGGCTAGAAGCTCTGGCATGCCCATTCTCTTTCTGTCTCTGTCTGCCTGTTTATCTCTCTTTTTCTCAAATAAATAAAGAAAATATATTTTAAAAATGAAAAGATATACCATCAAGGGCTATGGGTAGATGGCTCAGTTGTTAAAGGTGCAGCAAAGCCAGAGGGCTTATGGTTAAAGCAACCGGAGACTGTGGTGCGCCTACACGTGCACATACCAAGAGAAAATAGGTACACCACCAATTGTGAGCAGTGGTTACATGTGGGAAGCCGAGAGAGGTGATGGACTCATTTTCTCTTCTTTCATTGTGCTTTTCTTCATGGTGATGGAGTTGAGTATATTTATGAAATTAAGTATGTTTACATTGTGCAAGCGCCACTGTTTTACTTTTTATTGAACACTAGCTCACAGACTCATTGTAATGCTTTATCCTATCTTGATGAGTTAAGCTGTCCTGTGGTCACATGGTGGCCTCTTAGTGGCATTAGCCACCTCTTCACCATAGCAACTGAGTGAGTGACAAGCCTCCAAGTCAGGGTCCAGAAGCTTCCTAAACTTAGTTGATTATAGATGGAAGTCATTAGCTCAGGAAGGGGTGTGGCTTATAAGTGCCTGTAAATGTTGAAGTCCGTTTGTTCTCACAAGAAAAGGTCCCTCCCCCCCAGGTAGGGTCTCACTCTGGCCCAGGCTGACCTGGAATTCACTCTGTAGTCTCAGGGTGGCCTCGAACTCACGGCAATCATCCTACCTCTGCCTCCCGAGTGATGGGATTAAAGGCGTGAGCCACCAGGCCAGGCGAGGGAAGGTTTTTCTGGAGGGTGAACTTACTATACCATGCCTGCGCACTGAGCAGAGAGAGCCTTGGGGAGATGGAGCTGGCCTACCCGAACTGCTTTAGCACCTAACCTCCCTCTCCATGCAGCCCAGTAATTTGGTATAATCATGAAGCTATGTTGGCATTGCTTTTTATGAGGCAGGGTCTCGCTCTAGCCCAGGCTGGCTTCAAATTCACCACGTAGTCTAAGAGTGACTTCAAACTCTCTGCCATCCTTATACCTCTGCCTCCTGGGTGCTGGGGTTAAAGGTGTGCACCACCACACCTGATAATGTTAATATTTAAAAAATATTTTATATCTTATTTATTTGAGAGTGAATGGGCGTGCCAGGGCCTCTAACTACTGCAAACAAACTCCAGACATGTGTGCCATCTCGGGCATCTGGTGTTGTGGGTATTGGGGAATCGGGTCCTTAGACTTTGCAGGAAAGCACCTTAACTACTAAGTCATCTCTCCATCCCAATGCTGGCATTTTTCATTTTTCTTTATTTATTTGGTTTTCCAGGTAGGGTGTCACTCTTGCCCAGGCGGACCTGGATTCACTCTGTATTCTCAGGGTGGCCTTGGCCTCAGACTCATAGTGATCCTCCTACCCATGCCTCCTGACTGCTGGTATTAAAGGTGTGCGTCACCATACCTGGCTTTTGGCATTTTTAAAAAATTTTATTTGAGGGAGACAGAGAAAGAGGGAGGGAGAGAGAGGGAGAGAGAGAGAGAGAATGGGCACACCAGGTCTTCAAGCTACTGCAAACGAACTCCAGACACACCTGCCAGCATGTGCAGCTGGCTTACATGGGTCCTGGGGAATTGAACCTGGGTCCTTTGGCTTTGCAGGCAAGTACCTTAACCACTGAGCCATTTCTCAAGCCCTGGCATTAAAAAAATATATTATTTATTTATTTATTTGAGAGAGAGAAAGAGGTAGAAAGAGAGAGAGTGAGTGAGAGAGAGAGAGGGAGGGAGAGAATGGATGCGCCAGGGCCTCCAGCCACTGCAAACAAACTCCAGATGCTTGCGCCTCCTTGTGCATCTGGCTTATGTGGGTCCTGGAGAGTCGAACCTTTGGCTTTGCAGGCAAACGCCTTAACCACTAAGCCATCTCTCCAGCCCCCTGACATTTTTAAAAAATATTTTAAAAACATATTCATTAGTGAGAGAGAAAAACATAGGTGCACCAGGGCCTCTTGCCCCTGCCAAACTCTAGACTCATGCACCACTTTGTGAGTCTGCCTTTACGTGGGCGTTGGGGAACTGAATCCAGCCGTGAGGTTTTACAAGCAAGGACCTTTAACCACTGACCCATCTATGTAGTTCAGCCTCGGCGTTTTGTTTCTTTGTTTTGTGGAAATTGCCTCATGCAGTTTGAGAGACACCCAAAGGTTGATTTTTTTCTTTCTTGTCATTCTATCACTTATGTTTCGCTGTGGCTGTAATTTATATACCTCATTCATAAAAGTGTCAGCCCGAATTCGGAACTATTCAGTTTCTGCTCAAAATGTATTGTCCCAGCCAGGCGAGGTGGCGCACGCCTTTAATCCCAGGCAGAGGCAGAGAGTTGGAGGCCACCCTGAGACTACATAGTGAATTCCAGGTCAGCCTGGGCTAGAGTGAAATCCTACCTCGAAAAACAAAACAAACAAATAGATATATGTATATATATTATTGTCCCTTTTCTCTTTGTGGCAATGAACCAAATAAAAGACCACATTTTATATATTTCCTTACTTCAAGGTGTGATCGATTAAGTTCTGGTCAAAATGATGAAAAGCAGAGTATATATTTATAAGATGTATGGGAAATGCCGGGCATGGTGGTGTACACCTTTAATCCCAGCACTCGGGAGGCAGAGGTAGGAGGATCGCCATGTGTTTGAAGGCCACCCTGAAACTACAAAGTGACTTCCAGGTCGGGCTGGACTCCAGTGGAGACCCTACCTTGAAAAACAAAACAACAATAAAAAGATGTATGGCAGAGGTGCTTTGAGAGCCATGCTGGGCTATGAGGTGATGCGGGCATGGAAGGTGAGGCTTGCCTAGGCATTGTGATACCATGAGAACAAGAACAAGAGTCAGAGAGCGAGTGAAAAGGGCAGGGGGAAGGGAGAAAGAACCATGTCTGGTTTAGAAAGAAACACTACTTAGGTCTAAAACCACTGTTATTTTGGATTTTCTGTTATGATGTGTCTGAATCTAACTCTGACTCACAGCCTAACTGTGCAGATCATTCTGTAGGACTCAATTGACATTACTGGTGGCAGCTTTGGGGATCACCCGAGGAGCCTACATAAGGGAGTTTTTTTTTTTCTTTCTGAATTAGCCTCTGGCAGGGACTGAAGTACTTCCCGTCTATATGTTTCATTGTTCTAGACATTGCGTATGTACCCAAGATGTCAAATGTGGCCATTTAGCAGAATTCATTCAGGGTTCATAGTGTTATGGCCCCTTCAGTCAGATGGCATTCGTTCTCATTGTTCTAACTGTTCTAAGCATGGATTCATGCTGGACCGTCTAGGGAGGGCCACAGGTTTTGTGGATTCCTTCATGGACATTTGGTTGACTCCTCTTTAGGGCCGTTATAAACACTGTTGCTATGAATGTTCATGCATAAGTGCTTGTGTGGACGTGTTCTCATACCTCATGAGTGTTTACTGTGTGGAAATGCTGATCAAATCTATGTTCTTAGCCGGACACGGTGGCACACGCCTTTAATCGCAGCACTGAGGAGGCAGAGACAGGAGGATGGCAGTAAGTTCAAGGTCAGCCTGAGACTACATTGTGAATTCCAGGTTAGCCTGGGCTAGTGAGAGACCCTACCTTGAAACAAACAACCCAAAAACTATGTCTTCTGTGGGGCGTGGTGGCGCACGCCTTTAATCCCAGGATTTGGGGAGGCAGAGGTAGGAGGATTGCATGAGTTCGAGGCCACCCTGAGACTACATAGTGAATTCCAGGTCAGTCTGGGCTAGAATGAGACCCTACCTTGAAAAAACAAAACAAAACAAAACAAAACAAAACAAAACAAAACAAAACAAAAAAGAAACAAAAACCAAAAAATCCCCCAAAACAAAACAAACCCACCTAGGAGGGGTTGTGGTGGGGTGTGGGGGGGTAGCAGAGCAGGGACCTAGAAGTCCAGATGAGAAGCCAACAAGAGCACAAATAAACTTTTACATTATCACACTGGAGTTTGTGAAAAATGTAAGCAAGCCGGGCGTGGTGGTGTACGCCTTTAATCCCAGGATTTGGGGAGGCAGAGGTAGGAGGATTGCATGAGTTCAAGGCCACCCTGAGACTACATAGTGAATTCCAGGTCAGTCTGGGCTAGAATGAGACCCTACCTTGAAAAAACAAAACAAAACAAAACAAAAGAAACAAAAACCAAAAAATCCCCCAAAACAAAACAAACCCACCTAGGAGGGGTTGTGGTGGGGTGTGGGGGTAGCAGAGCAGGGACCTAGAAGTCCAGATGAGAAGCCAACAAGAGCACAAATAAACTTTTACATTATCACACTGGAGTTTGTGAAAAATGTAAGCAAGCCGGGCGTGGTGGTGTACGCCTTTAATTCCAGCACTTGGGAGGCAGAGGTAGGAAGATCACTGTGAATTCGAGGCCACCCTGACAATTCCAGGTCAGCCTGAGCTAGAGTGAGACCCTACCTCGGAAAACAAAAACAAAAAAAAGTAAACGAAGTGTGCACCTGCCACACACTTCAGACATTGTTGGTGTTGTTACGAAGTTTCTCTAGTGAATCCTTTAGTATTTTTCTTTTAAATTTCCAAATTTTGATAATTTAAAATTCCTTGGTTTGAGGGACACAGAACACGTGGAATAGGACAGGATTTTTGTCGCAGCATGACCTGAATTCTAAAGTCATCCCCTTTCACCTTGAAAACCACATATATCTTTGGTGTTTATTGATTTATTTTTGAGGTAGGGTCTCACTCTTGCCCAGGCTGACCTGGAAATCACTCTGTGTTCTCAGGGTGGCCTCGAACTAACGGCGATCCTACCTCTGCCTCCTGAGTGCTGGGATTAAAGGTGTGCACCACCACGCTCTGCTGGTGTTTATTTTTAGAATACAGATAGCTTCTACCTACCCACATAAAAGTAGTCTGCTGAACACAACAGAAGTGAGTTCTCTGAGGTGCCACGTGGAAAAATGGACCAGGGACTAGCAGGGGGGTCAGTGGTTAAGGCCCTTGCCTGCAAAACCTAAGGATCTAAGTTCAATTCCCCAGTATCCACGTAAAGACAGATGCACAAAGCGGTGCATGTACCTGGAGTTTGTAGCAGCAGGAGGCCCTGGCACACCCATTCTCTCTCTCTGATGACAAATAAATACATAATTTAAAAAATACTTTATTTATTTGAGAGAGAGAAAGAGGCAGAGAGAGGGAGAGAGAGCAAATGGACGCACTAGGGCGTCCATCCACTGTAAACGAACTTCAGACACATGCGCCCCCTTGTGCATCTGGCTTGTGTGGATCTTGGGGAATCGAACCTGAGTCCTTTGGCTTTGCAGGCAAGCGCCCTAACTGGTAAGCCATCCCTCTAACCCTAATAAAAATATTTTAAAAAGACCCTACGTCTAAAAACCAAAAACAAAAAAAAGAAAGAAAGAAAATAAATTAAAAAATGGGGGGGGGGGCGGCTGGAGAGATGGCTTAGCGGTTAAGGTGCTTGCCTGCAAAATCAAAACACCCAGGTTCCATTCCCCAGGACCCTTGGAAGCCAGATAACACAAGGTGGTGCATGCTTCCTGAGTTCTTGGTGGCAGCTGGAGGCCCTGGAGAGCCCATTTTCTTTTCCCTTCTATCTGCCTCTCTCGCCAAATAAATAAATAAATAAATAAATAAACAAACAAACAAACCAAAATATTTAAAAAAACAGCCAGGCGTGGTGGCGGGTACCTTTAATCCCAGCACTTATGTGGCAGAGGTAGGCGGATCGCCATGAGTTCAAGGCCACCCGAGACTACATAGTGAATTCCAGGTCAGCCTGGGCTAAAGCGAAACCCTACCTCGAAAAAGAAACAGACAAACAAACAAACAAGGTCCCAGAAGAAGCTACGAGCCTCCCAGCAAACGCTCAGGTGGAGACGCCCCGAGCCCCCTGACTGCAGATGGAGGAGGACGTGGGCAAGGAGAGCGAGCGCCCTGGCCCGCTGAGCACCTTTCCCGAAGTCCCCAGAGACCCGAGCCCGCGATCTCGTCGTCCCGTGCGGGGAGCGTTCCAGGGACTCTGCATGCACGTGGCTCGGGCTCCACTCGGGCGGGGACCGGGGGGGGGATGCGAGTGAGTGTCCAGGACCCGGGGAGCCGAGCCCGGGGAGGCGCGGGCGCCCGCGGGGTGGAGGAGGGCCTCGCCGGGAGGAAGAGGAGGGGCAAGCGCGCGTGGGGAAGGGGAGGAAGAGGCGTCTGGGCAAGGGAGGGAAGGAAGGAAGGAAGGAAGAGGGAAGGAAGCAAGGAAGCAAGGAGAGGGGAGGGCAGGAGGGCGGGGCGAGGCCAGGCGAGGCGGGCGAAACTGCAGCCGCCCGAGGACAGCGGGGATCCCGGCGCCGCCACCGTCGCCCGCCCAGGGCCGGTGCTTCTTCGGGGCTTCCTCCGGCGGGCAGGGGCTCGGCTCGCGCGGGCTGGCATGTGGGCGCGCGCCCTGCCCCGCTAGCTGCGTCCCCGTCGTCCCCGCCGTGCACACCGCGGCCCCGGAGGACCCACCGATCCACCGACCGAGCGACCGATCGAGCGACCTGCGGACCGAGCGAGCGACCGAGCAGCCGTCATGGGGCTGCAGCCCCTGGAGTTCAGCGACTGCTACCTGGACAGCCCGTGGTTCCGGGAGAGGATCCGCGCGCACGAAGCGGAGCTCGAGAGGACCAACAAGTTCATCAAAGAGCTCATCAAGGACGGCAAGAACCTCATCGCCGCCACCAAGAGTAAGCGGGGCTCGGGGACGCCGGGGCGCGTGGCGAGGCCGGAGGAGATCCCCTCCCCAACGTCCCCAGCCTAGGGCCACCAGGGCCAGCAAGACAGGGAACTTCTTTTTGGTGACATCCCTCTCCTCCAGCAACCCAGGCCGGTGCCCATTCCCCGCCACGGCTCTGGCGTGCAGGCGGCTGTTGGGGGGCTGCCCCGTGGGTCCAGCCGGGCCCTGGATGGACACCCCTCGCATACAGACCCAGCCGAGACGCTCAGCTCCGGGATGAGGTTCTCTTGCGCCCCAAGGCGGCTTACAGTCTCACCAGACAGACGTCCGTCCTACACATTCATTTAGTTTTGTTTTGTGACCTTTTCCAAAGGAACTTTTCTTGAATTCTTGGAGACCCTGCTGGGTGTGGAATTCTTTGCAAGTTCCTTAAGCTGTGACTTCTTGTGCGTCCTTCACACACCCCCCCCACCCCCAATCTAACCCGACAGTGTCGACCCACTGTGCCAAACCAGAAAAGTCCAACTGGCCCTTGTGCTTCGTGCCTTGTGCACATTCCTTCCTCTTCCTCCGTGCGTTGAGGAGGGTTCAAAGAGTGGGGTTTGGACAAGGGTCAGTGGACAGCATGCTTGCCAGGCTGGCTCTGGCGGGCACTGCCTGGTTGTAGGGAATTCTCCCCCATCCCCTGCTCACTCGGGTTGGAAGCTTTGGGCCCTTGATCCCTGTCTTTTTTGGAAAAAAGCTAGGAAGAAAACGAGAAATAAGAGTGAAGTGTCGGCTAGCTGTAAAGACTAGGGAGAGAGGCAGGCTGAAAATTGTGCAGCAACGCTTGGTGATGCTGCTGGAACTGGGGAGTTCTCTCCAGCGGGGAGCCAGCAGCCTGGTCACCACTGGGATCACACAGGCCTTTCCTAGGGTTACTGGGATAGTCCCCCTTTCTCTCTGTAAAAACAGACAGACACCTGGGCTGGATCCATCCTGCTGGGTGTGTGGTGATGAGTCCCCCCTGGTGAAGTACTTTCCATCTTTGGGAGTTTGTCCCCGTTGCACTTGTTTATGGACAGCATCCCCGAGGAAACACCCTGTCACCCCCGCCACCACCCTTTTAAACATACTGAGCCCAGCATGCTGTCCCATTTACCCGTGGAAGCTCCTGTTCCAGTTCATTTAATGAATGAGTTGAGATATAGTTTAATGGGGGGGGGAATTGAATGAACTGTCCCTTGTAATTTGGGAGATCAAGTCACTCAGCTTGTCTTGGATGTTCTCCAAGGTCCCTTTGGTTTTTGTGATCTCTTTGGGAATCCCTTTGTGATGAAGTGGGGTTATTTGGTGGCTGGTGGCTCTAGGCCCTCGTTCTGGGGTCTGTGTGCTGGGTGGGGAGCAGTAGTGGGTGTGGGGTGTCCCTGAGAGCTCTTAAGATCCTTTACTCGCTGTGTTCACCAGCGTCACTGGCTGGGGACATGGACCTTCTCATACTGGCCCTAGTCTTTTCCTTGGGAGCTAGGGCCATGGGGAGTGGGGTCCACTGCAAAACCAGTTTAGCCTCTGGTGGGAAGCTATTTGCTTCTCAAACGCCGGGCTGAGGGAGGCGCTTGTCTTCCCAGCCAGTTGTTTGCCTTCCTCCCTGGACGGTGGAATTTTCAAAGTGATCGAATTTGTCCTGTCTGTCTTCTCATTCGAATCATGAAGTGTATCTGGTAGTCCTCAAGAGAGCAACCAGAAAGTGCCCTATCTCGAGTTCTCATGTGTTTTAAGTTCTTCCGCACAACCAAAACAGCTTCACTTTTCTTTTGGCCAGTTGGGAGGATCCGACTTTCCCCTGACTCCTTGGTCCTTCATTCCTGACAAAGATGAAGGGTGCTGGGTTTCAGTAAGAAAACCTGTGTTTAACTATTCAGGGTTAGAGCCTGGCTCGGGCAGGTCATGTGGTTCTTAGGATCCGTTTGTTTCTCCTGCTGTCATTTTTTGCAGGCATGAGTAAGGATCCACAGCATTTGGAAATGGTCTGGTGAGATCATTAGGAACGTTCGCTTCGGTCAGTGGCTCACTTAACCAGTTGAGCCTCTCTATGACACTGGAGTCCAGAGAGTCCCAAAAGGACGTTCGAGGGAGGGTCTGCGGAGGGAAAGCAACCAGTTCTGTCATGTTGCTTTTATTTCCAGATGTTTTACACTTCGTTTTGTAAAAATGCCCTTCTGTGCCTCTTTTCAGGATTGTGTATTTAAATGATTTCTGTTTGTTTATTTACTTGGAGAGAAAGCAAGAAGCAGACCGAGAGAGAATATAGGAGCGCCAGGGTCTGCTGCCACTGCAAATGACCTCCAGATGCACGTACCACTTTGTGCATCTGCCTTCATGTGGGTACTGAGGAATTGAACACAGACCTGTGAGGCTTTGCAAGCACATACCTTATCCGCTGAGACATTTCTCCAGCCACCCCCCTCATAATTTATTTTTTTTTCTTAAAAATATTTTATTTATTTGAAAGCCGGGTGCGGTGGCACACGCCTTTAATCCCAGCACTCGTGAGGCAGAGGTAGGAGGATGTGAGCTCAAGGCCACCTGAGACTACATAGTGAATTCCAGGTCAGCCTGGGCTAGAGTTCGACCTTTCCTCAAAAAAAAAAAAATATTTATTTGAGAGAAAGAACAGATATGCCAGGCCCCCTGCCCCTGCAAATGAACTCCAGGTGCATGTGTCACTTTGTGCTGGGAAATTGAATCTGGGTCCTTTGGCTTTGCAGGTAAGCACCTTAACCGCTAAGCCGTCTCTCTAGCCCTGATTTCTAGTTTTAATTGTCCTGTAGGATGCTTCCTGCATGTACTGGATACCTTGTTGGATTTATGTCATTTTGATGTCTTGAAGTGAATCTCCTGTCTCAGCCTCTCCACTTTTAAGGTTAAAGACGTGAGCCACCATACCTGGCTTTTCTATACATATGTAAAGAAGTTGGAAGCCTGTAGGGCTTGAAGGCTCCTTTCTGTCTATTATATAGCAGCTGGAAACTATTTAGTGCCCACGGTTTGTTAAATATTGTGATGAGATAACAAAGAAGTAATGAGATAGAGTTCCTTGCCCTGGAGTTGAATTTAGTTCAATCTAAGCAATATTTTTTCAAAAAGATTTTAGTTTTATTTATTTATTAGAGACAGAGAGAGGGAAAGAGAGAGAGGGAGACTGAGAATGGGTGCGCCAGGGCCTCTAACAACTGCAAACAAACTCCAGACGTGTGTGCCCCCTTGTGCATCTGGCTTACGTGGGACCTGGAGAATTGAACCGGGGTCCTTAGGCTTTGCAGGCGTGTGCCTTAACCACTAAGCCATCTCTCCAGCCCCTAAACAACATTTTGAATTCCTGTGTTCACTATGCTGAGTGTTACCTTTGAAACAAAGGGACTTGAAGACAGTACAAGTCAAGGCTGGGGTGTGGTGGGCCACTCCCGGAAGGGGATTGCAACTTCCAGGCCAGTCTGCTTACATTGTGAGACTCTATCTTTTTTAAAAATTATTTATTTATTTTTAAGCTTTAAAAAATATTTTATTTATTTATTTATTTATTTGAGAGACAGGAAGAGGCAGAGAGAGAGAGAGAGAGAGAGAGAGAGAGAGAGAGAGAATGGGCGCGCCATGGCCTCCAGCCACTGCAAACGAACTCCAGATGCGTGCGCCCCCTTGTGCTTCTGGCTTAAGTGGGTCCTGGAGAGTCGAACCGGGATCCTTAACTGCTAAGCCATCATCTCTCAGCCCCTAAATTATTTATTTATTAGAGTGTGTGTGTGTGTGAGAGAGAGAGAGAGATAATGAATGAATGAATGAATGAGAATGGGTGTACCAGGGCTTCTAGCCACTGTAAACGAACTCCAGACACATGTCCCACCTTGTGCATCTGGCTTACATGGGTCCTGGGGAATCCAACTTGGGGTCTTAGCCTTTGCAGGCAAGAGCCTTCACGGCTGAGCCATCTCTCCAGCCTGTGAGACTATCTTAAACTTACTAAGGGGGCGATGGAGAGGGCAAGTGATAGTAAGTGCCCTCACTTTGTCAGGAACAAGCGTTCCTGGTAGGTTAGAGAAGATTTACTGGAAGTTGAAATCCACTGGGTGTAATCTGCTTTGTCAGATCAGAGCCTTCAGTGTAGGGGGGAAGAGGTGACCCGTTTGGCTGGAATAGTGATTTGCAAGAAAGAGCGGGCTGAAATGAATGGGAGGTCAGCATCGTTGTGGAGGGCTATAAATTAAGCAAGGCTGGGGATGTGAACAGACCTGACATACCGGGTAACATGGTTTTGAGGCAGCGTGGAAGTTTTTGTGGAGGGTGAGTTTGGACAGAGCTGCAGGGGTGAGGATGGGGTGGGGGTGAGAGGGAGGGAGCTCCAGAGAGTTTAGGTTTGTAGATCATCCACTCCCTTCAATGGACTCTTTGTTCAAATGGCTTTTTTTATGTCTGGCTCTTGTCATTCCTTCCTTTTCCTAGAATAACCAGTGTCCTCTTTCAGTGCTATTTCAACTTGTAAGCCTTTCATGTAGTGTTTGGTTTAAGTGTTTGTAATTGACAGAAATACATACAAAACATATTCAGCAGAAACAGCAATGAGACTTACGTGCTCTTAGAAATCTCACAGAGCATGTTTTGTCTAGAATGGGGAAAAGGGGTCAACAGACACCCCTTGGTGTTATTAAGCAAGTATATGGTTGTGTGTAATGATCTTTAGTGAACTTGAATTGTCTGGTTGTGTGTGTGTGTGTGTGTGTGTGTGTGTGTGTGTGTGTGTTATGGAGGGGCCTTAGAATGGATCCTCCTTCCATCACAGACAATGTAAGGACCGAATGGAGTTTGTCAGAGCCAGGTGTAGAACTTGGGCCTTCCAAGACTTTTTTTAAAAATAACTTAAATGTTTTTGTTTTTATTTTTGTTTATTTACTTATTTGAGAACGACAGACAGAGAGAAAGGCAGATAGATACAGAATGGGCGTGCCAGGGCCTCCAGCCATTGCAAATGAACTCCTGATGCATGTGCCCCCTTGTGCATCTGGCTAATGTGGGTCCTTGGGAATAGAGCCTAGAACTGGGGTCCTTAAGCTTTACAGGCAAGTGCTTAACCGCTAAGCCATCTCTCCAGCCTCCAAGACTTGTTTTTGACATTTCTTTTAGGCCTTTGTATTTTAATGACTTGCTTTCTTTCAGTTAGAACACAAGAAATCTCTTTTTGCTATCTTTTTTGTTTACTCTTTCAAGGAGATGTTCTTTTTCTTTTCTTTTATTTAATTTTTGTTTTTTCGAGGTAGGATTTCACTGTAGGTCATACTGACCTGCTACTCACTGTATAGTCTCAGGGTGGCCTCCAACCTGAGTCCTTAGGCTTCGTAGGCAAGCGCCTTAACCACTAAGCCATCTCTCTAGGCCCCTGTTTTTATTTTTTATTTGTTTTTTGACTTTTCAAGAGAGTCTCAGTGTAGCTCAGGCTGTCTTGGAATTTACTATGTAGGCTCAAGGTGACCTTGAACTCACAGTAATCCTCCTACCTCTACCTCTCAAGTGCTGGGATTAAAGGCATGCACCACCATGCCTGGTGAGATGGTTTAAAAAAATTTTTTTTGGGGGGGGCAGACCAGAAATATTGAGCCACATAGTGAATTCCAGATCACCCTGGGCTGGAGTGAGACCTTACCTCGAAAACCCTAACCTTGAAAAACCAATATATATTTGGGAGAGAAAGAATGGGTGTACCAGGGTCTCCTGGTGCTGTAAACGAACATCAATGTGCCACTTTATCTGGCTTTACATGGGTACTGGGGACTCGAACCCAGGCTGTCAGTCTTTGCAAGCAAGCACCTTTAATCACTGTGCCGTCTCTCCAGCCTGAGTGAGATATTCTTTTGGGGAAATTTCTTCAGTTGCTATTAAATTAAATATGTGGAGGCTTGTAAGACTGGAAGGAACTTCAGTTGTCTGTGAACTTCTGCAGGATTGAACAAGATGGTGTGCACGGGCTGTGAAGACATGGTTGTAAAGGGGTTGTGTGAAGTCTTATGGTTCATTCTTTTTTTCCCTTCCCCAATCCAGAATTTGTTCAGGTGGCCCCAGTCTCATCCAGGTGATTCAGGTAGGGGACGATTGTGACCTAACTTGGTTTAATCCTTGCTCCTTCGCAGAAATGCTTGAGGGAACCGCAAACACATGGTCAGAGTTGAGACTCAATCCATGTTTGGTAAATCCATTTTCTGTTGTGGTTAAGGTTTAAGACTGAAGACCCTACGGGGTGGTATAGCTCATTTGGTAGCATGCACAAAGCCTTGGGTTCAATCCCCAGCACTGCCTAAACTGGTCACAGTGGCATATGTCTGTAATCCCAGCACTCCAGAGGCAGCGTCAGCAGGATCACATGTTCAAGGTCAACTGTTGAGTTCGAGGCAAGCCTGAAGTATGTGAGAAGAGTGGGGATCCCAGTTCTGGCCAAGGAGACTGAAAGTCTTGTTGGAGACTTGGGATAAAGTTTTCCTTTGGGCAGAAAGGATGCAAAAGGAGATGGTCTTCAGGCTTGTGCTGTTGGGTTTGTGCCTCGGATTTTCCATGCCTACTTGGACCGTGAGTGGAGCCAGCCTAAGAGTAGTGGAGTAAGCTACGTAATTACGCCTGTGTGCTCAATGCCCCGTGGAAGCCGTGCATTGCTTTATGCGTGGAGCCACATCTGGACATTTGTTAAATAATGTAAGAGAGTTTGACTTGGGTTTCTGCTGTTGAACGCCCTCATTTTGATGGCATTGCAAATTTTGTCCATATGTATCCATTTAGATGGAAGTTAGAGCAATATAGAAAATAAAATATTGGAAGTTAATTACAAATGTAATTTTTTTTCCCTCCCTGGAAACGAGTGCAAAATATTTGTTCTAAAGAAATCATCACGGGCCCCCCTGTGCTTGGGGCCTTACCCCAGGGTGAAGGGGTAAGCCTTGAGTGTTCACTTGGGCTTTTTAGTACAGCAGCCTGGCTTCTTGCGGGCAGGTAGGCTGGCTGTGGACATAATTACAATCAGGGATTGAGCTGGGGAGGAACCAGACAGGCTTGGAATGCTTTTCTCTCGGCAGGTGGTCGGAGTTCATCTAGAGTGAGTCGTACCCCCCCCAATACTAGCTGAACAACATTTACTTACTGTCCCATCAGTATTGGCAGCTCCTCTTTCTGAAAGTTTGTCCTTCTCTGTCCTCCCATCTGCTGGGGCTTTCTCCCCCCAGCCCCTTTTCTTTGGAGACAGGGCCTCCATATGTAGCCAAGGCTAGCCTCCATCTGCTGAGCCGCCTGCCTTAGCCTCCTGACAGCTGGCATCACAGACACGCAGCACCCCACATGGCTCCTTACACTTTTTTTCCGAGTTCATTTTGGTGGAATTAGGGAGCATCATTGACCTTTGCAGGAGGCCGACGGCTGAAAGGAATGTTTTTTCTTTTTCTTTTTTTCTTTTGGTATTTAATCTTTAAAGTAGTCGGAGAGAATATACTGTGTAAAGAGTCAGAGTGTAGCCTGTCAGGGTCCCTGTGGTCATCAGCCCTTAGGAACACTGGGCCTCAGACAAGGTCCTTGGCTTTTCTGTATCTGTCTTCATGCTTGTAAACTGGAGATTGATTGCACCCCTGCCGTGCAGGGGGACTGGTTGGACATGTAAAACACTTAGAACACATGCTCAGTGCTCACAGTTGTGCTGCGTCGTCTGAATTGTAATGGTATGTTGTAGGTTGAGGCCTTCTGGTTGTTGTGGCTGGGTGTGGTGGCTCACACCTGTATTCCCAGCACAGGTAGGAGGTTACTATCACTTCAACAGAGTGGATTTTGGGTGACCTGGGCTGGAATGAAACTCTGCCTCAAAAAACCCAACACACACCCTTTCTCTCTCTCTCTTTGCTTGCAAATACATAAAAATTTTAAAGAAATTTTTTATTTGATTTTTTATTTGAGGGGGGGGATTGGCACACCAGGGCCTTAGCCACTGAAATTGAATTCCAGATGCTTGTGCCACCTGGTGGGCATGTGTGACCTTGCACTTGCCTCACCTTTGTGCACCTGGCTTATGTGGGATCTAGAGAGTTGAACATGGGTCCTTAGGCGTCACAGGCAAGCACTGTAACTTAAGCCATCTCTCCAGCCCAATAAAACCCTTTTTTTTTTTCCTCCAAGGTAGGGTGTCACCCTAGCCCAGGCTGACCTGGAGTTCAGTTTCAGGGTAGCCTTGAACTCATGGCAATCCTCCTACCTCTGTCTCCCTAGTGCTGGGACCAAAGGTGTGCACCACCATGCCCAGCCCAATAAAAACTTTTTTAAAAAAGGGGAGTGAGCTGGAGAAATAGATGGCTTAGTAGTTAAGGCACCTGCCTGGAAAGCCTAATGACCCAATCGATTCCCCAGTACCCACGTGAAGCTTGAAGCACAAAATGGCTCATGCATCTGCAGTTCATTTGCAGTGGCTACAGGCCCTGAGATGACCATTCTCTCTTTCTCCCTCTGCCTCTCTTTCTGCTTGCAAGTAAGTATTAGAGAAAACCCAAGCCGGATGTGGTGGCGCACACCTTTAGTCCCAGCAGTAGGGGGCAGAGGTAGGAGGATCGCCATGAGTTTGAGGCCAGCCTGAGACTACATAGTGAATTCCAGGTCAGCCTGGAATAAAGTGAAACCCTACCTCAAAAAACAAACAAAAATGAAAAAACCCAACAAACAAACAAAAACAGCTGTTCTGGTCTATAGACCAGTTGTTTTATTGAAACCGTAAGTGTCTGTATTTTTATTTATTTATGAGAGAGAGAATGAGAATGAACACAACAGGGCTTCTTGCCACTGCAGATGAGCTCTAGACTTATGTGCCATTTTGTATCTCTCTTTCTCTCTGTCTCTCTTTTTTTTTTAATTTGAGAGTGACGGACAGAGAGAGAAAGAGGTATATAGATAGATAATGGGTGCACCAGGGCCTCCAGCCACTGCAAACAAACTACAGATGCATGTGCCACCTTGTGTATCTGGCTTTCGTGGGTCCTGGGGAATTGAGCCTCAAACTGGGGTCCCTAGGCTTCACAGGCAAGCACTTAACCACTAAGCCATCTCTCTGGGCCCCCACTTTGTATCTTTAACTTGACATGAGGAATTGAGATCAGGCTGGCAGGCTTCTCAAGCATGCGCCTTCAAGTACTGAGCTATTTCCCCAGCCCACAAAGGGCCCCAATTTTTTTTCAACAATACTTATTTTTATTTATTTATTTGAGGGAGAGAGAGAAAGAAAGCCAGGTGTGGTGGTGCACACCTTTAATCCTAGCACTTGGGAAGCAGAAGTAGTAGGATCGCCATGAGTTTGAGACCACCCTGAGAATACATACTGAATTGCAGGTCAGCCTGGGCTACAGCGAGACCCTACCTCAAGAAACTGAGAGAGAGAAGGAAGCAGTATGCCAGGGCCTTCAGCTACTGCAAACGAACTCCAGATGCATATGCCACCTTGTGCATCTGTCTCATGTGGGTCCTGGAGAATCCAACCATGGTCCTTTGGCTTTTTAGGCAGGCGCCTTAACCACGAAGCCATCTCTCCAGCCCAAAGAGCCAAATTTCAACAGTGCTGGAAAGTCTTGAACATAAGTGATACTTAGGGAAGTGTTTCCCCAGATTTATTCCCAATGCTGTGATTTGCAGGTGAAGTACAGCATGTCACAGAAGCTGTTGGGCTGGAGAGATGGCTTAGCAGTTAAGTGCTTGCCTGTGAAGCCTAAGGACCCCCAGTTCAATTCCCTAGTACCCACGTAAGCCAGATAGATGCACAAGGTGATACATGCGTCTGGAGTTTGTTTGCAGTGGCTGGAGGCCCTGGCACGCCCATTCTCTCTCTCTCTCTCTCCATGCCTATTTCTGTATCTCTCTCAGATAAATAAATAAAAATAAAATAAAATTTAAAAAAATTAAAAAGAAACCATTGTGGAGTGAGCTAGGGTACTGTAAATGATGCTTTGAGTGACTCTTGTGGCAGTGTATAGATAAATTTTACATCTGACCACATTAAATTTGGACAGTGGTGCCTTTTGTAACTTGCATGAGGTCTGATGTTAAAAATAGAACTGAAGACATTATCTTCTGGCATTCCGTGTTGTCTAACTTTGTTTTTGTACATGATCTCATATCTTAGTTTTTTTTTTTAATATTCTTTTAAAAAGTTTTTGTTCTAGTGAATGCCCGGTCAGCCTGGGCTAAAGTGAGACCCTATCTTGAAAAACCAAAAAAAAAAAAAAAAAATTATTCTACTGGGTATGGTTTTGTACGTCTTTAATCCCAGCACTCGGGAGGCAGAGGTAGGAGGATCACTGTGAGTTCAAGGCCACCCTGAGACTACATAGTGAGTTCCAGGTCAGCCTGAGCTAGAGTGAAACCCTACCTAGAAAAACCAAAAAAAAAAAAAAAAAAATATATATATATATATATATATATATATATATATATATATATTTATATATTCTAAGAGGGTATTAGTAAGCTATTTGGAAACTAACTTTTTTGGACAATGGCTCACCCAGAAGCCATAGATTGTTACTTGAAAATTTTCAGAGCCAGAGATGGGATAACTTCCAGTGAGTTGTTGGCCAGGGAGGTCCCTGATGCCCCCAGAACATTCCAGGCCATTGCCAGGGCTCTTGGTTTTCCACCAGGACTAGATGATAAGACACTATTGTTGAAGACTCTACATGCTTGGGCTGCAAGGTCACTGAGAAATCCTGCTGGAGCCGAGCTGAAAGCCTCCTCCATGTAGACAAGTTGGTAGAAAGCTGGAAAAAGCTATGCTGCACGCAGCCCCATGGGAGAGAGAGAAGGCATCAGTGGAGATAAACAACAGTGGACACTGCTAGCCTTAAGTTTGGCCAGCCAGGCCAAATGACCCAACAGGTGCAATAGAGGCATGTCTGTTATGGGGGAAACCAACCTCTCTCTAATTGGACTGGAGGCCTGCCTGCTCCATGGGAGGAAATTCATGCTCTATACTGAAAAGCTATGACAGTGGAAGTCATGAGCCCTAGGTGTGTAACACATGCTGGTGACTGGCTAAATGCATGTATTATCCTCACCAAACTGCCTGGTAAGCACTTCTCTTAATGTTCATACCCATATATTAATACTATTCTCACTTTTGGTTAGAAATGCTTCTCTTTTCAGACAGTGGTGACCTCTGGAATGTCTCAGAAGGCACCATGGTGCTGTGATGAAGTGACAGAGGAGCTTACAATGCACTCTTCCAGATACAAAATGGCCTGGATATCCATGAACTCACAGTGCCGGACACTACCTACACAAGACCATCATAATAGGAGGAAAATAGGGAGGGAATATGATGGAGAGTGGAGTTGTGCAAGGGAAAGAGAAGGGGGAGGGAATTATCATGGTTTGTTGTCTATAATTATGTGTTTGGATCTTTTCTTTCTTTTTGTTTGTTTGTTTATTTATTTATTTATTTATTTTTTGGTTTTCCAGGTCAGCCTGGACTAGAGTGAAACCCTACCTCGAACCCCCCCAAATATATATATATTACTTCATTTGAGAGAGAATGAGCACTATCTAGGGAGCTGAGGTAGGAGGATCACTGAGTTTAAGACCAGCTTGGGGCTAGAGTGTGAGCTATAGGGTCGAATAAAACAAAAAACAAAAAAATTAAACTTCAGAGACAGTAGGTAGTTACAAGCTACAAATGAAAGATATTTGTTGATATATATACATATATACATATAAATATATATATATATATATACACATACACACTCATACATACTTACATACATATATAGGTATGTATGTATGAATGAATGAATGTATGATAGGGGTTTGGGGAGATGGCTCAGTGGTTAAAGGCACTTGTTTGAAAAACTTGTTGGCCTGAGTTCAATTTCCTAGCTATCTCCATAAAGCCAAATGGGCATTTGTTTGCCGTGGTGAGAGACTCTGGCTTGCCTATACAAATGTATGTATGTGCATGTGCATATGTAAATACATGAAAATTAAAAAAAGTACACATTCGTAGCTAGCTTTAGTTAAATATTGGCTCTATGCTTTCCCTTGTATTGAACTCGGCAAGGCCTTTGTATATGTAAGAACTCCTCCATGGAATGTGATTTGCTGTCCTAATAGATTATGAAACTGTTTAGAGAGATTAAGTGAATGGCCAAATGACACAACCTGATGGAGTTAGAATGTGAACCTGGGTTTGTCTGAGTTCCCTAACCCTTAATCACAATAATAGGCAGTCTCTGTCAAAGGGTGTGACTGTGGTCTTCTGCTGGGGACACTGTCACGATAAATCTTGGTTATCTGGAAGGTGGTATGTACATTTGATGACCTTGTGAGGAGAATATTTTTATTAGTTTAGGGCAGTAACCATGTTTCCAACTAGAGTTTTAAGGCTTTTTTGGGTCGTTGAGATAATATTGTTTAAGCAGATGGTTAATTTATAGCATAGATGTTCATAAATTATGCTGGTTTAAGATCCATTATAACGAAACTGGGCATGGTGAAGCACATCTTTAATCCTAGCACTGGAGGCAGAGGTAGGAGGATCACTGTGAGTTGGAGACCTCCCTGAGACTACATAGTGAATTCCAGGTCATTCTGGGCTACAGGGAGACTTTACCTTGAAAAACCAAAACAAACAAACAAATAAACAAACAAACAAATAAACAAAAAGCTCCATTGTGATGCACAAACCTCTACACACAAGAATACTATTTCCCTCCTATCTCTGTCTCTACCTCTCCCCTTCCTTCCCATTTCTTAGTTTACCTTTTAGTAAATTCTTTTTTTTTTTTTTTTTTTTTTTTTTTTTTTTTTTGGTTTTTCAAGGTAGGGTTTCACTCTAGCCCCAGGCTGACCTGGAATTCACTCTGTAGTCTCAGGGTAGCCTCGAACTCACGGCGATCCTCCTACCTCTGCCTCCCGAGTGCTGGGATTAAAGGCATGCGCCACCACGCCCGGCTTTTTTTTGTTTTTTGAGGTAGGGTCTTGCTCTAGCCCAGCCTGACCTACAATTTGCTGTACAGTCTCAAGCTGGCCTTGAACTCACAGTGATCCTCCTACCTCTGCCTCCTGAGTGCTGGTACTAAAATCACGCATCACCACGCCCAGCTACCTTTTAGTAAAGTTGAAGTTATAATTTTAGTCCTATGTATTTTTTAAAACTAGAGATATAGCTCAGAGGCCAAATGCTTGCCTAGAATGTGTGAGGCCCTGGTTTTGATCCTAAGCACTGGGGGAAAAGTTCATAGTATTTTAGAAATACAGAGAAGCTCATAGTCGGTATCCATGTACGTGTCTTCCAGCTTAAGAAATGCAAGCTTGTTTGCTTCTCCCTTGCTTCCCAAGGTCCATTTCAAATCTTGAGTTTATTGGTCCTGGACATTTTGTGGACATGTGTGACACTCAATAGTAAATAGCATGTTTTTATTTATTTTATTTATTTATTTATTTATTTTTTTTGGTTTTTCGAGGTAGGGTCTCACTCTAGTTCAGGCTGACCTGGAATTCACTATGTAGTCTCAGGGTGGCCTCGAACTCACGGCAATCCTCCTACCTCTGCCTCCTGAGTGCTGGGATTAAAGGCGTGAGCCACCACGCCTGGCTTGTTTTTATTTTTATTTATTTATTTATTAGAGACAGAGAGAGGGGGAGAGAGAGAGAGAGAATGGGCTCGTCAGGGCCTCCAGCCACTGCAAATGAACTCCAGATGCATGTGCCACCTTGTGCATCTGGCTTACGTTGGACCTTTAGAATCGAACCTGGGTCCTTAGGCTTTGCAGGCAAGCACCTTAACCACTAAGCCATCTCTCCAGCCTGTAAATAGCATGTTTTGCACGTAATAGCTTCATATGATGTCCATCCACCATCCCACATTATATTTGTGAGGTTCAGACTTATGGATTTATGTAACTATGTTATTTCATTCAACCATTTTGCAATGAGTGGCATTCAAAGAGTTTTGTTTATTTATAAAATTTTGTTTATTTTTATTTATTTATTAGTAACAGAGAAAGAGGCAGAGAGAGAGAGAGAGAGAAAGAGAATGGGCACATCAGGGCCTCCAGCCACTGCAAACAGACTCCAGATGCATGCACCCCCTTGTGCATCTGGCTAACGTGGGTACTGGGGAATTGGGCCTTGAACCAGGGTCCTTAGGCCTCACAGGCAAGCGCTTAACCGCTAAGCCATCTATCCAGCCTTTTTTTTTTTTTTTTTTTTTTTTTTTTTTGAGGTAGGATCTTGCTTGATCTGGAATTCACTATGTAGTCTCAGGGTAGCTGCATACTCACAGCAATCCTCCTATCTCTGCCTCCTAAATGTTGGGATTAAAGGCGTGCACCACCACGCCCAGATTTTTTTAAAAAAAATGTTTTATTTATTTATTTGAGAGAGAGAGAGAAAATGGATATGCCAGGGCTTCCAGTCATTGCAAAGAAACTCCAGACACATGTGCCACCTTGTGTATCTGGCTTTACGTGGGTACTGGGGAATTGAACCTTGTTCCTCTGGCTTTGCTGACAAGTGCCTTAAGTGCTAAGCCATCACTCCAGCCCCAAAGAGTCCTATTGATGCTCTTTGTACTTTCTACCTGAGCTACTACTTTTTTTTTTTTTTTTTTTTTGGTCTGTTTTATTTTCCTTTTGAGGTAGGGTCTCGCTCCAGCCCTGGCTGACCTGGAATTTACTGTGTAGTCTCATTGTGGTCCGATCCTCCTACTTCTGCCTACTGAGTGCTGGGATTAAAGGCGTGAGTGTGCCACCACACCTGGCCCTGAGCTTTACTTTTGTTTTTTTTTGGTTTTGCAAGGTAGGGTCTCACTCTGGTCCAGGGTGACCTGGAATTCACTATGTAGTCTCAGGGTGGCCTCGAACTCTCGGCGATCCTCCTACCTCTGCCTCCCGAGTGCTGGGATTAAAGGTGTGCGCCACCACGCCCGGCTTTGAGCTTTACTTTTGTGTGGTGCTGAGGAGGGAACCAGGGCCTTGCACATGTGAGGCAAGCACTCCATCACTGAACTCACCTTCCAGTCCATGCTTTCATTGATGGTGAAACCATGATACATTGAGAGGACATTCATTACAAAGACCTTATTGTAATTGATCTGGTAAACTTCAAACTACTTCCTTTGAAAATGATCTGTAATTGGTGAATCCATGAATTTCTAAGATTTAGAAGCACTAAAGTGAAACCCAGAGCCTTATGCATTCCAGACTAGCATTGTAACATTAAAATACATGGCCAAGGGCTGGAGAGATGGCTTAGCAATTAAGGCATTAGCCTGCAAAGCCAAAGGATCCCGGTTCGATTCTCCAGGACCCATGTAAGTCAGATGCACAAGGGGGTGCATGATTCTGGAGTTTGTATGCAGTGGCTGGAGGCCCTGGTGTGCCCATTCTCTCCCTCCCCTGCTCTCAAATAAATAAACAGATAAATACAATATATTAAAAAAAATACATGGCCAAGATGAACAAGGTGGCACATGAGTGTGGAGTTCATTTGCAGTTGCTAGAGGCCTTGTAGTACCCATTCTCTCAATCTCTTTCTCTTCTGCCTCTTTCTCATATAAATAAATAAATAAATAAATAAAAAAATATAAAAATAAATATGAAAAAGAAAATACATGGCCAGCTCTGAATTTTTTTTAAAAATTAATTTAATTAAATTAATTAATTTATTTGAGAGAGAGAGAGAAGAAAAAGAAAGAAGCAGAGATAGAGAAAGAGAGAGCATGGGCACACTAGGGCCTCTAGCCATTGCAAACAAACTACACACACATGTGCCACCTTGTGCATCTAGTTTATAGGGTACTGGGGAATCAAACCTGGGTCCTTAGGCTTTGCAGGCAAGTGCCTTGACTGCTAAGCCATCGCTCCAGTCCCCCCCCCTAAATTTTGTTTTTGATATATTGTGTTAATCAGGCCAATATGTATCATCAGAGTAAGTCATTGTACGTACATTTCAGTACTGTAAGGAATAACTAGCTTGAATTAAAAAAAAAATCTTGGGCTGGAGAGATGGCTTAAAGGTTAAGGTCCTTGGCTACAAAGCCTAAGGATCCAGGTTTGATTCCCCAGTACCCATGTAAAGCCAGATGCACAATGGTGCTTGTGTCTGGAGTTTGTTTGCAGTGGCTGGAGGCCGTGGCCTGACCAATCACTCTGTCTTTCTTTTCTCTATCTCTATCAGCTTGCAAATACATAAGAAAAAGTATTCAGAAAAATCTTTAAGGCTGGAGAGATGGCTTAGTGATTTAAGGCACTTGCCTGTGAAGCCTAAGGACCCAGGTTCGACTCCCCAGAACCCACGTAAGCCAGCCTCACAAAGTCTCGCATGCGCTCAAGGTGGCGCATGTGTCTGGACTTAGATTTTCATAAAAAATTTCTTCACAGTACGTTTTGCTTCATTGAAATGGGACTTCCAGTGTTGGACAGTGTTCGTGACGTGTTTGAAGAACCTCGGTAGGTGTGAGCTGCTTAGGAGGGAGGGGCACGTTTTGAGGTGGGCTTGCTTGGTGTCCCATGGTAAGCTGCAAAGTTGGCCGGAGCCACGGCCCGCTTCACTTGGCTGCCCCAGCGCACAAGCATACGTTGTCCTGCACTTGCCAGGGCGAGGGTGGGGTGGGGTGCCAGTGCGGATGAAGATGGAGAAACCCCTGAAGCTCACCTTCTCGGGGCAGGATGCCATTCGGGCCAACTGCCTCTCGACTCTGCTAGGCCGGACTCCCTGGTCGAACTGGAATGTCTTCCCTGTGTTCCCTGAGGAAGATGTTAATCTGGTGCCACTTAATACTTCATCGGTGAGTTGTGATTTCTCCTCACTGGTTGACTTGCTCACCCAGGGGCACCTCTGCCCTTGGGTGCAGCAGCTGGTGAGGTATGTGGCTGGAGGAACTCGATTTACCAGAGCAGTGTGTTACCTCAGCTCTTAATGGTTTCTAAAGCACCGAGTGAGAGCTTTTGTCTGGGTCTAAGGTTGGTATCACCACTTACTGGCTCTGCGACCTTGGGCAAGTTACTTCAGCCCGAGGTTTCTTTATTAGTAAAAGCAACCTCACTGGGTCCTTTTCAGTTTACTTATTTATTTATTTTTGTTGTGGGGTTTCACTCTAGCCCCGGCTGACCTGGAATTCACTATGGAGTCTGGGGCTGGCCTCAGACTCACAGTGATCCTCCTACCTCTGCCTCCTGAGTGCTGGGCTTAAAGGTGTGTGCTTATATTTATTTTATTTTTTTGGCTTTTCGAGGTAGGGTCTCGCTGTAGTCCAGGCTGATCTGGAATTCACTATGTAGTCTCAGGGTGGCCTCAAACTCACAGTGATCCTCTACCTCCCAAGTGCTAGGTTTAAAGGTGTGTGCTGCCACACCCTGTTCTGTGTGTATTTTTTTAAAAAAAATTAAATTTTTTAATTTTTATTTACTTGAGAGACAGAATGAGGCAGAGGAGGAGAGAGAGAAAGAGTGAGAAAGCATGGGTGCGCCAGGGCCTCCAGCCACTGCAAATGAATTGCAGACACGTTGCCATCTTGTGCATCTGGCTTATGTGGGTCCTGGGGAATAAAACCAAAGTCCTTTGGCTTTGCAGGCAAGCGCCTTAACCACTAAGTGATCTCTCCAGCCCTATTTTTAATTTTTTAAAATATTTTATTTATTAGAGAGAGAAAGAGAGACAGAATGGGCGTGCCAAGGCCTCCAGCTACTGCAAATGAACTCCAGATACATGTGCCACCTTGTGCATCCGGCTTACGTAGGTCCTGGGGAGTCGAACCTGGGTCCTTTGGCTTTGCAGGCATATGCCTTAACCACTGTGCCATCTCTCCAGCCTTATTACTGCCTTTAGATAGGATTTCATGCAGCCCAAGGTGGTGTTGAACTTGCTGTGTAGCTGAGGATGACTTGGAATTTCTGATCTGCATGTTTCCTCATGTCTCCCTTGCGTGCTACTGTGTGTGTGTGTGTGTGTGGTATGTGCATGTAAGTGTCCAGGCGTGGTGTGAGGAAGTGCGCCTGTGGAGGTTGGAGGACCACTTTGATGTCAGTCCTCACCTTCTACCTTGTTTGAGGCAGGGATTCTTGGTTGTTTACAGATGCGTTTGCCAGGCTAGCTGGCCAGCTGATGCTCCCGTGTCTGCTTCCTGTCTCTGTAGCTGTGCTGGGATTACATGCATGTGCTTTGTATCTGGGTTTTTAAATTTTTATTATTTTTATTTTTTTGGTTTCTTGAGGTAGGGTTTTACTCTAGTCCAGGCTGACCTGGAATTCACTATGTAGTCTCAGGGTGGCCTCCAACTCACGGTAATCCTCTCTGCCTCCTGAGTGCTGGGATTAAAGGCATGCGCCACCACGCTTGGCATTTTAGAATTTTTTATTTTTATTTATTTACTTGAGGGGGGGTAGATAGAGAACAAGAGACTGGGTGTGCCAGGGCCTTCAGCTACTGCAAACGAACTCCAGATGCATGCACCATCTTGTGCATCTGGCTTACATGGGTCCTGAGGAATTGAACCTGGGTCCTTTGGCTTTGCAAGCAAGTGCCTTAACCTCTAAGCCATCTTTCCAGCCTGCATCTAGGCTTTTACATGGGTACCAAGAATTCAAACTCCTGTTCTCCCATACAGGCAAGTGCTTTATCCTCTGACCTATCTCCCCAGTCTCCCTGAAACATTTGAGAGTAAAGTTATGGTTAGACATAAGCATAACCTGGGATTATAGCAAGGAAAATGGACCCGTGGTTACATGATATAAAGATCCGTTCATCTGGGGTCACTTGCCCAGTGTAGAGTGGTCATTGAGAGTGGATAGTGCACTTTGGCCAGCCCAGTGTCACCCTCGGAAAGCAGCCAGTGATTGTCAGGGTAGGTAGGGGGTGTGATAATGAGATGTGCAAACTCTGAAATTATGTCCATGGCTCAGTGTGCAAAGCTTCAGATATTATGCAGATTAGATCTGGAGATTTATTATGTCATAGCCTGTGATTAGCAGTATAACATTCCTCAGGAATATTCCTCAGGAGACGGGGGTAGTTCAGTGGTAGAGTATTTGTTTACCTAGTGTATAGGAAGCTTGGGTTCAATTCCCAGGAGTGTCAAAAAAAATCCCTCCAAACAAAAGCCAAAACAAACAAACAAACAAAAAACTGGAGAGGTGGTTCAGTGGTTAAAGGCACTTGCTTGCAATGCCCGATACCCTCCGTTCAGTTTCCCAGTCCCCACGTAAATGCAGACGTGCAAAGTGGCGCTTGTCTCTAGTTTGTGTGTAGTAACCAGACACATGTGGAAGCGACAGCGTTGATGGTGAGGTTGGTTTAGGCTCCTGGGTATGTACAGATTACAAACATAGCACATTGTATACCTGAGGCACAGCAGCTGTACACGCTTGAATAGCAGCTGATGACCTAATGCAGGAGAGAACTTGCTGGATGTGGTGGTGCATGCCTTTAATCCCAGTGCTTGGAAGGCAGAGGTAGGAGGATGGCTGTGAGTTTGAGGCCTACCTTGAAAAACCAAAGGAGGCGGGGAAGAACTTGACTGAACTGTGTTTGTTCTGATTTCAGTATAGGGACTGCGTGTGGCAAACCAGGGAGGACTGTGGACTGTGTGGAGATAAAACCAGAATGCCTTTTCCGCATTGCTTGGCTGAGTAATTTGAACTGCGATAGAGTTGGAAATCGGTGAATGGGCGAGAAGTGGAAACGCAGGTTCTGGTTCGGGGGATGGGTCACCAGAATCTAGTTAACATTGCTGATGTGGTGAGAAGGCTATGTCTTACAGCCTTTCATCAAGACTGGTCTTGGGCTGGGGCAGTGGCTTGGTCCCTAAAGTACTTGCTGAATAAGTTTGATGTCCTGAGTTCAAGATCCCCAGCACCCATGTACATGCCAGGTGTGGAGGTGCGCACCGCTGATCCCAGAGCTCTGGATGGAGGCGGGTCTAGCTGGATCAGTGAGCTCTGGGGTCCGCGAGAGCCTTTCTCCACTAGTTGGGTGGAGAGTGATTGCGGAAGATACCTGATATCAGCCTCTGGGTCCATACACACATGCTCACGCACACAAACACATGAATGCAGAACATACACATAGGAGAGAGAAACAGAGGGAAAGGAAAGAAAGCGGACAAAACTGGTCTTTGTGAGTATGCTCCAGCAGCAGGAATTGAATAATTTAACAATTTTAAAGTTTTTTTCTCAACTTAAATCAAGTGAATTGAAATTAGAATAGGTGGTCTTTCTTTCTTTTCTTTTTTTATCAGGTAGGGGCTCGCTCTAGCCCAGACTGACCTGGAATTCACTATATAGTCTCGGGCTAGCCTCGAACTCACGGTGATCTTCCTTCCATGGCCTCCCGAGTGCTGGGATTAAAGGCGTGTACCACCACACAAGGCTAGATGACTTGATTGATTGATTGATTGATTGATTGATTGAGGTAGGGTCTTGCTCTAGCCCAGATTGACTTGGAATTTCACTGTGTCGTCTCAGGGTGGCCTCAAACTCACAGCAAACCTCCTACCTTTGCCTCCTAAGTGCTGGGATTAAAGGAGTGTGTCACCATGCCTGGTTTCTTTCTTATTTTATGTTTGTTTGTTTATTTATTTATTTTGGTGCTGGACATTGAATTCAGGGTTTTGTACATGTTATGCATGCACACTGCTACTGAACTACTTAGCCCTAATTTGAATTTTGAAATCAATCCCTAAATCACCTAAGCTTACTTTCTACTGAAATTGTATAATTTTTGGGAATATTTTCCTTCTTGTTTTTTCGTGGTATGTTTTCACTCTAGCCAAGGCTAACCTGGAATTCACTATGTAATATGAGGGTGGCCCTGAACTCACAGCCATCCTTCTATCTCTGCCTCCCAAGTGCTGGAGTTACAGGCATGTGTCACCACTCCTGGCTCCTTCTTAGGTTTTTATTGGGTTTGCTGGATGTTATTTAAGGTGAAGAATTGAAATTGGGGGCTGGAGAGATGGCTTAGCAGTTAAGGCACTTGCATGAAAAGCCAAGGACCTAGGTTCTATTCCCCAGGACCCACGTAAGCCCGTTGCAGAAGGGGTGCGTGTGGCTGGAGTTCGTTTGCAGTGGCTGGAGGTCCTGGCGTGCCCATTCTCTTTCTGTCTGTCTCCTCTTTATCTCTCTGCTTGCAAACAAATAAACAACAACAACAACAACAAAAAAGAATTGAAATTGGGGTAGGTGGCCTGTTTATCAGTAATCTATGTGAATGTGGGAATGTAGATGGTTACTATAAATAGCTTATTAAGTATAGTCTGGAGTGCTTTAAAGTTGAGTGCCGTCTTAATTGACATGTGTAGAAGGTTTGTATGGCTATGCAATTAGGCTGTTGGTGAACAGCCAAGCATCAAGAAATAGGAAGAAACAGGATGTATCATGTAGCCACAGTTTACATGTTTTTGTTGGCTGTTACATGATTGAGTGCCTTTTGGCAGTGTCAGTGTGAGTGTGGCATGCCTGATTTCTCTTGACCGTCATGGGACAAAAAGGACTTTAAGCAGCGCCTTTTGTGTCCATAATAATACAGAGAAAAGTTTGTTCCCTTCCTCCCTCCCTCAGGTCAGGTCTTGCCCTAGCCCAAGCTGACCTGGAAGAATGCACTATATAATCTCAGACTGGCTTCGAACTCATGTGCCACCACGCCTGGCATAGCCTTTAAATTTCTGTACCGTGAAGTTTAATTCCAAGAGCCTTAAAACTGAAAGTTGTCATTTTGAACGGATACATCTCAGTTCAGTGCATGCAGTGTGAACAGAGTAGAAAGAAAGTTGTTGCTGCCTTTGTGGAAGGCTAGACAGTAGTGAGCCTGTAACCTTTGCAAGGTGTTGGAGGGCCACCAAGGATGAAGGGTGTGGGGCTGGGCAGAAGGCTCAGTGGTTAAAGATGCTTGCTTGCAAAGCCTGCCAGAGTGGGTTTGATTCCCCAGTACCCACATAAAGCCAGATCACAAAAGTGGCACATGTGTCTGGAGTTTGTTTACAGTGGTAGGAGGCCCTGGTCTCTCTCTCATCAATAAATAAATAAATAAATGAATAAATATAAAAAATATGAATGGAGGATGTTGACTCTTCAAGCTTATGGCGGTGCTTTAATGAATGTGGACCAAAGCTCTGAGTTTCCATTAGGAATAAAAGTTAGAATCACGCCGGGCGTGGTGGCGCACGCCTTTAATCCCAGCACTCCGGGAGGCAGAGGGAGGAGGATCGCTGAGAGTTCGAGGCCACCCTGAGACTACATAGTGAATTCCAGGTCAGCCTGGACCAGAGTGAGACCCTACCTCGCAAAACCCCCCCAAAAAAAAAAAAAAAAAAAAAAAAAAAAAAAAAAAAAAAAGTTAGAATCAAATGGAAATCCTGAGGATTAGGGGTGTAGGTCATTTGGGAGAGTGTTTGACATGGATGAAGAAGTCCTGGGTTTGATTCCCTGGACTGTATGAGACTGGGTGTGGTGGTCTTGGCCTGTGGAGGCAGGAGAATCACAAGTTCAAGATCATCAACCCTAAGCACATATTGAACCTAGTCTGGACTATACAAAACCTTGCCTCAAAAACAAACATTCTGAGTAACCTTAGTAAGCTTAGTTTGAGAACAGTTTGTGTATCATTATCCCTCTCCTTTTTTTCCCCTAGATAGGGTCTCACTCTAGTCCTGGCTGACCTGGAATTCACTGTGTAGTCTCAGGGTGGCCTCAAACTCATGGCGATCCTTCTATCTCTGCCTCCTGAGTGCTGGGATTAAAGGTGTATGCCACCATGCCTGGCTCCATTTTTTTTAAATTTACTTATTTGAGACAGACAGACAGACAGACACACACACACACACACACACACACATACACACACACAGAGCAAGAGAAAGAGAGATGGATAGAGTTGGGTACACCAGGGCCTCCAGCCACTGCAAACAAACTCTACACGCGTGAGCCACCTGGTGCATCTGGCTTACCCTGGGGAATTGAACCTGGATCCTTGGGCATTTGTAGACAAATGCCTTAACTGGTAAGCCATCCCTCCAGTTTCTTGATTACCCATTTTTACATGGGTATTGGGGAATTGAGCCCAGGCTGGTAGGCTTCGCAAGCAAGCACCTTTAGCCACTGAGCCATCTCCTCAGTCCAGAAAATGCTTTTTTTCTTTTCTTTTTTGGCGAGAAATTATACCAGATGTTGCTGCCCCAGACTGCTCCTCTTGGAAATATCTGATGATGCTTTATATCTGATGAAAACAATGGGATCATAATGCCCAGCAGGGAATTAGGGGCTGCAGGAGTCTGGCTTCAGCTGAGTTGATAAGTTCCTGACATGACCATAAAGACAGACGGGATGCAAGGCTTGGCTCACAGTTGGGAGAGCGGTCAGGTACTTCCCACACCAGGATGGAAAGAGAAACTGAGTAGAGATTCTTTCTTTTGGTTTTTATTGTCTTTTCTGAATAGTTTTTTAAAAATATTTTTATTTAATTATTTTTTGACAGAGAATGAGGGAGAGAGAGAGCAAGAGCGAGAAAATGGGCATGCTGGTGTCTCTAGCCACTGCAAGTGAACTCCAGATGCGTGTGCCCCTTGTGCATCTGGCTAACGTGGGTCCTGGGGAATTGAACCTGGGTCCTTTGGCTTTGCAGGCAAACACCTTAACCACTAAGCCATCCCTCCAGCCCTGAATAGTTATTTTAATACACTGAACGATGTCTACATTTTTCTTTAGTCTGTCACCATACTACACAGAGATGCTCTGAGTGAATTTTCTTTGTTACACAGAAGTAAAGTCAGGCATTACTGTTTGTTTCATATATGGAAAAATCTCAGGGAAAAGACCAAAGGAATGGTATTCCTGCACAGTGATGTTATGCATTCTTTTGTTAGATTTATAGTAGGACAAAGTCCCCCAAGAAATACTAAAAATTTTTCAAAATGACATCTTTAAAAAAAATTCCCAATGATCTAACAAAAAGAAATTCAGTATTTATGCCAAACCATAGTTGTAATATTAGAAAGAAATTCTTGTTATTTTAAGAACAAAAATGGTGGATTGTTTTCATGATATGTCATTTTGTCATTACTAAAATTTTTACGTATTAAAAAATGGTCGCAGGCTGGAGAAATGGCTTAGTGGTTAAGGCATTTGCCTGCGAAGCCAAAGGACCCAGGTTCGCCTCCCCAGGACCCATGTAAGCCAGATGCACAAGGGACACATGCATCTGGAGTTCGTTTGCAGTGGCTAGAAGCTTTGGTGTGCCCATTCTTTCTCTGTCTATCTCTCCTCTATCTCTTTCTCTATCCTTGCTTGCAAATGAATAAATAAAATTATAAATAAATGGTCTCTTGCATAGCCAGTTCAGTGATAAAAAGTCTGGACATTCTGTGTTCATGTCATCTCTTTCCTTTTAGTTTCTCCCAGAAACTTCTAGGCATTCCTTTCCCCGTCACTGTAAAGAGGAAGGGGCCCTGGCTGTAAGAATGAGTACCATGTTATCAAGAACAGAGCTCTGAGTTTTCTTTGGCCAGCTATTATGAAAGCATCGGGCCACCTTTCCTTTTACAGACGTAGGAGATGCGTTGGTTTTTCCTCTCATGCTCGCAAGATGACTTTTTGTTTTTTTTTTTTTTTTTTTTTTTTTTGCAAGGTAGGGTCTCACTCTGGTCCAGGCTGACCTGGAATTAACTATGTAGTCTCAGGGTGGCCTCGAACTCTCAGCGATCCTCCTACCTCTTCCTCCCGAGTGCTGGGATTAAAGGCGTGTGCCACCACGCCCGGCAAGATGACGTTTTTAATCAGACGAAATTGGGCTCCTTCAGGGTGGTACGGCTGAAGACTAGCTGGACTATTGATCACACCCCCACTTTAAAAAATTATTTTATTTTATTTATTTCTTTATAAGAAGAGAGAGAAAGAGAGAGAGAGGAAATACACACACAGAGAGAATGGGTGCGCCAGGGCTTCCAGCCACTGCAAACGAACTTCAGATGCATACGCCCCCTTGTGCATCTGGCTTACATGGGTCCTGGGGAATCGAACTTGGGTCCTTTGGCTTTGCAGGCAAACGCCTTAACCACTAAGCCATCTCTCCAGCCCCACACCCACTTTTTAGGAGGACAAAACAGGAGGAAGAAAGAACTGTCTATATCACAGGCATCCCTGGGTGTCCATACATTTATGTTTTATTTTATTTATTTTCAAGGAGAGAAGCAAAGAGAGAGACAGAGAAAATGGGCCTCCAGCCACTGCAAATGAACTCCAGATGCATGCACCACCACCTTGTGCATCTGGCTAATGTTGGTCCTGGGAATTGAATCTGGGTCCTTTGGCTTTGCAGGCAAGCACCTTAACCGCTAAGCCATCCCTCCAGCCCTTGAGAGACTTTTTGATGTGAGTGCTAACTCTTCTTAGCCAAAGAGTGGTGGAGATTCTCTCTGGAGTCCGAGTTTCATGGCCATGGGATTCTTAACTTGGTTCACAGTATGCCAGGTAGGAGTTCTCTCGTACTGAGTGGGCCTCGTGTTGAATCAGATGGCAGTTGGTAACCTGCCAAGGCTGTGTGCCACTATTGCGCAGATGTGTACTTCATGCCTGGCTAGTTAATCTTGTAGCTTGCAGGGTCCACTATGTGTTCAGGCTGTTAGTGGTCATTCCAGCACCAGATGGGCTTGCCAGGAGAAGAGAGCTGGCTTCTTTCTTGGTCCTGGTGTGGTCTCTCAGTGTCCCTAACAGGAGTAATTTAACATTTAGTTAAGCGTTTTTGAAAGTGTGCAGTGCAAACCAAGTGGTCCTTATGACAATACTGTGAGTAACGTGACAACAGTTATGTGTTTATATCTCAGCATGCCACATGTAAATGTAGAGTAATGCATATATGTGTCTGCAGTGTTGGATCTTTTGAAGTGAAGGATGTACCTGGGAGACCCCAGCATTTTCTAGGGAGGGGGAGGAGGAGGATGATGATGCTCTGTGAAGACTGTATTTGGTGTCATGGGTAGCTCATGGCTCATGAGCTTTGCTGTCATGGACATATACCAAGCAGTGATTATATTAAGACAAGCCCAGTAATAAATCTGTTCAGCTTTGTTTAAACCCAATTCCCAAGTTTATTTAAGCAGCACATTTCTTACCAAAGCATTCTTTTACTTCTCAAAAGACAAAACTGGTAAATATTAATGGAATTCCTCACAGTCAAAACTGTCTGCATGAAATATAAGTGAAGCCTTAATCTATGTTATGTAATGGTAGAATTTATCTGCTTCTTCGGAATGCACATGAAGGTTTTGCAGTCATTTGGTGTCAGTTTGGACAAAACCCGTGTGAAGGGCTGAGGAGACGGCTCAGTGGTTAAGACTACTGGCTGCATAATCATGAGGATCCTTGCACTCTTGTGAAAAGCTGGGCATGGCTGGGCGTGCTGTCATCGCGCACTGAGGGGAGCAGAGACAGGACGATTGCTGGGCTCTCTGGCTAGCCTGGCCTCTATAGGCTTATGCTTCTACACATACCCTCCCCACCCCCACATACTATATGCACACCCCAACATGAATAGATAAAATAAAAAAAAAAACTGTAGGAAGACTCAAATCAGCTTATACACTATGTTGAAAACATGGCAGTATCTGCAGCCTGGTGTGGTGGCACACGCCTCTAATCCCAGCACTTGGGAGGCAGAGGTAGGAGGATCGCTGTGAGTTCGAGGCCACCCTGAGACTCCATAGTGAATTCCAGGTCAGCCTGAGCTAGAGTGAAACCCTACCTCGAAAAACAAAAACAAAAAAACAAAACAAAAAATATCTGTTACTATGAAAGAACGAGGATATGCACGAAGTTACCAAGGACTGTGTAAAAATAAAAATTCAACTTTCTCCTAACCTTGCCTTTTGCTCAGCTCAGGCTTCAGTGACAAGTGCTTTATCCACTGATCTATCTTCCCAGCCCCAAGCCCTTTTAAAAAGTAAAGTAACATGTCTGAGGTATTTCTTTATAGTGAGAAATAGATGAATGCCAAAACACTCAGTGTGGGAAGAGAGCAAAGATACAAACTTACAATATCATGAAACATATTACATATGGACATACCTAGGAGTGCCCCTTTCTTCCCCATATCAAATCATATAGGTCTTAAGACATGAAAAATTTGGCTATTTCAGAATGACTTTCTTTCTTCTTCCTTTTATTTTTTTCTTTGTGGTTTTTCGAGGTAGGGTCTCACTCTAGCCCAGGCTGACCTGGAATTCACTCTGTAGTCTCAGGGTGGCCTCGAACTCACAGCGATCCTCCTACCTCTGCCTTCTGAGTGCTGGGATTAAAGGCGTGTGCCACCACACCCGGCCAGCTGGTGAATCTTCATGGTAGCCTGCCACTGTCTCCCTTAATTTTCATAGGTTGACAGCTTCTTGCTGCAGAGATGATTAATAACTTAAAACGATTGCCCCAGGAGCCATAAAATGCTCTTGAATCATCAACAATGAAGTTAGACTTAGTAACTTTTGTGCTTTGTATTTATTGTCTTTTAATTGTTTGAAAATTGGGCATGCATGAGTTATATATATATTTCCCTGTTTGTTAGAATGCCTCCTGCCCGGATCCTTTCAGATAAGAAGCTGTCAAGGAACCGCTTCCTTGGTTTTCCGGTTGACAAACCAGTGGCTGGAAGTAAGAATGCGTTGGAAGAGCCTTAAGCGACCACCCAAGTTTTCTAAATAACCACGGACTTAAGCAGCACGAACAGCTCCTGAGAATCATTCTTTTTTTTTATTTTTTTTTTTTTCCGAGGTAGGGTCTCACCATAGCCTCTCGGAACATCGGTCTGTAGCAAGCCATGTGCTCGGATAGCTGCAGCACCGTCTTCCACACTTCACTGGCTTCCACAGCTCTATTTTCTTTCTTTCTCCTGTTTGGTGCTTTCATCTGTTCCTCTGGTGTCTCTGCCAGTTGACACTTTTCAGACTTCGTGATTTCTCTTTTTCGTTTTCTTGCTTTGATGCGCTGGGGTGGAGCCTCCGGCCTTGTGCTTGATAGGCACACTTTATCAGCACAAGCTGCCCCTCGTCCTTTTGTGCTTCTTAGACTTCTCTCTCCTCCTTGGTAGGTTTCCTTGCCGTCAGCCACCCCCTGCCCCCTAGGTGGGGTCTCCCTAGAGGCTGACGTGGAATTTACTCTGTATTCTCAGGCTGGCCTCGAACTCATGGTGATCCTCCTACCTCTGCCTCCTGAGTGCTGGGATTAAAGGCGTGCACTACCATGCCTGGCTCCACCCTCCCCAGTTTAAACAAATATTTATTTATTCATTTTATGAGAGAAAGAGGCAGATAGAGAATGAGCACACCAGGGCTTCTAGCCACTGCAAACAAACTCCAGATGCATGTGCCACCTAATGCAGCTGGCATTACGTGGGTACTGGGGAATTGAACCCAAGTCCTTAGGCTTTGCAGGGCAGCACCTTAACTGATGATGCGCTCTCTCTAGCCCCCCTTTTTTTGTGGTATTGTCTCACTCTGGCCCAGGCTGACCTGGAATTCCCTATGTTGTCTCAGGGTGGCCTCGAACTCACGACAATCCTCCTACCTCGGCCTCCCGAGTGCTGGGATTAAAGGTGTGCGCCACCACGCCCAGCTCACCCCTTTTTCCCCCTACACACTGACTGAATGTTGAGGGTAAGGTGGGACAATTCCAGCGAGGGAGGACAGGCTTAGATTTCCTGTTTGAGCAGCTATGTCCCACATGGCTTGTGCCTCGAGGTGAGACACTCTAACTTCTCAGAGGATGAGTTTCTCAACGGTTTGACAAGTCTTTGGCAATAGTTTTATCACCCAGAAAATGACAAATAAAAAATCGAGCTGAAGCTCTCAGGTATAAATGGTCATAAAACTGTTCAACATCTAGAAGAAAGCAGGCAGGCATTTTATAAATGTTATTGTAAAAAGTTTTGGCAGGCCTTTTCAGTTATTAATGCTGAGAAGTTTCCCAGCTCATTCTCTCAAGTGGCACAGAGTTACTAAATGCAGGTTTCCAACTGGAGCTTGGTTTCCTGAAAGCTATTCTCGGTGTGACGGCTGAATGCAGCTGTTCCTATCTCTTCATGCTTCACTTTGAGTCATGGGGTGGGCGGGACTGATTAGGGATCCAAAAGCAGCCCATAGAGGCCATTAGGTGGAATTCCTGTGGAATTTTTACTAGGAACGATCTCTTCCCTCTCCTCTCCTCTCCTCTCCTCTCCTCTCCTCTCCTCTCCTCTCCTCTCCTCTCCTCTCCTCTCCTCTCCTCTCCTCCCTTTCTTTTTTGTTTTTTCAAGCCAGGGTTTCTAGCCCAGGCTGACCTGGAATTCACTATGTAGTCCCAGGGTGGCCTCGAACTCTCAGTGATCCTCCTACCTCTGCCTCCCGAGTGCTGGGATTAAAGGCGTGCGGCCACCACGCCCGGCAAATAAACTATTTTTAAAAATCTAAGGCTGGAGCCGGACTAGAATGAGACCCTACCTCGAAAAACCAAAAAACAAAACAAAACAAAACAAAACAAAACAAAATAAAAGATATCAGTATTAGAATAGAATAGCGTGCCGACAAACTTGATATTCTGCTGGCTCTGCCTCCCATTGTCACAGGCTTATTGGGATCACAGATGTCTGTGCCACTTTGCATCCAGCTTCATGTGGGTGCTGGGGAACTGAACCTGGGCCAGCAGGCTTTGCAAGCACACTGTTTAGCTGCTGAGCCACCCCCCTGATCCTGAAGTTGTACTTTTTTTTTTTTTTTGGTTTTTCGAGGCAGAGTCTCACTCTAGCTCAGGCTGACCTGGAATTCACTATGGAGTCTCAGGGTGGTCTCGAACTCTCAGCAATCCTCCTACCTCTGCCTCCTGAGTGCTGGGATTAAAGGCATGCACCACCACGCCTGGCTTTTTGATTTGTCTTTTTAATATCAGATTTTAGATTGGCCAGCGTGAATGCCCTTTGCAGTGTTTCTCCCCACAATAAGGAGGCCAGTGGAAGGCTTTGTGTTGTAAGATTCCAGCTGCCTGGGCGGGCTTGGAAGAACAGTGTTATGTTTTAAAGTTTGTATTAGGAGATAACTTGGGTCCCTGTTCTATGTTGTGATGTGAGTTAGGACAGCGGACTGACACAGTGTTTTCTAGTGTGTAGTTTCCAGGGTTGCTGTGATCTTACGAGGAAGGATTTAAAAACAATGATGTGTTTTTCCTGGGTGAAGTTTCAAACAGTCTATTCAAGAAGCATGTGCTCTGAGTAATAAAAGCCTTAAATCAAAGTGGAACGATAGGGGATCCCCGTGGAGTAAAGCAGAGAGGAGGGGTTTTGTGTCTCTGTTTTGGATCTTCAGATGTGAGTCAGCCCTTCAGAATGCTGTGAGCCAGAGGTGTGACTTAGAGCTGCTGGAAGCCCCTAATAGGATAGCTGTGTTTTTCTTTTTTTTTTTTAATTTGAAATTTTATATATTTATTTGAGAGAGAGAGAATGAGAATGAGCACACCAGGGCCTCTAGCCATTGCAAATGAACTCCAAATGCATGTGCCACCTTGAGCATCTGGCTTTACATGGGTACTGGGGAATCGAACCCAGGCTGTCAGGCTTTGCAAGCCAGTGCCTTTAACTGCTGAGCCATCTCTCCAGCCCTAGGATGGCTTTCTTTTCTACACTGGGTAGTTCTTGATCAGTGCTAGAGCACAGCCAGAAATCTGGCCAGCAGCCACTTAAGGAGCCCATGTTTGGAGCACAGGCTTGAGAGCCCTCTGTCTGGGTGATTCCCACTGGTTCTGCCTCTTTAGCTGTGCCATCTTGGGCAAGGGACCTGCCTCTCTGTGCCCCGGTTCTGTAGCTATGAAGTGGGGGGGGGCGGGTAACAATAGTTAAAGGGTGGTTGTGAGGAGTAGCTTTCTGTAAGGTATTTATGATAAAGCCTGGTTATCAGCCTTGACTGTTCCCAGCACATTAGTCCATATTAAATTCTTTGGTCTGACTCATGAAGTTACCTTCTCGTTGCTGACATAAAAGCACTGACCAGAAGCAAGCTTATGGGAGAAAAACCTATTTCAGGGATTAGAGTGTTTTTGGGATCAAAGCTTTCTTTCTAGGCTGGGGAGATGGGTCAGCGGTCAGTAGTTAGAGCCACTTGCTTCCAAAACCTTCCTGCCCAGGTTCAACTCCCCATTGCCCACATGAAGCCAGATCCACAATGTGCATGCATCTAGAATTCATTTGTAACATCAACAGGCCCCACGGTGCCCATTTTCTCTCTCTCTCAAATAAATAAAAACATTCATATATTTAAATAAAAGCTTCCTTTCTACAGCTTTCTCCATTCTATCCTGTACATGCTTATTTATTTACTTTTAACCTTTTTGGTCCAACCCTTTTCTTTTTAAACAGTTAAAAAAAATTATTTGTTTGTAAGCAGAGAGAGAGAGAGAGAGAAAGAGAGAATGGGCATGCTAGGGCCTCTAGCCACTTCAAACGAACTCCATATGCATATGCCCTTTGTGCATCTGGCTTATGTGGGTCCTGGAGAATTGAACCAGGATCCTTTGGCTTTGCAGGCAAACATCTTAACCGCTAAGCCATTCCGCCCCCCCCCAACCCTTTTCTTTCCCATGGCTTTGTTTGTTTTGTGGACTGATGACCACCCAGGATTTATAACGCTTGTAGATCATGTAGCCTCTAATAATTCCCCCCCCCCCGCTATTTGTGTATGTGTGTGTTTCTTCAAGCCCGTGTGAAGAGGCAGACTGTAAAGATCTTGTAATTTACAGAGCCCCTTCCCTGCTATCTTCATGCCCTCCAGAGCCTCTCCCTTTGTGCTGTCTCCAGCGCTCTATCCCTGGAGCCCAGGTCTCAAGATCGAATCTCTCCTGCAGGAGGTCCCCAGCCCTGGGGAAGTCAAGGAGTGTTAAGCAGGTCCCTGCTGTTGGCTGTTCTACCTCTGGCTCAGGCTACTGGAAGTTGTCCCCCCCACCCCCCCGCAGGAGAGATTGCTGGAAGACTGCTGTACCTGTTATCTTAGGGACTGGCCTAGGGGGCTCATGGCAGTTAAGGCCCTTCCTCAGAGCTTGCCCCAAGGCCCTGGACTCAGCCTTGTTCTGGCGTGTGCTGAATTAACATGTTGAGACTGGCCCAGACACACAGGGATGTTTATTGTCAGTGTCTTGGTCTGTGTAGGTCTGCTCACCCACAAGGAGAGAAGGAATATGGAAGTGTCACAGGCATGAGCTCAGGTGGCTTTTGGTTTGAGTCCCTGCCCTGTGACTCTGTGGTTACAAATTAGCACTGAGCCTTCATTTGCCCCTTTGGAGCATGGGCCCTTTGCTTCCTCATGCACAGGCGGATGGTGTCAGCATCTGTTTCCAGAGATAAGTGTTTACTGCTGTTGTCTCGAGATGTAACACCCACTATTGATGGGTACCATCAGAACTCCACCCAGCTTACCTACAGGAAGGTGAGGCACAGAATGGTTAAGTTGAACATGATGACACCAGGCACAAAAATTCAGAGTTGTAGGACTGGAGAGATGGGTTCGTGGTTAAGGCTCTTGCCTGTGAAACCTAAGGACCCAGGTTCGATTCCCTGGTACCTATGTAAGCTACATGCACAAGGTGGCACGTGTGTCTGGAGTTTGTTTGCGGTGGCTAGAGTCCCTTGCATCCCCATTCCCTCTCTCTATACCTGCCTCTTTCTTACTCTCCTACTCTCAAATAGATAAGTAAGTAAACAAAATATTTTAAAAATTTAGATTTGGGCTGGAGAGATGGTTTAGTGGTTAAGGCCCTTGCCTGCAAAGCCAAAGGACCTCGGTTCAATTCCCCAGGACCCACGAAAGCAAGATAAACAAGGTGGTGCATGCATCTGGAGTTGAGTTGCAGTGGCTGGAGGCCCTGGAACACCCATTCTTTCTCTCTTTCTCTCTCTTTCTCTTCCTCTGCCTCATTCTCTATCTCAACTAAATAAAAATAAAATATTTTAAAAAATTAGATTTGAACCAAGATACTCTAGGTCAGTTTGTATAGTTTTCCAGATCTAGAAGTTGATTTTTTTATTTTTGTGATTCTAATATTTTACATACCCTGTGGCTCCTCATCTTTCAGCCCCTCACTTGTTGATGGTGTATTCTTGCCCCCTGCAAACCCACCATCGGTGTATGTCATGGATGGAATTCTAATAGCTGTTCTGAGCTCGAGTGAAGCGTGTTTATCCTTTGAGCCCCTCCCCTCCCATAGTGTTCCTACAGATAGCAGGCAGGCAAAGAATCCTTGTTCTAGAACATTTGTTTAATGGTGCAAGAGAAAATCTCCAGACCCTTTGGCTTCCTGGCTTAGGTTTGTTGAATCCAAGCCACGTGGAGCTGTGCTGCCTCTGTTGGCTTTGATCAGAAGCAGCCGCCCCTCATTGTGGGTGGTGGGGTGGTTTTGGGAACTCGGGGAATCAGGACATGGGGTACACCTGACCAGACTCACTTACTGTTGATAGGGTAAAAAACACACGACAAGGCTTGTTCTGGGTGAACGTTTGGGGTGCGTTTGCAGTAAGCGCATGTCCTGCTGGTTGCGGTCACGCTGAGGCTTTGGCTGTATTTCACACTGGCCCGTTCCGAAAAGCTCTGGCAGGGCTTGGCCTGTCACCAGTGAGCATGGCGACACCCTTCTAACTGTCCTAGTCAGTCTGATTCTTCTGGACACAAGTGTACAGCACTGATGTCAAATGGCTTGGAGCGCATGTCCCAGATTCGACTTTCAGCTATGTCCTTATGTCTCTGACCATCAGGAAATCTGATTTTCTTGTTTGCCAGTTACATTAAGGGCTGTGTGGCTGAGTGGAATTAATTTGGTATGGATGTGTTTTTCATAGTTGGCCTTGAAGTAACGCAGCATCTTTAGAAACGCAGCCTTCTGGAAGACAGGCAGATCCCTAGCTGTGTGACTCATATTGACTGGGCAACAAGGGTGATTTGTGTGTGTCATTCTGGTGGCCTCCTTTACATACCTCTAGCATTATCAGTCTGTTGCTCTAACAGTGTGAACTGAAAGAAATAAGAGGGGGCTGGAGAGATGGCTTAGCAGTTAAGACCTTTGCCTGCAAAGCCAAAGGACCCCGCTTCAATTCCCAAGATCCACATAAGCCAGGTGCACAAGGGGGCGCATGCGTCTGGAGTTCATTTGCAGTGGCTGGAGGCCCTGGCGTGCCCATTCTCTCTCTCTTTCTGCCTTTTTCTCTTACTCAAATAAATAAAATATGTTTAAAAAAAGAAAGAAGAGAGGGGAATGTTTTCTGCTTTGAATTAATTGGAGCAATACGCGAAGGGACACATTCTAGTTCTTGTTGTGCCATGAATTTTGGGCTGTTAGCAAATTTAGTCTCTGAAAACAAGACTGCTTCCTGTAGGCATGGAGGGCCTTGAGAAACCGAAATTTTAGAAGTAGGGAAGGCCTGCGGATCCGCCCAGAGCATGTCTGCCGTACACTTGTCATGATCTGTGTGTTCCTTGAGGGATAGGAAAACGGCATAGGTTTGAAGAACTGAAGTTCTTGGTAGAAACACTTGTTTGGGGGGCTGGGAAGATGACTCAGCATTAAAGGCGTTTGCTTGCAAAAGTCTGGTTGCCCAGGTTGCATTCCCACTCACATAAGCCAGATGCCCCCCAAATGGCACAAGTGTCTGTTGTTTGCTTTCAGTGCCAAGAGGGCCTGGCATGTGTGCACATATGCAAAATAAATTAAAAAATCAAAAAGAAATACTTGTTAGTATTGATCCCAGAAAAAAATTATTTGACTCATATCCTCTGAGCCTGGCTCAGCTATGTTCCTTTTTTTAATTTTTATTTATTTATTTATTTTTATTTTTTTTTTCAAGGTAGGGTTTCACTATGTTGTCTCAGGGTGGCCTCGAACTCACAGTAATCCTCCTACCTCTGCCTCCCGAGTGCTGGGGCTAAAGGCATACACCGCCACACCCAGCTACATGTTCTTTTTTTGAGGTAGGGTCTCACTGTAGTCCAGGCTGACCTGGAATTCACTATGCGGTCTCTGGCTGGCCTTGAACTCATAACAATCCTCCTATTTTGTCCCCCTAAGTGCTGGTATTAAAGGCGTGTGCTACCATGCCCTGCAACAGGCATGTTTTTCAAATTTAAAATTTTATTTTTTGGTGAGTGTTTGGTTTGGACAGGACGAAGGATCCTCCCACCCAGTCTGTCAGGTGTGAAAGGCTTGCTCCCAGGTGTAGATGTTCAGAGGTGATTTGAACTTGAGGGCTCTTAGCTCATCAGTGGATTAACCCATTGATGGACTGATAGGCTGCTAGGAGGTGGTGGGGACTGTAGGAGGCGAGGCCCAGTTGGAGGAGTGGGGAGGGTTAGCCTTTGGGTGGCATGTGTTGTCCCCGTGCTGACTCTGCTGCTCGGGTCCTTCCCCTCCCCACAGACGGAACCAGGAGCAGTCGAGCCAAAACAACCAAGATTAAGGTTGTATGGCACAATCCTGCGCCCTGAAAGCAGTAAACAACTACTGCCAGCTTTATCAAAAGCAGCTGGGACAACTCACAAGAGACTTGGGAAATTGGGCCTGTTTGCATCCCCCTGAAGAAGGGCATGGGCGGCAGGTGGTGAGATTTCAGGTGCCTCCTTTGGCAGCTGCATGCAATGATGCCCCAGTCTCTGCACGTGGCCTCGGGGCGTGGCCTCGGGCGCGATGAGAGGCTAGAAGAGGTGAAAGCTGCAGGGATGACGAGTCATCCTCGATGCTGGCATGAGGCTCCTCGTGGTATGGCTGCTTTGGGGTCACCATCCGCCCTAAGCTCTCTCCCTGAGCCTGAGGGAAGACGTTTGCCAGGGAACAGGCAGCTCCCTGAAGGGACCCTGGGGAGTTTGTCCTCTGTGCTGGAATGAGACTTGTCAGCGTTACTGTCGTTTTGGGGGTACCACGTTCCTGTGAGTAAACTCATGCGCTTGCCAAAACTGGCTTTGTTGTAACTGCACTTTGGTCTGCCATCCATGACTTACCTGGGGTGGACAGATGTGTGTTCCCGTCTCCCCAGAGAGAAAGTTTTACATAATAATGTTCTTTTAAGTTGATTTTTAAGCTATTCCATGATAGCCATGTGAAACTAACTAGTAGAGTAAGACCCCTTAATGTGAATACCAGCGCAAAAAGAGAGGTGGGTGGTGGTTGTTGTATGACTGTGTTAGTACACTGACAGGCAATCTGAGAGTGATGGGGTCTCTTTGTCCTGATGGGCTGAGTTCATGTCCCATGCCAAAGAGGAAGAATGCAGACGAGGCCGGGCGTGGTGGTGTATGCCTTTAATTCCAGCACTCGGGAGGCAGAGGTAGGAGAATCACCATGAGTTCGAGGCCACTCCTGAGACTACGTAGTGAATTCCAGGTCAGCCTGGGCTAGAGCCAGACTTTAACTCGGAAAAACAAAAACAAACCAAAAAAAAAAAAATGCAGATGAGGAGGGTAAGAGTAGGCTTAATTAGGAAAAATACAGAAAAAGACTGAGTGAGAGAGAGGGAGGCCGGGTGTGGTGATATGGAGAATCACCGTGAGTTGGAGGCCACCCTGAGATACATAGTGAATTCCAGGTCAGCCTGGGCTAAAGTGAGACCCTACCTCAGGGGGCGAAAAAAAAATACAACATTGGGGGTGGGCTTGCCAGGTTAGGGCCTCGGAGCTGGGAATATAAAGGTAGAAGAGCTGCAGTGCAATGTCAGGGCAGCGTGTTGGCTTGTGATGTGCCTGGCATCTAATGAAGAGAACGAAAGGGGGAAAAAACCAAAAGTTTCGCTTTTTGAGTTAGAACTCAAAAAAGCAGGCAGGCTCATCTGCACCAGTAGAGGCTTCTTGGGGGCTTAGTATATTCACTTAAGATTGAGGCAATAACTTCCTCACACCCCACACCTCTGTAGCACCACATGAACGAGTGACAGGCTTCCAGGACCAGAGGGCTTTGTTTATCTGGTCAGAGAGAAGTGCTTCTTCCCTCAATATCACCAGGGAAATAGGAACTGAGATCCTGTGCAGGCAAACCATATAATGACCTGGAAGGGGTTTTGTCTTCTAACTACCTGCACCTCCCTCCCCCACCAAAAAAAAAAAAAAAAAAAAAAAGGCTGTCTTGGGCTGGAGAGATGGCTTAGCCATTTTGGTGCTTGTTGGCAAAGCCAAAGGACCCAGGTTTGATTCCGCAGCACCCACAAAAAGCCAAATGCGCAAGTTGGTGCATGCCTCTGGAGTTTGTTTGCAGTGGCTGTTAGGGGCCCTGGCATATTCATTCTCTCTCTGTAAGTGAATAACATGTAAAAAAAAAAAAAAAAAATTAGGAGCAGGGTGGTCTTTTTTTTTTTTTTTTTTAATCTCAATCATTATTGCCTGGTATTCGTGTAGCTGGGATTCTGGGGTTGGGGTGGGGTGGGGTGGGGCAGAGAATGGTATGCATTATGTTTTCAGTGTCTGCACTCTTTCACCCGATAACTTGAGATCTGACATGAGATGGGTGGCTCTCGGTTCTGCCTGTCAAGCACCTGGGACATGCTCTCACTGCAGAGAATCCACCCCAAGCTCTCACCCTGGAATTGCAACCCCCCTTCCCCCCGTGGCTTGCAATAAATTACTATATCATGGCTTTAGTCCCTCCGACAGTTAACAGTGAGTCCGGGCAGATGTAGTCCATGTCCCAGTGTCCAAGCACACAGCGTGAAAACATTGCTCAAAAGTTATGCCCGAGATGGGTGTGGTGGCTCATAGATAGAATACCAGCATTAAGGGAGCGTAAGGCAGGAAGATTGCCTTGATCAGGGCCAGTCTGGGCTGTGAAATCCACCCCTACCCCCTGCCTCAAAAACAAAACATTTACACTCATTGTACACTGTGGTTTTAGTCATCTTTTTGCTGTACCACTGGGTGAAAACACAAGAGTGGGAACGAGAAGCTTATAGTACTTGTGCAGTGACTTTCTCCTCTTCCTGCCTAGAAACTCCTCCTAGGCCTTTGCTAACTGAAACTTTGTCCCTGGGCATTACGTAGGCTTGGAATCTTCCTCGACACAAGGTGCTTTCTGCTGGAACATGGTGTCTTTTTTTTTTTTTTTTTAAATTTATTTTATTTATTTGAGAGAGAGGAAGAGGCAGCTAGAGAAAGAATGGGCACGCCAGGGCCTCTAGCTGCTGCAAATGAACTTCAGATGCATGTGTCCCCTTGCACAGCTGGCTTACGTGAGTCTTGAAGAATTGAACCAGGGTCCTTAGGCTTCATAGGCAAACACCTTAACCGCTAAGCCATTTCTCCAGCCCGGAACATGGCATCTTTATACGAGGTCTGTTGTAATCCCTCCCGTAGAGGTTTTCTTGCCGCACTGTCATTTCCACGAGTGGAACCTGGAATTAGTTCAGCCAGAATGCAAACGAAGACAGGAATACTTAGTGTCACGGTTTTATGGTGGTGGAAGCTGACAGCGAGAGCAATGGTCTTTGAGTTAAGGGGCAGAAGAGGAAAGTTCTGGGCTTGGTCATAGAGCCAGCTTGGCAGCTCTGAAGGGTTTTCTTGGACATGTGTTCTTTTTTTTTTTTTTTTTTTTTTTTTTTTTTTTCGAGATAGGGTCTCACTCTGGCCCAGGCTGACCTGAATTATTAACTATGTGGTTTCAGCGTGGCCTCGAACTCACGGAGATCCTCCTACCTCTGCCTCCCAATACTGGGATTAAAGGCGTGCGCCACCACTCCTGGCTTTTGTACAGGTGTTCTCACCTTAGTTTTTTAAAGTCTTCAGTTGGGCCCTAGCCTGGATTTCACTTGGTCTGTGGTAGGGTCCTGGAAGTTCCTAGGCACTGTGCGTGGATGCTGCTGGTCTGCACCAAAGCTAAGGCTGCAGGAACAGAGCTCATGCCAGTGCAGATCTGGTGTGTTGGGAGGGCAAACAAGCCACTCAGGCCCAAAGCCATCGTGCGTTCTTGTGTGTGTGCACTTCATTCTTGTCCAACGAAGTGCCCTCTGGAGGCCTCACTAGCTTCAGGTGTGGGCACTCTATATATAGATCAGGAGATATTACTGACATCTGCTTTTGATGAATTTGGGAGCAGAGGGGCAGGGCCAGGAGAAGGTAAGACTGTGGGGAGGGAAGTGGGGGGATTGTCTCAGGTGTGCGTTCTGGAGAGAATTGGGAGGTAAGAAGACAGCATGTCCAGATGGCCCTGACCTCAGGGAAATAGGAATAGCTCTTCTTTTTTTTTTTTTTTTTTTTTTTTTTTTTTTCAACATAGGGTCTCACTGTAGCTCAGGCTGGACCTTGCCTCCCAAGTGCTGGGATTTAAGGTGTGAGCCATCACACCTGGCTCAGCAGCTGCTCTTGGTAAAGATTATCAGTTATTTTTAAACTGAGTTGAATGCTTTTTCTTCCGAAGTAGTTTCTGTCCTGTTAAATTATTAAAGTCTCCATGGTTTTAAAATTGTCTTCAATGTCCAAACATTGTCATTTTTTCTCTTAAGAAAAATATTCTTATAAATAATTTGAGAAAGTGTGTGAGATCGAGAGAGAAAAATGAGAATGAATGGGTACGCCAGGGTCTTCTGCCACTGTAACTGAACTCTAGATGCATGTGCCATCTTGTGCATTTGGCTATATGTGGGTACTGGAAATTGAACCCAGGCCATCAGGCTTTGCAGCAAGTGTCTTTAACCCCTGAACCATCTCTCCAGTCCCCCAAATTAATTTTTTTAGTTTTTTTTTTTTTTTTTTTTTTTTGAGGTAGGGTCTCACTCTGGCCCAGGCTGACCTGGAATTTCACTATTAGTTTCAGGGTGGCCTTGAACTCACGGCGATCCTCCTACCTCTGCCTCCTGAGTGCTGGGTTTAAAGGCGTGCGCTGCCATGCCCGGCTCCCAAATTAATTTTTTATTCTGTGATTTAAATGAAAACGATATTGTTAAAAAAGTAACAGCATTTTATTGTAATTTTCTCTCCGCTCTTATACCCTCTTGCTTAGGTAAAAATGAGACAGTATTAAGTCACTGATGCTTCTACCATTGTGCCCCTAAATAAACGGGCTAGAATACATGTGGTCCCTCCTGCCCCAGTTACTGGTTTCTAGTCATCTTGTCATGAACATTGACAGCGAATTATTTAATTTCTTCCTGACAATTCAAAGTAATGCCTGCTCATTTTAGAAGATACAGACAATGCAAAATTCAAAATCAGGCTACCGTGTCGCTCTGATGAAGTTTGTGTTTAGCATACATGAGGGCCTGGCTGCAGACCTTAGCATCAAAGGGGGAAAAAAAATCAGCCTTGAACTAAAAGTTATTCCTTTAATATTTGCATTTTTGTCACTCAGTCTTTCCCAATGGCACCCTGACCACTGGGGAGCATGGGGGGGGGTTCCCAGCTGCAGCTCAGTAAGCCATCTAAGGGGATAGATGACAAATTCTCCCTAATCCAGGGATTTGGCTACAACTCTTCTTTTTTTTTTTTTTTTTTTTTTTTTTTTAAATATTATTTGAGACAGAAACAGAGGCAGAAAGAGTATGGGCGCACCAGGGCTTCCTGCCACTGTAAATGAACTCTAGATGCATGCACCACTTTGTGCATCTGGCTTTATATGGGGACTGGAGAATCAATGTTAGGTTCTTGAGCTTTGCAAACGAGTGCTTTTAACCGCTGAGCCGTTTCTCCAGCGCTGCACCTATTTTGCCTGGGAGTGAGAGAATGAAAGGAGGGCTCATGTGTGGCAAGGGACTGGGTGGTATTTGTAGCCTTGATAAAATGCTGTCTCACCACAGACTCACTTGGATTCCTTTCCAGGGCTTTAGGGCCTTGGGAAGTACACCAAACCAGACTGGATTGACTACGACCCCCGAGGAGCCCGGCAGCACTGTCTGGGGATTTCCCTCTGCCCCTCTGGAGAGGGGACTGGAGTCTTGTGCATCTTCTGAGAGAAGAAAGCACCTGAGGTTGTGACCCGACGGCCTCCTCTCTCTTGCCACTGGGGGTGATCCAAATGTGGGGACAACATAGATGACACCAAAGGACAGACTTGAGGCACAGCTGGGTGACCAGATGTCCCCAGGATTGCTGCTAGTGAGGGGTCCTTTGGGAATTCTAGAGGCGAGGCAGATAGAATGGGCGCACCAGGGCCTCCTACCACTGCAAACAGACTCCAGATGCATGCACCTCTTTGTGCAGCTGGCTTACGTGGGTACTGGGGAATCGAACCTGAGTCCTTAGGCTTCACAGGCAAAATGTCTTACTACTAAACCATCTCTCCAGCCCTATTTTATTATTTTTGTGTGATTGTTCTTGGGCAGGGATGGGCATGGCAGGGGCTTTTGCTACTGCAAATGAACATACCAGGTGCTTGTACCACCTTTCATGTCCTGTTTACATGGGTGGCTGGGGAATTGAACTTGGGTTGGCAGACATTGTAAGGAAGCACCTTTAACCACTGAGTCTTCTTCAGCTTCTATTTATTATTTATAAATATTCTTATTTATTTGTAAGGAGAGAGAAGGGAAGGGTGGAGAGGGAAAGAAGGTGGGAGAGACAGAATGGGCACACCAGGACCTTCTGCCACTCTAAACTTCATGCACATGTGCCCCTTTATGCATCAGGCTTTATGTGGGTACTCGGTAATCAAACCCAGGACATTGGGCTTTGCAAGCATGTACCTTTAAATGCTGAGCCATCTCTTCAGCCCCCTGTTTTATTATTGAGAGAGATCAAGTGAAGAAGGGGGGAGCAGAGAATGGGCGCGCCAGGGCCTCCAGACATACATGCACTGCCTTGTGCATCTGTCTTACATGGGTCCTGGGGTATTGAACCTGGGTCCTTTGACTTTGCAGGGAAGTGCCTTAACTACTAAGCTATCTCTCCAGCCCCTCATTTTGTTTTATTTTTATTTTTTGGTTTTTCAAGATAGGGTCTCACTCTAGCTCAGGCTGATCTGGAAGTCACAATGTAGTTTCAGGGTGGCCTCAAACTCAACAGGGATCTTCCTGCCTCTGCCTCTCGAGTGCTGGGATTAAAGGAGTGTACCACCACGCTCAGCTCTCCATTTTATTTTTGATAGAACCCTGTTACATAGTCCAGGCTTGCCTTGAACTCTTGAGGCTTCTGTTTCCTGAGTGCCAGTGTTACAGGTGTACCCTACCATGCCCAGGTGAACATTTACTTTTTGACAACACTGGGATACTGCTCCTATTTATAGTAGGCAGCCCTGATGTAGTAGCACCCCTACGTAATGGTGATATCCAAATGTATGCACTAAAAAAATTGGAGTAGTGGTGGCGCACGCCTTTAATCCCAGCACTCAGGAGGCGGAGGTAGGACGATTGCTGTAAGTTTGAGGCCACCCTGAGACTAGATAGTGAATTCCAGGTCAGCCTGAGCTAGAGTGAAACCCTACCTAGAAAAACCACAAAAAAAAAAAAAAAAAAAAAAAAAAATTGGGGAAATGCTTTTGTATCAAGCACTTCCTTCGTAATGTAATCTGTGTTTGCACTTAGATCTTTGTGTTATCTTCTGCTTTTTGCTTTAAGGGCGCAGTAGTAATAGGCCGTACCCTATAGGGACTCTTGGCACAGTCAATATTTTACTAACAATGTTCATGCTTGTTTTTCATCTAAGTGTACCTGTCTTTTTTTTTTTTTTTTCAAGCAATTGGTATAAATTTACTAATCTACTTTGCTTTCCAGCTGTTTGCTACTATTAGTCACAGCCAAACAAACAGATCTTTTGTGTGTCTTCCTGGGTATTTCCATTGAAGCCAAGTTCTTAGAATAACTAGGTCAGACTTGTGTTGTTCCTGGTATGGATGTTGTCAAATTCTAGGCATGTTTTCAATAAGTTTTCTTTTTCTTCCTTGTGGTAGAGCCTGCCTCTAGACCAGGCTGACCTGGAACTCATTCTGTGGTCCTAGGCTAGCCTGGAACTCGCAGCAATTCTGTCACTGCTTCCCCAGTGCTGGGATTAAAGGCTTATGTCACCCCCACCTGGCTTAAATACGATTTATTTTATTTTTTGTTAATACTTTTTTTTTTTTTTTTTTTTTTTTTTTTTTTTTTACTGGCAGAGAATATGTGTATGAGAATTAATGGGCAGGACCTCCTGATGCTGCAGACAAACTGCAGGTGCATGTGCCATTGTGTACATCAGAAATCCAACCTGGATCACCAGACATTGCAAACAAGCACCTTTAACCATTAAGCCATCTCTCCAGCTCTTAAATACAATTTCTTCTTTTTTTATGGTTTTTTGAGGTCCGGTCTCGCTCTAGCCCAGGCTGACCTGGAATTTACTATATAGTCTCAGGGTGGCCTGGACCTCACAGAGGATCCTCCTACCTCTGCCTTTTGAGTGCTGGGATTAAAGGTGTGCGCCACCAGGCCTGACTTAGTTATTTCTAAACAGGAAAACTAATTTTTGAGCTGCAACAATTCGGAAGCACTGCAAAGGTTTTTCCTTGGGTGTATGGTATATGCGTGGAGGCGTGCCCTTGCATGCCCCATGTGCTCACCTGTGGTGGGCAGACAGAACGTTCTCTCTCACTGCCCTTCTGCCTGCTCTGATTTGAGCTGGAGTCCCTCCCTCCCTCCTGTGTGTGTGTGTGTGTGTGCGTGTATGTTTGTATGAGAACTCGGGAGATCCTGTGGTCCCTGTGGGAGTGAGGTTACAGATGCCTGTGGCCATCCCCAGCCGTGTCTGTTGGTCTTGGGAATCAGACTTCAACGACCCCCAGGCCTCCCCAGGCCCGCACGCTTGCACCGGAAGTGTTATTAACCACCGAACCATCTCTTTTTGACTGTGGTTTTGAAAAAGTCACTGCATAGTTTGTTTCCCTTAATTTTTCTCTTGTAACCTTGAACTACAAGGGGGTAATAAATAGACTGAAGCTACAGCGTGGGTGAAGAGAACACTGCCATTTCTGGTGTGCCATTTTTCACCTTGCCCCAGGGTGACCATTGAGTGGCGACAGTCTTGTAGGGAATGCACTGGCAGCGCATGTCCCTGCGGTGGCATATTTGACTCTGAAAATATTTGTGAAAATCTTCCTGTTTTGGGTGGCTTGTATAACATGTCACATGATGTCACACATGGAGTGCTGGTGGCATGTCTCACACAGCACATGTGTTTAATCATCTGCGTGCAACCAGCCCAGCCTCAGGACCGGGCTCACCTGCTACTTAGCACTAGTTTGTGGCAGAGGCTGTCAGCAAAAAGTGTGTCGTCCTTACCTCAGCAAGAAGCACAGCTGAGAAGCGTGCTCTGGGGGAATTGTGCACACCACCGGGTCAGATGACCTGGACGGGGCCCTCGGAAGCCCTGTGTGCTCGTTGGGTTAGTCACAGCTAAGATCTAGTTGCAGCTCACCAGCTCACTGTCTCGGGTGTCCAGTACGGAATTTGTTAAGACTTGCTCGGAGGGGTCAGACCAGTTTGCGAGTAGGAAAGGAGAGACTTCTGGGAAGGTCATGTGTAGAGGTTTCCTGGTTGGTTTAAGATCATTCTTGAGTTACTCACACATTGCCTGGTCTTTAAAGACACAAAAGACCCAGGAAAGAATTTGTTTTATATGTGACATACCGTGGTCAGTTCCAACACGACAAAGTATATGGGTGATTGGCTGTTTTTCCTTTTTGGTTTTCCGAGGTAGGGTCTCACTGTAGCCCAGGCTGACCTGGAATTCATTATGTAGTATCAGGGTGCCCTTAAACTCATGGTGATCTTTTGACCTCTGCCTCCTGAGTGCTGGGATTACAGGCGTGCGCCACCACGCCCTGCTGGTGATTGTCTTAAAATTTTCTTTATTATTTTTGAGCAAGAGACTGAGTATGGGTACTCTAAGGACTCCTGCCACTACAAATGAATTCCAGACGCATGTGCCACTTTATGTTGGTACTGGGGAATTGAATCCAGGCCATCAGGTTTTGTAAGTAGGTGCCTTTAACTGCTGGGCCATCTCTCCAGCCTGTTTTTTTTTTTAATAGTTGGAAAAATAAAATGCACCCATAATAATATACCTAAGCAGAGGGAAAGAATATTAATGTTGGCCTATTTGAATCCTAAAGCCTTTGGGATAAGACATATGATCGAAGTGTCAGAGCTTATGCATCTTGAGGTGTTACTAAATGTAAGAAGAAAATGACAGGGCTGGAATTCTTTTTTTTTCCTGGTTTTTCAAGGTAGGGTTTAGCTCTAGCCTAGGCTGACCTGGAATTCACTATGTATTCTCAGGGTGGCCTTGAACTCACCGTGATCATCCTACCTCTGCCTTCCAGGTGCTAGGATTAAAGGTGTGCACCACCACACCCAGTTGCATTACCCTTTCAGGGTCCCCAGTTTTCAGATGATGGCGTGTGGTGGCTGATTCCTTCTGCTGCACTGCTCTGTTGCTTTCTTCCTTTGCTCCTAGATATAGGTATGGATTCCCAGTTGGCTTATGTTTTCTCTTTGTTGGTGCTGGGTGCTGAAGCCAAGGTCTCTGGCACTGCTGTGGAGTCTACTGCTAAGCTTCATGCACCCACCCAGCAATGTCGGACACATAGACGCTGTAGCACGTGCTTGGCTCAGTAGTGTGTAATATTTTATAGCCTGAGCATTGCAGGGATCATTTATGACTTGGGTGCTTCCTTGAGCTTCTTGGGTGTGCTTGAAATGAATGTATGGATAGGATATGCCGGGACATAAATGACCTGCAGCTCACGCTTCCAAACAAGTCATCCAGACCAGCTTTTCTCCCACAAATATTGCTGTTAGTACTTTCCCCTCCTAAAATGGAAGTGATAATTCTATTGAAGAAATTTCATATTAGGAGAACTTTCCTTTCCCTCTATCACTGTTAGCTCTGACTTTAATCACTAGGCTTTCTGCAGTCATTATATATGAGTATGTGCCATGAGATTTAAAAAATTTGGTGGGGGGGGGAAGAATGGGTGTGCCAAGGCCTCTAGCCACTGCAGATAAATTCCAGATGCATGAGTCATCTGTGCATCTGGCTTATGTGAGTACTGGGGAATCAAACCTGGGTCCTTAGGCTTCACAGGCATGTGCCTTAACCACTCCGTCATCTCCCCAATCCTGCCATGAGATTTTAATAATTAGTTTAAAAATCATTATAGGGCTGGAGAGATGGCTCAGTGGTTAAGGTGCTTGTCAGCAGAGCCTGATGACCCAGGTCCAGTTCTCTAGGACCTGCTAAGGGCCAGATGCACATAGTTGCACATGCAACTGGAGTTCATTTGCAGCAGCTGGTGGCCCTGGCACACTCCTTCTGTTTCTCTGCTTGCAAATAAGTATGAAAAAAAAATTAAAAAGGTCACTACAAAGGCTTGACTCATAGATGGCTATTATGACACCCATTTTCTTAAGCTTGAGGTATGTAAACCACTCCCTGTCTCTATAATTATTACTGAATAAAAAATTAAGTCTAGCCAGTAGTAAAAAACAAAACAAAACTATGAACTCCTTTTACTGGACAGACTTGTTTCTCATGTTTTGAATATTTAGTTTGTTCATGATTATTGACAAGGATTTTTTTTATTACTATTTGAGAGAAAGAGGCAGAGAGAATGGGTGCACCAAGGCCTTTTGAGGTGCTGTGAACGAACTCCAGATGTGTGTGCCTCCTTGTGGGCAAGTGTGGCATTGCAGCCTTGCGTCACTTTTGCGTCTGGCTAAATGTGGGACCTGGAGATTTGAACGAGCGTTCTTAAGCTTCACAGGCAGGCGCCTTAACCACTGAGCCATCTCTCCAGCCCTTGACAAGGATTTTTCTGCAGTGAATCATGTCAAAGGTTTCCCGGTTTTCCACGTGTAGAGTTGAATGCTGTCTCTAAGTAAGGCAGGGGGAGACCCTGGGCTGAGAAGCTGTGGAGGTTTGAAATGGGATCAGGAGGAATGCAGGGTGGAAGCTTGGCAGGCAGCTGGGAGCCTGCACGCAGCTGCCGTGTATCAAATGACTGAGCTGCATTCGTATTTGTAGGAAGCACAGTTAACAGTGTCCTTAACCGTATTTGTCCTGTGAGTCTGGAAACACCAGTGTTGGTTGTGACTGTCCTGTGAGCACTTGTGAGCCCCCAGTGCTGGGGGACTCATGCGAAGTTCAGTCCCCTCTCTTTCCCATGGTGGGAAAGTTCTTCCCTTTTCCAGGTACCCCTTTCCTTGCAAAAGCAGGGAAAATTCCATGAAACGTCCTGATTCACAGCATAGTTGCAGGAAAAATGCTACAGTACTTGAAGCTGGGAGTGCTGGCATGCCCCTGCATCTCTTCTATCGGAGGCTCCGGCAAGAGGATAGTTAGGCCCAGGGGTGCCAGGGTTCAAGGCCAATCTCGGCTATATAAAGGGGGGAACCCTTATTAAAAAACAGAAAAGACTAAGCATGGTGGTGCACATCTGTCTCAGCTGTAGTTTCACAGGGAGATCCTGTCCCAACAACCAAGCAAAGGGAAATGAAGCCGGGCATGGTGTCACATGCCTTCAGTGCCAGCACTTGGGAGGCAGAGGTAGGGATCGCCATGAGTTCATGGCTATGCTGAAACTACATAGTGAATTCCAGGTCATCCTGGGCTAGAGTGAGACTCTGCCTCCAAAAAAAAAAAAAAAAAAAAAAAAAATTATATATATATATATAAAACCCAAGTAGGGCTGGGAAAGGTGACTCAGTGATGAATGAGCTTGCCTGAAAAGCCTAACAACCTGAGTTTGATTCTCCAGTACTCACGTAAAAGCCAGACACAAATCTGGAACACATCTGGAATCCATTTCTAGCACCTTTTTTTTTTCTATCTCTGCTTGCAAAAACAATTAAAAATACATAAAGAAGAAAAAATCCAACCGAACAAAATAAACCAAGAACCCAGGAAAGGCCTGTCTTGGGCAGGGATGTTGTTCAGTGGCAGAGTGCTTGCCTAGTATGCACCAGACTCTAGATTCCATTCCTAGCATTGACTCAAAATGAACAAAAAACAACCCCATAATATTTCACAGGATAACAGTAGAATGAACATTTTAAGTAGTGTTGACATTAACTAGGTGAAATGACATGGATGGTACAAACTGTTTTATTCGAATCATTCAGTAAGAATTATTGCATATCATGAACATGTAAGACCTACTGAAGTTGTTTGGGGCAGTGGAGGAAAAGATGGTGTTGTCTTTGGTCATTCAGCCTTTGTAGGTCCCCAAACTGTAGTGATAGGTTCGGGGTCAGGGCTCACAGTGGCAGACCAAGACAGTTGGATCTAAGGCTGTTGTACTAGAGAGGGAGAAAGACGAGCAGGCAGAAAGAGATGAGTGCTCCAGAGTGTGGGGGGAGAAGGCATGGAGGGGAGGGGAGCTGGACAGAGTGAGGGCCAGGCAGATTTATTTTTGGTTTTTTTGAAGTAGGGTCTCACTCTAGTCCAGGCTGTCTCAGGGTGGCCTTGAACTCACAGGGATCCTCCCACCTCTGCCTCCTGAGTGCTGGGATGAAAGGCGTGCGCCACCACGCCCGACTCAAACAGGCAGGCGGATGGTTTTATGGGCAGAGGAGAGAAATTGCTTTGCGAGGAGGGCCCTTGGGTGGTGTGCAGAGGTGAGGGCTGCTGGTGGAGCTGGCCTCTCTCCTCTTAGCCCAAAGGCACCCTCAACGACCACACCAGAAGGCTGTTCCAGAGTTGCGGGTCTAACATGGGGAAGTGAGAGGGAGCTGGGTAAAGACCTCTGTTTTACTGCCTTCTCGTTTGTTCCCTACCCTCCATAGATTTTCTGTCCTCCTGCTTGTGATGCTGGCCTCACCAAGGCCACACTCCCGACCACCTTGGACTCGCTGCTCTGCACACGGTCTCCTTGACTACCTCTTGGCAGCACTGGCCCCATTGTAGTTGTGCCCTTTGTTCCTGAACATGCTTTTTCTCTGTCCTGGAAGTGATGTGGGGTTTTGGGACAAGGAAAGGATTGATTTGATCAAGATGCAGGAAATCTAGGCCCGTGGACCCCAGCTTTTGGGTTCTTATCAAAGTTGGCAAAGAATTGAAGGTACGGACTCTGAGAAGGATAAATTATGAGTTATGATGAGGTTTATTTTAGGGAGAGGTAGGATCCGGGGTGGGGGGGTGAGTAGGAGGGGAAGGCTAGCAGGGAAGCCCAAACCAAGAAGAAATTCTTCCCCTTGCCTGGCAGGAAAGGGTGAGAGGACATGGAGAAAAATCTCCTTCCCCTAGAGAAATCTCCAGGGAAGACGCCTGTGGTTCTAAACGGCGCACATATGGAAGGCAAAGCAAGAGAGCCCAGGCCAAAAGACCCCCTCATATAAGAGACCAGAGAGGTTTCTGAGTGGCTTCAAGGTGAAGAGAGATGGCTTAACGGTGAAGGCTTTTACGTGCAAAGCCAAAGGACCCAGGTTCATTTCTCCTGGGCCCCATAAGCCAGATGCACAAGGTGGTGCATGCACCTGGAGTTTGTTTGTAGCAGCTGGAGGCCCTGGTGTGCCCATTCTATCTTCCTTTTTCTCTCAATATAAAAAAGAATGGCTCAGAGCTTGAATCATACATGAAAAAGAAAAAGGCGAGAAAGCAGCCCCAAACGAGGCATAAAAACACCTGGACGAGAAGAAACCCTCCCCTTGGAAGGGGGAAGAGTTTACCAAGGGGAGCCAGGAAGCAAAGACTAGGAAAGTGAATGGTCCAAGAGATTCAGACACGCCTTTCAGGCCCATTGATGGATTAAACATTCAATTAGGATGAGCCTTGTCACCAGACTCAGCTGTGTAAAGCAGAGACCTGATTGGTAGACTCAAGAGCCTGACTCAGGAGGGGGCTCGCCAACCCAGTGGCTGGATGCCTTGGTGTGTCCATTCTCACTCCCCTCTTTCGCTAATAAATAAATTAAAAAAAATTTTTTTTTTTTTTTTTAAAGCTATCTTGGGGCTGGAGAAATGGCTCAGAAGGACCTTGCTTGCAAAGCCTAACGACCCAGGTTCGATTCCCCAGTACCCACATAAGCCAGATGTACAAAGTGCTGCATGTATCTGGATTTGGTTTGCAGTGGCTAGAAGCCCTGGTGCGCCCATTCCTTGCAAATGAATAAAAATGTATATAAAAAATGCTGCCTTCCTCCTTCAAAGAGGCTTGGAATGACCAGAGTTAACCCCTGCTTACCACTTCTCCAGCCAGTAACCGAGGTGGAAACTTGACTGGAGTTAAGAGAGGAATTTGAGGCTGCTGGGTCTGGTGTGGTGGCCTGATGGTGGAAGTGGTGAAGTTTTTTTTCCTTTGGTTAAGTGGCATGGGAGAGATAACTTGTCAGGCCGTTTCAATGAATAAAGACAGTGTAAACAGATGGGGTTAGGGAAGAGTATTTTCAATATGGAGCCAAACATCAGCCGAGGGAGGAGCTGAAACTTGCAAGGGTAAACAGGGAGCATTCTTTAGGTTGGGGTGGAGGGGGATGGAAAGGGCGGGGGTAAGCGGCAGGCAGAGCAATTGTGGGCTCTGCAGACTCAGACAGGCTGCGGTGAATAACTGCTAAGGAATTTGGGGTTGTTCCCTGGGCAGTGGGCGGACAGGATTGGAAGGACCGAGCTTCAGGAGCTACGGGATTGGGAAGGCTCAGCTAGTTGCTGCTTGGTGGATGGTTTTAGAACGGGACGGATTTATTCCGTTCTTACCTCTAGCTTCTTCCTCTGGGGTATTCTCCCACTTCCCCCAGGGGATCAAGTTCTAGCCCATGGCCTGCCTGCTTCTCTGGGATCTGCTCTTCCGGGCTATTTGGCCCCCGTCACCTGTGACCATTGAATCCTGTCGCTGTGTGCAGCATCATAATTGGTCTTGTGACAGTGACAGTCGAAAACTCGGGGTGATGTCGTGTTACCTCCTGGGAAACACAGCAGAGTTGGAATCAGTGTGAAAAATAGTCCTGTGGGGCTGTGATTGAGAATATAAGGAGGAGCTAGCTTTGAAAGAATCAGAAACGAGAGGCTTAGACAAATACAGGGCTGAATTTTATGTTTTTATTGACACTTTTGTACATACAGACCATATACTGTGATCTTAATTCTCTCTTGCCACCCTCTCCAACAAATCCCCCTTACACCGAATCCGTCGTCTTTCCTGCTAGCCTGGCTTTTTTTTTTTTTTTTTTTGAGAAGAGACAATGAATATTGATGTACCACAGCCTCTAGTCACTGCAGTCGAACCCCAGATGCGTGTGCCACCTTAGGTGCATGCATGACTTTGTGCGTCTGGCTTATGTGGGTCCTTGGGCTTCTCAGGCAAGTGCTTTAACTGCTAAGCCATCTCTCCAGCCCTGTTTTGATGTCCTCCCCTCCCCCTATTATGCAGGTCTTATGTAGGCAGGTAAGGACTGTGAGGTCATGAATGTCATGACCACTTCCTTTGGCTCTTACATTCTTTTGCCACCTCTTCCACAATGGTATCAGGACTGAATTTTTTTTTAAATTTTTTTTTTTAAATGTGTGTCTGAGAGAGAGAATTGGTGTGCCAGCGCCTCCAGTCTTTGCAATCGAAGTCCAGACACGTTCACCACCTTGTGCGTCTGGCTTGTGTGGGACCTGAGGAGTTGAACGTGGGTTCGTTGGCTTTGCAGGCAGGCGCCTTAACTGCTAAGCCACCTGTCCAGCCCAGGGCTGAATTTTAAATGAAATAGTTCACCTACATGGAAAAAAAAAAACCCCAAATAATTTACTTTGAAGTTAATCAGCTGTTCGTCTGTGACTTCTTTCCCATATCCACAAGCTAAAACCACTCCCGTGACCTCATACCAATAGCAAGCATCTTCCTTAGGTCATGTTCTGTGTGTAGAGCAGGTCAAATGTCTGAGGTAAATTTAAAGTATGAAGGACAAATTGTGAAGAATCTTCTGTCTGCCCAAGCTTGGGAGTGGGAACCATGTATGTAAGGGCAGCAGATGGGGCAGAATGGGGAGGCTGGTCCGCCTCACCTCTCCCTGCCATCTTTGTTCCTTGGATAGTCTGTGTGTAGGATTTGAGCAGCTGCTAATAAATGCTCTGTATTATTCCAGTAAATGGTCGTAGCCATGCTGCATCTCTTATGGTGAAGATGGGGAAATATTTGTGAGCTGGAATTACCAGTGTCTTAGTCAATTCCCGTGACACCAAGAAAGCAAGTTTTTTTTTTTTTTTTTTTTTTTTTGAGAGAGAGGAAGACAGAGATGGGCCCCCACAGCAGCCTCTCAGCTGCTGTGAATGAAATCCAGATGCGTGCACTCCCCTTGTGGTCAAGTGCAGCATTGTGCCCTTGCGTCACTGCATCTGGCGACATGGGACCTGGAGATTGGAACCACTGGAGATTGGAACCTGCGTTCTTAGGCCTAGGAGGCAGGTGCCTTAACCGCTAAGACATCTCTCAGCCCAAGTTTTTTTTTTTTTTTTTTTTTTTTTTTTTTTTAATGAGAAGACTTGATGTTTTGTTTACTATGTACAATGGTGGAGCAATGCCTGGAAAGTCCCTCGAGTTGCATAAAACAAAGTCATGGTTATGGTATCAATTAATAGTAAAGAATGCAGATCAGGTGTGAGACCACAGGCATGTCTGGATTTTGCAGCAGGGACAGCCACTTTTCTCAGCTAATGACATTGTCACTGTCTCGTGGAGGGCGGGGTCTTCTCTTGGTAGCCCCACCTTTCTGGGAGTGAGCCTTGGAAAAGATTGTAGGTTGTTCTGAGTGTTTTAGGTTTTCCTCTCAGTTTTGTGGAAGTCAGTAGAACCATTCTCTTAAAATCAGCAAGGCATTACTATGGAAGCTATCTTTTGTGAACATGTATTTTTAAAAATTTTATTTTATTAGTGAGAGAGAGGCAGAGAGAATGAGCACACCAGGGCCTCCAGTCCCCAGTGCTAATGTGCTTTCCTGACTGAATGAATGAATGTGTAAGAGGAAGAAAGATGCACATAGAGAATGGTCATGCTAGGGCCTTTAGCCACCGCAAACAAACTCCAGAAGCACGTGTCACCTTGTGCATGTGGCTTACGTGGGTCCTTAAACTTAGCAGGCAAAGACCTTGACCTCTAAGCCATCTCTCCAGCCCCTTTTTGTTTTTTAAAATCCTAGCATTTTGGTCAGCTCTGGGTGGTGGTACAAAATACCACAGACTAGGGGTGGTATAAAAACAGCTTCTTATTTCTCACTACTCTGGAGGCTGGAAAGTTCCAGCTCTGGTTGCTCCAGTATATTTGCTTTCAGGTGGGGCTCCCCCTTGGCTTGTATTTATCACTGTATCCTCACTTATAAATTACAAAATTACACTCATTTCATTATGGTGGCTCCACCCTGATGTCCTCATTCACACCCAATCACCTCCCACAGGCTCTATGTGTAAATGTTACTACTGACACTGGAGGGTTAGGGCTTCAACGTGGGAATGCAGATTGCTGAGAGCAGTGGTAATTGAATCTTTCCATACAGTTACTGGCTCTTGAGGCTTTATTTTATTTATTTATTATTTTTTTTTGAGGTAGTCTCATTCTAGCTCAGACTGACCTGGAATTCACTATGTAGTCTCAGGGTGGCCTCGAACTCAGTGATCTTACCTCTGCCTCCTGAGTGCTGGGATTAAAGGTGTGCACCCAATTTGAGGCTGGGAGGATGGAGACAGGAGGATCCCCAGAGCTGGCTGGCTAACCTGTCTAGTGGAAGGGGTGACCTATGGGTTTAGTGAGAGACCCTGTCTCAAAGTGAGGTGAGGAATGATAAAGACACCTGATGTTGACCTCTTCTCTCTTATGTATGTGCTCACACATATGAGTGCATCGACATGCATGCGTACCCTGCTGCCCCACAGCAATGTAGTTGGGGATGGGGAGATAGCTCAGTGCCTGGAGAACTTGACTTGCACCCGCGTTTGATCCTAGTGCTGAAATAAAAACGCTGGGTTATAGCAATGCATGCCTGTAGTGCAGCGTGCCTGGAGCTCACTGGCCAGGTGTACTACCCTGATTGGTTAGCTTCAGGCCAATGAGAGATGCTGTCTCAAAAACAGGTGGATATGGCATTCCTGAGGCTGACACCCTAAGAACCTGGTTCTTTCCAGGTCCCACATTTAGCGTAAAGTGCCCGCTGCACTGTCCCCATGTCTGGATTTCATTCACAGCAGCTGAGAGACTGCTGGTGCGCCCACACATCTCCATCTCCCTCTACATGGTCTGTCTCTCTCTCCAAAAATAAATAAAATAAAATAAAATTAAAAAAAAAAAACAGGTGGATATGGCATTCCTGAGGCTGACACCCTAGGTGGTTCTTTGGCCTTCACATAATGTTCATTAACCAGTACATGGCCACATATTAGACGTGGTGCAAATTTTAAAGAACACCCTGTGGAATATACATAGGTGATTATTTAAAAAAAAATGGTCTGAGCGTGGTGGCACATGCCTATATCCCCAGCACTGGGGAGGCAGAGGCAGGAGGATCACTGTGAGTTTGAGGCCAGCATGGGACTATAGAGTGAACTGCAGGTTAGCTTGGACTGGAGTAAGGTCCTCCCTCGAGGGTTGGGGGGAGGAAAAAATATTCCATAGGTTATACGAGTGGAGAAAGTATGTGATTTCAGAGCAACATCCTAGGCGTTAAACTTACATCGTGAGAAACAAGGTGGTCGGAGTCTGGAGGACCCTGTCTATAGAAAGAAGAGACTTTTGTTGGAGAAGGTGGAAGTAGAGCCTTGTTAGCTTGTTAGACAAACACAAAGCAGTTTGCCCATCTCTGTGTGGGCTCTGGTTAGGAAATGAAAGGCCCCTGATGCCTACATAGAAAGCAGTCCCCCCACTGTCTTGGGTTTCTTACATCCACTATTCACAACGTCCAGAAACAACCACCATGTCAAGGAATTAACATAAAAAAACAACCCAGAGCCCTCTGCTCTCGCGTGCCTTCCTGCTTAGCAGTAAGTTTCTTGGAAAGCAAGAGCCTGGCTTCCTACGTCTTTGTAGGTCACTGTATTTGTGGGATGACCGAGGAAATGAACAAGTAGAGACACATGGGCATTTTTAACATAAAGTTCACCCACAAAGTAGGCTTTCGGCACTTGCGCCAATAAAGCCGAGAGGGGATGTTATATGGTCCTGTTAAAAATGTTTTATGATTTTCAATCATTCTTTTATTGTTAGTGTATTCTGCCAATCACAGAAGGGAGACACTACTGAGCGTCTGCCAGTCTGTGCTGGGAGAATGCAAGTACTGCCTGGCATGTGCTCTTACTTGGGGGGGTGGAATATAGGGAGGGTGGGCTCGAGCACAATTATGGTGCAAAGTGTGAAATCAGTGTATAGTAAATTTACACAGTGGTTTTGATTCATTTCACTTGAGAAGTTAGCTCATTCAGTGAACCCTCCCCGCCTCCCCCCCCCATAAGGGCTTGCTGGAATTCACTGTGTAGTCTCAGGGTGGCCTCAAACTTGGGGTGATCCTCCTACCTCTGCCTCCCGAGTGCTGGGATTAAATGCGTGCGCCACCGCGCCTGGCTCAGTGAACATTTAATAAAAGCTGCTTCTGTGGTTAGCATTGGGCAGATGATAAGAGGACCTAATGTTAATTGTGCACATACCCTTGTATTGGGAAGAAAACATTAGTGTACAGTTAATCTCTGTAACATAATCTTAGTTCTCACAACATTCCTATGCAGAGGGTACTATAAATAATCCCCATTGAAAACATTTTTGCATTTTAGCATGCGTGTGGACACGCACACTTAAACGTGTACACCTGAATATAGTATTCTGAATCTTTTTTTTTTTTTTTTTTTTTGTTTTTCGAGGTAGGGTTTCACTCTAGCTCAGGCTGACCTGGAATTCACTATGTAGTCTCAGGGTGGCCTCGAACTCATGGTGATCCTCCTACCTCTGCCTCCCGAGTGCTGGGACTAAAGGCGTGCGCCACCACACCCGGCTTGTATTCTGAATCTTATCCTCCTTGGTAACCAGGATTCAAGGAAGGAATAGAACAAGTGTATTATCATATATATAAATTATGTGTGTTTTGTATCTTCTAGAAATAACATAGTATGCATTCTTTGGCTATATTGGTTTAAATTTTTGTTGGGAGACATGAATCAGTGCCAGCTTCTTACAAGGGGCCACCAACAGATCAGAATAGTGACCCTGTCAAAGCCCAGCCTGGTGAACCAATGAGCTTACTGCACTTATTTTACAGGAACTTGGGTGAAGGGTTACTTAAAGTGTGGGTGACCCAAAATAGCTTCATCACTGAATAAACTGACCTCGGAATGGGCGATAACTTTCCTTTAGCTGCAGAGTCTCCCCCCGCCCCACCCTTGGGTTAATCTCCTTACCTTCTGTACTTGAGAGCACTGCCAGAGGCCATGGACAGCTGGAGCAGAAAAAGTACATACAGCTGAGGAGGGGGACAAAGGAAGGATGTGTTTAGACCCTCAGATGAGGTTCTAATGACCCTGTCTTCTTCTCTCTTCTATGAGGGACCCTAAACAGGCCCTAGTGTGTGTATATGTGTGTGTGTATTTTAATTAAATTACTTACTTGAGAAAGTGAAAGAGAATATGATATGGGTGTGCCACCGTCTCCACCCACTGCAAACAAACTCCAGATGCATGCGCCCCCTTGTGCATCTGGCTTACGTGGTCCTTGAGAGTCGGACCGGGATCCTTTGGTTTTGCAGGCAAACTCCTTACCCGCTAAGCCATCTCTCCGGTCCCTGTATTTTAATTAAAAAAATTTAATTTTGTTTTCATGTTAGAGAATGGGTGTGCCAGGGCCTCCAGCCACTGCAAATGAACTCCAGAAGCATGCGCCCCCTTGTGCATCTGGCTTTACCATGGGTTCTGGGGCATCAAACCTGGGTCTTTGGGCTTCGCAGGCAAGTGCCTTAACCGCTAAACCATCTCTCTAGCCTGGTTTTAATTATTTCTGAGACAGGCTCTTTCATGTATCCCAGCCTGGCCTCAAACTTCTGACTCTCCTCTGCTTCCAATTCCCGACTGTGGGACTATAGGCGCGAGCCACGACAACCGGTTTTTTGTAGTGCTGGTGCCGGAACCCAAGGTTCCGTGTATTCTGGTCAGGCCCTCTTACCAGCTGACCTACATGGCCAGCCCCAGGCCTTTAGCTTGTAGCTGGTCTCTTGGGAGTAATCACAGCCGCTCTGGTCAGTGGCAATGGCTGCTAGGCCTGGAGGTCATGTTCTGTGCCACTGCACGTGTGTGTGTGTGTGATTCAGCTGTTTGCGTTCTATTTTCTCCATGCCACTAGACAAACCAGAGTGCCACTAAGTGTTTTGATTGCAATCAGTTCGATGTAAGCGTAGCAGCCAGGAGCAGTCTAATTTCTCCCATGACTTTGTAAGGTGGCAGCTCACAGTCCAGGTCGCCATCAGTAGTTTAATGCTGCCTGCTTGCCTTTTGAAAGTGCCTTGTAAAAGTGTGTGGTATGGTCCTGTGTTTTCCCCTTTGATCCTTCAGCCTCAGCTGCCTAGTCTTCCCCACCCACCACGTTTTCTTCCTTTTTTACTAGAAAACTTCCTGGGAGAAAAATCTCAGTTCTGTTTTGGTCTGAAATTAGACTCCTTTGCCCAAGGGGCCACTCTGCTTTTGAGACCGCTAGCAAGTGGTGCAGAGGGCTTCTCCTGGGTCCTCTCAAAGAAGTTGACCTTTCTTTTTGACACAGCCCCTGGGGCTGTACTTCACAAACCAGCTGTGATAACGTGAGTTCTTTGAAGGTAGGGGCTTGCCCATCGTTCATTATGGTGCTGGAACAGTGAATGTGAGGTGACCAAATGGGAGCCTGTTGGGGTCCTGCATTCATCTTTTTAAAATAGTTTATTTGAGAGAGAGAGAGAAAGAAGGGGGTGTGGGGTGGAGAAAGGAGAAGAGAGCATGAATGGGTGTGCCGGGGCCTCTAGGCACTGCAAACAAACTTCAGACATATGCATCACTTTTTGTATCTGGCTAATGTGGATCCTGGGGACTCGAACATGGGTCCTTTGGCTTTGCAGGGAAGTTCCTTAACTGCTAAGCCATCCCTCCAGCCCGAGTCTACCGTTTTTTTTTTTTTGTTTTGTTTTTTTTTTTCAAGGTGTAGTGTCTTACTCTAGCTCAGGCTGACCTGGAATTCACTCTGTAGTCTCAGGGTGGCCTCGAACTCACAGGGATCCTCCTACCTCTGCCTCCTGAGTGATGGGATTAAAGGCGTGCGCCACCATGCCCAGCCAGAGTCTACTTTTTAATGAATTGTCTACCCTGTTGTAGGTTTTCAGTATCAGGGATGTATTCTCTCCCATGGAGCAGGTCTCCGGTCCAATTAGAGAGCAGTTGGTTTCCCCTATAAGGCATGTCACTATTGCACCCTTTGGCTCTTTTGGCCCGGCTGGCCAAATTTAAAGCTTGCAGAGTCCACTGTTAAGTATCTTCACTGGTGATTTTTCTCTCTCCTATTGAAATGCACACAGTGTAGCTTTTTCCAGCGTTCTGCCAGCTGGTCCATATGTAGGAGGCTTTCAGCTCAGCTACTAAAAAAAAAAAAAAAACAAAAACAAAAAAACAGTTTCAAATCTGTCTTCTCTTGATCCCCAGTACGGTTGAGTTGTGATAGGAAAAGCCTGATAGCAATACAGATGTTATGAATTTGTCAATTGTGGGCTGGAGGGATGGCTTAGTGGTTAAGGCATTTGACTGCAAAGCCTAAGGACCCAGGTTCAATTCCCCAGAACCCATGTAAACCAGCTGCACAAGGTGACACACATCTGGAATTCATTTGCAGTGGCTGGAGGCCCTGGCTCACCCATTCTCTCTCTCTGCCTCTTTCTCTCAAATGATACATAAGTCAATATTACGAATTTGTCAACTATTACTAGCTTAGAATCAAAGACTTACCATGAAGCGGGGCCGTGGGACCCTGAGCTGCTGTCCCGCCCTCAGCAGGCGTCTCTGCGGTCCATGTCCTGGTATTTGTATGTAGTGGTCGCCTGTTAGGAGGCAGCCCCTTGTAATGAAGTAGGTGACTTTGGCTTTACACTAACCCAAGTGTGCCTGTATCCCCTTAACCTTACCTAGGATTTTGAATGACTCAGGAGGACCCATGTAGGTGATGCTAATGATTGGCCTGATGAATGTCCTTAAAATTCCAAAAGATGTCACTCCATGTTTGCTTCTGAATGGTCCCGTGTTTGGGCCCATTATCCTCACTTCTTTCCTGAATATTCAACTTGAACGCCCCCCCCCCCAGTGTTTCTTCAAAATTGGTCTTTACAAGTAATACATAGTACTTCAGAGCTTTCTTACTGAGGCTACGGATACTATTTCTTTAAAATTTTTTTTTTTTTTTTCTTGAGGGTAGGGTCTTACTCTAGCGCAGGCTGACCTGGAATTCACTATGTAGTTTTAGGGTGGCCTTAAACTTATGGCAGTCCTCTTATCTCTGCCTCCCAAGTGCTGAGATTAAAGGCATGTGCCATCAAGCCCAGCCTTCAAAAAAATATTTTATTAAATTTATTTACGAGAGAGAGAGAGGGAGAGAGGAAGAGACGATGCAAACGAATTACAGACGCATGGACCCCCTTGTACATCTGGCTTATGTGGGTCCTGGGTAATCAAACTAGGGTCCTTGGCTTCGTGGTTTAGGCGTTTGCCTGTGAAGCCTATTTTCCCAGCTGTGGTGGTTTGATTCAGGTGTCCCCCATAAACTTAAGTGTTCTGAATGCTAGTCTCCCCAGCTGATGGCAACTGGAAATTAAATTCTCCTGGAGGTGGTGTATTGTTGGGGGCAGACTTATGGGTATTATAGCCAGCTTCCCCTTGCCAGTGTTGGGCACACTCCTGTTGCTATGGTCTGCCATATGTTGGTCAGGGGGTACTCATGCCATCATTTTCCCCTGCCATCATGGAGCTTCCCCCTCCTGTAAGCCAAAATAAACCTCTTTTTTTCCCCCATAAGCTGCTCTTGGTCGGGTGATTTCTACCAGCAAGGAGAACCTGACTGTAGCACCAGCGCAAGCCCAGCCTTTTAAAAAATACTTTATTCGCAAGGAGAGGGAGAAAGGGAAGGGGAGGGAGGGGGGTAGGGAGGGAGAGAGAATGAGAATGAATATGAATGAGAAAGAATGAATGAGCGCACCAGGACCTCTAGCCACTGCAAATGAACTCCAGATGCATGCATTGCTTTGTGCATCTGGCTCTACGTGTATATTAGTGAATCAAACCTGGGTCTTTAGGCATTGTAGTCAAATTCCTTAACCGCTGAGACATTTCTCCAGTCCAGGATATTACTTCAAAAAAAAAAAAAAAAAAGCAAAACATGAAAGATACTGGAAATAAGCCTGTATTCAACATTTTTGTACTCTGTACCGTCATATCTAGATAGGGAGGGTCATCTCTGGACTTGCGTCTTCATTTCCCCTTTTTTGTGTCTGTTCCTTCACGTGTGGGCAGGGAACATCCGCCTGCCTTGCAGAGCTTTCCCTTGAGTTAGAGACCAGGATCCAAAGTGCGCTGCCTCCAGTAGCCTGGAAGGGGAATCTGAGGCCAGCTGGGTGTAAAGAAATGGTGACTTTATTTTCATTTCTCTAAATTCTCTTCCTAAAACTTTGGTGAGGAGAATATTTCCTGAGGATATCAGGACTGGGCTATGTTCTTAGTGTCATCTTTATTCACCACTGTGCAATAGCATTTGTCATATGTATTCATCACCGTGGAACAGTATTTCTTCTTGAACAGATATTTATGTTCAGAGTATGTTACATACCATTCTACATGTTCTACAACATTGCTTTATTAATCTTCACAACTTAGGAGATAGGTCTTACTTATTTTTGAGTTTTATTTTATTTGAGAGAGAGAGGAGAGAATAGGCATGCCAGGGCCTCCAGCCATTGCAAATGAATTCTAGATGCATATGCCACCTTGTGCATCTGGCTTACGTGAGTCCTGGGGAATCGAACCTGGGTCCTTTGGCTTTGCAGGCAAGTGCCTTACCTGCTAAGCCATTTCTCCAGCCCCTATCTTTGAGTTATAGATGGGAAATGTGAGGCATAGGGAAGAGACTCACCAAAGATCACTGTTGCAGTCAGGTTCACATTGCTGGCAGAAATCACCTGACCAAGAGCAGATGTTGGAGAAAGAAGGGTTTATTTTGGCTTATAGACTCGAGGGGAAGAAAACGATGGCATGAGCAGAGGGTGGACATCATCCCCTGGCCAACATGAGGTGGACAATAGCAACAGGAGAGTGTGCTGAACACTGGCAAGGGGACACTGGCCATAAAACCCATAAGCCTGTCCCCAACAATACACTGCCTCCAGGAGGCGTTAATTTCCAAATATCCATCAGCTGGGAACCTAGCCTTCAGAACACTTAAGTTTATGGGGGACACCTGAATCAAACCTCCACAATCACACGTATGAGTGGCAAAGCGAGGGTTTGGTGTGTGTGTGTGTGTTGGCTGGCTTCTGTGGGAGTTCTTAAGCCACTGTACTCCATTTACATTCCTGCGCTTGACGTGGCAGACGCCTAGTGACTGCTCTGAATTGGGGCCCTCCTGTGCTCTGTGGGTGTACGGAATATGTGAAAGTGGGATGCCATCCATTAGCCCTTCTCCACTTACCAAAAAGAAAACAAAGAAAGTCTTAAAGAAAACGTAAACAAGAGAGTATATTGACGTTATAATCAATGCCCTTATTCACCTAACGCTGCTTGTTGGGTGGTGGTAAGCCCTTGGGAGTTGATGCTAATGCAGAGCGCTAACTTTCCCAGAGTTATTTTTTTTGGGGGGGCGGCTTTGCTTTTTTGAGGTAGGGTCTCACTCTAGTCCAGGCTGACCTGGAATTCACTATGTAGTCTCAGGGTGGCCTTGAACTCACTCCTACCTCTGCCTCCCGTGTGCTGGGATTAAAGGCATGTGCCACCATGCCCAGCTTCCCAGAGGTTTTTGAAACCAACTCTATACACTGGAGTTTTAAAAAAAAAAAAAAAAAAAAAAGCTTGGGGGGGGGCAGGTAAAAGCACTTGTTTGCAAAGCCTGATTGCCTTGGGTTTGATTTCCCACTTATAGCCAGATGCATGAAGTGGCGTATGCCCCTAGAGTTCCTGGTATACCCATTCTTCTTTCTCCCTTTTATTTTCTTCTCTTCCTCCCTCCTCCTCCCCCCCATCTCTCAAGTGCATTATTTTAATCTCACCTTTATTTTTTTTATTTTAATTTTGGTTTTTTGAGGTAGGCTCTTACTCTAGCCCAGGTGGACCTGGAATTCACTATGTAGTCTTAGGGTGGCCTTGAACTCGTGGCAATCCTCCTATCTCTGCCTCCCGAGTGCTAGGATTAAAGGTGTGAGCCACCGCTTTTTTTTAACATAGGTTATATTCTTAAAATGTATGACTTAAGGTTCTGGGGGTGTACTTCAGTTGGCAGAGGGCTTGGCTAGCATGCATGAAGCCCTCAGCATAGCATAAACCAGGCACCGTAGCTTGGGAGATGGAGGCAGGAGGATCAGATGTTGAGAGTCACTCTTGGCAGCATAGCAAATTGGAGGCCAGCCCAGGTCAAACGAGACCTTCTCTGAAAGAAAACAAACAAATGAAAGTCAATGTGGGGTTTATAGACCTCTTACTATTGTCTTGTGCACACATGTGGCTTGCTTGTTAGGAGAGCCAGGGCGTTTGCTTCCTTTAGCAAGCACGTCTTGCTGTTTAAAAAAAAAAAAAAAAAAAAAAAAAAAAAAAAACAGGCCTTTTAGAGCCAGTATGTTCAGACTTGTTCAAATTAAAATCTGCCTAAATTCTTTGTCTCATGAGGACCCTATAGCAAATAGTTGAGGGGCTGGTACTTTGTGTAGCATTGCCTGTGGGTTCCACAAAACTTCACTTGCCACTCAGTTCTAACCAGCACGACAGTCAGGTTCCCAGTCTGCTCACAGACTTAAAATCAGGTGAGGGGATGCTCCACTAATTAGACATGTAAAACCGTGCTAGGCAACAGTGGGTCCTTTATTCTGGAAACAGGGTTTGGGAATGAAAATTGGAGAATGAGATGATGAATTGCAGAGGCCTGGGACTGATGCTGGTTTTAACTGACAGATTTCTTGTCTAATCTGCTACTTGATGAAGTATCTAAAGAGCAATTTTTTTCTCCGGTCTTGCATTGGCTTCCTCTATTGACTTCCTATTTTCTTTTTCTCTTTTTGTCTTTGCATTCTCTATCACCCAGACAAAATAACTTAGTAATCTTTGATTCATTGTTTTCCTTCCTTACATTGTTTTAGAAAATCCAGTATTATCCCCAGGTTTTAAATGAAGAGATATAAACTTGAAAGGGTGGTGGTAGTGCATTCCAAACACCTGACCATAAACAGCTGGCGAGAGTAAAGGTTTTATTCAGCTTACAGTGTTAAAAAAATTTTTTTTTTATATTTGAGAGAGTGAAAGAGGCAGATGAGAGAGAATGGGTCCGCAAGGGGGCCTCTAGCCATTGCATGTATCGCCTTGTGCATCTGGCTTATGAGTGCTGGGGAGTCACAGCTGGGTCCACAGGCTTCTCAGGCATGCGCCTGAACTGCTAAGCCATCTCTCCAGCTCCTCAGCTGAGTTTTAAGGAGAAGCTTCATCGCGGCAGGTAAATCATAGCCGTTCCCTGCCTTGTGCACTGCTGCCCCAGAGGACTGGCTGTCCTGGGGCTGCAGCCCCTGGAGTTCAGTCACTGCTACCTCAACAGCCCGTATGGCTCTGAGAGAGGATCCGCGCACACCAAGTGGAGGGAGGACCAACAAGTCCATCAGAGAGTTCATCAAGGATGACCAGAACTTCGTTGCAACCACCAAAACATTTAGCAAACGCTTGATGTATATGGTAAATGGATTTAAAAAAATTATTTATGTATTTACTTGAGAAAGAGGCAGCTAGAAAGGGCATTCCAGGGCCTTCAGCCACTGCAAACCACCTCCAGACACAGGTGCACCCTTGTGCATCTGGCTTACGTGGGTCCTGGAGAATCAAACCGATGTACTTGAGCTTCGCAGGCAAGCGCCTGAACCGCTAAGCCATTTCCCCAGTCCCTGGTAAAGGGACTTTTAAGCTCTCAAATCCGTGGACGTATTTGATTGTTGTTGTAGATAACTCTTCACAAGTGCTTGCCATGTACTGCCTGCTGCTGTTCTACAAAGTACTAAAGGAAGACCTGACTCCTGTACAGCCATTTGACAAATTTCTTTGTTTCAAGGTGGTAGTTTTTGTATCTTTTTGGCAAGCAGTCCTCATGGTGTTGTTGCTGAGGCTTTGGCGTTATTTCTGAAAAGCATACCTCGGGGTGGGCAGGTGCAGAAGAGGTGGCTACAGGACTCCAAGATTTTAATTTTATTTGGGAAAAATTTTTTCTGCTGCTGTGGCTCATCTTTGCATTTTCATACAAAGTACATATGAAAGAAAATATATCACAAATTCTATTGCCATGTTATGTGAAAGATGAATTCGATGGTGAGAGGATGGCCTTGAAAAAAGGATTCCAAGGATCAAGGACCAAATGAGAAGATGCTTCATCATGACCTCGCTGTCACTAGACAGTGTCTGGACTCCTTGTGGTTTTTTTTTTTTGTTGTTGTTTTTTTGAGGTAGGGTCTCACTCAAGCTCAGGTTGACCTGGAATATTCACTATGTAGTCTGTGTGGCCTCGAACTCACGGCAATCCTCCTACTTGTGCCTCTTGAGTGCTGGGATTAAAGGTGTGTGCCACCACGCCCGGCTGGACTCCTTATTTTAAGTCACCTTCACCCATGAGTGAATTCCAAGGGTTTCAGGACACCATGCTTGCACGGAGTCGGAATCCTGACAGCCAGAAACTCATCACCGCCATCGAAACATTGGTGAAATACTTGGCATGTTGAAGGGAGTTTTAGACTCTCAAACGCATGCACGTATCCGGTTATAACAGGTAACTTTTCACAAGCGTTCACCGTGTCGTACTGCCTACCGCTGTTCTACAAAATAGTAAAGGAAGAGCTGACTCCTATACCACGGGTTGGCAAATTTCTTTGTGCATCTGATTCGTTGTGGTGTCTGCACAAGACATTGTGCTCGTGCTCTGTAAACTGTGGACACAGCCAGAAAGTCCGAGAATGTGAGCAGCATGTCACAGATGTCCCCGGTCACGTGGTCTTCGTGGTGCTGCCGGGGATCTGCTCTGGTAGCTGCTGTTGGTATCACTGGTAGTTTGATTCAGGTGTCCCCCGTAAACTCAGGTGTCCCCCGTAAACTCAGGTGTCCCCATAAACTCAGGTGTCCCCCATAAACTCAGGGTTCTGAATGTTAGGTCCCCAGCTGATGGCAATTTGGGAATTGGATCCTCCTGGAGGCAGTGTATTGTTGGGGGCAGGCTTATGGGTGTTATAGCCAGTATCCCCTTGCCAGTGTTTAGCACACTCTCCTGTTGCTGCTGTTCACCTGATGTTGGCCAAGTGGTGACATCCACCCTCTGCTCATGCCATCATTCCCCCTGCCTTTGTGGCGCTTCTCCTCCAGTCTGGAAGCCAATAATAAACATTTTTTTTTTCCCTCACAAGCTGCTCTTGGTCAGGTGTTTTCTGCCAGCAGTGCAAACCTGACTTCAACGGTATCTTTCCCCGACCAGGAAATGTGTCCATTCAAAATGGGCCTTTAGGGGCTGGAGAGATGGCTTAGCGGTTAAGCGCTTGCCTGTGAAACCTAAGGACCCCAGTTTGAGTCTTGATTCCCCAGTACCCACGTTAAGCCAGATGCACAAAGTAGCACATGCATCTGGAGTTCGTTTGCAGTGGCTGGAGGCCCTGGCACACCTATTCTCTGTCTGAAGTGAATATTAATAAAATAACTTAAAAGGAGTTGGACAGAAATAGGGGGATTGTACATAGCTCTTAGCTTTGGTTGGTGATCTCGTTTCTCATTCGTGCCATTGGTGAAATTTTATTGGCACAAGGACATACCCATGAAGCCCTGCACACAGCTGCCATGCAAATGCTTGCTCATACTTACATTGGGCCTTTGCGTATACTGTGGCTAACTAGGTTACGTGTCCTGACATTAATCCTGTGTACAGTTGTCGCTCCCCAACCCCACTTTTTGTCTTTCCTTTCTGAGGATCTTTGAAAACTGCTTTGTAAAGTGACTGTACCGAGTTCTGAGCTAACACCCCGATCTTTAAAAACAGTATTTGCAAAATCTAAAAGCATTCTTACTTGTGTATAGCATTTAATTTGGATGGGTAGCCCCATCCTGCCTCTTAGCCCATATTCTTTTCATTTACTTTCTTTCCCTTTTTTTCTTTTTACATCTTTCTTTTTCATTTAGTTTCTTTTTGCTCCTTCCATTTCTCTTTTCCTTCTCTTTACTCTTCTGTTCTCTCTCCTCTCCTTCTCCCCTCTCTTCTCCTCCCCCTCTTCTTCTCCTCCCCCTCTTCTTCTCCTCCCCCTCTTCTTCTCCCCCTCTTCTTCTCCTCCCCCTCTTCTTCTCCTCCCCCTCTTCTTCTCCTCCCCCTCTTCTTCTCCTCCCCCCTTCTTCTCCTTCTTCCTCCTCCCCTTCTTCTTCTCCCCCTCTTCTTCTCCTCCCCTCCTCTCTCTCCTCTTCCCCCCCTCTTCTTCTCCTCCTCCCCCCCCTCTCTCTTCTCCCCTCTCCTTCTCCTCCTCCCCCTCTCTTCTTCTCCTCCCCTTCTCCTCCCTCTTCTTCCTTCTCCTCCCCCCCCTCTTCTTCTCCTCCCCCTCTTCTTCTCCTCCCCCTCTTCTTCTCCTCCCCCTCTTCTTCTCCTCTTCTCCTCCTCCCCCTCTTCTTCTCCTCCCCCTCTTCTCCTCCTCCCCTCTCCTCCTCCTCCTCTTCTCCTCCTCCCCCTCTCTTCTTCCCTCCTCCCCTCTTCTTCTCCCTCCCCTCTTCTCCTCCTCCTCCCCTCTCTCTCTTCTCCTCCCTTCCCCCTCTCCCCCTCCCCCCCTCTCTCCCTCTCTCTCTTCTCCTCCTCCTCCCCCTCCTCTTCTCCCCCTCCCCCCCCTCTTCTCCTCCTCCCTCCCCCCTCTCTCTCCTCCTCCCCTCCCCCCTCTCTCTTCTCCTCCCCTCCCCCCTCCCTCTCCCTCCTCCCTCCTCCTCCTCTCCTCTCCTCCTCCCTCCCCCCTCTCTCTCCTCCTCCCTCCCCCCCTCTCTCTCTCCTCCTCCTCCCCCTCCCTCTCCTCCTCCCCCCTCTCTCTCTCCTCCTCCCTCCCCCCTCCCCTCCTCCTCCCTCCCCTCTCTCCTCCTCCTCCCTCCCCCCCTCTCTCTTCTCCTCTCCTCCTCCTCTCCTCCCCCCCCCCTCTCTCTTCTCCTCCTCCTCCCCTCTCTCTTCTCCTCCTCCCCCCCCCCCTCTCTCTTCTCCTCTCTCCCCCTCTCTCTCCCTCCTCCCCCCTCTCTCTTCTCTCCTCCCTCCCCCCTCTCTTCTCTCCTCCCCCCCCCTCTCTCTCTCCTCCTCCCCCTCTCCCCTCCTCCCTCCCCTCTCTCTTCTCCTCCCTCCCCCTCCTCTCTCTCTCTCTCTCCTCCTCCCCCTCTCTCTCTCTCTCTCTCCTCCTCCTCCCCCTCTCTCTCTCTCTCTCTCCTCCTCCTCCCCCCTCCTCTCTTCTCCTCCTCCCTCCCCTCTCTCTCTCTCCTCCTCCCTCCCCCTCTCTCTCCCTCCTCCTCCCTCCCCCCCTCTCTCTCTTCTCCTCCTCCTCCCCCTCTCTCTCTCTCTCCTCCCCCCTCCTCTCCTCCTCCTCCTCCTCCCTCCCCTCTCTCTCTCTCCTCCCCCCCTCCCTCTCCTCTCTCCTCCTCCCCTCTCTCTCTCTCTCTCCTCCCTCCTCTCCTCCTCCCCCTCCCCTCTCTCTCTCCTCCTCCTCTCCCCCCCTCTCTCTCTCTCCTCCCCCCCTCTCTCTCCTCTCCTCCCCTCCCCTCTCTCTCTTCTCCTCCTCCTCCCCCCTCTCCTTCCCTCCTCTCTCTCTCTTCTCTCCTCCTCCCCTCTCTCTCCTCCTCCTCCCCCCTCTCTCTCTCCCCCTCCCTCCCCCTCCCTCCCCCCCTCTCCCTCTCTCTCTCCTCCCCCCCCCTCTCTCTCTCCTTCTCTCCCCCCCCCTCTCTCTCCCTCCTCCCTCCCCCTCTCTCCTCCTCCCCCCCCCCTTCTCCTCCCCTCCCCTCTCTCTCTCCTCCCTCCCCTCTCTCTCTTCTCCTCCTCCCCCCCTCTCTCTTCTCTCCTCCTCCTCCCCCTCCTCCCTTCTCCTCTTCTCTCCTCCTCCCCTTGCCCCTGTCCCTGTTTGGCCTTCCTAGTTGGTTTTAAATTTACATACTTGAGAATGAGAGAACAAGGGATCTGGGGAATTGAATGAACCTGGAGCATCCGGCTTTGCAAGCAAGAACCTTTTACTGCTGTGCCATCTCACCAGCCTGCCCCTCTCCCCAGATTAAGTTAGGTGAAGACTTTTGAAGCATTTGGGAGGCCGGTGAATAGAAGATGATAGAGAGTACTGGGGCCATTAGTAACTGGAAAGTTCGAGTGTTTCAATTGAACATTTTATTTTTAATTTTTTTTCTTTAAATTTAAATTTTTTTATTTTTTGAGGTCCAGGAACGCTTTAACTTAAATAGTGCCAGAGACTGTGTTGGTCCATGTACTTTAGTGGCGTAACCTTTGATTTGTCTTTCATGTCTAGACTAGCCCTGTAATGCATTCTGGGTTTACAAGGATTTTTGTACCATTTTTTTAAAGCCTGCAACACGAGTTATTTACTTTATCCACTTGGAGAGAGAAGCTGTGTTGCCCATCTTCCCTTACAGTGCACTGCTGGCTTTGGAAAACTGGGAAACACGAAGGAAATTAGAAAGCCAGCCCACAGCCCTCGAGGAACTTGAGTGGTTTTACTTCCACTTGGATCAACATCAGCATTATTTTCTTGGCAAGAATCTGGCACGAAATACATTGTTCTTAGGATCTGCACCATGTTTTCCTATGAACACGTTGATGAATTCTGGCACTGTTTTTATGTGCAGAATGGAGCACTGTTTCTTTGGCAGATGTTGGCTTAGTCGATATTCGAGTTGCTTGGGTCTTAATGTGCAAATGGAACGCAAGAGTCTAGGTGCGTGTTCCCTTTGTAAGAAAGCGTGTAGAAACCCTAGACGGCTCGTAACAAATTCTGCACTTCACGTTTAATGAGTGAGAAAAGTACGTTTATTTATTATTCAGTTTCCTTTTCAAGCTCAGGATTATAAAACAGTCCACACTTCTTCAGGTGTCACCCTTGATGGAAGTTGTAGGACCTAGTAGTTGATGACTTCATGACGAATACCACACTTGTAACTTCAGGGGTGTGGGTGTGTCTCTTTATATGTATCTCTATCTCTGTATATAAACATACATAGATGTACGTATGTGTATGCATATGTATATTTGTATATTTAAAATTTTTATTTTATTTGAGGGGGGGGAGGGATGGAGGGAGTGGGAATGGGTGCACCAGGGCCTCCAGCCACTGCAAACAAACACCAGACACATACTTCACCTTGTGCATCTGGCTTTATGTGGGTACTGGGGAATCAAACTTGGGTCCTTAGGCTTTGCAGGCAAGGGCCTTAATTGTTGAACCATCTTTCCAGCCCCTCTAGAAAGTATCTTAATCAGACCTTATGGCAGACCTTCCTTGAATTACCTTTTAGTCTTAAATTTTATTTTGGACAATTAGGAAACAGCTTATATAAAGTGTGATGCTGTAACTTATACAGTATTTTTATGGTAATGCATTAATACATAAAAATGGTCTTTACACATGTAAATGAATGTGCATAAATGTGACCAGCTTATATGCTGCTTTTGTGTCTCAATTTATGAAATAGTTTTACTCTGTAGTGTAGGCTGCACTTGGGCTAGTTGGGCTGTCTTCCTGCCTCAGTCTCTCTAGTGCTGAGATTACAGGTATGAGCCACCATGCCTGGCTGCATGCTTTAGAGATCTGGCATGACAATTTTATTAAAAATGAGCCTGACAGCCGGGTGTGGTGGTGCACGCCTTTAATCCCAGTAGAGGTAGGAGGATCATCATGAGTTCGAGGCCACCCTGAAACTACATAGCAAATTCCAGGTCAGCCTGAGCTAGAGTGAGACCCTTACCTCGAAAAAACAAAAATAAATAAATAAATAAATAAATAAATAAATAAAAATGAGCCTGCAGGACTGGAGAGAGGTACTTGCCTGCAAATCCAACAGACCCAGGTTCAATTCCCTACGACCAATGTAAGCCAGATGTACAAGGTGATGCAGTATCTGAAGGCCCTGGTGCATCCATTCATTCTTGATCTGCTTCCGCTCCCTCAAATAAAAATAAAATAAAATAAAAACAAGATTAAAAATTTGAGCCTCTACTCTTGCAGTAATAATTTGGAATAGGTGCATAACACAGATCAGAGATGAAAGCCTTTCCGTGATCTCTGATTGGAATGGAATGGGTCAGGAAAACGCTTGGTTTCTGCTTCTGGGAAATGATCGTGGCAAGATTATTTACAATGAGGAAATACTGACCAAGCCCATTTCAGGTAGATAAGTACTGTGAAGAAAATCAAACGGGCATGGTATAGAGAAGGCCTTGGGGACCCAGGGACAGGTCTGTGGGCAGGAGGCTGCTGAGGACAAGTGGCATTGACCAGGAACACATGAGTGTGCAGGCTGCTGTGTTTATGGCTTCTCTGTCGGGAATGAGTTTGAGTGTGAACAAAGCGCTAGCCAGGGTGCTTGGATCTTGCAGAAGAACTGTTTCCTAGATTACCATAGAAACTAAGTCATGTTCAAATGGTTTAAAAGTGCTAGGCTGTAGGTTTTCCATGATTTCCAACATTTTATGTTTGGGGATGGAAGGATAGTTCAGTGATATCACCTTGGTTAGCACGTATGAGGACCTGGGTTTTGAGCCCCATCAACTTCCTGTCAAAATTATGTCAGGAGGCTGGAGAGATGGCTCAGCAGTTAAAGGTGTTCACTTTTAAAGCCTGAAAACCTGATGGTCCAGGTTTGATCCCCAGTGCCCACGAAAAGCCAGGTGCACAAAGTAGTGACTCTTTGTCATAATGACATTTTAAAAAATATTTTTATTTGAGGTAGGGTTTCACTCTAGTGCAGGCTGGCCTGGAATGCACTCTGTAGTCTCAGGCTTGCCTCAAACTCATAGTGATCCTCCAACCTCTGCATCTGAGTCCTGGGATTAAAGGCTTGCACCATTACGTCTGGCTAGAGTTTGTTTGCAGTGGCAGGAGGCCCTGGCACACCCTTACTCACTGCTTTCTGCCTCTCTCTCAAATAAATAGGGGCTGGAGAGATGGATTAGTGCTTAAGGCACTTGCCTGCAAAGCTAAAGGACTCAGGCTCCATTCACCTAAGCCACTTGAACAAGGTGGCTCATGCGTCTGGAATTTGCAGCAGCTGGAAGTCCTGGGTGCTCGTCCTTCCATCCTTCCCTTCTTCCAGTGGAAAAAAAAAGTGGTGGTGCACGCCTTTAATCCCAGCACTCGGGAGGCAGAGGTTGGAGGATCACCATGAGTTCGAGGCCACCCTGAGACTACAGAGTGCATTCCAGGCCAGCCTGCACTAGAGTGAAACCCTACCTCAAATAAATAAAAAAAAAAAAGAATATTTAAAAAAATGTCATTATGACAAAAATATAAAACATGCAACAAATGTACAATCTAAAGCGAGAGAAAGCAAATGTCCCCAGGGCCATGAGGCTGTGAAATGAAATGCCTTTAGTCCTCTCAGCTCTTTATTGCTTCGCCCTCCCTTCCTTTCTCTTGACCGTGAACCCTGCTAGACTTGAGATCATGATGTGTACATTACAGTTTAGCGGTCTGTATATGTAACCTAATCAGATGCGCTAGTGTGGCTCATTTTGATCTTTTATTTTGGAGCCACACACATTCACTGCTTTGCGTGATTACTCCTCTCCCCAAATCGTGAGCTGCATCTCTGTCAAGACCGTTCGCTTTTCTTTATATTGTGTGGCGGTGTGTTCGGTGTTTTTGTACTGTTAGCAGACTCCCCCCATGCCCCCCTCCGCGTTATTTAACTATTACAACGGTCGGTCGGGCCTGCCGTGTGTGAATTGTCTAATGTGTATCTACAGCTATCCATGTGTGAGAGTTTTATCTTGGACATCTGGGTTGTAGGACATCATCAAGTTGAGTAGAAAATGACAAACTATTGAAAAAAGTAATTGTGCCAAATTTTGTTCCTTCTGGCAGGACGTGAGGACTTGGAGAGCCCCCCCCCCCCACACACACACACAGAGTCATACCAACACTTGGCAGTTGGGTGACTGTGCTGAGGTACCCGAGGTTTCAATTTTTGGTTTTCTGACTCCTGATGGCTGTGAGCACCTGTTCATGTGGCTGCAGGCTCTTTGAATTTCTTTCACTTCCTTTTGTATCCAGGTTTTGCCCATTTTTTTTTCTTAATTAGGGGTTCAGTATTACACCGTTGATTTATAGCAGCTATTTAAACCTTATGGTTGTGCGCTTATTTTAAGTCTTGTATTTCTTTAAAATTGTAACCCAGTCAGTTTATTAGTCCTTCCATGGTAGTTAGCCATTTCTTTGAAAATAATCGCATGTGCCACCACTGAATTATCCTCCCCAGCTGTTGATCGATTTTAGAAGTGGAGTTTGTTTGCCCTCCCTCCTTCTCTCTCCCTCTCTCTCTCCCCCTCCTTTTCTCTCTCTCTCCCCCTCCTTTTCTCTCTCTCTCCCCTCCTTTTCTCTCTCTCTCCCCTCCTTTTCTCTCTCTCTCCCCCTCCTTTTCTCTCTCTCTCCCCCTCCTTTTCTCTCTCTCCCCCTCCTTTTCTCTCTCTCTCTCTCCCTCCTTTCCTCTCTCTCTCTCCCTCCTTTTCTCTCTCCTCTCTCTCTCCCTCCTTTTCTCTCTCTCTCTCCCTCCTTTTCTCTCTCTCCCTCCTTTTCTCTCTCTCTCCCTCCTTTTCTCTCTCTCTCTCCCTCCTTTTCTCTCTCTCTCTCCCTCCTTTTCTCTCTCTCTCTCCCTCCTTTTCTCTCTCTCTCTCCCTCCTTTTCTCTCTCTCTCCCCTCCTTTTCTCTCTCTCCCCCTCCTTTTCTCTCTCTCCCCCTCCTTTTCTCTCTCTCTCCCTCCTTTTCTCTCTCTCTCCCTCCTTTTCTCTCTCTCTCTCCCTCCTTTTCTCTCTCTCCCCCTCCTTTTCTCTCTCTCTCCCCCTCCTTCTCTCTCTCTCTCCCCTCCTTTTCTCTCTCTCTCCCCCTCCTTCTCTCTCTCTCTCCCCCTCCTTCTCTCTCTCTCTCCCCCTCCTTCTCTCTCTCCCCTCCTTCTCTCTCTCTCCCCCTCCTTCTCTCTCTCTCCCCCTCCTTCTCTCTCTCTCCCCTCCTTCTCTCTCTCTCCCCTCCTTCTCTCTCTCCCCCTCCTTCTCTCTCTCTCCCCTCCTTCTCTCTCTCCCCCTTCTCTCTCTCCCCCTCTCTCTCTCTCCCCCCCCTTCTCTCTCTCCCCCTTCTCTCTCTCCCCCTTCTCTCTCTCCCCCTCTCTCTCTCCCCCTTCTCTCTCTCTCCCCCTTCTCTCTCTCCCCCTTCTCTCTCTCTCCCCTCCTCTCTCTCTCTCCCTCCTTCTCTCTCTCTCCCCTTCTCTCTCTCTCCCCTTCTCTCTCTCTCCCCTTCTCTCTCTCTCCCCCTTCTCTCTCTCTCTCCCCTCCTCTCTCTCTCTCTCCCTCCTCTCTCTCTCTCTCCCTCCTCTCTCTCCTCTCTCTCTCTCTCCCTCCTCTCTCCCCTCTCTCTCTCTCTCTCCCCCTTCTCTCTCTCTCCCCCTCCTCCTCTCTCTCTCTCTCTCTCTCTCTCCCTCCTCCTCTCTCTCTCTCCCCTCCCCCTCCTCTCTCTCTCCCCTTCTCTCTCTCTCCCCTTCTCTCTCTCTCCCCCTTCTCTCTCTCTCCCCCTCCTCTCTCTCTCTCCCCCCCCTCTCTCTCTCTCCCCTTCTCTCTCTCTCCTCCCCTCTCTCTCTCTCTCCCCTCCCTCCTCTCTCTCTCTCCCCTCTCCTCTCTCCTTCTCTCTCTCCCCCTCCCCTCTCTCTCTCCCCCTCTCTCTCTCTCCTCCTCCCTCCCTCCCCTTCCTCTCTCTCTCTCTCCTCCCTCCCCCTCTCCCCTCCTCCTCTCTCTCTCCCTCCCTCCCTCCTCCCCTCCTCCTCTCTCTCTCCCTCCCCCCCCCCTCCCTTCTCCTCTCTCTCTCTCCTCCCCTCCCTCCCTCCCCCCCTCCTTCTCTCTCTCTCCCCTCCCCTCCCTCCTCCCCTCCCCTCTCCCTCCCCTCCTTCTCTCTCTCCCTCCCCTCCCCTCCCCTCTCCCCCTCCTTCTCTCTCTCCTCCCCCCCCCTCCCCTCCCCTTCTCTCTCTCCCTCCCCCTCCCTCCTCCTTCTTTCCGTCCCCTCCTCTCCTTCTTTCTTTCCACCCTTCCTCTAGGTAGGATCTTGCTCTCGAGCTCAGGCTGACCTGGAATTCACTCTGTAGTCTCAGGGTGGCCTTGAACTCAGGGTGATCCTCCTACCTCTACCTCCCAAGAGCTGGGATTAAAGGGGTGTGCCACCACGCCTGGCTCCTGTGAGCCTTCTTTAGGAATCTTCTGGGTGTTTCAGGTTGAGATATATATATATTTTTTTTTTTTTTTAGAGCCCCTCTTTGGCTGACCTTGAGTTTGTGAGAACTTTTCTTTGAAAGGATGGCTGCCATCCAGATCTTATCCAGTCCTAGAGGTGCTGTCAGAGGTGTATGTACCTACCAATCTCCTGGGGTTTGACCTGCGTATTCTGACCCAAGGGAGCGGGAAAAGGGACAGTGTGTTCTGTCTGGAGTGCTGTGACAAATGTGGAGACAAGGAAGGTGGGGAGTAGAAGACAGAGCCCCCGGGGGAGTATGCCAAGTGGAGGACAGTGGGAGCTGGACTGGAGGTCTCCAGCTGTGCCCATCTTAGCCAGAAGACCTTGCTTTTAAGTCGGGGCTCAAAACAAGGACCCTAGTTGACCAGTGTGCCTTTCTTCTCAGGTCTCTCCGCGGCCCAGAGGAAATTTGCACACTCGCTCCGAGACTTTAAGTTCGAGTTCATCGGCGACGCTGAGACGGACGACGAACGCTGCATCGGTGAGTGTGCTCTGGGTCTGGTCTGGTCGGCTCTCCCAGGCTTGTTTCCACGCACTAATGCCTTTCTCCTTACAGATGCATCCTTACGGGAATTCTCAAACTTTTTGAAGAATCTGGAAGAACAGAGAGAAATTATGGTGAGTAGAGAGGGGTGTAAAAAGCTGAACAGCTTAGTAGATTTCCGAAAGGGGAAGTCAGCGTGGAACTGGTTTTAGCCGGGTTTTGATGCACGTGTCTGTGGGTGGAGTGCTGCTCCAGTGGGAAGAGCTGGCTGTAGGAAAGGTTTCTGGAGCCCCGCTTGCTAGATCTCCCACAGTGCCATCAGTGTTTGGCTGTTCAGTTTCCATCAGTGACGTTGGAGGGCTGGGAGCTGCTTTTGCTCTTTCTTAGCAGTGGAGCTCTTTGGATTTGAGTAGAATGCTACACAGCTTTAACACACCCGGAAGCTGAGAGCAACAAAGCTTCTGTGGAGGCAGGAGAAGCTGTGGGGTGATTTCAGAACCATATCTCTGTGGATTTCTAAGCTATGAGAGGAACAGAGCTCGGGCCCAAAGTCTCTGAAAGGCCCACTCTGAGCTGAGATTCTGATGCCAGGGCTGGAGAGATGGCTCAGTGGTTAAGGTGCTTTGCTGCAAAGCCTAACGACCTGAGTTTGATTTTCCCGGTGCCCATGTAAAGCCAGATGGCACATGGCAGCACATGTGTCGGGAGTTCATTGGTAGTGGCTAGAGGCCCTGGCATTCCCCACTTCCCTCCTACCTCTCTGCTTACAAATAAATGAAAAAAAAAAATTAAAGGGTTGAGAAAAGAATAACGAAAAGTCTCTAAACTGTGGACTGGCCCTGTTTGTTCCTGGTAAACTCTAACCCCATCTTCCTCCGTGCTCACTGTGATAGTCAGCAGTGCTCTGACCCTCACAGAGAAACCTGGCTGATTCGTTGGAGACATTGTGATTCTCTGAGTTTCTTGAGATGCGTTTTCATTTTTCACTTTGACGTGAATGTCACTGCTACTCTGTCCAGTGGCTTTGAGTTTCATGCATTCTCCTTAACTCCCAAGTCCTGGGTTGAAGGTTTTGCTTCAAAGTCCTTGCCATAGACATTTCATCCTGGGGAGGGAAGTGACACCCATGTGGTAATACTGTTAGGCAGTGGTGCATGTTACCAACCAGAGTAAAGAGGGGTGGGGACTGGAAGTGGGTCAGGCAGAGGTGGGTCTGGGGTGGCGACGTGCTCGTGGCCTTCCCTGTCGAAGACTATGGGACAGCGTCTTGGCCTGTGGAGAATGAAGGTCAGGGCAGAGGACTGTGAAGATTTTAGCCCTGCAGAAATACCACGCGACCACTGTCATCTTCTGTTCTCTTTTGAAGTGAATTTATGAGGTCACGGAAGCGGCATGTAGCGTGAGCTCAGGCCGTGATGTAGATAGTGTGGTCCGCAGAGTGCTGATAGATGAGTATGGGTTTAATCTTGAGCTATGATCGAGGCAATAGTGTCTCTAAGGAAAGCTGAGGATGGCAAGATTGGGGTCCCAGTGCAGAGTGGATGCGAGAATAGGATAGTGCCTCTGAAGGCCTTGAACGTCAGAGAGCAGTGACACATTCTGTCACAACTGACTTCTGGGGAGAGGCGACTGCTCAATGGCAGAAAGCCATCCAAAGGCAGGAGGCAGCGGGAGCAGCCGCAGCCCGCCGTTGAGCACTAACAGGTGTTGTCGTCTTGGTCCGTGGAGAAAATCGCGAGCACCACGCACACGGAATGGCATGTACTAAGTACCCGGCTTTACAGCTGATCCTGTTTCTCCTGTGTTCCCGATTCTCCTGCCTTTCTTTTCAGTGACAGCTCAGCCTTGCATCATTTCATCCAGATACTTACCTCAGGAAGGGGACGCTTCTCGAAGCACTGCCTTCATTCCAGAAAACGAGACTTCCTTAAGGATACCAACAGCATAACTGGGCCCTATTCAAGTTCTTCTCATACACTGAGTTTGTCCTCCGTGTGGCCCAGTAGCATTGGGTCTCTTTGAATGTGGATCCAAAGAAGTGACACTTGAGGGATACATTGCTCAATCACCTTAAATCTGTAAAACCTATATTTTTGTCCCTTGACAAGAAATTCTGATACTTGTTATTTTTGAGGCAGGATCTTGCTACATAGTCTAGGCTGTCCTCATGTTTGAAATCATCCCATGTTAGCTTCCCAGTACTGGGTTATAGGCATGCACCATTACATGCAGCTAGTTGATACCTTTCTATTGGCTTTTAAAAAACTTTGTTTTTGTTTTTCAAGACAGGGTCTCACTCTAGTCCAGGCCTGGCTGGAATTCACTATGTAGTCTCAGGATGGTCTTGAATTCCCTGTGATCCTCCCATCTCTGCCTCCCAAGTGCTGGGATTAAAGGCATACACCACCACACCTAGCTCTCTTAAAACATTTTTAGAAATATATTATTCTGAATTATCTGTGAGTATTGTAATGAAATTAATAGAAGTTGAATAGTGGGCTGGAGAAGATGGCTTAGTAGTTAAGATGTTTGCCTGCAAGGCTAAAGGACCCCACTTCGATTCCCCAGGACCCGTGTTAGCCAGATGCACAAGATGGCACATGCATCTGGAGTTTGTTTGCAGTGGCTGGAGGCCTTGGCATGCCCATTAATATTCTTTCTTTCTTTCTCCCTCCCCCCTCTCTCTCTCATAAATACAATATATTTTAAAAAGCTGAATACTATGACATTTAATTCTTATTGACATTGTATGATACTTCCACATAATTTTGCTAATCAGTAATAACCTTTACAAAATTAAAGGGAGAGAGGCAGCTAGAGAGAATGGGCCTGAGCCACTTGCAAAATAATTCCAGATGCATGTACTGCCTTATGCATCTTGCTTTTTGCGGGTTCTGGGAATCACATCTGGGCCCTTAGGCTTTTCAGGCAAGTGCCTTAACCACTAAGCCATCTCTCCAGCTCCAGCGATCACCTTTGGCTACGTATATTTGTTAAAAAGTTCTGAAAACTTAAGAAATGGCTGTGTTGAGTATCCCAGCCTTAAATTTTGGAATAAGGATATTTGTAATGTGGTCCTAGAGAAAAACTAGTATGTACACAGTAACTGAAAAATAGACTGGGTGCTGTGAAAAAGCATGGAGTGGTTGAGATGGTGAGAATAGCTGGGCCTCTAACTGTCACAGTAAGGGAAGCTGGGTGGGACCAGGGAGCTTGTGGGGCTGAGACACAGGGGAGGGCTGTCACTACAGTGAAACAAGCTCATGCCTCCTGAGCACAGCAACAATGGGATATCTTGAGCAGCTAAAATACATGCAGATGCATCCTAAGAACTTCAGACAAACCTCCTTAAATGAATGCAAGCTTGCAGCGTGGGCAAAGCCACGGATTGGAACAGGACGCCCACATGCCAGCTGTGAAATGGAGTTAGAAATTTTCTGAAGTTGTTTCCAAAAGTGTCAGTGATCAATTAATCTTTAAAAGTACTTTAAAAAGTATCAGTCTGAAGTTAAGTAATGATGTGGCATTGTAATCATTGTAGTCATTAAAATGAAAAGAAAAAAAAACAACCAAAAGTTTATGAACTCGGTGTTGTATAAAGGCCCAACGTCAAATGCTTTTAGAGAGCTTTCTCCTGAGAAAATGTTTGTTTAGGCTTTGAGCTGTAAAGGATAAAGCGACCTATGTGGAAGTGTAGCCGTCTACAGCGAGTTCCTCTTCGGTGGTTTGAGCTGCAAGAGATGTGTCTTCGTGTGCCTGGTCTGTATGCCCAGGTAGGTTGGGCTGAGTTCTACAAACACTACTGTGTGCCTACAACATGACAAGTGTCACGCTGTGACAGTACCAGCACAGTTCCTGCCATCAGACACGAGATAGTCAAAAGCATGTGTTTTCAGCAAACTTTGCCGTAAGTCCCTGGGAATTCAGGAAAGGCCTCTTGGGGCGGTGGATCTAGCTGAGTTAGCCAGCTGTAGGGAGAGATGAGCTGAAGGGCTGGGTTCTTCTTAAAGGGAAACTTGTTTGAATTTGGAAAGGCAGGGCGGATGTGTCCAGCTCCATTGCTATTAAAATGAGTTACTGTAGCTCGGGATGTCTCTCCATGTTGGCGTATGCTTAGTGTTCAGTGCCCAGCATCAAACAAAAACAAAGCCCTCTGACTTAGTGGAGAGGGAAGTGGAAAGACGGCCAGCCCAAGAAGTCACTGTTGCCTTCATAGGCAGGCTGGTGTCCATGTGGATGTTCCTAGCCCCTTTGCAAGTCAGTGTGGTCTTTCAGGACAGGGCTTTTCACCAGAGTAGTTGGTTCTGATCATGTCACCCAGCCTTGACTGTGGAAGCGAGGAACCTGGGCCAAGGGGGTGGGTGGGTCACAGCCAGGGCCAGAGCCATCAAGCTTGCTTCTGCGTGCTCCCCTGTTGTCTGAGGGAAGCGCTGTGTGGTGGTTCTGTGCCAGCAGCATTCTGGCGATGTTCTGTCTGGCCTGGTGGGACGCGGTGTACTTGTCTGAGGTGGGCAGCTGTCCAGGAATCTAAGGACTTTTAAAAATAGTGCTGCAGCGTTTATGATGTTCTCGAAAGAGTTCTCAATGTTGTTCGTACTTCTCTCTCTCTGATGTGCACATGTGTGTATATACATGTTCATATACGCGTCTGTACGAGTGGAGACTAGAGGACAACCTTGGGTCTCTCATTGGCCTGGAGCTCTCTTAGGCTAGTGGTCCACCCAGCGCCAGGAGCCCTCTTGTCTCTGCCTCCCTAGCTCTGTCTGGGATTATAGACTAGAGCCATCACACGGGGCATTTTATTTGGACACTAGGGTTCAAACTCAGCTCCTCAAGCTCATGAGGCAAGCACTTGACCAGTGGAGCCCTCATTTTGGTTTTATTGAACGATGGCTCAGCTTTTAAAGGGTTGTAATGGGGGAGGATTAGGGTTCTGGGGTGCTTTCTGGAGCCCCAAACCTTGAGTTCATATCTGAAAACTAAACCAAAGATTTGGCAATTCCATATTCAAGAAAATGATTTTTTTCGTTTTTTAAAATATTTTATTTTTACTTATTTTTTTGACAGAAAGGGGAAGAGAGAGAGAATGGGTGAGCCAGGGCCTCCAGGAACTGCAAATGAACTCCAGATGCGTGCGTCCTCTTGTGCATCTGGCTAACGTGGATCCTGGGGAATTGAACCTGGGTCCCTTTGGCTTTGCAGGCAAATGCCTTAACTGCTAAGCCATCCCTCCAGCCCAAGAAAATGATTTTTAAAATACCACATTTTAAGCCGGGTGTGGTGGCACACGCCTTTAATCCCAGCACTCGGGAGGCAGAGGTAGGAGGATTGCCATGAGTTCAAGGCCACCCTGAGACTACATAGTGAATTCCAGGTCAGCCTGAGCTACAGTGAGACCCTACCTCGAAAAACCAAACCAAACCAAAACAAAACAAAACACATTTTATTCAGATCTTGCCAGAGGGGTGGGGAAGGGAGAAAACTGGGAGGCTAAGGGAAGATAAAGTCGGGACAAATAGACCACGTGGAGTTCAAAAGCCCATGTAGGCCACATGTAGCTCAGGAGCCCATATAATTGAACATGGATCTTAGGAAGGAAAAAACAAACTGAGAAAGGATTTAAAAAAAGTGCGCTTCCAAGAAAGATCAAATGTGAAGATAGTAATAGTAATAAAAGGAAAATAAAGTATCTAATGACCCCCCCAAAACATGTTTCCAGCTCTGGAGAGAGAGGGAAAGTGGCCCACTCTCTCCGTGGATCTAGGGGGTTATAAAATTTGCGCCATCCCACCTGGACACACCTACACCAGGTATCCCAGCCAGTTGGCCTTGGTTTAGAGGAGAAATGTATCCAGACCTGGGCAGAGAGTGCCCTTGAGAGAGCTCTGATTGGAGGCTGAGCTGGGCAAACGCTAAATCCCATGACTGGTGCAGGTGGGGAAAGTGGAGGTAGGAGTGGTGAGGGTGCAATGTCATAAGGTCCCTCCCTTTAAGGGCCACACTGCCACCCCCCTCCCCGGCAGGTTGTGGCAAATCAGAGTGGTGTGAGGTCCACTGGGAGGTGCCGGATGCATTGCTGGTCTATAACTACTTGATATTCGCGGGTCCCCAGCAGGTGGGGTGTCTTGCCCACCTGCTGCATCCCTTTGCCCATTCGGGCTGATGCTTCCGTTCAGACCTTCGGAGCTTTTGAGTACATATTTTTTTATGTTTATTTATTTATTTATTTATTTATTTATTTATTTTTTGTTAGGAAGAACACTGAGACAGGGAATATTTCCTGGGTGCCATGGTCTGAGTTTCTGTCCCCCTGGAGCAGGTTCTAACCTCTAAGCTCCTGTTAATGGTTCAGGTTATTGCAGGCAAAGCTCCTTTCTCAGCCATGGCTTCCCCGACCTGACTCTTACCTCAATTTGTGTCTAGGTTCTTCCATAACTGTCTGGGTTTCTGACATTTACTTTTGTTGCAACCTATCGTGCCTTTTCTTTCAAAAGTGTTTTATGATATTCCGGAGACAATATAGACGTATGCATTGGTTAAGGTGAATAAATCTGTTTTGGGATTTGGGAGAAAATTTCTTGGTGTTCCTTCTTCTGTGTGCCCTGAATGTCCTGATCAGCTGCTCAGCATGGCCCGCTCAGCACTGTCGGGATCCTCTCTTCTGAGTAGTTGTTCTGGATTGTCAATTTAACTGGAATTGGGATCACCTGGGAGACACAAGCGTGCGCTGTTCCCAGAGAGGTTTAATTGGGGGTTGGGGATGACCCACCCTGAATATGGTGTCCTGCCAATCTGTGGGGGGCGGGGCTATGACTTGAAAAAAGGCGGGGGGCGGGAGGGGAAGTGAGCTGAGAGCTAGCATTTGTTTCTTTCTGCCCTGTGCCTGTTGACTCTGTTCCGTGGTTTTTTTTTTTTTTTTTTTTTTTGAGAGAGAATGGGCGTGCCAGTGGCCTCCCAGCCTCTGTGAACGAACTCCAGGTGCGTGCACCCCCTTGTGGGCAAGTGCAGCATTGCGCCCTTGCATCACTTGCTTCTGGCTAAACGTGGGACCTGGAGAATTAAACAGGCGTTTTTAGGCTTAGCAGACAGGTGCCTTTACCACCAAGCCATCTCTCCAGCCCTGTTCTGTGTTTTTACTGCAGTGTCTTCTCACCACGGCTTACTGGACGTCTCCCCCTTACACTGTGAGCCCAAAGTAGTCCTGCTTGTACTTCAGCTATTCTGTCACATCATCGAGAAAAGTCACCAGTACACCTGGGACCATGCTTGAAAGGCTCATTCTCAGGCTTGCCCTCCCCCGATCTATTGAATCAGAAACTCTGAGGTGGGATCCTCAGATGTCCCCCTCCCCTGCTGATTGTGAGGCATGCCAACATCAGAACCATTGGCCTGCAGTGCTGGTGATGTGTCTCTTGCCTCACTGAGGTCCGTTTCAAAGTTGCACTACAAATTATTTGATTTTTTTTTTTAATGTCAGCTCCAAGGTTAAAATACTATTTTCATAGCTGCAGCTTTTGCCTGCCATTTCCAGAGGATTAGAAACTGTATCTGATTTGTTTTAATGGAATAGGAATTCCTTTAGGAATTTTACTGTCAGTTTATGTTCAATGCTGCCAGTGATTTTCGATATGGAGCAAACAATCTAAAATACTAGATGCCACTGGACAGATTATAGCTTTAGTTTAATGTTGTCATAGTAAACGTTTTATTGCCTGGGTGTGGTGGCACATGCCTTTAGTCCTAGCCCTTGGAAGGCTGAGATAGGATCACTGTGAGTTTGAGGCCTACTTGGGACTCCAGAGTGAGTTCCAGGTCAGCCTGAGCTGCAGTGAGACCTTGCCTTAAAAGAAACCAAAAGAAAAAGCATGTTTTATCGAATTTGCCTTAGTCAAATCTTTATACTTACACTTTAATCATGTTGGTTTTGTTTTATAATAATAAACGTGTTTTATCTAATTTATTTTAGTTTGTCCTTCTACAGAGAAAGTGACACATTGTTACCCGGATTCCTTTTGCTTGGCAGAGGTGTTCACGATGGGGTGAAATCCTTGAGTTTAGGAAAACAATTAGGCTGAAAGGTGACTATGAACTTCATGAAGACTTTCTCCCTTTCAAACTGACTCTTACATTTGATGGTATGACTTTTACATAAAATTCAGTTTTGCTTCCTATAAGCCCTTTGTAACTTAGTCAGATATGCATGCCATTGTCAATCCTGTTAGTTCCGGAGTGTTCCTTTTTGTTCTGCAATCCTATGGGAATTGTATTCAAAACTTACTGAAATGAGTTTTGGGCGAGCCAGGATTGCCCTGGGCAAGAGGCTCCAGATCCTCCCTGGAGTCCTGCCTGGGTGAGGCCTTGCCCCATGACTGTCCTCTCCTTTGGTGACTCATCATCATCTGTGGCCCTCCAGCTTTGTCATCATCCCATATCCTACTTCCTCATTGGAACTTGCGTTTCCTGTATTTCATATCCTTGGGCCCTGTTCTTTGCTTCCGAGGAATCAAAACACCCCTCCCTCCCCCTCCCTCCCTCCCCCCCCTCATTTCATACACTCTCATCCACACCCTCTAAAGGACCACTAGGATGCTTACAACTGTCTATTCTAGGGATTTACTGGAAATTAACCAATCCTATGATTACATACAGCATAGATTTTTAAAAATACTTATTTGGGTGGAGGGGGAGGCAAATAGAGAATAGGCATTCCAGGGCCTCTAGCCACCGCAAATAAACTCCCGATGCATATGCCACCTTTGTGCATCTGGCTTAAGTGGGGACTGGGGAATTGAATTTAGGTCGTTGGGCTTCACAGGCAAGTTCCTTAACTGCTAAGCCATCTCTCCAGCCTATGAAGCAGATTTTGAGATGAGCTGGGGCATCTGGGGTCTCTCTTTAGATCCTGTTGTGAACACTCAGTGATGTGGCCTTGGCTCTTAAGGGGCTGAGGGAGAACTTTGGGAATCAGCTTGATTTAGAAAACAGTGTGAAGCCGGGCGTGGTGGCGCACGCCTTTAATCCCAGCACTCAGGAGGCAGAGGTAGGAGGATTACTGTGAGTTTGAGACCACCCTGAGACTACAGAGTGAGTGAATTCCAGGTCAGCCTGGACCAGAGCGAGACCCTACCTCGAAAAACCAAAAAAAAACAAAAACAACAACAAAAAGCAGCGTGAGGAAATGGCCCCCATAGACGTAGAACAACTTGCTCTGTGTTTATCAGCCGGGACCCAGGCGCAAACAGCATCTTTCTCATCTCCTTGTGTCTAACAATATTTCTTGTCTCTGGCTGTTCATAAGACCTGATACCTTCTTATTTTTCTCCACTTTTTGTTTTGGGAGATGTTGGACATTGCATGTTAGGCCAGTGCATCCTAAGTGCACACACACTACCACTGAGCTGCGCCTCCAGCCTCATCTCTGCAGTTTTGAACGCGAGGGAAATGGGTATTTCACATAGTTGCTGTTGTCTCGACAGCAGCCAAGAAGAAATGAGAATTTTAGATCTTCTTGCCTGTGTGGACAATTGCAGGCTTTCGATAGTTTAGTCAACAAGCTATTGAGTAAGAGCCCACTTAAGGAAGAAACATGAGGCCTGACACTTGATTGAAAACATTCCATTGAGACCTTTCTGTTTCGTCGGAAGACTGGGTGCGACTACTTCGGAAGAAAATTTTGATACCAACATGGAGTAATGTTCTCACTGTGTGTGTGTGTGTGTGTGTGTGTGTGTATGTGTATGTATATATATATATATATATATATATATATATATGTGTATTAGTGATGTGTATATATGTATGTATGTACGCACATATATGCACACATATACGCACACATATACATACATATGTGTAGATGCTATGCATACATGTTTGTATGTGTGCAGATGTGTTTGTGTCTGTGTGTGCATATACATGTGGAGGCCAGAGATTTGACCCAAGTTTCTCTTTCAATCACTCTTGACCTTTTTTTTTTTTTTGGCGGGCATGGGGAGGGGTTGAGGTAGGGTCTTGTGGGTCTCGTTCTCACCCAAGCTGACCTGGAATTCACTATGGAGTCTCAAGGTAGCCTCAAACTCACAGCGATCCTTCTGGCTTGGCCTCCTGAGTGTTGTAATTAAAGGCGTGCATTGTGATGCCTTATTTTTTGAGAAAGGGTTTCTCTCTGAACCGAGAGCTTACTGACTAGGCTTGACGGGGTAGCCAGCAGCCCCGGGATCCTTCCAGCTCTCACTGTGCAGATCTGGGAAGATGGGTGTGCACCATCACACTTGGCTTTTACAAGTGTGGTTCTGAACTCAGGTCCTCATACTTGCTGGGCAAGCACTTTACCAACTGAGCTATCTGCCCAGACCCCTCTCTCCTGTATTTTTTTTTTTTTAATATTTATTAGAGAGAGAGAGGTGGAGAGAGAGAGAGAATAAATATGGGCGTGCCAGGGCCTCCAGCCACTGCAAATGAACTCCAAATGCATGCACCCCCTTGTGCATCTGGCTTATGTGGGTCCTGGAGAATTGAACCGGGATCCTTTGGTTTTTCAGGCAAACACCTTAACCACTAAGCCATCTCTCCAGCCCTCTTCTGTATTCTTGATGACACAGTGTGGGGAAGAGCATATTTTGGTGGCCAAGATGAAAAGTGATTTGGAAGTGATGGGACTTTGAAGTTGTAGAAGTAGCTTAACACAGGTCATTTTATTTTCTTTCAAAGTCACATACATGATTAAAATGCCAGTTGTCACTGAGCTTTTTCAATAAATGAAGATGTATGCGATTTAACAACTTTTCTTGGTAATACGTAAAATTATGAAATGTAGCATTGCTGTAGTCAATGAGAGATGATAATCGATTAATGGTGCAGTGTGAGAGCCAGGGGATACCACTGGCCATGTGTAGAAAACTCTGGACTCAGAGTTAGGACAGTCAGACTCTGATACAGGAAGACTGTAAATGAGTGGCATGGACTTGGTTGCATTCGCGTAAAGGCCATACACCCACGTCTGCCCATACCCTGTAACTACTCATGACAGGGTCACTGAAGGAGGCTTCTTCCTGGGCCCACAGATAGATAACCATGTCCAGCTTTCCCTAGAATTGCTCAATAGCTTGACACCATTCCACCCAGTCAGGCTGCCCCCCATCACCATCCTGCAGCTCTTTCTGCCTCACAGACCCCTCCTCACTTTCTCTCTTGGATCCACGCCTAGTATCTATCTTGCATTAAAAAAATTTTTTTTTAAAAATTTTATTTTTTAATTTTTTTTTTTATTTTTGGAGAGAGAGACGGAGAGGGAGACAGATAGAGAATGGGCGCGCCAGCAGTCTCTCAGCTGCAGTGAACGAAATCCAGATGTGTGCGCCCCCTTGTGGTCAAGTGCGGCATTGCGCCCTTGTGTCACTCCATCTGGCTAAACGTGGGACCTGGAGATTGGAACCAGATTCTTAGGCTTAGCAGGCAGGCGCCTTAACTGCTAAGCCATCTCTCCAGCCCTATCTTGCATTTAAAAAAAAATATTTACAAGCAGAGAGAGATAGAATGAGAGAGAATGGGTGAATCAGGACCCCTAGCCACTGCAAATGAACTCCAGAAGCATGCACCACTTTGTGTATCTGGCTTACATGGATACTGGGGAATCGAACCTGGTGCCTTAACCGCTAAACCATCCCTCCAGCCCTATTTCTTGTATTTTTGAGTTTTTCTCTGTGCCTGCTTCTCAGAGGACATCGACTAGCAGGCCACCAAACTGTCGAATCCGAGGTGATACGTTCATGGGACTCGGGGGGCGTTCACGGCCCACCATCGCTGTCAGTAAGCAGTGTTGTGTTTACGTCGATTCTGTTGTTTTAATTGCCCAGGTTTATAAGAATCCCATTCCATTCACAAAGCAAATAGTTACTGTTAGGTAGAACGAGAGTCCCAACAAGATGGAGTCAAAATGAAGGAAGAGAACAACAGAAGCCTATGATTGATACAACTTTAGTGTTTATATTGCCTAACCCCCACCCCCCTGACTTCACAAGACCCTCAGTCATAGTGTTTGATCTGATCTTAGAGGCAACCTGGCTCCTCTCTTGATGGCACCTCTGTTTGATCTCTGTCCCTCTGACTAATTAGCTTCTCCATTTGGCCCTTGCTGTTCCCTGAAGTCCTTTGTCTTCTGGATGCCCCTCCCCAGAAAAAAAAAAAAAAAAAAAACTATAAATACCCAAACTGTCCAGAGTCGCTGTTCTCTTTCCTCCCGTGAGACAGCCCTATAACTCGGGCCCCCATTAAAAGCATTTTCCTGCCTCCGAGAGGTCCTGCGTGGTCTTCAGTCCTTCACGCACCTTACGGTTATCAATGCCTGTTGTGTGCTGGGCAGTGTTGTGCACCTGAGGACGCAGTGGGGAATTAAGGCCTGGTAGAAGAAGATTGGGGCTTGACTGGTGGAAAATGCAAAAATGCATAAGAGATTTTCAGTCCAAACTTCATTTTTAAAAAGTGTTCTATTAATTTGAGAGGGGGCGTAGATAAAGAATGGGCTCACCAGGGCCTCTAGCCACTGCCCACAAACTGGAGATACGTGCTCCACCCTGTGCATCTGGCTTACGCAGGCACTAGAGAATTGAACCAGGGTCGTTAGACCTTGCAGGCAAGCACCTTAACTGCTAAGCCATCTCTCCAGACCCCTCTTCCCCTTTTAAAAACTTCTTTTCGAGGTAAGGTCTCACTGTAGTCCAGTCTGACTTGGCATCACCATGTAGTCCCAAGATTCCCTTGAACTCAATCTTCTTACCTCTGCCTCCCAGTGCAGGGATTAAATGGGTGCGCCAGCATCCCCTTGCCTTGCTCTTTGTTATTTCATCCTTTCTGGCCACTCGGGTTCTGTTGTGTCACAGAGTGTCTGGGGACGAGATTTTGGTCATTGGCCAGATGGTCTTTTCTCCCATTTCTCAACCTGGGCAGCTCCTCTTTGCCTTCTTCTGCTTCATGCGGTGCCACTTCAAGCTGTTGACAACTATACTGTTCCTTTAAGGAGCTGCCATGCGCTCTGACTTCACACGATAAAATAAAACTCTCAAATTGTCTCATGATGGTTTTTCAGTTTTATAACAGACTATTCTTTCACTTATTTCTGTGGGGTTTTAATTCCTGCTCATAATGTTCTGCCCAAGTATTTGTTTTGTTTAAGAAATAGAAGCCTGGTTCTTATTGTCCCCCATGTAGACAGGGACAGAGGGCCAAGGCTAAATATTTGTGTGTCTTTATTAGGCCAACTCCTTTGTGATACCTGCAGTAGCTGTTGGTTACAAGCATATTTAAAAAAAATTGTTACTGATAGAAATTATTTGATTTAAAAACTAAAGTCGTCACTCTCTTCTAATGTCCTGTACTGATTCCCTGCCCTTGGGGCAGGGCCAGCAAACCCAAAGGCATTTGTTTGTGACAGTCAGGGGATCTTCAACTTTGATAATACACAGTCCTAACTTTTCCCCCCTCCGCTAATGTGAGCCAGATCCTAGCCAGTATTCCGGGAAGTAAGTCAGAAATCAGAAGAAGTTACCAGAAATCAGCTCTAGCCTTCTTGTTTTTAATTTTTTTTTTTTTAATTTAAGGTTTCAGGCTAATTGGAATTCAGAACTGAAACCTGGGGCTAGGGAGATGGCTTATGTTCAATTCCCCAATACCCACGTAAAGCCAGATGCAAAGAGCAGTGCATGCGACTTACGTGCTTTAGCAGCATCAGCAGCAGGAGGACGCCCTAGCATGCCCCTGTGTGTGTGTGCTCTTGCACTCCCCCTCCCCCCAAGTAAAAATTGGAAGCTGATAGACATTCTTAGTGGGGACTTCTTTAAAGTTTTTATTTTTACTTATTTATTAGAGACAGAAAAGTGGGGGGGTGGTGGAGAGAATGGGCACCCCAGGGCCTCCAGCCACTGCAAATGAACTCGAGATGCATGCGCCCCCTCGTGCATCTGGTTTACGTGGGTCCTGGGGAATTGAGCCTTGAACGGGGGTCCTTAGGCTTCGTAGGCAAGTGCTTAACTGCTAAGCCATCTCTCCAGCCCCTGGGGCTTCTTATTCAGTCTTGGATTACCCGAATGAAAGCAGAAGTGTGATGGTTGAGTTAGTAAAAAGTAAACATACATTGTACAAATATGATTGGTGTATTCTTCACCGAGGCTGCTGTGGGTTTCCAGAACGGGACACTGAAGGAGCTGTTTTCTCTTAGCTGCCTGTAGAGTGAATTTGTTAGACCTGTGTTCTTGTGTCCCAATTAAAGAATTCTGATGATTTTGAGCCAACTTACACGTTTGTTTTTACATATTTCTCCCCACACCCTTTAAGCTTGAGATAAGCTTAAAAGTAAAAGCTGGGCATAGCCAGTTGTGGTGGCTCACGCATTTAATCCCAGCATTTGGGAGGCAGAGGTAGAAGGATTGCCATGAGTTCAAGGCCAGCATGAGACTATATAGTGAATTCCAGGTCAGCCTGAGCTAGAGTGAGACCCTACCTCAACCCCCCCCCTCAAAAAAAAAAAAAGTCTGGGCATGGTGGTACACATCTTTAATCCCATCAGTCAGGAGGCAGAGGTAGGAAGATCACTGAATTCTACAGCGTGAGTTCCAGGTTAGCCTGGGCTTGAGTGAGACCCTACCTCAAAGATAACAAAACATACGAAACACCGAGCCGGGCGTGGTGGTGTACACCTTTAATCCCAGCACTTGGGAGTCAGAGGTAGGATTGCTGTGAGTTCGAGGTGAACCTGAGAATACACAGTGAATTCCAGGTCAGCCTGAGCTAGAATGAAACCCTACCTCGAAAAAAAACAAAAGTTATAAAAATACAAAATACAAAGCAAGTTTATTAGGAATAAAAAATTTCTTTGTGGATCCCATCTCCTTCCTTAAGTAGGTAGGGAGCAAGTATCATTTTTTTTTTTTTTAATAGCTTAGAATACTCAGGTAACAAAAAGAAACAGATTCAGCTTTTCTCTGTGGGGGGAGGGAAACAGGACAAGGCCAATGTGAGAATATGCTGGTCTCTTAATTTTCCCTGCGGCTGGGCTCTTTTAAACAAAACTGATGTGAAAAGTTGATATATTTTGACCATATCATTTTTTTTTTACTTTAGCTACTTAGAAAAGGTAGGACTATTGACCATTTTAAACCTTTCCTTTTTTAAAAAAATTAAATTTTATTTTCATTTGAGAAAAAAAGGCAGAGATTGAAAGAATGGGTACAGCTGCTGCAAACAAACTCTCCAGACACATGTGTCACCTTGTGATGTGGGTTCTGGGGAGTTGACCCTGGGTCCTTAGGGTTTGGAGGCAGTTTCCTTAACTGCTAAGCCATCTCTCCAGCCCTAGAATTTTTAACATTTGTGTGTGTGTGTGTCTGGGTGCACATGTCGGAGTGTGTGTGTGGAGGTCAGAGCACAGTTTCAAGTTGTCTGTACTCTACCTTCTTGTAGACAGGTTCTCTCGCTCTGCAAAGGAACTGGCCTTGAGCTTCTGGGTTCTCTTGGGTCCCCTCTCATTGCTATAGGCAAGTTGAAATCAGATGCCCCAGGCTTTATGTGGGTGCTGGGGAAGAGGACTGAACTTGGATCAGTGAGCTTGTAGCAAGACCCTTTAACCACTGGGCCCTCTCTCCAGCCCCTCTTTAGGGTTATGATCAAGGGCAGTACTAGGGGCGTTTTGATGAGATTGTGTAACAGATTCTTGTTTTTCTAATTGCTAAAATTTACGTGTAAGGAGAAGGGGAGAGGGTGAGGAAAGAGAAGTGGAAGGAATATGAATGGGTATGCTGGGACCTCCCGCCACTGCAAATGGACTCCAGATGCATGCGCCACTTTGTGTACCTGGCTTTATGTGGGTACTGGGGAACTGAACCTGGGTCTTTAGGCTTCGCAGGCAAGTTCCTTAACCACTGAGCAGTCTCTTCAGCCCTAGAAGGTTCATAAATTTACAGAATACTGTTCTTGAGTCCAGATTCTCAACTGCATACTCGTGATCTTTTGAGGATAAGAGCACTAGATGTCCTGCCCCCCCCCTCCCCGCCATGCAGGCTCTCACTGTCTAAGTTCAGTCTGACCTTGACCTTTTGGTCCTTCAGCCTCCCAAGTGTTGGGGTTCCAGCTGCGCACCACCACTCCCAGGTAGCTTGCAGGAGTTTTAAATGGTTTTGGGAGCCAAGAATGATGTCCAGGGTGGCCCAAGAGTTGGGCCTTGGGGGAAGACACCACTGTTGTCAAAGGGCATGGTTCCTGCAGCTTGTGCCAGCGGCACCATTGCTGTTGCAGAATCGTTGCCTTTGAAATGAGTACCTGCTGCTGTCTCTTCACAATCCGTCTGCTGGTGGTGGGTTTTTGTTTTTTTTTTTTAAAGCACTAGGTTTGATACCTGAGCTTTGAGTAGGAATACATGGTTAATGGCACTCAGGCCACTTACTGAGCTTTTTATCGCGGGAAGTGGGCTTTTGCCTCTTTAGAAGGAAGGACTCCTCACACATAAGGAAGGGCTTTCAAGTGCTGGGTAGCCCCAGAGGCCAGACATCACAGCAGGGCATAGAGACTCTGATTATATGACAATACCATTTTCTAATGAGAAGATGAAAGAAACAATTGCTTGGGCAGTTTGAATAAATACATTTTTAGGTACACATTTTTTTTTGTGATTGAAAAGTAAAATATATTTGCTAACCCAATGTTTACTTTTTAACATTTACTTGGTTAAGTATGCCTACATTTAAAATGGTTAAATAAATGGCTTAAATTTAAAATGGTTAAATGTCTACAATAATACATAGTTTGCCTTTAATCCCAGCACTCCAGAGGCATCCAGAGCGATCCAGAAGGATCACTGTGATCACGTTTGAGGCCAGCCTGGGACTTTATAGTAAATTCCAGGTTAGACTGGACTAGAGCAAGACCCTGCCTCAACTCTTGCCCCCCCACCATAAAAAAACAAAAATTAATATATGGTAGATTAAAAAGTTATTTTTCATATATTAAGTAAACCATCATTACAGTGAAGAAACGGCCTATAGAATGGGAGACAATCTTGGCCCACTATCCTAGAATCTACCAAGTACTCAAGAAAAGAATTGAACATTAACTTCCACATATCTGGTCAATAAGTGGGCAAACAAATGGGGCACATAGTTCCCAGCAGAAATACAAATGGTTACTGAATGTGTGTGTGTGTGTGTGTGTGGGGGGTGGAACACCGCCATCCTTACCAGGGAAATGCAAATTAAAAGTTCTTTGAAGGCTGGGGAGATGGCTTTGTGGTTATGGGCACTTGGTTACAAGACCTGTTGGCCTGGATTCAGTTCCCCAGTACCCACCTTAAGCCAGATGCACAAAGTGGCACATGTGTCTGGAGTTCATTTGCACTGGCAAGAGGCCTGGCACACCCATTCTCATTCATTCATATTTACTCTCTTTTTATCTGTCTATCATCAAATGAATCTACAAAAATTCTGTTTTGAGATCTTACTGCACCCCATTTACGCTGGAGATTATAAGAAAAAAGACAAATGCTGGGGAGGATGTGAGGAAATAGGAACTGTTACTCATTGGAAGTCAGTATGGCAGTTCCTCAAACTAAAAATATGAATATCACATGACCCAGCTACACTACTCCTGGGTATATACCCAAAGGAATATGAATCAGTGTGCCATTCTTGCACATCCGTGTATATTAAGGCAATGCCTAAGCTAGGGGATCAGCCGAGATGCCCATCAATAGATGAGAGAAGAAAGTGTAACCTAGGGGCTGGAGAGATGGCTCAGCAGTTGAGAGGCTTCCATGCAAAGCCTAGCCTAACGACCCTGGTTCAATTCCCACGTAAAGCCAGAGGCATGAAGCAGTGCCTAGATGTGTGTGCTCACTCTGCTTGCAAATCAAATATTAAGGAAAAAAAGAAGAAAACGTAATCTAAAAGCAATGGAGTTTCATTGAGCTGTCTGTAAAGAACAGAATTGTTTTCAGGAAAACATGGACTGGCATCATGTGAAGCAAATAAAGCAGACTAAAATACCTTTTTTTTTTGGCCTCTTGTGTTGCGCCTATATAAGTGGGCTTATAAAGGGTTTTAAAAGTTACGAGGGAGAGGGGGTAAGACACAATATCATGATTTCTCTTGGTTGAACTGGATATAGTTTACATTTATCTATGTATATATGACAAAAGCAAGGAAAGAGGGACTACTTAGAAGAAGGTAGTGAGGGAAAAGAGGAGCAAAGCACGATGATATGTATTTGTGAAAATATAATGAAACCCAGTATTTTGCACATCAACTAAAAATAACTTAAAGGCTCATCTACTTTAGAAATAGTTTACCCCCCCCCCCCTTTTGTTTTTTTGTTTTGAGGCAGTCTCTTATTCTAGCCCAGACTGATTGGGAATTCACTATGTAGCCTCAGGGTGGCCTCCAACCTACAGCAATGCAATGTCTCCTGAGTGCTGGGATTAAAGGCGTGTGCCACCACGCCCGACTTCTTGTTCTCGTTTTTGTAACCCAGTCCTATTTATGATCTCTAAGCATCTGAAGCCAGATGGGATGGGGACTGTTTTGAGCCAGGATTCCTCGAACAGGTCTTCATGGAGCAAAATGATGAGAAATGCGCTCCTTGAGAAGACTCTGAAAAGTGTCTGTAATTATAGCAATCCTCTTTGGGGAAAATAGTTCTCATTTTTGGGAAAGTATTATGTCCAGATCCTCGGCCCCCTTTCTCAGGGTTCTGTTTCAAGGAAAAACAAATACAGTCAGTGGACTATTTGTGACATTGGAGTTGGAAAGTAGAATTTTTCCTTCAATGTAATGAAACGGGAAGTGTCTAGAAGGTCATGGGAAAAAATAGTGGAAATGCTCGCTTGCCATCAGATTATGCATTCCTCTGGGGGTCAAACCACTTGGAATCCAAGTTTAAAATAATGAGGGCAGTGGAAAACGGATGCTAATTCCTTGTGTTTCATCGATACTCTGTGTCCTCCCTGGTGCTAATTAGCAAAGTAAGGCTCGGTACTTTTACCAACTTGCTCACTGTTGTGCCTGGGCAGATGCTTTCAAGAATATTCACTGACGACTGCTCAGGATGCGCTTCGACCTATGTCACCTCCTCATTGAGTCCTTGGCTCTGTCCACAAGCTCCATTTGCTGAGAACTTATGTCAGAACTCAGTTTAATTTTTTTACATTCTCTTAAAAAATATTTTATTTATTTAAGAGAGAGGGAGAGGAAGAGGGAGAGAGAGAATGGGCATGTCAGGGCTTCCAGCCACTGCAAATGAACTCCAGACACGTGTGTCCCCTTGAGCGTCTGGCTTACGTGGGTCCTGGGGAATTGAACTGGGGTCCTTAGGCTTCGCAGGCAAACGCCTTAACTGCTAAGCCATTTCCCCAGCCCTAATTTTTTTTTTTTAAATGACTTCTGTGTATGGGCATGTGTACTACAGTACGTGAACGGAGGTCAGATACCTTCTGTGAGACAGGGTCTCTTCTGGTGCAAATGAACATCAGAGTGTCCTACTTGCCTGGCTGCGCCACTCATTGATGTAGGTGCACTGGGACCACAGATGTACGTGGCATTTTGTATCTGGCTCTACATGGCTTTGCTGGGCAATTGAACCTGTTGACTTTGCAGGCAAGCACTTTTAACCACTGAGCCATCTCTCCCGCCCCAGAACTGAGCCTTTGATCCCCAGCGTTGGGATCCCCAGTGGCTCCCCATGGTAGAATCTCATGTCACAGCTACCTGTTGTAACTATGAGCACTTTCTCAGAGCTCTGGCTTCCATAGGATTGGTTGCTTAAGGGACCAGGTGACTTTCATGTCCCCTCTCCCCTGGTTCTGGGCATTTGCATGGCACACTGGCCTTATTGTATGCTAAGCAAGTGATTCGCCACTGGAGTTGTGTCCCCAGCCCTCCTTTCCTGTTCTTTCTTTTTCTTTTCTCTTTCTTTTCTTTCCTCTCCTCTATCTTACTTTTAGGGTTTAGTTATTCTGAACTTTGACATCCAAGCATCTGATGAAGAGGGATTTTTGGACCTGAGTCATCTCTGGAGACATACTAAGCCCTCACACTCGCCTGTACTCGTTCTTGTGCCTTGAACTGTGAAGCTCCCGTGGAGTCCAGTGCTTGCTCCTCACGTGTTCTAAGAGCCCCGTGGAAACACGGGGTGCCATCTGCTTCTCCCAGCTCTTCGAGAATCCCAGGATTTTGAAGCTAAGAGGACATCAGAGGTCTCTTGGGCCAACTTTCTATGGGGAAGTGACCTGTGAGAGAGATAGCTTAGACACAGGCCTCTGCTGGCCTATGGGGAAGGCAGTCGGTCTATTATAGGCCTTATTGAACTCTCCTCACTGTGAACCCATATCTGCTGCTCTAGTGCTACCGCCCAGTAGAGTGGGGTTGGCTCACTTTAAGAAAAGAACATTTTTCTTCTCTCCCACAATACCACTTAAATATTTAAAGCCCGCTTTCATATTCCTGCTAAATAGTCTTTCCCTCCCCACTCCCAGTAAACACAGATTATCTCAGCTCTTCCTCTTAAGTCATTAAAGCATTCAGGCCGCATTCAAGTTGCTTTAACCCGTTACAGGGATCTCTTTGAAATGTGTTCACGCCACTATTTAGAGAAGTCTGATGCATGCAAACAAACGGTTATCTTGTTTGGATTTGAGCAATATGTATAACTTGTAGAATGCATTTTCATACTTGGAGCACAGTTGGTGTTTCCTTTGGTTAACTAAAGACCTTAAGGGCTTTAAGCCTATTACTGAATTCACGTAAACGTAACAGACATTCCATACACTTGAGCCTTTGCCTTTCAGCACTCAGGCCTTGTAGCTTGCTTGTCCCCTGCAGACTGCAGACTCCCCCTTTGAAGTGTGAGAGCTGCTTGAGCATTGATTCTTTCACCCCACCTGTGTGGCAAGTGTCTATTTTAAAAAGGCACAGGAGAAAATGTAAGGACATGGGCTAAGGAGATGGCCCAGCCATTAAAGGAGCTTGCTTGCAAAGCCTGACAGCCTGGGTTCAGTTTCCCAGCACCCATGCTAAAGACAGATGCTCAAAGTGGCGCATGAACCTGGAGTTCTTTTGCAGTGAATGGAGGCCCTGGTTTACCTACTCTATTTCTCTGCTTGTAAATAAATATTTAACAAAAAAAAGTAAGGAGGGGCTGGGGAAATGGCTCAGTAGCTAAGGTGTTTGCCTGTGAAGCCAAAGGACCCTGTTTTGATTTTCCCAGGAGCCATGTAAGGTAGGTGCACAAGGGCGGGGAGGGGTCGTAAGTGTCTGGAGTATGCTTGCAGTGGCTGGAGGCCCTGTAGTGTGCTCTCTTCCTCTCTCTCTGAAATAAATAAATAAATATATTTACATAAAATATTTTAAAATTATTATTTTATTTATTTTTGGAGAGAGACACAGAGACAGATGGGTGCATCAGCAGTCTTTCAGCTGCTGTAAATGAAATCCAGATGTGTGCGCCCCCTTGTGGTCAAGTGTGGCATTGCGCCCCTGTGTCACTGTATCTGGTTAAACGTGGGACCTGGAGATTGGAACCGGTTTCTTAGGCTTAGCTGGCAGGTGCCTTAACCACTAAGCCATCTCTCCAGCCCTAAATAAAATATTTTAAATTAAAAAAACAGTAAGGACATTTTATGCCATGGTAACTCAAGATGATTCTTATAGGCAGAGTTTGGTAAAGTGTGACAGAGGGGCCAGATCCGATTTAGCTACTGTTTCTGTATATGGCTGTCTTGTAACCCAGTCTTGCCCATTCGGGACACACACACACACACACACACACACACACACACACACACACACACACGGCTGCTTCTGTGCTCTGGTGCCAGGGCCGAGGCTCGTAGCTGCAAGTCACTTGTCACCTGTTTTGTTTTTTTTCTTGGGCTGTTTCTGTCTCTAGGGATTCGTTAACAGGCTTTATGTTCACGAAGCTCTGTTTGTTTCTAGGTAAGAACATGCAAAATCTCTCCCAAGGCTCATTAACAAAGGGACTTTGGCATTTCTTTTGGTCAGCATTTTATGGAAACACACGCTTATGTCATCTTATGTGTGCTTGTGAAATTGTATTCTGAAGTTATTTTTAAATTTTTTATGTATTGGTAAGCGGGGTCAGGGGATGGGGTGCACCGGGGCCTTTAACCACTGCAAACTACAAACAAAAGCCAGATACACTGACCGCTTCGTTCATCTGGCTTTATGTGGGAATCGAACCTGGGCCCTTAAGCTTTGCAGGCAAGCACCGTATCCGCTGACCATCTCCCCAGCCCTGAAACTGCGTTCTGCGTTAGCTCTTCTGATTCCTAGTAAGTTAGCCTTTCTCCGCTCTTACCTCGGCTATCTTCCTGCCCTAGGGCAGTTCTAGATTTGGATCTCATTGGTCTCTAGGGAAGAAGAATCAGTAACGTTTACCACTCACAGGCGTTCTGTAATATTTTTGTGAAATTATAAAAGGAATGTGAAGTTCCGTGGGGTCTCCAGTCTATTCTGAGAGCAGGAAGAAAACATTCTTGTTGCTCAGCCAACGCTGCCTTATACAAGCACGTAGTGGCAGCTCTCGTGCTTCGTTCCGAGGCTCTGTTCCAGTTCCAAATCCAACTTCTCTAAAGAACAAAAGTTGTAGTGAATTTTAAGCTTTGAGAAGAATTTTAAGAAGTTTAAAAAGTTGTAGTTGTGTGTTTTTGCGTGTTTACGCACACACCAGTGCAGCTTCACATGGGTTCCTGGGGAGTTGAACCTAAGTTCTCCTAGGCTTTGTAAGTAAGTACCTTTAACCACTGAACCATCTCCAAGTCCCATAAAGTTTTTTTTTAATGTTTTATTTTTATTTGTTTGTTGAGGGAGAGAACAAGCGAACAAGCAAATGCATGCGCATGCCAGGGCCTCTAGCCATTGCAAACAATCTCCAGATGCGTGGGCCACCTTGGGTTCTGGGAAATTGAACTTGAGTCCTTAGGCTTTGCAGGCAAGTGGCTTAACTGCTAATCCATCTCTCCAGCTCCCCTTAAAGTTTTATTTCTTCTTTTTTGAAGTAGGTTCTCACTCTAGAACAGGCTGACCTGGTGTTCACTATGTAGTCTCAGGGTGGCCTCGAACTCATGGTGATCCTCCTACCTCTGCTTCCTGAGTGCTGGGATTAAAGGCGTGCGCCACCACGCCCATCTCCCCTTAAAGTTTTTTTATTTAATTCAAAAGTTGAATGTACTGTTATCTGTTACTGCTTCTTAGCTTGCTTTGGAAGTTGGCTTCACTTGGATACTGCAAGGCCAAACCCCTTGCTCTCCTGTTCTTTGTTACCGGTGGAGGCCAGGCAAATTTATGTCTACAACTAACTTTCCAAACGAAGGACATACCTAACGGTCTAAAGTGGCTCACTTGTGAGCTTTGTGACCCCCTCCCGATTGTGAAGGGAAGTGTTCGCTGCAGGGTGCAGGTGTGTGTGTGTGGGGGGGGGCCTCAATCCTGGAAAGCTTTGACATATCTATGTGACTATTTTCCTCTGGACCATTTCCTGGGTGTCAGTGTGAAGGTGATGGGGGCCATCTGATGTCTTGAGCCTCCTCCCAAGTCGTCGTTGAGTGCGTCTTCTCTAGGGACACTGAACTGCTGGGCTCTGTGTCTTTTCTGCTTTCCTTTCTGCGCATGGCAGGCTGCCCTGACTCCTCCCTTGCCTGGAGAAGTCTCACCACCTGCTCTAGGCCCCTCGTCGTCCTGACTCCTTCTCTTCTTCAGGTTTGCTTCCCGCAGCCTGCCAGCGCCCCGCGCACCTCATCTTGCTATGCTGTCGCATCCATGTCTCTCAGAAGTACTCTAACCTGTGGTGACCCTCACCTTTCTCCTTCATCGCCAGAGCAAAATCCCCAAGGCACATGGAAACTCTGTTCGCCTCGTGCACACCCTGGGGCCTTTCTATTCCTCTTTTGAAATGATTTCTTAACTCCTTTTCCCCCTCTCTTCAAAGTGTTCCCAGGCCCAAACTCTCAGTTGACTTGTGCTTGATGGGGAAAGCAGGGAGCATCAGGTAGCAGCTCCCACATTCTTTCTGAAGTCAGTAGTCCCTAGACAATGACTGCGTTTAGAAGGGACAGAGTAGTTCTCTATACGGTGCCAGCATCCCATCTGTTCCTGTGTGTTCTAGCCTTCCAGTCACCTGTTGCAGGCTCGTCATACGAGCTTATAGCCATGCCCTTTTCTCTCATGCTGATTTTTCATCCTAAAACAAAACAAAAAAACAGAAAAAGAAATAGGTCTTCCCTCTACCTTCAAGAGTCATCTCCTGCCCTGCCCTATCCTCCATGGTCACCCTTCTGGGGAAGGTCATTTTCAGATGTTCTCACCTTTCAGTTGTAAATCATGCCCCCTTCCTTGCCCCTCTCTTCTTGTCCTGTTAATTTAAAGATATACTTTTATTTACTTAGAGAGCGAGCGCACGTGTGAAAGAGAATGAGTAAATGAACGGGTGGGCTAAGGCCTTTTGCCACTGCAACTGAACTCCAGACGCATGTGCTGCTTTGTGCATGTGGCTTTATGTGGGTTCTGGGGAATCGAACCCAGGTTGGGAGGCTTTGCAAGCAAGCATCTTTAACCATAGAGCCATCTCCTCAGCTCCCATAACAATATTCTTTGAGAGAGAGAGAGAGAGAAGAGAATAAATGACTGACTATGAATGGGCATTTCAGGGCCTCCAGCCACTTCAAATAAACTCCAGATACATGTACCACCATGTGTATTTGACAGAGAATTGGTGCCCCATGGCTTCCAGCCACTGCAGTTGAATTCCAGACTTGTGTGCCACCTTGTGTTTGGCTTACATGGGATCCGGAGAGTCGAACCTGAGTCCTTAGGCTTCGCAGGCAAGTGTCTTTGCCACTAAGCCATCTCTCCAGTCCCCTTCACAGTATTCTTAAGGGGTCACTTGCTTATGTGGAGTCTGAGAGCGATTCCAGAAATCCAGTCCAGTTCATTACTCATCATTTGACTTGCAAATACCTTTCACATCTATCTACTTTTCTGTCTGTCTTGCCTGTACATCCCGGAAGCCTTCTATTAAAGTGTTTCTTTTGCCTTTTTTTGATTGACAGTGTCAATCAAGTTTATTACACAATTTTCAGCCTATCAGAAAGAAAAATCACCGACAGCAGGGGTACAGGGCTTGGGCCTTTTCAGGGTTAGGTTTTATTCTCTGCCCCCTTTCCTATCAGGAAAGAAAACTAAAATATTTATCGAGGGGCTATGCCTCTCCTACGCAGTGTGGGCGCGGGCTCCCTCAGAGATGAGAGGGATATGTTAGAAACGTGCTCGGAACAGAGGAAGGGCTTAATCCCGTCTGTCCCCTGTGATCTAGAGGGGTCTCCAAAGACCCTGTGTCTCACACAGCTGTAAGGAAAGTGTAGGAGAAAAGCAAGAAAGAACACTGGACTTGATCTCTACAGACGGGTTGTTTATTTGGAGAAAACAGGAAGGGACCTCAGCTCTCCTGCGGGATGAAGGCTGAGGCACCGAGTCAGGCTGGGGTTCAAATTTACAAGGAGGATCCTAAGCCAGACTGAATTAGCTGCAGGTCCAAGGGAAGTAGATCAGGCATCAAAGCTATTTGCTGGGAATAGGCTCTTTAGCAGCGTTAACTAGGGAGGACTGGATGTCTCCATTCTTTATGGCCTTCTCATCTTAAAGTTAGTTATTAACTCTTTAGTTCCCTCTAGTTCTCAGAGAAGGCTATTAACCCTTCAACACCAAGTCTCACCTCTCGTGCCCCATCTCTTCTCAGGTCAGATGTCATGGGCCCTGGGGATGCATGCAGAAGTTACATCATCCCCTGGATACTCCAGGACTCTGCTGCTCGCTGCCCCTTTCAGCAGCCTCCATGGCACAATGTGGATGTTATGAGGAAAAACCATTCCATTTGCCTGTGTAGAAATGAACTTGAGTGCTCGTCCTCAGAACTCTGAGCCTTTTTGTTTTTCCTTCTGTACCACTAAGTCTTTTTCTCAGCACCGCTTAATTTGACGGGATCCAGTTATCGCATCAGTTCCCTGCTTAAAATCTCACCGGTGACTTCTCCATTGCCCCTGGGCTGCACACGACTCTTCTGTTCCCTTCCACCCACCCACCCTGGCTGTGGAAGCAGATTGCTTCTCACCTTAATCCCTTACCTCTCTGCTGGCTTTCGGGCCAGACCAGCGATTCCTTCCTTCCCTACCTTTCACCCATGGGAAGGCACCATAGATTTGCATTTGTGTTACTGGTGGTGGGTGGTGGTCTCTGGATGTTTCCAGGATGAAGACATCTTGTTCAGAGGATGTGCACCACAGCCAATAAAGCAGCGAGCAGTTTTATTCGAGAGCAGAGGGAAAGGGCAAACGCCCATGGGTGATACAGGCTGCAAGGGAGCCGTGCACTCACTCCTTGAGTCAAATTCTTGCCTGGGGCTTCCTTCTATGGAAGCCAGGAGGAGGGGAGGTTGTTAGGGGCAGGGTAATGGTAGCCTTTCTGCTTTGATTGATGGACTTATGTACACTTTCCTCTACTGCGCATGTCCTTTCTTGGGATACATTTGAGGTTTTTTAAAAAATACTTGAGGGCTGGAGAGATGGATTAGCAGTTAAGGCACATGCCTGTGAAGCTTAAGGACCCAGGTTTGATTTTCCAGGTCCCAAGTAAGCCAGATGCAGATGGTGGCGCATGCATCTGGAGTTCATTTGCAGTGGCTAGAGGCTTTGGTGTGCCCATTCTCACTCTGTGTCTCTCCCCTCTCTGTCTTAAATAAATAAGTAAATAAATAAATAAATAAATAAATAAATAAAATGTTTATAAATATTTTATATTTATTTGACAGAGAAGGAGGGAGGGGGAGAGAGAATGAATGGGCGCGCCAGGGCCTCCAGCCACTGCAAATGAACTCCAGGTGCATTCACCCCCTTGTGCATCTGGCTAACGTGGGTCCTGGGGAATCTAACCTAGGTCCTATGGCTTTGCTGGCAAACACCTTAACTGCTAAGCCATACCTCCAGCCCAATACATTTGATTCTAATCATATGTATACCCAATCATGTGTATGCATAAGTTGGTTAAATAGGATCCCCCCTGCCAAAAGTTGACTCAGAGGAGACAATTTGACTTATTACACATGGCCCTCGGCCTCTCTAACCTGAGAATATCTCCAAACCTGTTTGACTGGAAACTCAACAGAAAAGGCTGAAGAGATGGCTCAGCAGTTAAGGTACTTGTCTGCAAAGCCTCATGACCTGGATTCAGTTCCTCAGTACCCACATAAAGTCAGATGCACAAGGTGGCACGTGCATCTGGGGTACCCTGGCACACCCGTGACATCGTTCTCTCTCCTTGCAAATAAAAACATTTAAAAAGGTCGTGGGAGTCACTAAAAGTTGCTAGGGGAGAAGTGACTTATTTCATTGCTTTCAGTGGGGAATATGTGCAGCTCGGTGCAGGTGAGGGTCCTAGTTTTGTTAGCTGCGTAGTTGAGAAGGGGTGTCGTACACCCCATGCCACATGGAGTGCCAGCTTGCTAAGCAGTACCCTGCAGTATGTGTCTCAGCTGTGTGTCTTCTGTGTCCATCATGTCTTCTCTAGGAAACAGCAAGTTCCATGTCCTCATTACTTAGTACCAGATGTTAAGCACTTGTTTCCAAGATGTCTGCTTTGGATGGACAAGTTCCCACGTGGTGCTTTTATATCTGGTCCTTAAATTCAGGTTCACACTTGAATGACTTTGAAGCCCTGTGGCCCCGAGCAGTCGTGAGCCCCTGTTGTACTGGCACGTCATGCTTGGCTGGCTTCTTTCCGGAGCATGGCAGCCTCCAAGGAGGATGTGTTTTGTGTAGGTTCATTAAAGAACAGTTTAGAAGCTTTGGAAGTGACACCGGTGTCATGCAAGTGTCAATTATGGGCATCGGGAATCAATTGGGTCAACCTGAAAATGTGTGCCACGTACTTGGGTGTCTCCTTTCCCAGATAGAGCGTGCGTGTTCCTAAATTGTACCTGTGTGGTCAGCTTCCGGGTCTCTGTTGCATTCACTCTTGTTTGCTGTTGTTGGCTGGTCACGTGGTCATAAATGCAGAGGAGAAAATGCATGTGTTTTGAGGATGAGTCTATCCTCCAATCTCTTTGTAGGCACAATTCTTTCCTCTGCGTATCTGTTACCCAGCTCTTTAAAAAAATATTTATTTGAGAGAGGTGGGGGTCAGATAGAGAATGGGTGTGCCAGGACCTTCAGCCTCTGCAGACGAGCTCCAGACACATATGCCACCTTGCACATTTGGCTTATGTGGGTACTTGGGAATCAAACCTGTGTCCTTAGGCCTTGCAGGCAAGTGCCTTAACCGCTCAGCCATCTCTCCAGGCACCCCGACTCTTTCACAAGTAAGTCAGATAAACTTACAAGTGGGGTGAGCAGAGTCCAGGAGCAGACCTGGGGTAGCAGGCTAAATTTAAACTTAGTTCATGTAACCTGAAAGTTGTGTTCCCCATCTTATTATGTGATCGGTCTTTTGGGGGGAGAAATCCTTATATTATGTAACACTGCCCAGGGGCCGTAGGTTCAGTGAAGTGTTCTTTCCTAAGGGTTATGGTGTGGCTCACTGGTGGAGGGCTTGCTTGGCATGCAGGCAGGGTGGGGAAGGGCCTGGGCTTATTCTGTCCCAATATGCACGAATCCCTCCCTTTGGGCTTCTTTCTTCTCCTTCCTTTTTTTTCTGTCCCTTCCTTCTTTTTAAAACTTTAATTTTGGATTGGTTTTTGTAAGAGCGGGGATAATATAATGAAGGTGGACAGCACATTCTTATGCAGAGTATGTATGTATGTATATATATATATGTATATATACACACATACATACATACATACATACATACATACATACATACATACATACACATTAATGAGAGATAGAGAGAATTGGCATGCCAGAGCCTCTAGCCATTGCGATTGAACTCCAGACGCATGTGCTGTCTTGTACGCGTGCATAACCTTGTGTGTCTGGCTTATGTAGGACCTGGAGAATTGAACATGGGTTCTTAGGCTTCACAGGCGAGCGTCTTAAATACTAAGCCACCTTTCCAGCCTCTCTTGTGTAGTGTTTTAAGGCCTGTCCTCCATCTTGGGTGTTTTGTGCTTTTGGAAATAGTGGCTGAGAAGGCTACGGCTGAGTAGCATGTGCTGTTTATAGTCACCCCCCCTTTAATTTATTTAAGAGAGACAGTGGCTGGAGAGATGTCTTAGTGGTTAAGGTACTCGCCTGCAAAGCCTAAGGACCCAGGTTTGATTTTCCAGGTCCCACGTAAGCCAGATGCATAGGGTGGCACATGCATCTGGTTTGTTTGAAGTGTCTAGGGGCCCTGGCATGTCCGTTCTCACTCGCTATCTCTCTCTCCCTCTCTGTCTCTAATAAATAAATAAAAATAAATCTTAAAAAAATTGAGAGAGACAGAGAATGGGCGTGCCAGGGCCTTTTCGGCTACTGTGAACGAATTCCAGATGCGTGCGCCCCCTTGTGTGCATGTGCGACATTGCACACTTACGTCATTTTTGCGCCTGGCTAAACGTGGGACTTGGAGATTTGAATGGGCGGTCTTAGGCTTTGCAGGCAGGTGCCTTAACTGCTAAGCCATCTCTCCAGTGCCCCCCCCCACTTTTTTTTTTTCCAAGTTCAGTGTTGTGTTGCTTAGAACAAAAAGCCCCATGTGAGTCAGTATAACCCATGAATGAGGCTGTGGTTGGAGTTTACACGTGATCTGTCACATCCACCCTCCCCAATGTTGTGCTTGCCAGCACACCCAAGTAGTTGGCTGTGACTGTTTTGTGAGCCTGCAATGACCACGTCCACATTGCTGATCGGTCCTTCGGAGGAATTTCCTTCCCAGCAGTGAAGAGCAGGCTCCTTGTATATAGATGGACAGCCACAATCCCTAGCCTGTCCTTAATATAGGCTGATTACCAATCAAGGAATGTAATTGAATTTTAAATTTCTGTGGAGGAGGGAAAAATATGTCAAACAGAAGTGTTTTGTTAATGCGTGTGATAGACCCTTTTGTTGGTTCAAGACAGCTCTCTTGCTATTCCATGGAAGATTTGGGGCTGACTTCCAAGTTGTATTGGCCAGCTTCCCTGCCTTCTCTTCCCTGAAAATATTTCTGGAGTTCTAGCCCTTTAAGAAGTTGTGCATTGATTTAATTGTTGCCTTGGCAGAGAGAGATAAAGCCATTAAACATGTTGTTCATTGTATTTCTGGGTGGGGTGCGAGAGGAAAAGGGAATGCTAATTTTTTCCTTTTTGGAAACCTAATGTGATTTTTTTTTTTTTTTTTATTATCACTCTAGGCATTAAGTGTAACTGAAACCCTGATTAAACCCTTGGAAAAATTCAGAAAAGAACAACTCGGAGCTGTAAAGGTTTGTGTCTAATTTGAGCACACTTGTAAACAGAAAATGCTGCTGCCTCCTCTGCTGTTCATTGTACACTCAATTCAAGTTTGGTAGCTTCCTGGGAGATGGGGGTAAACCACCTGTTATTTCATGTTTGAAATGTGCTCCCCCCTTGGGGTGGTGAAATTGAAAAGGAAATAGAAACACCTGGACAGAGTAGTAAAACCTTCAGTAATCTTTGGCTACACCTTTTCATACAGAGCTTAAAAAAACAACTTTAAATAAACAACACATTTGGTCTAGAAGGGTTTTGCCACCTTAGGAAACATAGTTATTTCTGTGTATACTTCTGTTTTATAGAGGAGTGCAGTGTTAAGATGAGGTCTAGGAAGAGGTATGCTGTGCTGTTAGCATGCCATCAAAACTAGGAAGAGGGGCTGGCGGGATGGCTTAGCTATGAAGGCACTTGCTGGCAAAGCCAAAGGATCCAGGTTCAATTCCCCAGTACCCACGTACAGCCAGATGCACAAGGTGGTACATGTGTCTGGAGCTCACTTATAGTGGCTAGAGGCCCTGGTGTGCCACTCTTTGTCGATCTGTCCCCCGCCCCCCTCAAAGCTTTAAAAAAAACTGAGAAGAGGTGATTGATAACAGGATATAGTTCTCTTCACTTTAACAATTGATAGAGCTTCTGTCATGTGCTGGGGTTGTCAAGTGTCGTTCTTGTATGGGATTGTGCTGGGGATTCAAGTACAAGGACTGACGGACAGCCTTACACTAAAGGATCTGGGATGCAGCCAGGATTTCCGGGAATAATACAGCAGTTTTGCCACAGGGAGCCCGAGTTATATTTAGCAAGGTCTAAAGTTTGTGATTTGAGCTTTGCAATTAACCTAGAGATATAATTTCCACCAATCTTTTCCCGAGTTCTTTTTTTTCCCCTCTATGTAGGCAAGGGAGAAGAAAGTGAACATTTGTTTGCTGTTGACCATTTTTGGTTTGTCCCAAAGAGAAGAGATTAACACCAGTTTTAAGTAGCGAAGAGACTTTTTATATTTGTACTTTTTTCTTCACAGGGCTGTGGACATGAAGTCCCCACCCCCACTGTTTATATTCCTAAAAGAAACTATTAAAATTCCTTGGTATAAATAAACATTGTGGCCTCAAGAGCAGTAACTAAACAGATGGGCCTAAAGCACTCCAGTTTTGTTTTAAATTTGAAAATGTTTTATTTGTATATTTCAGAGAGAGAGAGAGGAAGAAAGAGTAAGTATGGGTCTAATTTTCTTTAAATTTTAACTGAGGCCTTTAGAAGTTGCTTAGTGGTTAAGGCACCTGCCTGCGAAGCCTAAGAGTCCGGGTTCGATTCCTGGTACCCACATTATGCAGATGCACATGGTAGCACATCCGTCTGGACTTTGCAGTGGCTAGAGGTCCTCATCCTCCCTCAAATAAGTAAACAAGCATAAACAATTTAAGAAAAATGAATTTATTTGCAGGGTGGGTGGGGGAAGGGCGCCAAAGCCTCTAGCCACTGCATATGAACTCCAGATGCATGTGCCACAACGTGTATCTGGCTTATGTGGGACCTGGAGAATTGAGCCTGGGTCCTTAGACTTTACAGGCATGTGCTTTAACCGCTAAGCCACCTCTCCAGCCCCCAACTCCAGTTTTTTACTTGAACTACTTGCCATTTATTTTTGGCCTAGTATTTTAGTTTTCATGAAAGCCTGTGAAGAGATGTTCAGAGGTTGCGATTGGGTAGACAGTTGGTACCACTGGGGTGCCCCCACCTCTCCCTTTGACATTTGCTGAGTTGCAGGAACTGCATGGGCATTCTGGCTTTGCGGCAGAAGATTGGATGCCCTTTGCCCGCCTCTTGGGCAGATAACATGGCCTCATCTGTAAAATGAAGGACTTGGGGATCTATATTGTAGTTGCCCGAGTCTCTTCTAATTGTGTATCCTCTTCCCTTTTGCCATCTGAACATACTGGTTCTTGAACGTTTCATAGGCAAGTCCTGTATGCAGGTGTCTGCTTCTTACTTGAACTGGATGGTGACAGTGACAGGGAGGGAAGAGATTACACTGAGGGCTGGGGAGATGTCTGTGAGGTTAAGGTGCTTTCTTGAAAAGCTTAATGGCCCAGGCTCAGATCCTCAGTACCCCCGTAAAGCCAGAGATGCACAAAATGGTGCATTTTCAGCAGTAAGAGACACTGGAATGCCCATACCTTTTAGTCAAATAAAAATACTTAAATGATGGTATTGACTTGATTTAGCCAGTAAGTTGTTTTTTTATTTTTTTATTTTGTTTATTTCAGAAAGCAAGAGGCGGAGAGAGAGAATGGGCACGCCAGGGCCTCCAGCCACTGCAAACAAACTCCAGATACATGCGCTCCCTTGTGCATTTGGCTTACATGGGTCCTGGAGAATCGATCCGGGGTCCTTTGGCTTTGCAGGCAAATGCCTTAACTGCTAAGACATCCCTCTAGTCTGAACCAGCACATTGCTGGGTATTTTATATTTCTTCCGTTAACTCCTTTCCTTGCCCCAGCCTTTCTCAGTGTCGACTGTTTTTCACTCAAAGCAACTTTGCAAAATAAATGGCTTTTTCCAAACCACATTTTGACATATTCGTACATAGATTACATTTTGTTCATTTTGATTATAAGTGCCCCACATGACCCTCCTTTCTCTTCCCCATTTTCACTGTACCCTTTCTCTTTGCTTACTACTGGCTACACTAAGGAAGAGAAGACCTTCCTTTCCCCTGGCAAACATTAATTTATCCACATTCTATATTGGGGCTTTCTCAACATTAATGCTGTCTTGACAAATACTTACATGTATTCCTGGCCTTTCATGGAGTGCTTTAAAAAGGATTCTACCCTCTCAGCATACACCAGTTTTCATGTGGTGGTTAAAACAGCACTTTTAAAAGTTGGCCACAGCAGAGTTCTCCAGTACCAATGTCAACATTTTACCTTCTCTCCCCTCCTTACCCCCTCTGGTGATGTCATCCCCCCTCTTTCTTTCTCCTGAAACGTTCGGTTCTGTATACTCTTGCATTCTCTAGTTTCTAGAAGCACAACTACATATTTGACTGTGGTTTGGATGTAATCTCAGCTGCTGCTGTGTGGTTTTTGTAAATTGGATTTTTTCAAAACCCACGGTATCCTCCTTGACCATTTTGCTTCTGTTTGGATGCGCCCTCCTTGAGTCAGTCACGTCTGCTAAGTTTCAGCTTGCCCTGTTTTGTCAGCTCTGCTGCCTGTTCCTGTGTAAAAGCCCATTGGCCATTGGATGACCCAGGGTGCTCTATGGAGTGGTACAATGCCCTTAGGTGTTTATCTTCCACTGGAGTTTGCTTATTTATTTATTTATTTGGGGGAGTGCGTGTGAAAGAGACAGATTGAAAATGTTTTTGCCTGGGCCTCCAGCCACCACAAATGAACTCCAGATGCATGTGCCACCTTGTGCATCTGGCTTATGTGGGTTCTGGGGAATAGAACCTGGGTCCTTAGGCATCACAGGCAATCACCTTAACTGCTAAGCCATCTCTCCAGCCCCTAGTTCTTTTCTTGCCTTGTTACACACTCTTGCCCCTTCAGGGAGGATGTTGTTGCTGGATTCTCCAGGGCCTCACAGCATTCTCATGGCCATTGTTCATTCAGGACAAGCACATTGAGTAGAACCTGAGACCTAAGTACCAGAAAATGACTCGGCAGGAACAGCAGGAGAACCCAAGATTGCTCTCTCGGACATCTGCCAGATAGAGGATTGAGAGGTGTTCATGTGGGTTTAGACCAGAAGCAGCAGTGTAAGGATCCAATGGATGTCACGAAACTATATTCACATATTCAACCACTACCTTGAAAAGTGTGTTTTTTTGGGGGGGGGGAGAGGGAGAGGGAGACAGAGATGGGTGCGCCAGCAGTGTCTCAGCTGCTGCGAACAAAATCCAGATACGTGTGCCCCCTTGTGGTCAAGTACAGCATTGCACCCTTGCGTCACTTTGCATCTGGCTAAATGTGGGACCTGGAGATTGGAACCAGCGTTCTTAGGCTTAGGAGGCAGGCGCCTTAACCGCTAAGCCATCTCTCCAGCCCCGTGGAGTGTTATTTTACACAGTAGAATGAAACATATAAACGGAAGGGTTGAAAAAAATGTTTTCATACAGGACTTAATCACTATCCCAATATCAAACCCTCGGCTCCCTTTTATTTTCTTTTTAGTTTTTCAAGGGTTGGTTCTTTAAAAAATTTTTTTAAATATTTTTATTTATTTACTTGGGTGTGGGAGAAGCAGAGATTGGCAGAGAGACAGACAGACACAGAATGAATATGAGTGTGCTATGCCAGGACATCTAGCCATTGCAAACGAACTCAGACGCATGCATCACCTTGTGCATCTGGTTTATGTGGGTCCTGGGGAATCGAACCTGGGTCCTTTGGCTTTGCAGGCAAATGCCTTAACCACTAAGCCATCTTTCTCCATCTGTCAAGGTTCTTGATCCAGCCCAACCTGACCTGGAATTCACTATGTAGTCTCAGGCTGGCCTCAAACTCAGAGATCTCTGCCTCCCAAGTGCTGGGATTAAAGGTGTGTAACACCACACCTGTGCTTGCTTTTCTTGAATGTTTCTTTCTAAGTCTACATCTAAGGAACAGAATTTTGGTCAAAATTGATTATGCAATTATTTAAAGAATCTTAGCTAATGTGGGTTTTAAAAAAAACCCAGCTTATCTGACTATTTTCTCCTATTAAATAGTTTGATATAGCAGGAATGTGGCTTTAGTCCTGTCCCTGTCATTTTAGTAATCAGTCACATATTATTACTATCACATGGCATCATTGGAGAGGTTCTGGGACTAACACTGAGTTGAAACCCTGGCTGAACTTTAGAATGGTGGCAGCTCTGGTGAAATGGAAAAGCAGTGAACAGGAACCCGTGGTGGTGTGGGGTTAAGCAGAGGTGTGTTGGAACCTACCTGCCACCCCAGCTTTGGCATACATGTGAGCCTGTCAGGGCAACTTCTTCCTTCTTGGGTTGAGTCAGGGCCTCACAGCATTCTCATGGCCATTGTTCATTCAGGACAAGCACATTGAGTAGAACCTGAGACCTAAGTACCAGAAAATGACTCGGCAGGAACAGCAGGAGAACCCAAGATTGCTCTCTCGGACATATGCCAGATAGAGGATTGAGAGGTGTTCATGTGGGTTTAGACCAGAAGCAGCAGTGTAAGGATCCAATGGATGTTACTAAACTATATTTACATATTCAACCACTACCTTGGAAAGAGTGGTTTTTTTTGGGGGGGGGAGGGGGGAGAGAGAGAGAGAGGGAGAGGGAGACAGACATGGGTGCTCCAGCAGCCTCTCAGCTGCTGCGAACAAAATCCAGATGCGTGCGCCCCCTTGTGGTCAAGTGCAGCATTGCGCCCTTGCGTCACTTTGCATCTGGCTAAATGTGGGACCTGGAGATTGGAACCAGCGTTCTTAGGCTTAGGAGGCAGGTGCCTTAACCGCTAAGCCATCTCTCCAGCCCCATGGAGTGTTATTTTACACAGTAGAATGAAACATATAAACGGAAGGGTTGAAAAAATGTTTTCATACAGGACTTAATCACTATCCCAATATCAAACCCTCGGCTCCTTTTTATTTTCTTTTTAGCTTTTCAAGGTTGGTTCTTTTAAAAAAATTTTAATATTTTTATTTATTTATTTGGGTGTGGGAGAAGCAGAGATTGGCAGAGAGACAGACACAGAATGAATATGAGTGTGCTATGCCAGGACATCTAGCCATTGCAAACGAACTCAGACGCATGCATCACCTTGTGCATCTGGTTTATGTGGGTCCTGGGGAATCGAACCTGGGTCCTTTGGCTTTGCAGGCAAATGCCTTAACCACTAAGCCATCTTTCTCCATCTGTCAAGGTTCTTGATTCAGCCCAAGCTGACGTGGAATTCACTATGTAGTCTCAGGCTGGCCTCGAACTCACAGAGATCTCTGCCTCCCAAGTGCTGGGATTAAAGGTGTGTAACACCACACCTGTGCTTGCTTTTCTTGAATGTTTCTTTCTAAGTCTACATCTAAGGAACAGAATTTTGGTCAAAACTGATTATGCAATTATTTAAAGAATCTTAGCTAATGTGGGTTTAAAAAAAAACCCAGCTTATCTATTTTCTCCTATTAAATAGTTTGATATAGCAGGAATGTGGCTTTAGTCCTGTCCCTGTCATTTTAGTAATCAGTCATATATTACTATCACATGGCATCATTGGAGAGGTTCTGGGACTAACACTGAGTTGAAACCCTGGCTGACCTTCAGAATGGTGGCAGCTCTGGTGAAATGGAAAAGCAGTGAACAGGAACCCGTGGTGGTATGGGGTTAAGCAGAGTTGTGTTGGAACATATCTGCCACCCCAGCTTTGGCATACATGTGAGCCTGTCAGGGCAACGTCTTCCTTCTTGGGTTGAGTCCTCTTCTGGTGCCTGAGATGAACTGTGAGATTTGGGGCAAATTATTACTATTAATTTTTAAAAATATTAAAAAGATTTTTTAACTAACTTTATTTCATAGAGAAAGAGGTAGATACACACAGAGAGAGGGAGAGAATGGGCACGCCAGGGACTTCGGCCACTGTAAATGAACTACAGATGCATGTGCCACCTTGTGCATCTGGCTTACATGGGTCCTGGAGAATCTAACCTGGGTCATTCAGCTTCACAGGCAAACACTGTACCCTCTAAGCCATCTCTCCAGCCCTAAAAATATTTTTAAAACATATTTATTTGAGTGGGGTGAGAATGGGCGCACCAGGTCTCCAGCCATTGCAAACAAACTCCAGATGCATGCGCCTCCTTGTGCATCTGGCTTATGCGGGGCCTGGAGAATCAAACTGGAATCCTTTGGCTTTGCAGGCAAACGCCTTAACCACTAAGCCATCTCTACAGCCCCTGCTATTATTTTTGAAATATATATTTTTATTTATTTGCCAGCAAAGAGAGACAAACAGGGAGAGGAGAGAGAGAGAGAGAATATGGGCACTCCAGGCCCTCTAGCCACTGCAAACAAACTCCAGATGCACACACCACTTTGTGCATCTGGCTTCACATGGGTACTGGGGCAGTGAACTCGGGTTGTTAGGTTTTGCAAGACACGCCTTAACCACTGACCCATTTCTCCAGCAACTTCGAGTAAGTTATTTAGGGCCTCTATGCCTCAGTCCATTGGTACAGAAGGGTACTGTGAGAATAAATGAACATGGCATCATCCTTAAGGGGTCTAGTTTGGTTTCACCTGCATCACTGCAGTTATTATTACTATTTTTAAAATATTTTATTTCTATTTATTTATTTATGAGACCAGGGGACGGGCAGGCCAGATAGACAATAGGTGTGCCATGGGCTGGCTTAGCGGTTAAGTGCTTGCTTGTAAAGCCTAAGGACCCCGGTTCAAGGCTCAATTCCCCAGGACCCATGTAAGCTAGATGTACAAGGGGGCGCATGCATCTGGAGTTTGTTTGCAGCAGCTGGAGGCCCTGGTGTGCCCATTCTCTCTGCCTGTCACTCCAAAATAAATAAGAGAGAGAATAGGTGTACCAGGAATTGAACCTGGCTTCTTTGGCTTTGCAGGCAAGTGCTTTAACTGCTAAGTTATCTCTCCAGCCCAACTGTGGTTATTTTATCGTCACATTTGTGTCCCTCCCCCGTCACATGGCCAAACAAACATTACACGTGCTTTTGTCCACTGTATTCTGGGTTCAGGGGTGTCATGCCTGAGCATCGCGGTGGTCCCTCTGGACACTGAGGCACCAGGCATGCCCACTGGCTTCTTCCTTTGTCTTCCGATCCCTCTGTGGTGATGCGTGGAGTCAAGTGTTGGATTGTGTGGGAAGAAAAGCTGAATGCTCATTTCCTTAGGCCAAAGGCAGTGAGAGGAGTGGGATGGATGAATTGCTGTGCCAAACAGAAACAGAATGGAGTGAAGGGAGGTGCACCCCCCCCCCCAGAATGAGAAGGGAGTGTGTCTTGGAAGTGAGTCTGACCTGGTAGCAGGATGTTGCTGGCCCTGGGAGGATGGGAAGAGAGATGGCAGTGCTCTGATAGCCTGGGAAGGACAGGGGATGTCTAACCTATGCCTGTGATGATCGTTTCTTGGCCTTTGAGTCTTGTTGTTGGGCATAACCCCACCTCTCCATTCAAATAAGAAGTGAGCCACCACGCCCGGGATCCCTTGGCCTTTGAGTCTTGTTGTTGGGCATTCTCCAGACAAATAAGAAGTTCAAACAAACATGGCAAATTATTTAATGTTTGTAACCAGAAGTTAAGCTCTTTCATAGCCTCTTTTTAGAAAATTTGTAAAATGTGGCTTATAAAAAGTCATTTTGCCAACTTCTTACCCTTTCTTAAACAAAAATCCTTCTGCCTTCTAAAACCAAACAAAAAAAGTCTGATATACTATAAAAAATAGTCATTCTCAGCTATGTGCAAACTTTCAGGGATTTTTTTTTCCCGTAGAAACAATACTATGCTGCTTTTTTTTTCTTAAATATTTTATTTATTTGAGAGGGGCAGAGAGAATGGGCATTGCCAGGGCTTCCAGCCACTGTAAATGAACTCCAGACGCATGCGCCACCCTGTGCATCTGGCTTACATGGGTCCTGGGGACTTGAACCTGGGTCCTTTGGCTTTGTAGGCAAGTGCCTTAACCACTAAACCATCTCGCTCCAGCACCCCCCTTTTTTGATGAAAATTAATTGGTAAAAATTAAGTGGTTTCTGTAGTTGAAAATGTTGACTTTTTTTGACAATTTGGCTACAAGTTCCTGCTGGGTCGTTTACTCCTTTAGTCTGGTTATTGTGCATTTTTTGATATCTAGACACTGTTATGGCTCCTACCATTTGTTTTGCTTAGAAGGTCGTTTTATTTTCAGAGCTGATGGAAATCTTCGTATTGTGCCTTCATTTTTTACTTATGACTGTTTCAGTCCATCTGGAATGAATTTTGACACGAGGTGGGGTTCTCTTTCTGCTCCCCACTTAAAACAGTTCTAACACCACCGCTAGCTGAAGAACACTGCTCCTTAAAAACCCAGCGATGGCTGTTTGTCTCCATTACATGTTCTCGTAAAGCTGATAATTTGAGCTGTGGTGCCAGACTTCTGAAATTTTAATTCCACTTACATATTTATACTGGTTTTACTTGACCATTTTTCTAAGTAGTTATTTCTCCTGTTTTTTTTTTTTTTTTTCTTGCTTGTGAAATTTTGTAGCATGAAAAGCAAACTTCCTATGAGTTGTATTTAATTTCTAAACAAACATTGTTCAGTTCATTTTATTAAATGTCTTGTTGCTACCTTGCAAGTCACTGTTTCTGCCCCCACCCCGGCTATTTGTTGAGTATTCAAGAGGCGGCTGTCTGATAGACTTCTACCCCCACACGGCTACATTTGCCCTCGCTGAAGAGTTTAGCGGCTGCCCGGCTTGATACTGAGTCATTGTCCTGAACGCGTTCCCTTCTCAGCCGACTTTATTGTATTACTTCTTGGCTCCACCTTTCTTAAATTTTTTTGTTTTGGTTTTTCGAGGTAGGGTCTCGCTCTAGTCCAGGCTGACCTGGAATTCACTATGTAGTCTCAGGGTGGCCTCGAACTCACAGCGATCCTCCTACCTCTGCCTCCCGAGTGCTGGGATTAAAGGCGTGCGCCACCACGCCCGGCTTGAACTTCCTTAAATTTGTAATGTATGCATTTAAAACAGGTACTTATTTGCAAGCAGACAGAGTGAGTGTGAAGAGACAGTCCAGAGAATTCGAATGGGTGCTTAGGGCCTCTAGCCATTGCAGACGAACTCCAGATGCATGTGCCAGTTTGTGCATCTGGCTTTATGTGGGCACTGGGAATCATACCCTGGTAGTTAGGCTTTGCAGGCAAGTACCTCAACTGTGGAGCCATGGTTCCAGCTCCTAATGTCTGCTTTTAAAAATTATTATTATTATTATTTTTTTTTTTTGGTTTTTCGAGGTAGGGTCTCACTCTAGTTCAGGCTGACCTGGAATTCACTATGTAGTCTTAGGGTGGCCTATTTTTCTGCCTCTGCTATTAAAGGCGTTGAGTATTATTTTTATAAGTATTTTTTTCTTTATTTAGTTGAGTCGAGAGAGAATGAGAATGGGTGTGTCAGGGTCTCCAGCCACTGCCAATGAACTCCAAATGCTTGCACCACCTTGTACATCTGGCGGATCTTAGGGAATTGAACCTGGGTCTTTTGGCTTTACAGGCAGGCGCCTTAACTGCTAAGCCATGACTCCACCCCCTAATGTCTGCTTTTGAATGAAACAGTTTCACCTCACAGTTAATTTGAACTTTTTGGCTTATGCAGACTAGTTTATATTATATTGGAAAGGAAATGCTCCATTCTTGACGGGTAGCTGTTGCTGAAGTCTGTCTAAAATGTGTGTAAAATGTGTCTGAAAGGAATGCTTCAAATTCCAGAATTGGCTCTCTGCCAGCAAATAGGTAGAAGATCACCCTTCTTGCTGGTTCAGAGCCTGCTTCCTGCATGAACCTAAATAAAAAGAACAGGCTTTTGGGTACGTGACTCTGGCCTAATGAGATAACAAAAAATGAGCTAACTAACTGCTTATCTGGCTTCTGTGAACTGCTTGCACCATAAAAGGAAAGATTGTAATATAAAAGTATATAGAGGTGTAGGACAATAAGAGAATGTAAGCAAGAAAAAGCAAGAACTAAAGTAACGCCATGACAGACTTTCAGAATATTCACAGGCCTGAGTTTCTATTTCCAGAAGGAGCTGACACAGCACTTCTGCAGTTGCTGGAAAAACTCCAAACTGATAAGTATTCAAAATAATCCTTAAAATGAGCCAATCATAAGAAACTCAGCAAACGTTTATACATACTTGTGGCCCTCCTAATATAGAAAGTATATTCAAAATGCCCCAGCAACCAAATAACCAATGAGCTTATTACATGTACCTTCTTACTAGCTGTTAACCAATCATGTTAAGAATTTTCCTCTTCTTTGTCTAAACCCAATAAAAGCTGCCTTAGTTCTGCACTAGGGGTCCCAGTCTTCTCCCTGCGTGGTGAACGACTGGGGGCCCCAGCGCGCTGGAATAAAAATCCCTCTTGCAATTTGCATCAAGATCGTTTCTTGGGGTGATTTGGGGTGTCGCCTTTCCCGAGACAGAGCCCGGGGAGTTCCCGATTTGGTCTTACACCCATGTGTTACTGTATAAGCCCAGTGCTTGGCTGACTGTGCTTAGGGCTTTGTTTGTTAGGTTCATTTTTATCCTTTTTGTTTCATTCTGTGTTTCCGATGGAATTAGATAAGTGAGCAAAACTGTGTTCCAAGTTGAACACTAGTCTGTAAAGACGGGAGACACCCCCTCACTGCGTGGCCATGCTTTTAAGTGCAGAAGTGTGTGTAAAGCCGATTGGTGGATGCCCAGAGAATGTGGTGGTCCTCCTGCAAGGCCACACAGAACTAAGTGGCCGTCACTAGAATCCACGTCAGGATGTGTACTCCATTTTGTCAACCTTTTAAAAAAATTAAAAAAAAAATTGAGAGAGAGGAGGCAGATGGAGAATGGATGCACCAGGATCTCTAGCCACTGCAAACAAATCCAGATGCATGTGCCACCTTGTACATCTGGGTACTAGGGAATTGAACCCTGGTCCTTAGACTTTGCAGGCAAGCACCTTAACTGCTGAGTCATTTCTCTAGCCCCACTATCACTCTGTTAAAGGAGGGCAGGTTTGGAGGTACTGATGGGTTTGTTATATCTTTATTTGCTGCTAAAACTCCTTGATGAATGCATGAGAATCAGGAGGACAGGAACTGTACAGCACTGCTGCTCTTACCGTCTCCCCGCGGGGACTAATATCTGACCAGAAGCAGCTTGGGGGGATAGAGTTCATTTCAGGATTCTAGCTTCCAGTGGCTGTTCTGTCACAGCAGAGCTGGCTCACTTCCATATACCCAGAGCAGAGAGACAAAAAGACTGACACCAGCCAGCATGAACAGCCACAGCTCAGGCTGGCTCTCTGCATACCTAGTATGGCTGGACTACAAGGCCCCCTTCTCCCCCCCCCCGTCCCCGCAGTGACACACCTTCTCCAGCAGGGCTCTACCTGCTGAGGCCTAAATAGAAGCTTAATCAAAACTATCTCAGGCTGTGGGGGACGGATATTTACATTCATAGCTTGCACATAGAAAAGTTGTAAGTTTGTAAATTACAGGGCTGGAGGGATGACTTACCGTTTAAGGCATTTGCCTGCAAAGCTGAAGGACCCAGGTTCGATTCCCCAGGACCCACGTTAGCCAGATGTACAAGGGGGCACATGTGTCTGGAGTTGGTTTGCAGTGGCTGGAGGCCCTGGCATGCCCATTCTGTCTTTCTCTGTCAAATAAATAAAAAAGAATATTAAAAAAAAAGAATAAGTTACAGAAAACTACCTGGGGTATGTAGACAAGCACAGCGGGTCTTTTTCAATGCATGTGACACTAACAGATTAAAATAAACCTGTTGATTTCTTCCTCTGAAACAAAGTGTGCTGTGGGTGCTTTGAAAGAGTCAGTGCAAAACAACCCCTGATCTTTTTGAAAAGGAAACTTCGGGGCTACATTGTCAGATTAGGCCTTTTTTTTTTTTTTTTTTTTTTTTTTGAGGTTGTCAAATTGGTAATTTGGAGCAGAGTGGAGAAGAAATATCCAATTGTGAGTCTGTCCTTCACCAGCATGGGGACTTATTCATGGTCTTTAGGTGACACGGTGGAGGATGTGCCCAGAGCGACAGGCGGTTCATCGTTCCATGCAGTGAGGGGAGACGGAGTCCAAGAAGCAGAATTCACATTCTTTCTCTATTCGCTGCCTAAAAAGGAAAAGCCGGGCCAGAAAAGACCAGAATAGCTTACCATTTTTGCTTTAGAAAAGCTGGAAGTTAGAAAAGGGGGTAGTGGAGAAGGGAGTGTTTGAAGTTGCCATCATGAGGTCATGTTACACTTCCTGAGGTTTAAAAATGTTTACTGGAAAACCTATTGAGTTGTCCAGTGTCACTTGATAAGATGGGCACTTGATAAGACTTGTCTTCTCAAAAGGCTTGGGTAGCAATGGAAAGGTAAGTTCTAGTTCTAGAACATACCTGAGAAATGTCTGTAATGCCAGCCACACCAGCTCTAAACTATCATGTCACTATTATTTTAGGGCATGTTGACCTGTTGATACCCACTTTAAGTAGTGTTATAAGAATCATTGCTAAGGCTTAGGAAAAGCAAAAACATTTTTGTACGGAGTGTCTTAGCGTTACATTCATATTGGACTGTAAGGGAAAATCTTTCCCAAAATGATTCTAAAAAGGATTACTCTACTGCTTTGGGGCATTTAGAATATGGCCTGGGGACATGGCTCAGTTGGTTCAAGTGCTTGCTGTCCAAGCTAGAGGATCTGAGTTGAGATCCTCAGGACCCACATAAAAGGTGGATGCAGTGTCGCATGCCTGAAACCCTTACGCAGCCCTTAGGCAGAGATAGGTAATCGCTGGGGCTGGCTGGCTAGCTAGTGTACCTGAATCACGGAGCTTCAGGTTCAGTGAGCGACCCTGTGTCAAAAAATAAGGTGGAGGATGATTGAGGAAGTCTACCTTTGGCTTCTACACATGCATGGTTACACACTTGGACCTGTGCGCACACATACATGCAAAAAATTTTGCACAACACTTACTTTAAAATGAATTCCGTTTCTCAGCCAAAATCTGGAGCAAGTTTGCCTTAAGTTTTTTGGTCTTAAGTATTTTTTCTTTTCTTAAAATATTTGGGGGGGGGGATGGAGAGATAGCTTAGTGGTTAAGGTGCTTGCCTGAGAAACATAAGGACCCGGGTTCAATTCTGCAGGTCCCACATAAGCCACATGCACGTGGTGGCATATACATCTGGAGTTCATTTGCAGTGGCTAGAGGCCCTGGCATGCCCACTCTCACTTTCTCTGTTACTAATAAATGAATAAATAAAATCTAGAAAAAAAAATTTTCTTTTTATTTATTTGGGGGTGGGGAGAGAATGGGTGCACCAGGGCCTTTAGCCACTACAAACAAACTCCAGATGCATGTACCACCTTATGCATCTGGCTTACATGGGTCCTGGGGGATTGAACCTGGGCCCTTTGGCTTTGCAGGCAAGCATCTTAACCATTAAGCCATCACTCCAGCCCCTTAAATATTTTTTTCTATTTGTGAATGATGAATGATGTAACATTAATTCTTGATGCTGGTGTGAGTGAAGACTTGGAAGAGTAACCCAGGGCTGGGATAAAGCTCACTGAAGAAAATTTCAGAGTGTCTTTGCCATCCTAGTGCTGTTGGACGAAAGCAGTGGCTCGGGTACCACAGATCTACCTTCCTGGCAGATTTTTGGATAGTTTTCATATTATGAGCATTCCAGTGGGTTAATATGCATGTGATATTTTGTTTGTGTTTAATCATACTTGTCTGTATTTACATTTTGTAGGAAGAAAAAAAGAAGTTTGACAAGGAAACAGAAAAGAATTATAGTCTCATTGACAAACACTTGAATCTCTCTGCCAAGAAGAAAGACTCACATTTACAAGAGGTATTCTATTCTGTTTCTGTTAATTTGTTTCTCATTTTTATTATTTTTTACTATTTGGAGAGAGACACAGAGAGAGGGAGAGGAAGACAGAGAATGGGCGCGCCAGCAGTGTCTCAGCTGCTGAGAACGAAATCCAGATGTGTGCGCCCCCTTGTGGTCAAGTGTGGCATTGCGCCCTTGCGTCACTTTACATCTGGCTAAACGTGGGACCTGCAGATTGGAACCAGCGTTCTTAGGCTTAGGAGGCAGGTGCCTTAACCGCTAAGCCATCTCTCCAGCCATGTTTCCCATTTTTAAAAAATAGACAGTAGGTGCCATTTTATTTTGTAAATTGTGTTATGCTTTTAAAAACTTTTCATCTGGGAGTATATAGCTAGAGGAAAAGAACAGGCTTTGCAGTGAATTAAGCAGTCTGGAACGACACAAAATGAATATATCTTGGTGTGGAGGATAAAACAAGGGTTCCTAGCAGTGAAATTTTGGCTATATTTTTCCACAGAAGCAGTAAATTCAGCCAGTGTCACTGAACAGGGCTGGATCTGTTAATGGACTTTCAGAATCTTGAAGAAATGTATTGAATAACCTCGCGTAGTATTTTACTTTTACGTGAAAGACGCATCGCTCTTACTTAATGCTGGGAATTTGGAATGTTCCGCTCCACTGGAAAGGGAGCATTTGTCCTACTTGTGTTAATAGACTCATTTTTCTTTTCTGGAGGGAAACGTATGTAAGCGGAAAGGAATTTCTATCTTATCTCTCATTTCTTTTTTTTTTTTTTTTTAAATTCGAAATCCCCTGACATTTTTTTTTTTCTCACAGGCTTGAAGAGAAACTTTAGTTATTAAGTTGAGCTTCTGTTAGAAATGATGTGGTGTGCAGTTTAGCAGTTTAAGATTTTGACTTTCCAGTAGAAGCGTGATTTTTTTATTTTTCCTCCCCTTTGGTTTTAAACACATAGGAATCTGAGCTGAATGTATCAGTACATATGTGCTTGTTTAAGTATCATCCAAATGACCTGAGATGGACCCAGGTTACACTTGAATGTCAGACATACAGTTGCACACTCGTGCGTGCGTGCACGTGTGCTTATGTAGTTGCTTGATATCTACATGTAACATTGTCTTTTGCTTCTCTAATACCTTTGCCATTTGGCTAGCGCTTGGCAGTTCATAAAGGGAAAAGAGCTTTTATGCCACTTAATCCCCACTACAATGCTTGAGATAGGGCTCCATTCTCTCCTTGTTCCGAATCCCGTGGAAAGCCACACACTGGCTGCTTCTGGCCCCTCACCTCCCACCCTTTTGTGATGACAGCTGTTGATTTTAGGAGCCCGCGGTTGGTGGCTCCCACCATTCTTTCTTTCAATGATCTGGAAGAGAATTTTTATGCCTCAAGCAAGTTTCCATCTCCACTTCACTTTCTAATTTAGCTGACCATGGGAGTGAGCCTCAGCTCTTCCTACCATGGCCCATCTCCCGTCCATCAGCATATTTCATCTTTAGCTCTGGAGTATACTCAGAATGTGACCACTCGGCATGTCCATGTGTATGTTTATTTGAGAGCGAGAGGGGCAGATAAAGGAAAGAGGCCAGGGCCTCCAGCCACTGCAGGCAAACTCCAGACACATAAACCACCTTATACAGCTGGCTTATGTGGGTCCTGGGGAATTGAACCTGGGTCCTTTGGCCTTGCAGGCAAGTGCCTTAATGCTGAGCCAACTCTTCGGCCCATTCTTTGATTTTAATGATACTATTTTGATATAAATATCACTAAAGAAGTACAGCCTCTGCATAACTTGGAGGCTGACTTACTACTGTCATACTACTGTGTTAATTTTTTAAAATTGATTTACTTGAGAGCGACAGAAAAAAGGCAGGAAGAGAGAGAATGTGCACGCCAGGGCCTCCAGCCACTGCAAACGAACTCCAGATGCATGTGCCACCTTGTGCATCTGGCTTATTTAGGTCCTGGGGAGTCGATCCTTGAACCGGGGTCCTGAGGCTTCACAGGCAAAGCACTTAACCGCTAAGCCGTCTCTCCAGGGCCTTACACACGTTGAGAGCAAGGATCAGAGTATAATCAAATTGAAATTGTGTTTGTTCACCGTATTTCTCTTTTTCTGTCACTATTATAAAATACCCATTGGTTTATAGTTGATAAGGAAACAAGGTTTATTTAACTCAGTTTGGGGGGGGCGTGGCCTGAGAGTCTGACCTCGGTCTCTACCTGGCTTTGTTGAGGACCTCGCAGATGTGATCACATGGATGTGTGTCAGAGCGATTTGGGTAAGGTGCTGGGTTCCTTCATATCTTGGTTTTCCAGGAGTCAGTGCAGTCCCCAGAGACCTTCAGTAGCCCCTCCCAAGGGTGGGTCCTCCAGGTCTGACTGCTTTTTACTAGGCCTCACCTCACTAGAGGTCAGAGTTACACATGAAACTGCGCCAGACACACTCAGACCACATCCACGTAATAGCATGTAGGAAGAGTATCGCAAAGCACGTGGCCCAGTCGTGTTGATGTCCAGAACCGAACGTAAGGGTGTGGAGAGAGATGGATCAGCAGTGCGGGGCTAATTGCTAGAGCATCAACAACTCGGAAAGGGTGAGTCAGTTGAGAGGCAAGCTGGTCCTGGTGTAATGGTTTTCTTGAAAGTCTTTTCTCATGATAAACCAAAAATGGGGAACCCACCTCTGTCGTGTCTTTATTTTATTAAATACTCAGCATAATCATAGGGTTTTAGCTGAGGGTTATACTACTGTGAGTGAGTAATCAGTCTCTGGTTAACAGACACAAAAATATCAAAGTTGGCCTGGGGTCTGATTCAATGGGTACAGTGCCTGCCTGGCATGCTCAAGGCCCTGGGTTTGATCCCTAAGCTCCTCAAAGGACTAGATGTGGTGGTCCATGCCTGATCTCACCACTTGAGATTTGGAGGCCACAGGACCAGAAGTTCAAGGTCACCCTTGGCTATGTAGTACATTTGAGGCTATCCTGATTTACATGAGACCCTGTTAAAAAAAAAGTCATGATTTTTAAGTAGAAACTGTCTAGTGATGCTCTTATAAGTAAATAGGATTTAAGCCTCTGATGGGCGATTTTAAATTAAATATTACATAATAGGCTTGTTTCCAGAAATTCATGCAACTTTTGTTGTAAAATATACTACAAAGTTACTTTAACTGTTTTGAGCTCTTATGGTTCATTAAATACCTTCCTGTGGCTGTGTAGCTGTCTCCCTCTGTCATCTCCAGAAGATTTCTTTGGTCTTCCTGAGCGGAGCAGAAACCCTGTATACATTAAGCAATAAATACTCTGCCATTCATTGCCTCTCAACCCCGGCCCTGCCAACATCTTTCTATTTTGTCTCTCTGTATTGCCTACTTTAGGTAATTCATATTCTTGGAGTTAACGGTTTTTGCATATTAATGTTTGATTTATTTAAAATTTACTATAGTATCCTAACAGTTAATTCATGTGTTAGCATTCACACCTCCTTCCCTCCCTTCCCCCTCCCTTTTTATGTTGTTAAGAATTTCTGCTCCTTCTGCTTAATTCTCCTGAGCATGGGGATTACAGGCAATTTGTCGTCATGTCACCAGGCTTAATTTGCTTCCTTTTCAAGGTGTAATAGTATTCTGTTGCATTGTTCACACATTTATCCTTTCATCCGCCCGTAGACACTTAACTCCTTTGACCTTCTACCTACTGTTAGTAATGCTACTGTTGTTATTGGTGTTGGAATACCCGTTCTTGACACTTTTGTATATATGTACACATACCAAAGAGGAAGTGCTGGATCCTTTGAGAATTCTGCTTTAATTTCTTTGGAGGGACTAGCTTGCTGACGCTGAGTTCCTCCACATCCTCACCACCTCACCACCACGTGGCTGCCCACTCAGTTGTTGCCGTGTTGGCAGGTGAGAGGTGGTGTGTCTGTGTACTTCCCCAGAGATCCCGTGAGCTGCTCCCTCGTGCTTGTCTGTCTGTCCATCTCTTCGGGAGAAATGTCTAGATAAATACTTGCAAAGACCCACCTAAGCCAGTTTGTTGAAACAGTCCATGTAGCTAGTGAGGATGGTTTCTGGGGTGAGACTCTTTCCTCCCCCATTCCCATTCCCTAGCGACCTGCCCCCCTCTCTGACCTTTGCAGCAAGGCAGAATGAGCTGGACCTGGGATTTGAAGAGTTTGCAGACCAGCTGATGTCTCCTGGGGCTCCACCGCCACCACGTGGGCCTCCGGCCCTAGCCTGCCTTTGAGATGGGGTTCTTGACTCAGTTCCCTCCCTCACTCGGTGCTGAGGGCTGGCACCCCTCCAGTGCCCCCTCCTCCCCCCAGGCTGACCTCAGTCTCAGAGGATGTGTTCACCAGCGCAGTGCGGGTGTGGTCTTGACTCCACGAAAGTGGCTCAGCCTTGAATGTCAGTTGCAAGGTTGACTATTCCCAAAGCCTGCTCGTTGGGGTCCTCAGTCCTTGGGGGTCAGCTTAGCACTCAGAGCAAGGTTCAGCAAGCTTCTTTGAGAATTTAAGAGCAGCCCACTCCCCGCCCCCTTTCAAGGTAATGTTTCGATCTAGCACAGGCTGTCCTGGAATTCATTATGTAGTCTCAAGGTGGCCTGAAACAGCGATCCTCCTACCTCAGCCTCCCCAGTGCTGGGATTAAAGGTTTCAGGAGACACGATGTCTGTTTCAGGAGACAGCAGTAAATGGCACCCGAGCGACCAGTCATGACTTTGTTCCCACACAAGCTTATCGACACAGTGCGCCACGGACCACAGCTTGTCGGCCTCTTTTGTAGAGTCTGATTTTCTTGCCCTGTCTTTATTTCGGCTAACCTCAGTTATTTGATGTCCACACAGGCAGATCTCCAAGTGGAGCAAAACCGGCAGCACTTCTACGAACTGTCTCTTGAATATGTATGTAAGCTCCAGGAGATCCAGGAAAGAAAGAAGTTTGAGTTTGTGGAACCCGTGAGTATGAGAGCACGCTCTGCTGGTAAATTTTTTTGTGCTCTAATAGAAATACTTTTTTTTTGGCCATCTAATTTATTATTGCTGCAGGCTGTGGTGTATGAACAAGACGTCATTCTTTGTAAAGTGTGCACCACAGTCACAGAATCGAGGAGAAGCAGCTAAATCAGTGTTTTTTTTTTTTTTCTTTAAAAACAAAACGCTTTATTTGCAAGCAGAGAGAGAACGAGGAGAGACAGACAAGTACTGAATGGGCACGCCAGGGGTTCAGGCCGCTGCAAACGGACTCCAGATGCATGTACCACTTTGTGCACCTGGCTTTACGTGGGTAATGGGGAGTTAACCTCAGGCTTTTAGGCTCTGTAGGCAATCACCTTTAACTGTGGAGCCATCTCTCCAGACCGTTCTCAGTTTTATCTGTGCACGTATTGAATATTATCTCCATGTTGTATGTCTCAGCACTTGAGCCCAGGTGTTTTTATTGTCCTTTAAAAGTACCTGTGAGGGTGCTGGAGAGATGGCTCAGTGGGTAAGAAAGAGTGCATATGGCACAAGTGTGAGGACCTGAGTTCAGTTCTGTCATCCATGTAGAATGCTGCGTTTTGTTAAGCTTGCTGTAACTAGTGCTGAGGGACGCGAAAACAGGATTGCCAGGGTTCGAGGGTTAGCCCAGCCAATTGGAAAAATGCAGACCTCCAGCTTGAGTGAGAGATTCCTTTTGTGTTTTTTTTTTTTTTTTGGTTTTGCGAGGTAGGGTCTCACTCTGGTCCAGGCTGACCTGGAATTAACTATGTAGTCTCAGGGTGGCCTTGAACTCACGGCAATCCTCCTGCCTCTGCCTCCCGAGTGCTGGGATTAAAGACGTGCGCCACCACACCCGGCTGAGATTCCTTTTTTTATAAGGCATTTAAAAAAAGATTTTATTTTATTTGAGTCAGAGAGGGAGAGAGTGTGTGTGGCATGGTAGGGCCTCCAGCCAGTGCAAACGAACTCCAGACGCATGTGCCACCATGTGCATCTGGCTTATGTGGGACCCGGAGAATTGAACCTGGATCCTTAAGCTTCGCAGGTATGTGCCTTAACCACTAAGCCATCTCTCCAGCCCTCAGACTCCTTCAGGAAGTAAGGCAGGAGAGCAGTAGAGAAGGAGCCTGCGTTTTTCTCTAGCCTCCACATGTCTGTTCATGGGATGGATGCATGCAGATGAACACACACTCCCCCCCAGCATCCCCACCCTTAAAATAAATGGAAAAAATGCTTCTGAGGAAATTCTATGATAATCTGAGTTACAGTGTTGTTGTTATTTTTTTTTTGGTTTTTCGAGGCAGGGTCTCTAGCTCGGGCTGACCTGGAATTCACTCTGTAGTCTCAGGGTGGCCTGGAACTCATGGCGATCTCCTACCTCTGCCTCCTGAGTGCTGGGATTAAAGGGGTGTGCCACCATGCCCGGCGAAGCTGTCTTTTCATGTCGACATAAGAGGGATATGTGTTGGGTATTTGCAGTGCTTGATCGTGGTTCAGGTCCTTGTTCTGAGTGCTGCGCTGTGCCTGCTCTTATCACACAGTAACTCTGGAGACATTCACATCATTCCACTTAGCAAATAAGGAAGTTGAGTTGCAAATGCTCCCTGGACTTGCCCAAGGTCACGTAATGAGTGATTGGGAACTGGCCGCAGCCATTTGATGTCAGCGCCTCCAATTCATTATATCATGTGACATTCTGAAGAAAGTAAATTTCAGGATTTTCTTAACTGTCCCCAAATCACTTTCACTCCCTTTAGAGGCAAAAGCAGCTGCACCATAGATCAGCGGGGGATGACTGGGAGCTGGTAGAGAAATAGGGTTTAATCACTACCCTGCTACAGCCCTGGGCAAAAGTCACCCAGCACTGTGTCAACACGGAGGCCTTAATGTTCTGAATATGGCTAGCCCCAGCTACTGTCGTTCTACATTCCTGTAGGGTGACTTTGCCCACGATATTAAGGTTTCAGTGACACAAATGAATATCGAGATTCTCTTTGCAAATGATGACAGATAAATAACTTAAAATTTTGCTTTTCTTGTAGAGCATTCTTTTTTTTTTTTCCCTTTTTCGAGGTAGGGTCTTATTCTAGTCAAGTCTGACCTGGGACCTGGAATTCACTCTGTAGTCTCAGGCTGGCCTTGAACTCACGGCAATCCTCCCGAGTGCTGGGATTAAAGGAGTGCACCACCATGCCCGGAGAGCATTCTTCTTCTTCTTTTTTTTTTTTCAAGTTTTTATTTTATTTGAAAGAGGTAGAGAGAGGGATGGAGGGAGGGAGAGAATGGGTGCACCAGGGTCTCCAGCTGCTGCAAATGAACTCCAGATGCATGTGCCCCCTTGGGCATCTGGCTTATATGGGTTCTGGGGAATCGCACCTGGGTCCTTTGGCTTTGAAGGCAAGTCTTAACTGCTAAGCCATCTCCCCAGCCCTCATGAAGAGTGTGCTGTGAAAATTGTTGAACGGTGCTGAGACTTAGGTAAGGTAGCATTCTTTACTTTGCCATGGAGACCAATCAATAAATAGCACGCACGCACACACTTAAGCGTTACTCAACTCCTAGTGACTTCTCCTGAGTTACTGCTGCCCTTTAGCGGCATGGCAGATGACAGGCCCAGGGTGGGGTGCTGATAGCATTTCTGTCTCCTTGGCAGAGTTCTGGCATGTGTACTAATGCCCCCCGCCCTCCTTTGTCGTAGATGCTGTCGTTTTTTCAGGGAATGTTTACGTTCTACCATCAAGGCCACGAACTTTCCAAAGACTTCAATCACTACAAGATGGAACTCCAGATCAACATTCAGAATGTAAGGAAACGAAAGCGTTCTAGTATAAAAAAGGTGGTTGGAATGAAATGAGAACCCTTTTAAAATGGGCAATGAATGCTGTGTGAAAAGCTTAACCACAGTGTAAATCTGTCGGTACTGAGAAAGTAGGGCTCTGTTGCCACCTAGTGGTCAACTCTTGGCATAACAAGCTGCTCTACAGCTAGTTGAGGCTCAAGGAATTCTGCCCCTTGGTGGCTTTTGCACTTGGTGGTATGTTAACTCGGTCATTTGTGTAAGAAGCTGCCAGTCAAGCATGCTACTTAAAACAACAACAACAACAAAAAAACAAAAAAAAAAAAAAAAAAAAAAAAAAAAAAAAAAAACTTATTCATTTGCAAGCAGAGAGAGAAAGAGAAAGAAAGAAAAAGGAAGGAAGGAAGGAAAGAAGAGAAACAGATGGAGAGAATGGGCATGCCAGGGCCTCTAGCCACTGCAAACAAACTCCAGATGTATGTGACATTATGTGCCTTTGACGATTTGGGTATTGGGGAATCGAACCCTGGTTGTTAGGCTTTGCAGGTAAGCACTGTAACTGCTGAGCCATCTCTCCAGCCCAGTATGCCACTTCTGATTTAAGCCTTTTGAATTATAAAGAATCAAATATCATCTGCCCACTGCTTTGTGTGTGGAATTTCTTCCTTACACTTTAGGCATCCACTGATCTGTTGGTGTTCCCAGTGGATATTTTCTGCCTGCTTTTGGGGAATGTATGTTTTTAATCCCAGCACTCGGGAGCCAGAGGTAGGAGGATCAACATGAGTTCGAGGCCACCATAATACTACACAGTGAATTCCAGGTCAGCCTGAGCTAGAGTGAGACCCTACCTCGAAAAACAAAAAAAAAAAAAGCCCCCAAAATGTTTTATTGACAACTTCTAAACATATAGACAATATACCATGACTATAATCCCCTCCTACCACCCTACTTCCCTTCACTGAATTCCTTTTTTTAAAAATTTTTTTTGGCTTATTTTTGAGAGTTAGAGAAAGAGGGAGGGAGGGAGGGAGAAAGAGAGAGAATAGGTGTACCAGGGCCTCCGGCCACTGCAGACAAATTCCAGATGCCACCTTGTGCATCTGGCTTACGTGGGTCCTGGGGAATTGAGCCTCGAACCAGGGTCCTTAGGCTTCACAGACAAATGCTTAACCACTAAGCCATCTCTCCGGCCCCGGAATCCCTTCTTTTTTCCAACTAGTCTCTTCTATATTGATGTCATCATCCCCCCTCCCCTCTATTTTGCATATCTTGTCAAGGTAGCATCAGTCATTGTAAGGCCATGAATACTATGTCCACTTTGTCCAAAAGACAGTATTATAAGCACTCTTCCCCATGCTTTGGCTCTTACATTCTTTCCGCCACCTCCTCTGCAATGGTCCCCCTGAGCCTTGGGGAGATGGAGATGTCTCACTTAAATGCTGAACACTCTTTTGTCATTTCTCAGCACTTTGACTTCTGAGTCTGCCCACTGGTCACCACCATGTAAAAGGAGAAGCTTCTGCAACCAAACGTGAGAGCAGCATGGATACGCGGGCATAAACAGAAGTAATTAGAGGACCGATTGGGGGGCATAACATATCCATGTAGCCAGATGACAGTATTAGTTTTCCCTTCAGGGCTTTATCACCTCCCCAGACATAGGCTTTTCACTACCAGGCATGAATTCCCTCCCTTGGAGTGGGCTGCAAATCACGGTCAGAGAGCAACTGGCTTCCCCCATATAGACACGATTGCACCAACTGGAGCATTTGGCTTGGCTCGCCAGGCGTAGACCTGTGCAGAGTACGCTGCTGTTTTAATCAGACCTCAAAAAATGAGATTGAAGATAGTTTACTAAGGTCTCCTTTAGGTTCCCCCCTCCACACAATTAACAGGTTTATTGTTAGCAGTATCATCATATAAAAACAAGGAAGACTCTGCTTAGCATAAATTTAAGCCTTTTTAGAAACCTACCTTTGTGACACACATCACACACTTTAAAGACCCACAAGTCATTGGGTGGGTGCCACAGTGACATGTATCCGTTCTTTGTGCTTTAAAAAAAATTTAGAGGGCTGGAGAGATGGCTTAGTGGTTAAGACGCCTGCCTGCTAAGCCTAAGAACCCGGTTCCAATCTCCAGGTCCCACGTTTAGCCAGATGCAGAGTGACTCAAGGGTGCAATGCTGGACTTGACCACAAGGGGGCGCACACATCTGGATTTCGTTCACAGCAGCTGAGAGACTGCTGGTGCGCCCATCTCTATCTGTCTCCCTCTCTGTGTCTCTCTCCAAAAATAAATAAAATAATTTAAAAAATTAAAAAAAATTTAGAGAATATGGGGCTGGAGTGAGATGGCTTAGTGGTTGGTGTGCTTGCCTGTGAAGCCTAAGGACCCCAGGTTCATTTCCCCAGAACCCATGTAAATCCAGATATACAAAGTGGCACATGTGTCTTGAATTCATTTGCAGTGGCAGGAGTCCCTGGCACCCCCATATTCATTCTCTCTCAAGTAAATAAATACATATTTAAAAAATTATAGAGTGTATCAGGCATGGTGGTGCACACCTTTAATCCTAGCACTTGGCGCAGAAGTAGGAGGATCGCTGTGTATTGGAGGCTGCCCTAAGAGACTACATAGTGAATTCTAGGTCAGCCTGAATTACAGCAACACCCTACCTCGAAAAACCAAACCAAACCAAAACAAAAACCTTGTAGAATATGTGCTTAAGTAGGACTAAAATGTAACATGACTTGAAAGAAAACTTCATTTTATGGGTAAATCGTATTCACCTCAAAACTGCACCTGTAGGTAGAATATTTCACGAGGTGATTTTTTTTTTTTCCCCAGAGTACTTGGCAGGTTGCAGAACTTAGTTTGTTGTTTGTTTGGAGTGATGAGATAACTCGCGTGTCCTCCCTCCACCCACTGGTCGTGTAACCTGTAGAATGAGCTTTCTCTGTCTAGATGCATCAGTCAAGTTCAGGGGTGACCTGGAGGAGACCCTTTCAGGCAGGAAGGCCTGTGTGATTTGTGGTGCTGATGTCAAGTTAAACATAGGGTCCTGCATTTAACAAGGGTGAAGACGGCTAAGACAGCAGCGTTCTAGGCCAAGCGTGGAGGCGCACACCACTGGTCCTCACAGCCAGGAAGGGGAGACAGGAAGAGCAGCCTCACCTACATACTAGTTTCAGGTCAGCCTGGGTCATATGGGATTGCATCAAAAATCCCCAAGAAGTGCAAAACAAAAACAGAACACTAAAGCCAGCATGAGGCCATGTAAACACAGACCATATACAATTGCACAGACCATCTGTCTATGAAGCCAGCTGTACCCTGGGCTCTGGGGTGACAGAGGGATACATCAGTCCCCTGGGGCTTTGCTTGCTTATGCGTGAAGGACATTGAGGACACACCCTCAGGAAGGAGGGGATCTGGTGAGCTCATGTCCACCAACATATGTTCAGAGACTCGGCATGTATGGGACTGGGCCATGTTGAGTCAGGGCATATCATGAGAAAAATTCACACGGGCTTTAATAAAAAAATTATTTGCAAGCAGAGAGAGGAAGGGAGAGATTGGGCACTCCAGGGCCTCTCCGGCCACTGCAAACAAACTCCAAATGCATGCGCCACCTTGTGCGTCTGTCTGTCTATCGGTCCTGGACAGTCGAATCTAGATTAAGCTTTGCAGTTCAAATGCCTTAACTGCTTAGCCATCCCTCCAGTCCATTAGGTAGGCTTTTATTAGCAGAAAGGTTTCATAAAATGGCCGTGTTAACATTCTTTTTATTTATTTATTTATTGAGAAAGCAAGAGAGAAAGGGGGAGAGAAAGAGAGAGGCATGCCAGGGCCTCCAACCACTGCAAAAGAATTCCAGATGCATGTGTCGCCTTGTGCATCTGGCTTACGTGGGTCCTGGAGAGTCAAACCGGGATCCTTTGGCTTTGCAGGCCAACACCTTAACCACTAAGCCATCTCTCCAGCCCCAGCATTTTTTTTTTCTTAAATTAACATTCTTGATATGTTAAGAACTTAAACATTTGACAACATTTTTTACCTGTAGAGGCTGGGCAAAATCTTACTCGGGGTGGGGAATCTCTTTCTATATATTGTGGAATCAATGCTGTCCATCAGTGATGTGCCCTAAATCTTCCAACTTTTTTCCCCCTAAATATTCCAGACTTCACTGTAACTATGTGTCTTTTGGTTTCATTCTGGGAGTTTGTGTGGCCATGTGTACCTCTCATGTAGAGCTTGCTTTTACTAAAGCTTCACATCAAAGCTACACTTTGTGGGCCTGGAGAGATGGATTAGCAATTAAGATGGCTGCCTGCACTGCCTAACGACCTGTGTTTGATACCCCAGTATCCACGTAAAGCCAGATGCACAGGATGGTGCGTGCATCTGAAGTTTGTTTGCAGTGGCTGGAGGCCTTGGCGTGCCGGTTTTCTCTCTCTGCAAATAAATAAAATATTAAAAAAAAAAAAAGTGCAGAGGCTGGGTGTGGTGGCGCACTCATGCCTTTCTTCCCAGCACTCGGGAGGCAGAGGTAGGAGGATCGCCGTGAGTTCAAGGCCATGCTGAGACTACAGAGTGAATTCCAGGTCAGCCTTGGCTAGAGTGAGACCCTACCTTGGGGTGGGGGGGAGTACTCATTCCACATACCTTTCCCTCTTTTCTCCCCTTGATCATCATCTCCCTGCCCTGAGGACGGAACCTGGGACCTTGCACATGAGAGCCAAGTTTTCTGCCACTAAGCTTAGACCAGCCAGCTCTTTGAAGTAAACTTTGCTTTGTACATTCAACAAAGTTAATTATTTAGCAGTGCGTTTCACTCTAGTCCAAGCCGACCTGGAATTCACTCTGTAGTCTCAGGGTGGCCTTGAACTCACGGTGATCCTCCTACCTCTGCCTCCTGAGTGCTGGGATTAAAGGCATGTGCCACCACACCTGCCTCTAAACAAAGTTTTATTTTTATTCTATTATTATTTTTTTATTTGAGAGAGACAGAGGGGAGAGAGAGACACAGAGAAGTGGAGGTAGAGAAAGAGGGAATGGGTGCGCCAGCGGCCTCTCAGCCACTGTGAACGAACTCCAGACGCGTGTGCCCCCTTGTGGGCAAGCACCAGCATTGCACACTTGCATCAATTTTGCCTCTGGCCAAACGTGGGACCTGGAGATGGAACAGGCGTTCTTAGGCTTGGCAGGCAGGCAGGTGTCTTAACCACTAAGCCATCTGTCCAGCCATAAAGTTGTTCTAAAACAGTCTCACTAGGTTCCCCATACTGGCCATGATCCTCTGGGATGAGTCAGTGTTCCCTCCTCAGCTTCCCTAGGAGCTGACACTGCACTACAGCTGTGATCACTGATCACCTGCTTTTCAGTTTTGCTTTATTTTTATTTTGCTTTTCCAGGTAGCGTCTCACTCTAGCCCAGGCTGACCTGGAATTCACCATGGAGTCTCAGGCTGGTCTTGAACTCGCAGTGATCCCCCTACCTCTGCCTCCCGAGTGCTGGGATTAAAGGTGTGTGCCACCACGCCTGGCTTCATTCTTGCTTATACCTACTCTTCTCTTCCAAAGTCCTGGCACCATTGAAACACATGCATTCATTCTGTACTCCGTGCTGCATCCCAGGTTCTGCCATTTATGACTTTATGGCCTTTAATCTTAGTCCCTTGTGATTTTAGTAGAATAAGGGGAAAATGCTGACTATATAATGCTCCAGAGTGCTAGAAGAAAATCCTAGTATTTTTTTAATGTGGTATATAAAATGCACCTAAACGGTAACACCATTTGCTATTTCTACATACAAAATTATAGTTTCTGTCAGCTATTTTATATTTTACTATAGTAAAACAATTTAATAAGTGTATTACTATAAAATAAAAAAGCCAATATGGTAAATAGAGGAAGACAATAGCAACATGACAGAGTAAAACTCATTGAAAAGTGTAAACAACCTATTTTATTCCACCCTCAATTATGGTTGCATCTTTTCTCTTGTGAAAAGATTAGGCTTTTGTGAAGGATCCCTTCTTCATCCATTTTCTGTAATCTAAAATAATAAATGGAAAGCAAGATAGTAGCAAGGTAGCTTTTAGAAAGATTTTCCAGGAGAAAGGAAATTGCATAAAATTAAAGGATATTTTAAAAAAGCAACTTTAAACTTTTGTGACCCTATTCTCAAAAGTCTGTGGGATGAGGAGAGCTAGATTAGAAGTCTTCCAGAAGGAGAGAGAGAGAGAGTGCTGAATTTTAAAATTAACAGACTCCCTACAACGTACTAACAATGGGTAACAATGCAGGAGAACAGGTTTTTTTTTTTTTTTTTTTTGAGGTAGGGTCTCACTCTAGCTCAGGCTGATCTGGAATTCACTCTGTTGTCTCAGGGTGGCCTTGAACTCACGGTGATCCTCCTACCTCTGCCTCCCGAGTGCTGGGATTAAAGGCGTGTGCCAGCATGACTGGCCAGGAGAATAGTTTTATTGTGACTTTTGACGAAATTATTATAAAATTGTAAAGTTACCGAAATCAGTTTGGTTACCATGTGCCTGGTATTGCCCTAAATGCCTAGATAAAAAAATAAATTTATTTGTACCATGCACACGTAGTTTTCTTATGTTCTGTGATGTTGGGATGCGATTCTGTTGCTTGGAGGGCAGGCCTGGTGTGGGCAGCCACTCGGTCCTGAGTGCAAGGTTTCAGAATCAGTGTGGGCTAGAAGATGCGTCCTACCTGGTACATCTGTGACCAGTTAAATCCAGGATTTGGGGAGCACCCCTGTGGACTGTCTGATTTCCTTGAACTGTGAACAACTCGTTGGCAACGTGATTCACATGTATTGTCAGGATTCAGGTTTAGGCACTGATAGCAAACCTTGGCTGTGATTTTAAGATTGACTTTAGCCCTGTGCCTGTTCTTTGCTTCATGTTTGTTGAGACCACATTGCCTGTTCCCTTGGGATCTTCCCGTGGTCCCTAGTTCTGCTGCCTTCCTGTGTATGCAGCTCCTGGGATGATGTAGGGTTTGAGGGGTGTGTGTGTGTGTGTCTGTCTCTTTTTCTCTGTCTCTGTCTATGTCTATATGGAGGGTCCTACTTGTTTTCTGTTCTTTGGCACATTTCCTAGGACAGGACTGCACAGTGCTCGCCCCTAGCATGTTACCAGCATCTCATGATCCCTCTTCACGGACATACATGGCACCTCACAAGAAAAGGGACATTTTGTACTGGAATCGCCCTTTACCCTCTTATTTCAAAGCTTTATCTATGCATAAAACAAAATATGCCATAGTCCCTTGGAGGTAGGGTCTCACTCTAGCTCCAGCTGGAATTCACTATGTAGTCTCAGGGTAGCCCCAAACTCATGGCGATACTCCTACCTCTGCCTGCCAAGTGCTGGCATTAAAGGCGTGCACCACCATACCTGGTTCCTCTTTTTCTTTTGGTAGGTGGTTCAGCCTGTCCACCAGACTTCCTCCATACATTCTCAAATATGCCTGAATTCTATCTTGGTCTTCAAATGGACTCCCATTTGAATTGTGCCCCCAGAAAGGTGCTACATTGAGGCTTGATTGAAGGTTGGTGTGTTTGAAATGCTCATTTGCTCAATTACTTGGTAAGTCAGAGAGTGGAAAGGAGGCCTCATTGGCGCCTTCCTGGCTTCTGATGGCACTGGGAGGATTGAACAGTAAGGTGTTTACAGCAGTCCCAGTCACATTTTAGGGTTACCCCTTTAAAAAAAATTTTTTTTTTTTTTAGTTTTTGCTTTGCTGGGAATTAATCCCAGGTCCTTTTGTATGTTAGGCATATACTGTGCCGCTGAGCCTCCCCACCCCCAGTCACAATGTTTGTTGCTCAGATGTGACCAACTCTTAATATTCAGCGCTTAACACTCCTATAATTAAAAAGACATCTTCATGTTTCCCTGGGATTTAGAATCAAAAATTGCTAGATTGGGGTCTGGAGAGATGGCTTAACCATTAAGGCATTTGCCTGCAAAGCCAAAGGACCTAGGTTCGATTCTCCAGGACCCATGTAAGTCCAGATGCACAAGAGGGCGCACATGCATCTGGAGTTGGTTTGCAGTGGTTGGATGGCCTGGCGTGCCCATTCTCTCCCTCTCTCTCTTCCTCTTTCTCTCTCTCTTCTCTCTTCTCTCTCTCTCTCTCTTCCCCTTTCTCTCTCAAAGTAAAACAAATTGCTAGACTGTAGCTCTTTTGTTGATTTGCATTTGAGAAAGTGCAGGGTACAAGGGTATCTGCTGTGGGAATTGGGGTGGGGAGGGCAGACCCAGAGGTCGTCGCAGAAGAGGTGACCACTTGGTTAGCTTGGTTACATTGTGCAGATGTGTTAATTGAGCACATCAGCAGATGTTTTGAGGAACATGTAATGAGCCAGGTTTTTCCAGAAGAAACTCATAAATCTGGGGAAGGATAAGCGAGAAATACACCTGACCTCCTGGAATTGAATTAGACCAACCGGCGGTGTTCTCTCTCTCACACGCACATGTATGTAATAATGTGTATATTATGTATGTAATAATAATGTATGTAATAATGTATGTAATAATGTGTGTCTATGGGCACTACCGGCGGTGTTCTCTCTCTCTCACATGCACATGTATGTAATAATGTGTGTCTATGGGCACTCTGGTGTATGTATGTGTATTAGTTATTTTTCTCACTGCTGCGACACAATATCCAGCTACAAGCAGCTTAAGACAAAGAAGCGTTTATTTTGCACTCAGTATCAAGGGGAAGTCTATCCTGGTGGGGAAATCCTATCAGGAGCAGGAAGTCAGAGTCACAGTGTCACATCAGTGAGGAGGGAGGGAGGGGAGAAGAGACTAGTCCGGCTGGGCTCTAACATCAAAGTCCATCCCTGACATCACCTCCCAAAGGACCCACAACCTTCTGAAACAGCGCCACTTACTGGGGCTTAAGTGTTCAGATGTTCAAACACGTGAGTCTAGGCTGAGCATCTTTTTATTCAGACCACCACCCTCTGAATGTACATATGTACGTATACGCCTGTATATAGATTCCCTAAGCCCGCCTGCAGAGAAGTCTTACGTATGTACCTAGGACTGGGGCAGGGACAGTATCTGAGCCTGGGAAAGAATTAAGGGGGCATGTCAAAAGACCTCATAAGCCTGCTTGAAGGGGCTCCTTCTGCACAAATCTAGGACAATTTGATTATCAACATCAACACTGGGACTGTTGTATACTTTTTTTTTAATTTTTAAATTTACTTGCAAGCAGAGAGAGAGAAGAGAGGCAGAGAGAATGGGATGCCAGGGGCCTTCAGCCACTGCAAATGAACTCCAGATGCGTGTGCCCTCTTGTGCATCTGGCTTATGTGGGTCCTGCAGAATTGAACCGAGATCCTTTGGCTTCGCAGCCAAACACCTTAACTGCTAAGCCATTTCTCCAGCCCCGTATACAAGTTTGTTTGGCTGGGGAGACTAAATGTGTATGTGTGCTTATGAATTGTCTACACCTATATGGGAGGAAGTGAAGGTTGGAAGGAATCACAGCAGAATGACAAAGGAATAAAACTAGAGAGAAACAAGCATCAAGAGGGACAGAAACCTTTAGAGTCGTTAGAGAAGAGAAGAGGAAACTGGGTAAGTGAATATATTTTGCATTTCTTTGCAGCCTTTAGTTGTCTTTAAAGTACAGAAGAGACATTTAATTTTTAACAATTTTTATTTATTAGGAAGAGAGAATGGTACTCTATGGCCTCCAGCCACTGCAAAGGAACTCCAGATGCATGTGCTACTGGCTTATGTGTGTCCTGGGGCATTGAACCTGGGTCCTTTGGCTTTGCAGACAAGTGCCTTAACCACTGAGCCATCTCTTCAGCCCCATAAAATATATTTTACATGAACATATGCACGTGTTGTATGGGTGCATGTATGTGTTTGTGTAGGAAGCCAGAGGACCACCTAGGGTGGTGGTCCTTAGGAACTCTAGGGTCTCTCATGGGCCTGGAGCTTACCAAGCAGGCTAAACTGGCTGGCCAGAGATCTCCTTCCCCACTGCTAGGGTTACCAGTGTGTACCTCCACACCTGTCATTTAAAAATAGAATTTATTTAGGCACTTCCTTACCGCAGTAGGCAGCGTGTCAGTCTCAGAAAAATAGAATTTATTTATTAGAGAATGAATGTGCACTCCAGGGCCTCTAGCCACTGTAAACGACCTCCAGATGCATGTGCCACCTTATGCGTCTGGCTTGCGTGGGTCCTGGAGAATTGAACCAGGGTCCTTAGGCTTCGCAAGCAAACGCCTTAACCACTGAGCCATCTCTCCAGCCCCTCACCTGGCATTTTTATGTGGGTTGTGGAGTCTGCACTCGGGTGCTCATACTTGCAAGGCAAGCACTTTACTGACGGGGCTATCTCTAGCCCTGCCCCCCCCTTAGTTTGTGTTTAAAATAACCCTGCAGATAGTTTTTCCTTTCACAGTCTACATTAATCAGATTTCCCATTCCCCTAGGGGGAAAATAAAACATTCTACCATTTTTTTTCACTCTTATGACCCTTGGCAACTCTTCTTTCACTGTAGGGAAGAGAGGAGAAATTTCAATAATTTTCTATCTCAGCTCCTCCACAGTTTCACATCAGCAGTTTTTTTGGTATTAATGCAATTATTTTTTTTTTTGCGTCTGGATGAAAGACGTGTCCATAAACTCACTGGTGCTGACTCATCACGACAGCCCCCGGTAATTTGGTCACCTTGCCTTGCATAATGCCTGCAGTGTCTGCTTGGCAGGTGGCAGCAGCCCACGTCCCCTGGGTTTTAGCAGTGTGATTTGTCTCTTGAGATCTCCCCCATGCCCCAGGGAAGAAATGCCATTTTCAAGTGCACATACGAAGACCTGGACATGGCATTTTTAGTAATTAGTAAAGAATAATTGATTGTAGACTGTTAGGGCTCAGATTGCAGCTATAACTTGGATGATGGTTTCCTCTCTGTTTTTTTTTTAAAGGTAGGGTCTTGCTCTAACACAGCTTGATCTGAAATTCTCTATATAGTCTCAGGAGGGTGGCCTCAAACTCATGGTGACGCTCCTACCTCTGCCTCCTGATTGCTGGGATTAAAGGGTGCACCATTACACACTGCTTCCTAATTGTTTTGTGATCTAAACAACAATGGGAAACCTGAAGGTGGGAATTTTAATGTTAGCTAGCAGAGCCATTCCTGGTGTTAGAATTCTTCAAATGTCAACAACCTCTGGTTCCCTTGGCTGGTTTTCTTCATGCAATATTTTCCCATTCAATTTTCTTGTCTGTACACATGAATCTCATCAAGGAGACACCCTGGACAGACCAGGGATAGTTTGCAAATAAAGTATGAGAAAATTTCTACAAATTTAATTTGTAGTTATACGGAGACATTCAAATGGATAAAAAAAAAAAAAAAAAAAAAAAAAAAAAAAAGAAAAGAGGGCTGGAGAGATGGCTTAGTGGTTAATGCACTTGCCTATGAAGCCAAAGGACCCAGCTTCGATTCCCCAGAACCCACATAAGCCAGCTGCACCAAGTGGCACATGTGTCTGGAGTTCATTTGCAGTGGCTGAAGGCTCTGGTGTGCCCATTCTTTCCCTTCTCTCTCTCTCTCTCTCTCTCAAATAAAATAAAAAAATATATTTTTTTTTGTTAAAGAGAGATTAGAACCTCTGATTTATCATTTTTGCCTTTTCTCTGTTTTAGACACGGAATCGGTTTGAGGGAACCAGGTCAGAAGTGGAAGAACTGATGAACAAAATCAGACAGAATCCCAAGGACCACAAGCGAGCCAGTCAGTTTACAGCGGAAGGCTACCTGTATATCCAGGAGAAAAGTAAGAGGCCCCAAGACCCGGCCTGAGTGGCTGCTTGACAGTCTAAATGCGTCTGTGGCTACAGCTGATTGCTGAGAACCCTTGAGTGAAAGGACGGCAGAAGCCACTGCATCTGTGCTGCTCATGCACAGACTGTGGTTGTGGTTTTTTTTTTTTTTTTTTTTTTTTTTTTGGTTTTTCAAGGTAGGGTCTCACTCTAGCTCAGGCTGACCTGGAATTCACTATGTAGTCTCAGGGTGGCCTTGAACTCATGGCAGTCCTCCTACCTCTGCCTCCCAAGTGCTGGGATTAAAGGCGTGCACCACCACCCCAGCCAAAGACCTTATCTCAAAACACAACCACAGCCGGGCGTGGTGGCGCATGCCTTTAATCCCAGCACTCAGGAGGCAGAGGTAGGAGGACTGCCATGAGTTCAAGGCCACCCTGAGACTACATAGTGAATTCCAGGTCAGCCTGAATTACAGCAAGACCCTACCTCAGAAACAAAACAAAACGAGAGTGAGAGAGATAAATAAGGTCTTTGGACATAATGAAAGCTTGCCTTGAACCCCCTAAACCCTCTTGTCTCCCTGAGTTCTGGGATTATTGGTGTTTACCACCACATACAATTAGTCATTTCTTATTCTCTTTTTTTCTATTCTCTAATAGTCAAACCAACTACCTACCCCTTAGCATTCACATTGTATCATTTGAAGCTATCTAGAGAGGATTCAAAGTCTGTGAGAAGGGGTGTGTCGGCCATATGCGACTACTGTGCCATTTTACCAGAGACTTGAGAAGGCTCCCATCTTAGCCTCTGTGAGGGGTTTCAGACCCCCACCCCTGCATGGATACCTGCTGACAGTTCTGTTGTAGCTGTTCTGTTCTCACTAAACTGTGAAATACTGGGAAGTGATCAGTCCTACTTTGTTTGCCTGCTCTGATCCTGCAGGCATATTCTGCATGCTTGAGGCGAACGCATTCTTGATGAGAAGGACAGTGCTCTCCAGCCACCCCGTTCCAAAGAGCCCAGGATGGAACTGTAGTAGTCAGGACTGGGGGTGTGGGTGTGTGTGGGTTGGTTGTATATACGTGTATGTACATAGCCTGGTGGTGCCCCATGCACTTGCTTCTGGCAGGGTGCCCTCTACGGAGGTCACAGGAGCAGGATGGTGCAAAATGTCCACGACGGCTCCTTTGCTTTACAGCCTGTTCTTCCATGGGCTGGAGCCTCTTAACCCGGAGCTTACAGTTCCTACCTCCTCCCGCCCCATGAGCTCCAGCTCTTCTTGAGTCTTCTGTTACTCGGCAGCACTTGGGTAACAGAGGCCCTGGGCCCAGGTGTTCATATGGGTCCTGGGGACGGAAGTGGAATAGTCTGATTCCCCTCCTTCCCCCTTTCTCTTTGTTTTTTCGAGGTAGGGTCTTGTTGTAACTCAGGCTGACCTGGAATTCCCTGTGTAGTCTTGGGCTGGCCTTGGACTCATAGTGATCCTCCTACCTCAGCCTCTTGAGTGCTATGATGATGTTGTTAAGTGTCATAGTTTTTCCTCATTTTTTTGCACCAGCCACTGCCTCTGGGGTTTCCCTGTGCAGTAATGTGTTAGCGGTGTGTCTGTCTCCTTACATGGAGAAATATCAATGTCTGTGTTTTGTTGAAGGGCCTGCTCCATTTGGGTCCAGTTGGGTCAAACATTACTGCATGTATCGGAAAGCAGCCAAGAAGTTCAACATGATCCCGTTTGAGCACAGATCCGGAGGGAAACTTGTAAGTATTTGATTGTACTTGCTCTCTATATTTTTCTTTTTCTTTTTTTCTTTTTTTCTTTGTATGAAGGATGGAGAGAATTGGTGCACCAGGGCTTCTAGCCACTGCAATTGATTTCCCAGTACCCATGTAAAGTCCGATGCACGAAGTAGTGCATACATCTGGTGTTCGTTTGCAGCACCTGGAAGCCTTGGCATTCCTTCTCATTCTCTCTCTCCTTGCAAATCAAGTATTATTTTTATTTATTTATTTATTTATTTATTTTTTTGGTTTTCTGAGGTAGGGTCTCACTCTAGCTCAGGCTGACCTGGAATTCACTATGTAGTCTCAGGGTGGCCTCAACCTCATGGCAATCCTCCTACCTCTGCCTCCCAAGTGCTGGGATTAAAGGCGTGCGCCACCACGCCCGGCTCGCAAATAAAGTATTATTAAAAAAAAAACCCCAAAACAGGAGAGTGACAAAAGTGTTCAGTTGTGAATAGTGCTCAACCATAGTTTCCCAGGGCTTAGGGCTCAGTGTATAGTACCGATACCAGCTTTGAAAGTAATGTGCTTGTTTGCAGGGGGACGGAGAGGCATTCTTTTTGAAAGAATGCACCAAGAGGCATACTGACTCCATCGACAGAAGGTTTTGCTTTGACATTGAAGCTGCTGACCGGTAAGTTGTTGGTATTATGGATATGACAAAAGAATTACTTTATGATTTTAAAAACATGATTGCACCGTTGGAGCAGAAAGCTGTATGCCATGGTTCAAGGGCCCGAGGTTGGCGTTTTCAAGCTTAATCCAGTAAATGGTGTGAAAGATAGAGATCTGTGATTTAGTACCCCCTCTGAGAGGGCACACAGAGGTCTAAAGATAGCCAGAGTGAGAAGGCTGAGTTGCCGTGGTGGCAGCGGGTGTGGAGGCCGGGGGATCGATTGAGGCAATCTTTACGAGGGGACCAGGATGCTGCGTCGGTGCAGGGGAGAGAGGTTTCTGCCGTGAGTAACTGGATGGTGCCATTTGCCAACATGGAGACAAGGGAGGACTGAGCAGGAGGAGGAACTCTGAGGTATGGCATGTAGCTGCTGCTCCTTGGGGGGCTCTGAAGTGGCATACCGCCTGACAGCGATGGGGTCGCATGCATCTGCTGCTTCCTGATTCTCGCCCTCCCATGCTCACAGGAGCACAAACTGCTTTTTTTAAGCTATTGTTCTTCCAACATTAGAATTTCTATGGCCTTCCGTTGGTTTTTTAAAAAATATTTTTAATTTTTATTTATTTATTTGATAGAGAGGAAGAGGCAGATAGAAAGGGCGACTCAGGGCCTCCAGCCACTGCAAATAAACTTCAGATGCATGCACCCCCTTGTGCATCTGGCTTATGTGGGTCCTGGGGAATTGAACCCAAGATGCTGGTATTTCATCCATCTTTTTTAAAAAAAAAATGGTACCAGCACCATCAATGAACCCTTCCCCTTTACCTCACACTCATTGATTTTCTCCTGTAAAGACACATCTGCAGGAAGCTGTCATGTATTGGGGGTCTCAGTGCTTTTGCTCCTCGTCTGTCTGTGAGGCCCTTTGGCCCCACCTCTCCACTGTGGTTCTCTTGGGCTCTGTGTCTCGGTGGTTCTCAGCACTCATTCTTTCCCTCTTGCAAGATTCAGTTGCTTTGTCACATGCTCGCCGTGCTCCCTCCCGCCTTGCTGGCCTTTGCATCTTACTAACATGCCTCCTTCAGTTCCTTGTTTCCCAGGCCCTCGTGGTGGAGTTTTCTGTGGGGCTCAGTCCTTACATCTCTTCTCTGGTTCCTGCATTCCCTTAGGAACTTGTCCAGCTCATAATTGGAAGTGCCGTCCATGTGGCAGTGACCCTCACATTAATTATCTCTCCCCAAACTCCAGGCTCTTAGATCTAGCTTCCTCTTGTGTGTTGCCTATAGAATGGTGCCTAGGCATTTGATACAGTGCAGGCCGGGTGATGTTACTCATTGTCTGAGAATATTGTTTTAAAAAAATATTTATTTTTATTTTTATTTATGAGAGCGAAAGAGAAGGAAAGAGAGAGAATAGGTGCGTCAGGGCCTCTAGCCACTGCAAATGAACTCCAGGCGTGTGCACTACCATGTGCATCTGGCTTGTGGATATGTGAGTCCTTAGGCTTTGCAGGCAAATGACTTAACTGCTAAGCTTTCTCTCCAGTCCAGAATATTAAGATTAAAAAAATTACATATACATATATGTGTGTGTGTATGTGTGTGTGTATATATATAGAGTTGTGTATATGTATATATGTATGTGCTTTGAACCTAGGGCCTTGTGCCTACGAGACAAGTCTTGTACCACAGAGTTATATACTCTCAGGTCTTCCCTCCCAATTTTTAGAGGCGGAAGAAGATGGAATTTTATTTAAACATATGCATTTAATCTTATATGATACTAATAGGTAATATTTTTAATAAAGACATACCTTTTTAAAAAAGTTATGCTTATTTACAAGGAGAGAGACAGAGAGAAAGAGAATGAGATAGAATGGGCATGCGAGGGCTTCAAGTCACTGTAGATGAACTCCAGATGCATGCACCGCTTTGTGCATCTGGCTTTACGTGGGTACTGGAGAATCAAACTAGGGTCATTAACCTTTGCAGTCAAGCACCTTAACTGCTGAGCCATCTATCCAGCCTGATTCTTTTTTAAATTATTTGTTATGTAGATAATGTGTACACAGTCATGTTGGTACCATCATTGGCTTCCTCCCTGTCCTCCCCCTCTGAAGGAAGTAGACTCACTGGGGAATGTGGGTCGTGCATTGTGGAGGTAGCGATTGATTACGGGGAAGAGGAAATAAGACACACCTATTTTAAGCATTACTGTTCTCTAAAGCTCTGGTTAGCCTTGAACATTATTCATAATCACCACATATTTTCTTGACTTTTCAGAAGGTTTTTTCATTATAGGCTTTTGTTATTTTTTTTGCATTTCTCAGCAGGGCAACATTTATGATGCTTTCTATTATGAGTGCTGATGGGGGGGGGTCAGGGTTCTCCCCTCACTGTTGCTCATTTGTGGAGTAGAAACTAGTGGGGCAAGGTGCTGAGGGCTACCCACTGAAGCTTCTATAACTCCGGTGCATTGAAGGCATTAAATAGAGGTTTGTGTGTCATTGGCTCTTTTCTTGTCTATTTACCTGGTTCCTGGCCCAGTGGACCAGTAGGAGTTGTAGGCAATTTCTTCTTCCTCTATTAGATCCTGCATTCCACAGGAGTAGGTGCCGCCTCACTTAGCATTACGTGGCTCTGCGACACCAAATGTAGTTCTTTATATGTGGCTGACAGTCGCCAGATTGGTGCTGGATTAAAAGAAATTGAATTGTTGCTCAGAAGCGGCAGAATTGGGATTAGATTCAACTAAGCAGCTGTCAGTCAGGGATTCTTTTCTCTACCACTGCACCACGAGTTTTTAAGTTTTTAGAGAACACATCTATTTTAAAATTCATTGGCTTCTTTTTCTTTTCTTTCTCTTCTTTTTTTTTTTTTCTTTTTTTTTTTTTTTTTTTTCCCGAGGTAGGGTCTCATTTCTAGCCCAGGCTGACCTGGAATTCACTGTGTAGTCTCAGGTTGGCCTTGAACTCATGGTGAGCCTCCTACCTCTGCCTCCCGAGTGCTGGGATTAAAGGCATGCACCACCACACTGGGCTGTTGGTTCCTATTTCTATTTCTATTTTCTTTTAAGTTTTATTTTGCATTTTTCTCATATTAAGTTGAAAGGTTTCTTTTCTATACCTTTTGTCTGTATCATCTGTCTCTCAACCATCTACTATCTATCATCTTACCTTGTTTTTGTGATACTAAGGTTGAATTTATAGGTCTTACACATGCTAGGTTAGTGCTGTATTACTGAGCTATATCCACAGACAATTTTTTTTTTTTTTTGGTTTTTCAGGTAGGGTCTCACTCTAGTTCAGGCTGACCTGGAATCCACTATGTAGTCTCAGGGTGGCCTCGAACTCACGGCAATCCTCCTACCTCTGCCTCCTGAGTGCTGGGATTAAAGGCGTGAGCCACCACGCCCGGCTGCCACAGACAATTTTTAAAAGCATTTTTTTATTTGTTTGAGAGAGACAGAAAGAGAAAGAGGCAGATAGACAAGAGAGAATGGGCACACCAGTGCCGCCAGCTGCTGCAAAGTCTAGACCCTGCAAACGAACTCCAGATACATGTGCCCACATTGTGCATCTGGCTGACCTGGGCCCTTGGGCTTTACAGGCAAGTGCCTTAGGTGCTAAACTATCTCTCTAGCCCTCATAGACAAATTTTTACTTTGTGTGTACTCTGTATGTGTGCATGCACGTTCATGCAAGTGTGTGTGTGTGTGGGGGGGGAGATTTTGGAGGCCAGAGGACAACCTCAGATGATATTCTTCAGCAATTCTGCCCGTCTTTTTTGAGACAAGGTCTTTCATTGACTTGCAGCTCACCAGATATGCTAGACTGGCTGCCCAGTGAGCACCATGCATCTTCTTGTCTCCCCCATCCTGTGTTCACATTACAAGCACACTACCATAGCAAACATCTCACTTGGGTACTGCGGAGTGAATTCACGTCCCCATGCTTGTAAGGCAAACGGTTTTGAGAGTGTACATCGATATGGCTCCCAGGGTGGTCTGGAACTATCTATGTATATATGCCAGATATGCCTTGAACTTATGCCTCCCATGCTCCCTGTCCTACATACCTGGCTTTACAGGCCATCACTATCAGCCTCAGGTATTGTAATGGGAATCTTGGGGTTCCTCACTAATAATAGCAATAAATTTGAGGTCTCCCCAATCCTTGTCTTATCAATTTAAAGAACTAAAATCCAAAGACCAGATGGTAAGGTTTAGAGAAGTTATTAATTAGGTTAAGAAAAGGAAATTCATTGAACTCTGCCATGTGAAAGGCAGGAGTGGGTAGAGAGTCCCTGTGGGAGGAGGGTCTTCTCTTCCCCCATCCCAGCCTAGCCTGGGACGGGGGAAGGCCTACTGAAGCAGGGACCTGGAAGAGAGATGAAGAATTAAAATGGCTGGAGAGATGGCTTAGTGGTTAAGGAGTTTGCCTGCGAAGCCTGAAGGACCCCGGTTCGATTCTCCAGGACCCATGTAAGCCAGATGCACAAGGTGGTGCTTGCATCTGGAGTTCGTTTGTAGTGGCTGGAGGTCCTGGCATGCCCATTCTCCCCATCTCTAATAAATAAATAAAAGTAAAATATTTTTAAAAAAAGAATTAAAAACAGATTTGAAGAGGTGTTTGTGAACCCACGTTCATAACATTAGTACTAGTAACAAAATGTGGGAACTACTACCCAAGTGTCCATGGATGTGTGAACAGATGAACACACTGTCGTGTTACTCAACTTTAAAAAGGAAGAAAATTCGATACATTCACCAACCTGGATGAACTTGAATGAAGGAATGCTAAGTAAAACAGCTGGTCACGCAACATGAATGCTGCATGAATTCACTTCATGTGGTACTGTGAGAGGTCAGATTCATAAAAACAAAGCATGGGGCTGGAGAGATGGCTCAGCGGTTAAGGCGCTTGCCTGAAAAGCCTAAGGACCTAGATTTGAATCCCCAGTATGCACTTTAAAGCCAGATGCACAAGGTGGCAATGCATCTGGAGTTTGTTTGGGCCCTGGTGTGCCCATTCTCTTCTCTGCTTGCCTCTTTCTTAAATAAAAAAAAACAAACAAATAAGCAAGCAAGCTCTACATAAAAATCAAAGTGTAAGAGAAGCTGCTACGGTCTGAGTAGAGGAATTATGGTGAGTTACTATGTAATGGGGTTTAATACTGCATAGAGATTTGGTTTGCAAGATGAAAGAATTTCTAGAGCCAGGCACGGTATTGTGCTCCTGTCTTTTCTATTCGGGAGGCTGAGACAGGAGAACAGGGAGTTCAAGGCCGGCCTGGCCCACATACCAGCAACTCCTCCAGAGATAGTTGGAAGTGATGCTGCATTTAAATGCCCATGAACCATATGATTAAAAATGGTTTAAACAGTAAACTCTTCATTATGTGTGTGTTAGTGCAGTTCAAAATTTAAAAAATGTAATCCTCAGGGTCAAACCTTTGGAAACAGAGAGAAAATTGTGTTGGTGCCAGAGGGAAACCTGACCCTCTGCTGTCTTTCAGGCCCGGCGTCTCCTTGACCATGCAGGCGTTCTCGGAAGAGGAAAGGAAGCAATGGTTGGAAGCGCTGGGCGGAAAAGAAGCTGTAAGAATCGCCATGGCTGAGCTTTCTTATAAGCACGTGACCTTTGTTCTGTAGTATTTGTGAAGAGATCCCTGCTGGAACCAGTGTTGGGACTCCTCTTGGGAGTACTGAGCACTCTAGTGAGCTAGCAGCAGCATCCATACACATGATTGTTCTTCACTTCGTTGCCCTGATTCACCTTGCTGGGGGAAGGCATCAAAATTCTCAGTTTATTGTGTACCACCTTCAGGTGTTTGGGGGTCAAGGATGAGTACATCAAATGTTTGTGATGACCTTGCATTTCGGGAGGTGGGCTACTGGATAGAGGCAACCTTGTAAGTGACTGCTCCCTTTATTTGGCTTGGCGTAATGGTGCAGGGTTTAGGCAGAATTGTTTTCAGTGGGCCATGCTGTGTAGCCGTAGAGTGGCGCCAGGATTCCCATTGCTGCAGGAAGTAAGCTAACGGTCTGGACAGATCCAGAGGTGCCCGCATTCTGCTGCCACTTTATTCAAACACTGTGTCCCTGTCTGTGCATTGCTGGCCCTGAAGAGTTCAGAATTTGGCAAGTCCTATGCTGAGTAGGGATTTAGTGAGGGTGATGTTTTCACCCGAGGGCAGTACCGTCAAATCCTGCCAAGTTTTCATAGAGCTTAAGCTCGTTCCGCAAGAGGTCAGTGGGTGTGTCTGGAAGAAGTCTGAACCCTTTAATCACTCCGAGTGTCAGCCGTGTCCTGCTGCTGTCCCGAGTTCTGGACCCAGGGCATACCCCGCATAAACTCAGGGGCCATCAAAGGAAAGGCTCCTTCCGAGCAGCCAGACTTTCTAGACAGGAGATTTCAGGGGTATAGGAGATCTCCGCCACAAAGCGGAGACAGGCTGCATGTGTTTCTTGCGCAGCTGCATTGTCCAGTACTATACGGGAAATACACTTTTGGGTGCTCTTACTTGATTGGCTTTAATTGATTTTTAAAAAAATACTGTTTTTTCCCCCTTCTCTTTTTACCAGCTGTTCCACAGTTTTAATAGAGCAATCATCCCAAGACCAGAAGGAGGTAAGTGCCAAGATGGAGGGCCTGCTTGCCTTTTTCACAGGTCATTTGGATAAAACTTATGTCTGATGGTAGACTGTAGCTGGGGCTCACTCTGCACCCCTTGTGCACTCTTCTCTGTACCCTGTCCTGCCTATTTTCTTATCTATTGGGACCTCCTCGGCCTGTTGTGGTCTGCTGCAGCCCCGATGGTCTTCTCAGCAGAGCTTTCCTATGAGTTTTTCACTTCGCTGTTGATCCTTACACTCATAAACACCCCAGAGAGGTTTGGGTTTGCACTTTCGCCTTCCTCCTGAGCTGACGTGATCCGGTGGGTGGAAGCTGTTTCTTATGTCCTTGTTTTCAGTCCTTCTCCTGTCCAACCTGACCTGGAATTAACTATGTAGTCTCAGGGTGGCCTCGAACTAAAATAAACAAACAAAAAAAAAAACCAAACAAAAAAAAACCTCTAAAGCTTAGTTATGCTTATTTGGGGACAATAAGAGAGTGCCAATGGGAACACATCCATAGTCAACTGTGGACATGCTATAAATTATTTAGTTTTTAGAATTTATTTATTTTTATTATTTATTTATTTATTTATTTATTTATTTATTTATTTATTTATTTATTTTTTTGAGGTAAGGTCTCACTGTATAACTCAGGCTAACCTGGAATTTACTATGTATTTTCAGGGTGGCCTTGAACCCAGGGTGATCCTCCTGCCTCTGCCTCCCAAGTGCTGGGATTAAAGGTGTGCACTACCATGCCCGGCTCTGAGGAGACATTTTTAAAGGGGAAAGCCAGCAGTATTGTACCATATCTATATATCTATATACATATACACATTTAAATTGCAGTGTTTCTATTTGAGAGAGATAGAAATGCATGCCAGGATCTCTTGCACTGCAAACAAACTCCAGAGGCATGAGCCATTTTGAACACCTGGGTTTATGTGGGCACTGGGGAATTAAACTCCATTCATGAGGCCTTGTAAGCAAGTGCCCTTAAACCTCTATGATCTCTCTTTAGCCCACATCAGATATATTCAAGTACTTGCTTTTTGGCAGAATGATTAATCATAAGAGAGGTCCCAGGCCAGAGTAGGACAGGTCGTTGCTGGGCAGATACCTTTGTGGAACTTCTTTTTGCATGAGCCTTCCTCGGCCTTGGTGCAGGTTTGTGGTTCTGTCAGTCTTTTGTGAGAGCTGCTGCCAGACATTGCATATGAGAACCTTTCCCTCATCACTCCATGCCATTATCTCCTTGTTTTGGAAGGAGGTCACACAGATGAATCCATTTTCATTTTTGACAACCTGTGCATTCCTCTTACATGTGTGTCCTCTAGACTCACAGCCTCTGCAATGGGTACAATAGTGTTTTGTTGTGGAAGAGAGCAACAAGTAACTCAACATGTTCACACACATTAAGGCCAGGGTCTTCACACACCCTGCATGTGCTAGATTAAAGGAAACTACTGCCTTCTTCAGTGTGGCACTGAGACAGATTGATTGGCCTCAAAGATTTATTTATTTATTTATTTATTTATTTATTTATTTATTTATTTATTGGAGAGAGACAGAGAGGGAAAGGAAGAAAGATAGAGATGGGCGCGCCAGCAGCCTCTCAGCTGCTGAGAACGAAATCTAGATGTGTGCGCCCCCTTGTGGTCAAGTGCGGCATTATGCCCTTGTGTCACTTTGCATCTGGTTAAACGTGGGACCTGGAGATTGGAACTGGCGTTCTTGGGCTTAGGAGGCAAGCGCCTTAACCACTAAGCTATCTCTCCAGCCCTCAAAGATTTATTTTTTAAAGATTTTATTTTTATTTATTTGAGATGGATGAGGGGAGAGAATGAATGGGCACTCCAGGGCTTCTAGCCACTGCAAACAAACTCCAGAGGCATGCGCCACCATGTGCATCTGGATTACATGGGACCTGGAGAATTCGAACTGGGGCCCTTAGGCTTCACAGGCATGCTCCTTAACTACTAAGCCATCTCTCCAGCCCTAATTTTTGATGTTTGGAAAAATCAAGGTTATGTTGATCATATGTCCACTTTGGAAACACTGTTATATAACATATGATTACAAAATAATTGTCATCAACTGGGCCAGATTTTTCTGCTGTATTTGAGATAAAGAAAATGGGTTTGGCAGGGCCTCCTGCCATTGCAGATGAATTCCAGATGCATGTGCCACATTGTGCATTTGATTTTACATGGGTACTGGGGAATTGAACCCAGGCCTCCAGACTTTGCAGGCAAGAGCCTTTAAGCATGGAGCCATCTCTCCCACCCTAGATATGAGAATTCTTGAATCAAAGGCTAGGGAAATCTAGCCTGCCTCTGGGCATTGACAGATTGCCCCTGCAGGGGTATACATCCATAGAAACACCTTCTTAGTTCCTTTCTCCTTTCCCTTTTCTCCTTTGTTGACTGCTTCTTTAGTATTTTCTTTCTTTCCCTCCCTCTCCCACCATCCCCGCCCTGAAGTGTGTTAGTTTTGCTGCTTCCCTTGGTCCTAAAGGCAGTGGCAAAGGAGCCATTTCCTTTCATTTAGATTTTGCAATAAGAATGTGGTAGCCCAGTCACATGTGCTATCTATACTAGAAAAATATATCAAGTTATTTTTTTGTGACCTGCTTTGCCACATGAACCTTCAGTTTTATTTTTTTATTTGAGAGTGACAGAGAGGCAGAGAGAGAGAGAATGGGTGCACCAGGGCATCCAGCCACTGCAGACGAACTCCAGATACATGCACCACCCTGTGCATCTGGCTTATGTGGGTCCTGGGGAATCAAGCCTCAAATGGGGCTCCTTAGGCTTCACAGGCAAGCGCTTAATCACTAAGCCATCTCTCCAGCCCAACCTTCTGTTTTTAACTATGAAAATACTATTTTAAATGTGTAGAACATGGCACCGAATATCAAAATTTTAACTTACAATTATGGCCCAAATAATATTTTAAAAAAAAAAAAACATTTTCAGCTGGGTGTGGTAGCACATGCCTTTAATTCCACCACTTGGGAGGCAGAGGTAGGAGGATCACCATGAGTTCGAGGCCACCCTGAGACTACATAGTGAATTCCAGGTCAGCCTGGGCCAGAGTGAGACCCTACCTCGAAAAACCAAAAAAAAAAAAAAAAAAAAAAAAAAAAATTTTTTTTTTCTTGGTTTCTTGGGACTACATAGATAGCTCAGTGACTAAAGGGGCATGGTTTACAAACATGGGGACCCAAGTTTGATCCCCACATAGAAACACTGGATGTGGTAGCACATGCCTATAAGAAGAATGTGAGGCTGGGGGGATCCTTGAGACTCACTGGCCAGTTAGTCTGGCCTAATGGTAAGCTTTAGGCCAGTGAGAAACCCTGTCTTCAAGAAGGGGGCTGATGGATAACAACTGATGCCAACCTCTGGTCTCCACACACACAAATATGCATATACACATACACAAAAATAATCAAAGCTTTCCTTAAAGATTTTTTTCTCTTACGTTAAGTGAAAAGTTATATTCTTAGAGCCACGGCTCCTCTGAGAACCTTTATTGGTATTTTTACTTGTCTTTATCTGAGTCGTTGCTGGAGTTCTTGACAAAACATACAGGTTATTTCTAGCTAGCTTTCCTTAAAGATTGTTATTACCTTAAGTGCACTTGTGGAAAAATTAATCATCAACGTGTGCAAATTGAGTTGAATTGGCAAGAAACTGCTGGGGCGGGTATGTGTGTGTGTGTGATTAAGGAGATTGCTGTTATAATAGCCTGAAAACCTGACTAATAGAAGTGATAGTGGGCTGGAAAGAGGGAAGGCAATAAGGAAAAAAAAAAATCAGCCAGGTGTGGTGGCACACGCCTTTAATCCCAGCACTTGGGAGGGAGGCAGAGGTAGGAGGATCACCGTGAGTTTGAGACCACCCTGAGACTACATAGTGAATTCCAGGTCAGCCTGGGCTAGAGTGAGACCCTACCTTGAAAAACCAAAACAAACAAACAAACAAAACAGCAACAACAACAACAACAAAAAACCCACACACAAAAAGATGAGTATTACTTTGTTTTTTGACTGCCTAAAATAAGCCATATTTATTAACAAATTTATTTTACATTATTTATTGAGTTATCAACCAGAAATAGATATCTTGGTTTTCTGGCAAGCTCCTTTGTAATATATAAATTTCCCATATATGTTGTCTGCATTGGCAATATACAGTCTTTAACATTTTTGTCTGTTTATTTTTGAGATGGGGTCTCACTCTAGCTCAGGCTGACCTAGAATTCACTATGTAGTCTCAGGGTGGCCTTGAACTCACTGAACTCCTCCTACCTCGGCTTCCTGAGTGCTGACGCCAGGCTCCTAGCATTTTTTAAAAACAGTGGAAATGAGCTACAATTGCCTTGAACTTGTTTTCCTTTTTCTTTTTTTTTGCAAGGAAGAGAAATATAAGTATCTGTGCCCTTAACTATTTCATATCTGTTCATTTTAGGTGCACAGTTGGATAAGATGGGCTTCACCATTCTCAGAAAATGCATCAGTGCAGTGGAAACACGAGGTAACCATCACGTTCGTTCAGTCATTTCATTCATGGAGGTCTGTAGGTATGTAACATCTAAAAGTCATCTGACATACTCCCCACGTGGTTACAGCATGAAGTGCATTGACACAAAATGTTCCTCCTTGCTATTATTCCTTTATTATGAGCCTGTGAGAATTTTGCTTCTCCATGTAAATAGAGGAGAACTTGACATATTTCTCCTGTATATTCAAACACGAGGGGGCTGGGGAGATGGCTTGGTGTTTAAAGCGCTTGGCACATAAGCATGAGGAGCTGAGTTCTGTTCCCTGGCCCCCACATAAATACCAGGTGGATGTGACGCGGCTGCCTGTAATTCCGTTGCTCTGGGCAGAGATGGGAACTCCAGGGCAAGATGCCTCGCTGGACTTAGCCCACATAGCAAGCTCGGGGCTCAAGGGAGAGACCCTGCCTCGGGAAGTGAAGTAGACAGCAATCAAGACACCCCTCCACCTCTGACCTCCACACACACGTGAAATATGCATGCACACCACACAAGATAAACATGCAAAAAGAGAATGCAGTTGTTCAAGTGGACTTGTGTGTATTAACATCTGTCATAACCAGATATGATAGAATAGATGGCCCACACAGTGGAAATCTACCCTCTTGGTTCAGGAGGCTGAAGTCCAAAGTCAAAGGGCAGGAGACTTAGCTGCTTTTGAGGCCTGTGTCTTTGGTTTGCAGATGGCTGCCTTCATTCTGTGTACTTACGTAACATGTGTGTGTGTGTACACATATGTACCGGGTGTCTCTCTTATGTGGGTAGACTTCCTGTTTTGTAAGGATTCAAGTCCTTATCATCAGCATTTTGCTCTTATGACCTCATTTTAGCCCCATCCCTCCCCCATGGAAAATTCCCTCCCAGTAAACAGTCACGTTTTGAGAAACTGAAACTGTGGGGTTCCATGTGAAATTTACAGGGACACATTCAGACCACAGGAATCCCTGGAAAGATCAGCCCCATGGGAAATGACTGTTCATCACTTTTGTTCAGGCGCTTTGAAGACCTTCCTCCTCTGTATTGCACAGGGTTCCCCTTAAACTTGGTCTTTCAGGCTGATGTGCTTGGTGGTAGAGTGCAGTGTATGCAAGGCTCTAGGTTTGAACCCCAGCACCCTGTGCATGCGTGTGTGTGTGTGTGTGTGTGTGTGTGCGCGCACACACACACACACACACACACAGTGCACGAGAGAGAATGAAAGGATGAATCTTTGAGGTAAAGCTTTTTTTAAATTTATTTTTTATTTTTATATTTTTTGGTTTTTCGAGGTAGGGTCTCGCTCTAGCCCAGGCTGACCTGGAATTCACTATGTAGTCTCAGGGTGGCTTCGAACTCATGGCGATTCTCCTACCTCTGCCTCCCAAGTGCTGGGATTAAAGGCATGTGCCACCATGCCTGGCTATCATCTTTTGATTGTAGCTTTATTTAGCATAGTGGTTTTCAGAGCCTTGTTACCAAGCGTGTCCTGTTTTAAAGTGGCAGGTAGTGTTACATTGCATGGATATACTGTAATTTGTTTATCCACGCGTCTGTTGATAACTGTTGGGGGCATTTCCATTTTGAATTTAAAAGGTAGGGCTGAAGGAATGGCTTAGCAGTTAAGGTACTTGCCTGTAAAGCCTAAGGAGCCAGGTTCAATTCCTCAGTACCCACGTAAAGCCAGATACACTAGGTGCCATATGTGTCGGGAGTTCATTTTTAGTGGCTAGAGGCCCTGGTGCACCCATTCTGTCTAACTGCTTCTACCCCTCCTCAAAAATAAGCATTACACAGTAGAGAAATAATTAAATTAAATACAAGAAATAAAAGCTAATCTATCCACTGATCAAAAAAGCCCAATGGGGCTGGAGAGATGACTTTTTAGTTAAGGTGTTTGCCTGCAAAGCCAAAGGACCCAGGTTCTATTCCCCAGGACCTATATAAGCCAGATGCACATGGGGCACATGCATCTGGAGTTTGTTTCCAGTGGCTAGAGGCCTTGGCATGCCCATTCTTTCTCTTTTTGTCTCTCTTCTCTCTCTGCTTGCAAATACATACAATTAAAAACAAACAAACAAACAAAAAACAAACAAACAAACAAAAACTTAGCTGGGCGTGGTGGCACACACCTTTAATCCCAGCACTGGGGAGGCAGAGGTAGGAGGATCACTGAGAGTTCGAGGCTACCCTGAGACTACATAGTGAATTCCTGGTCAGCCTGGACTAGAGTGAGACCCTACCTCAAAAACAAAACAACAACAAAAAACCTTAAAAAAAGCCCAGTGGCCTTAAAAATATTAACTCTATGGGAAGGAAAGTGGCCACTGAAGGTTGTAGCAATCCCATTAGACTGTGAAGAAGCAAGATACTGAACATGACAAGACAGGCTTTTTCTCTAGAGAACTTGAGAAGTCTACAAAAGTGGAGCATGAAACTTAGACTTCGTGCTGTGGATTTTAGTCCTAATCTGGATGACTTCGTTAGGACGAAGCAGTGCGTTCTCAAGTTCTGTCAGAACAGGTCTTTGGTTCGAAGCCACACTGTCGCTTGTGAAATGAGAGTGCTGGGTAGGAGCCAGGCACTCTTCCATCACTGATAACTCAAGCCACAGGAAGCCTTGTCCTGCTCACTCCCACCGCATTCGCTGCACACACTCACGGCCTTCTCGCCTCCGTACTCCCACGGCCTTTTCCTGCACGCTCCCCTCCAAGGTTTTCTCCTGCAAACTCTGTCAAGGTCTTCTGCAGGTTGTCTCTCACGGCCTTCCCACTCGTAGCCTTCCCGCCGCACACTCGTAGCCTTCCCCGCACACTCCCCTCCCCTGTTTTCTCCTGCCTTCTCTGTCAAGGTCCATCCTGCAGGCCTTGTCTCTCACACTCGTAGCCTTCCCCCTGCACACTCGTAGCCTTCCCCCTGCACACACGTAGCCTTCCCCCTGCACACTCGTAGCCTTCCCCCTGCACACTCGTAGCCTTCCCCCGCACACTCGTAGCCTTCCCCCCGTACACTCGTAGCCTTCCCCCCACACACTCGTAGCCTTCCCCCGCACACTCGTGCACACTCGTGGCCTTCCCCCGCACACTCGTAGCCTTCCCCCACTCGCCTTCCCCCGCACACTCGTAGCCTTCCCCCGCACACTCGTAGCCTTCCCCCGCACACTCGTGCCCCCCCCGCACACTCGTGGCCTCCCCCCACACTCCCCCCCACACTCGTAGCCTCCCCCGCATCCCCTCCCCCGCACACTTGTAGCCCCCCCACACTCGTGGCCCCCCGCACACCTCGTCCCCCCCACACTCGCACCTCCCCGCACACTCGTAGCCTCCCCCACACTCGTGCTCGTAGCCTCCCCCACACTCGTGGCCTCCCCCAGCCTCCCCCGCACACTCGTAGCCTCCCCCGCACACTCGCCCTCCCCCGCACACTCGTAGCCTCCCCGCACACTCGTAGCCTCCCCCGCACACACTCGTAGCCTCCCCCGCACACTCGCCTTCCCCCACACTCGTAGCCTCCCCCGCACACTCGCCTCCTCCCGCACACTCGTAGCCCCCGCACACTCGTAGCCTCCCCCGCACACTCGTAGCCTCCCCCACACTCCCCGCAGCCTCCCCCTCCCGCACCCTCGTAGCCTCTCCCCGCACACTCGTAGCCTTCTGCACTCACAGCTGGTTTAGACTGACAGCTGGTTTGTGTTCATTTCAGCCTGTGCTGACGTTGAGCTGACAGGTCTGTTAGCTTTCTTAGTGCTTGAGAAATTACTGTACTTTGAATATTTCTCTCCCAACACTTCATGCTTTTTTCCCCTGAGGTCCTTAACTTAGAACCTTAATCATATTATTTGCATGTTTATTAATGCTGATGAATTCTTTCTCCACAGGGTGTTTTTTTTTAATACACATTTGCTTCCACCTGAAGGCTTTCTGATTGGGATGTACAGTTTTATGGAGTGCTATATACATTGAATGGGACAAATATATTAGAATCTGCATGCATTATAAATTGTTGTTTTAATAATAAAGATCCAGTGAATGGGTCTTTTTTTTTTATATTATATTTCCCATTTAAAATGAGCCCCAAAGCATGTTTTTCTAAAATCTTCTTCCCAAAGGCCTTCCAATACTGAAACATTTTGCTTTCAGTGTTGTGATAGGCTAAAGCTGCAATTTAAAAACATCAGCAGTCAGACTGTATTATTTAAAATGATGAGGGACATTGTAAAGTCTCTTAGGCTTTGTCCTAAATGTGGAAGTTCCTGCAGGGAATAACATTCTTAACGATTTTCCTAAATCAGCTCTGGGCGGTTGATCTTTTTATTTACAGTGTGAGTATAGTTTGACTTTTTTTTTCCCCTAACAAGCTAAAACCAGTCTGTGTGCTGGAACCAGAAACCCTCCCAATCTCCATGCCACAGACACCAGACTCCCTTTGCCCTGGTCAAGTTGAAGGCTCTGCTTATCATGTAGATACTTTGGCTGTTGGAGCCACTGGCCAAGTTCAAGGTTCCAGATGGCTTTGCCCAAGAGACCAGTTCTAGAGAGTGGTGGACTAGCCAGTAAATCCCACAGTTTGGAAGTGAGTTACTTTGGCTCACAACTGGGTGTATTTCCTCACAATTAGTGTGCGTTAAATAGACACCCCTCCACCCTACTCCACTCCAAGGAGTCTTGCAAGCACGACCCTACCACAAGACAGGGAGAAGATTAGCGCTGAGCTGGAAAGAGCTGGTGAGTAGGACACGAGTGACTGCTGTGTACTACTTAGGGGCAATGTCTAATACAGGCTCTGAAGGTAATTGAGCACAGAAATAGTCGTTCACGTGGTGTGCTTCTGGGGGAGACATCACTGATGCATCTTACCCAGCTACCACTTGGCTTCAACTCTACTACCATTTAATGATACCATGCAGAAGTGTTTCTAATCACTGCTTGCAGTGTTTTAAATGTGACTGGTTTTATCTGAAAACTCTTTTCATAGGGCTTGTTTAAAACAGCTAAATGTTTGCTTGCTTTTTCTTTCGTTTGTTTTTTTTGTTTTTGTTTTTTGTTTTTTGAGATAGGGTTTCACTCTAGTTCAGGCTGACCTGGAATTCAGGGTGGCCTGGAACTCACGGCTGGCGATCCTCCTACCTCTGCCTCCTGCGTGCTGGGATTACAGGCATGCGACACCACCATGCCCGGCTTTGCTTGCTTTTTCTTTGCGTTCCTTTGAAAAAAGTGACGTTTGGTATATTTAGCCATTACTATTTGTGATGTCACTGAAAAGATTCAGAGCATCAGAGAAATGTCTGGAGTTGACTATAGACCTTAGCATCCCAAGAAAAACATTTTCTTAGTAGTCTACTAATGTACCTTGGATTTTATATGTATAACATACACAATTCAGTTACTAAAATAAACAATACAGACACTAACATATCTTGGTCTCCATAGGGCTGTTTAATAGTTTACACTGGTTTTTGAGATGAAAACAAATCCCATCTTGTTGCCATCCCAGGATCCGTCAAATCGCACCCTTGAATTTATACAATTATTTGCTTATGAAGTTGGACCATATGTAAAGTCAAGTCCTTTCATGAATTTACTTCCACTAGGAAATGATGGCCCATGTAGAACAAGTTGAAGAGCTTCATAAAACTGCACATTAGTCACGTGAAACCTTTAAGAATACCTAAGCGGGGCTCTCCTATCCAGCTTTACGTGGTGGCTCGTGGTCACGAGTAAGGAGTTTTTTTTTTTTTTTTTTTTTGGAAGAGACACAGAGAGAGGAAGACAGAGATGGGCGCGGCAGCAGTGTCTCAGCTGCTGTGAACGAAATCCAGATGTGTGCGCCCCCTTGTGGTCAAGTGCGGCATTGTGCCCTTGCGTCACTTTGCATCTGGCTAAACGTGGGACCTGGAGATTGGAACCGCTGGAGATTGGAACCAGTGTTCTTAGGCTTAGCAGGCGGGCGCCTTAACCCCTAAGCCATCTCTCCAGCCCATGAGTAGGGAGTTTTAAAGGTTCCTCTCGTGATTGTGATATCCAGTAGTGAAGTCTGGAAACCATTGTCCCAGTAAGAGCATCACTTGTGTTTCAAAGAGAGAGGACGCCTTGCTGCATGGGGAACTTTTCTCCTTAACTTCTTTTAAAAATAATCTGACTTAGCCCTAGCAAACAAAATGGGAAAGTTCTAAAGAAAATAGCTCAATGTTCTTTTCCTTCCCTCAATAACAGATGACCTCTCATGCTTTAGCTCCCATTTGAGTCAGAAGCCAGGCGGTTAACCAGTGTTTATTGATCCATGTCAGCAAGTACATAGCCGTGACGCATGTTAAGGCTGCTGTCCTATCATTGTGGATCCAGTAATAGTGGGCAGAACTGAAAGATTTGTAGCCAATTGAATTAATCCAGGTGATAAAATAAAAACTAGGCAAGTTTGTACAGATTAAGAAAACCTGAGTGTGGTGGATGGAGGTCTGTGATTTAGGAATGGGCTTCATTGGGTTTGGACGATGGGAGCTGAGAGCTTGGCATTCAGAGAAACTTCAGCGAAGATGTAGGAACAGAGTGTAGCGGAGACAAAGCCAAAGTGGGCTGGAAAGCCAAGCACATCGCCTAGCATTGCACTTCGTAGTGAAAGTCCTGGGTGAATGCCAGAGGGCACCAAAGAGTAAAACTGGGTGCTTCAAAATCGGCCTTGTGTGGGGGGCACAACTGTGCAGAGGGTAGAGAGCTCCCTAAGGGATGTAGCTCATTCCAGCAGTTGCTTGGCAGTGGTATAGATGACTTACTGATCTGTCGTCTGGAGGGTTTGCTGGAGCGTGGTCACAGTCAGTGCTGGGGGGGGGTTGTCTTTGGAGGGATTGGTTTGGGAAGCAGTTGACTCTCAAGGACCCTCAGGTGTTGAGAGCAGGCATGATGACATAGTTCTAAAATCACCAGAGTGCTTTTTGTAAATGCGGACTCCTGGGTTCAGTGAGACTGTTAAGGGGCATTGTTATTGGCTGGGTGTCTATTTTAGACTCCAAGAGACCCAGTAGGGATTATAGAGCAGCCGTGTCACATGAGTGCTATTTTAATCTGTTTTTATGACATAGAAGAAGCCAAGGGAGATTTCCCGAGAGTGGGATTGATGGATCTATGTTTTTATGTTTTTTTTTTTTTTTTTTTTTTTGGTGAGGGGGATTATAGGAGATAGTGTCTAGATGTAGAGGGGGTCCTCGGTCCTAAATGTGAAGGTTGAGAGGATAGGTCACAACGTGACTAACAGTGGCCGTGTCTCAGTGTGCCAAGCCAAAGGCAGTTGAAATGTCAAATATAGGAGAATTCAGAAGTGCTGATGATGGGCCTCACTCACTCATCTGGTGCTTCAGTTCAAGTTCAGTCCCTCTTTCTGACTTCCTGTAGTCCCAGGGTACAGTCTTCCCTCACAGTGACATTTTTTTTTGGGGGGTGGGGGAGAGAGACGGAGAGGGAGACAGAGATGGGCGCGCCAGCAGCCTCTCAGCTGCTGTGAACTAAATCCAGATGCGTGCGCCCCTTGTGGTTAAATGTGGCATTGCGCCCCTTTGCATCTGGCTAAACGTGGGACCTGGAGATTGGAACCAGTGTTCTTAGGAGGCAGGTGCCTTAACTGCTAAGCCATCTCTCCAGTCCTGACATTTTTTTTTTTTTTTTTTTTTTAAATCTAGAAACATACATTCCTCACTTAGTGGCGCTGTTGCAGCTTTGCTCATTGTATCTCCTGCATTTATTTTGTTTCTGGAGTGGTACTGTTTACTTGAGAGAAGATGCCCTATTGGCCCTTTGTGTGCATAGTCTCATTTCTGGGCCAGCAGTGCCTTGCATGTGTAGTAAGCACTCCATAGCAATTGTTTTGATTTAGGCCTTCTGAGGCTTGGCCAAAATGTCATATTGGCAGTTCAACAGATCTACAGTTTCTGAAATTATTGGAAGAATTACTTCTATATGTGGTTGAAATTAGCACCATCACATGACATGTAAGATTTATTGATAACGTTGTGAACTTATGTCAACATCTTTATGAATTATGGGTAACATGGACATACAGACAGATGAGAGAATCTCAGGGTTTCAGAACTTGAAGTATAATTACACAATTTCCTCAAGTTAATCACTCGCCTTTCCTAAAAAGGAACCATGTCCATTATACTATCTTCTTCTGGGCCTGTATGCACTGTGAAGTAAGCAAAACCAGTAAGATTCTTTTGCTTAAAGATGTCTGTTAAGCCAGGCCTGGCACACATGTTTAATACCAGTACTGAAGGGGCTGAGTTAGGAGAATCACCATGAATTTGAGGCCAGTCTGGGACTACCGGGTGAGTTCCAGGTCAGCCTGCACTTGAGTGAGACCTTTCCAACAACAACAACAAAAGAAAACACCCAGAAAACTCCTTGAGTTTGAAAAATCGTCATTATGATTTAAAACTAAATTTGCATGTTACTTTTGTTTATGGCGTTCTCTTTAAAAATCTTCCATATGTGCATAATTTGAATATTCACTTTAATTTTCTAGAGTATGGCATTAAAATGTTGGTCTAGGCAAGCTGTCAGTTATCAAATTCAGCATTGTAACAAGCTGTGAACTCATGGGATGGAAGTAGGAAGCCACGTATAAGATGTGACAGGCCTTAATTTGTCACATGCAATTTACCTTTGCGTGGGCAGCACGGTGGGGATTTTTATAGAGAACCTTCCTGATGTTGGCTTGAGTGCTCTGGCCTGGCCTGGGGGGCCTTATGATGGGCCCTGGCATGCAACAACAACATACAGCTTTGCTGTTAACCTTTAGCAAGGGGGCTATGAGTGGGAAGGCACTGAAGTGAACCGTGGACGTATTTTCCTATCATCTCACATTAATCTGAAATCATCAAGGGCTACTTCCATGCCAAATGAGGGAAATCAAGAGCAGCTGTCCTTGGAAAATGTACACAAGGAAACTGGCGTCCCTCACGCGTTGACTCTTCAGTGAGGATGGAAACAGGATGGTCTTTCTTCTGTGAGAGCGAGCTGGAAAGTCTTGTGTCTGCAGAAACACACATGCAAAGTTGAAATAGGGAGTCCAAAGTAAGACTGAATATTCAAATTCTCAGTTACCTTACTTTGTTTCCAGAAAACTCTGAAAAGCTACTAGCTTCCAAACGAATGACTCAGTGCAACTGATAGGGGCATGTGGTGGTTTGATTCAGGGGTCCCCCATAAACTTAGGTGTTCTGAATGTTAGGTTTCCAGCTGATGGCAGTTTGGGAATGGGCGCCTCCTGGAGGCAGTGTATTGTTGTATAGCCAGCTTCCTCTTGCCAGGGTTTGGCACACTCTACTGTTGCTGGTGTCCATCTGATGTTGGCCAGCAGGAGGTGTCCACCCTCTGCTCATGCCATCATTTTTCCCTGCCATGATGTGGCTTCCCCTCGATTCTATAAGCCAAAATAAACCATTTTTCCCCCACGAGCTGCTCTTGGTTGGGTGTTTTCTGGCAGCAATGCAAAGCTGACTGCATTAGGGCAGATACTTCCTGTAAGATGGAATGGCTCAAGTCCTTGCTCACCGCAGGGATTGGCTTACGGTTACTTTCTCATGTCCAACGACTGTTTCTAGTCCAGGAGTGCTCCAGCCTCCTTTTTCTGTTGTCTTGATTATTCACTTTCTCTGAGTGTAGTTGCGGTTCAAGGCTGTGTAGGGTTGAGATACAAGAACAGCATGCTTTCAGATCCTGCTGCGCATGTTTCTAGATGTTGTCTTGTAGCCATGTGGCAGACTGGGTTTTGTGCGTGCGCACCAAATCCCAACGACTTTCTGGCTGTTCCACCCTCATGTTCTTTATATTAAAGCACAGTGCCAGGGCACAAGCTTGAAAGTTAATCCTGGTTGGAATTCCAGGTTAGGCTGTAGACCCAGTGCATCTGTCACTCCACTTCTCGGCTTCCGCTTCTCTTCTGAGATGTCAAGGTGGTATCACCTTCAAAATGTCATTGTGGAAGTGAGGCCTGCCACATGTTGAGTGCTTTGGAAATGCAAGCTGCCTGTTTGGTGATATTTGTAATTAATTGAGGTTATTGATAAGTTCCAATATCGATTCAAGACTAGAGGAGTACGGAGCAACTTTTGGGGTACTCCTCATGGCAGTTTACATAGAGAAAGCGCTCACCCAAGTTCCCTTGATGTAGCCATTTTGTGTGGCTTTTGTACCAAAGAACAGAATTGATTCAGTTGGTTAACTGGTTCGACCCTCCTTGACCCAAGAACTACTATACTACAGGTCCATTGAGTGCACAGAAGCTGGGAACAACAAGGATTAAAGTAAGATAGATGGATGGGGCAGCCAAATAGAAATAAGTCTACTTTCAAGCTCATCCCTGGTATTTATAGAGCTCAACTTTAACCAGTACAAAAATTTTGCTAACAAATTAGAAAAGAGGCCCAGGTACAAGGCAGAAGTTGTCGCTTTGTGGCAGGAGCCTTCTCAGTCCTCCACTGTGCAGATGAGAGCTGGCACTGTCCCACTGCCCCCACCCGTCTCTACAGGTCACACAGCAGTGGCATCAGGTCTGATCAGTTCCAGACAACCAGGACTAACCGTGCTTTCATTTCGTGTAAATCGTGTGGGAGACTTGAGACAAGGGGGTAGCCTCTTCCCTGGCCCTGCTACAGATCAAGATAGATAGTCTACTGCTCAAATAACCATACTGTGCTTTCACCATGAATAAATGATAAACATTGGAGATAGGTTTAAGCATAATGAAACATTACTGTATGCGTGTATGCATGTTGTAAATATTGTACACACAATTTTTGTTTGTGGGTGCCGGTTACAAATAATTTTTTTTTTTTAAAGAAAGGGAAGAAGGCAAGAAAAATGGGCAGCAATAGAGATTTCACAGAAGGACAGATTGATGGTTTGTTGGCTGTAGGAAGTAAGGGAAAAGGGAAACAACTGACTGCCTGTCCCATGCTGTGGTAGGTTGAATGGGGTCTCTCCCCTCCTCCCACAGCCCCCTGTTTGTGAATATGCCTCACTCAGTTCTCAGCTGATACAGCCAATGAGAGGCGGAGCCTTGCTGGAGAGGTGGTGTGTGGTTGGGGGCAGGCTTTGGGGTAACATAGCCCAGCTCTAAGTCTAGTATGCACACTGCTTCCTTCTTCCCGACTTGAAGATGGGACCCAGGCCTCCCTGCCATGGTCATGAGTTCAAGGCCACCCTAAGACTACATAGTGAATTCCAGGTCAAAACCTTGGCTATAGTGAGAGCCTACCTCAAAAAACCAAAAATAAATAAATAAATAAATAAAATACTAAAATAAAATATAGTGTTGAATTTGAAGGATTGAAGTTATGTTAAACTAAAGGCAACATTTCTGTGGTCTGGTGCGAGCAAAGGTCATTTTCTCTGGATCTGAGCCTTTGAATAGGCCTTTATTTTACTGCTGAGCCTGGGGCAGCTACAATCATACCTGGCGCATACCTGACAAGTAAAATGCACGGCTGTGAGGGAGAGCGCTAGAGCATTCTTGGAATCGGAGATGTCTGCTTGGGCGTAGTCACGAAGCATGGTGTGAACGTGGTTATCTGTGGGGAGCAGTCAGCTGCTTCTTGTGACCCCAAGTCTGCGCACATGGGTTGATGAAGCAGGGGTTACTGCCGCTGCTCATGGATCTGAGAGCTCAAGTGCTTGCTGAGGCTGAGAAGGCAAGCCTGATCTGCTGACAGCTTTTTCTTAGCTTGCTTGCTTGCTTTTCTTTTTTCTGTCTTGTCTTGACTGTCTGTCTTTTTCTCTCTCCTTTCTTCCTGCCTGTCTGCCTTCTTTCCTCCTCCTTTCTTCTTTCTTTTTGGAGGGGGGGGTTTCCAGGTGGGGTCTCGCTCTAGCCCAAGCTAACCTGCAATTCACTTTGTAGTCTCAGGGTGGCCTTGAACTCATGGCAATTCTACCTCTGCCTCTTGAGTGCTGGGATTAAAGGCGTGCACCACCATGCCTGGCTGTTTTTTCTTTTTCTTTTTAAATATTATGTTTACGTATTTGAAGGGGGGGGGAGAAAGAGAGAGAGAGAGATTGCCAGGGCCTCATGCAACTGCAAATGAACTCCAGATGCATGCTCCACTTTGTGCATCCGGCTTTACGTGGGTACAGGGAATCAAACTTGGGTTGTTGGGCTCTACAGGCAAGCACCTTAACGGGTGAGCCATCTCTCCCGCCCAATGGCTTATTAAAATGAGATGGGAAGGGAGGACCTTCGGTAATGAAAGTTGTGTGAATGGTAAAATGACAGGGAAAAAGATGGTGTTTGGAAAGGGTTGCCGTTGTGTTTCTCTGTAGTGACTCCTTCATAAACAGGTGCACCTATAATTGTGCATTTCAGAAGCAAAGATTGCCCTTTTGAAGGAAGAGCCGACTTTGATTTGTTCCATTTGGAAGGTGATGGGGAAAAAGTCAAAGCTGATTTCAGAACCCGATCTCTTGGTGACTGGAATAGTGATCCATCTCTTTGGCTAAAAGAGGGACTTATGGAAAAGTCCCTGAAAAGATGGGACAAACCCACTAGTAGACATGGCCTGTCTTCTTTTAACTCTCTGTAATTGATATGCCCCTGTGGACATGTGTGTTCCTGGATAGTAGGCATATTTCAGTTCTTATTTGTCAGTCTATAGCCTTTACACACAGCATAACAGGAAACAAAATTCTACAATATTTGATTATTATCATGCCATTAAAAATTTTTTTTATTGACAACTTTTATACTTACATACAAAAAAACGTAGGATATTTCCCTCCCCTGCTCCCATACCTCTTTAGAATTCCACTCTCCATCATATCCCCTCCCTCTCTCCATTAGTCTCTTTTAATTTGATGTCATCATCTTTTTCTTCTATTATGAGGATCTTGCGAAGGTGTTGCTAGGCACTGCATGGTCATGGATATCGAGGCCAATTTCTGTTTGGGCCATGTCATTTTTTTTACAAGCTGCTTTTGTATGAAAAAAGCCAGCCAAGTGTGGTTGGTACATGCTTTCAATTTCAGAACTCAGGAGGCAGAGGTAGGAGGATCACCATGAGTTTAATGCCACCCCGAGACTACGTAGAGAATTCCAGGTCAGCCTGGGCCAGAGTGAGACTCCACCTCACAAAGCCACCCCCAAAAAAAAAAAAAAAAAGCTGGGTTGGGTAGCTTTAATTCCCCTCTCACCTTTCATTAAATATTAGCAATTAACTCAGCTTTTCTTAGCTTGATGGATCTGAGCTTGATCAATTATCTGATAGTAATCACCAGCACCTTGATTATGACTGCGGAAGCAAACTTCCTACTTCCTCTCCATCTCTCTGCCTGGCACTGTTGATCAAGGAATGCATTTGTTTGACTGCAGAATAGGATTTCCTCCTTCGCCCGTGTCTCTGAGATCAAACCGTTGTGGGTTCTTTTGTATAGAGTAGTGCAGAGCCAGCCTGGTGGTTCAAACTCTTAGGATGTGCACTCTGACGTGGAGGCAAGAAGGCAAGAAGGCGGCCAGTCTTGTCTTCTGTGGCAGGCTTTAAAGCTCTCTGCTTTGTTTCTTTTGCTTTTTCCTTCTTCCAGCTCTCGGCAGAGTTCTGCTGATAACCCCTCCCCCCCAATCCCATAGCCACGTCCCTCTGGAGCTTCAGCCTTCTGGTCAACCTGCCGTGGATGGTGGCTCAGCTCCGGCTCTGCGCTCTAGTGACCCGCAGGAGGCGTGTGAGTGTGCGTGGTGGTTTGAATGTGAACTGTCCCTTCTAATCTCATGTGTTGTTGATTCTCATACTCAGTCCCCCAGCTGATGGGGCCTTTGGAAGGGGCGGGGCTTGCTGGAGGGGGGGGCCTTGAGGTTTCGTCTGTTTCCTAGCTAGCTCACTCTAGATGCTGCCTCCCAGCTGGTGCGACAGGATACCTCGCAGTCAACTTCTTGCTGATGGGACAAAACGCCTGACCTGACCAAGAGCAGCTGCTGGGAGGAAATGGTTTAGTTTGACTTGTAGTCTCTAGGGCAAGGCAGCTTCATGATAACAGAGAAAGGATGATCCTGGAACAGAGGCTGGGCATCACTTCTTGCCACAGTGCATGGAAAATAAGTAGCCAGGCTTCATTTTTCAAATTGCCACTTGCTGGCGCCCAAGCATTCAAAACACACAAGTTTGTTGGGGACATCTGATGCCATCCACTACATCCAGTGTCTTGCTCTTCTCCACTTCTATGAAATCTCCCTCCCTCCAGACTGAGCCAGAATCAACGCTCTCCTCCCATGGCCCGTTTCCAGTTGGGTATTTTATGGCAGTAAGTTGAAGGTAAGCACAGCAATAGCAAAGGTTCTCACACTCAGCGTGACTTACGGCCGTTCACAGCCTCTGGGGCCTGGCAGGGCAGTAAGTATCAAACTACTGGCCAGGTTAGGTTTCTTGTAGTTTCTCTTCTTGCTCATAGGTGCCTGTCGTCTTCCTGTGTCTCATGTGGTCTTCCTTCTGGCACCATTGGCGTCCATCTACCCTCCCTCCAAGAAGCAAGCCATAATGGATTAGGGCCCATCCTGCTGTACTGATTTTCTGGGATATTGGGTTATCTGGAAGTGTGTTCTGTGTGTGTGTTACAATTTGATCCATAACCTCAGGAAAAATAGGATGTTCAATAAACTTAACAAATGAGTAAGTGCTGGGCATGGTACCACACATGTTTAACCCCAGCACTCAGGAGGCCAAGGTCGGCAGACTCCTGTGAGTTCGAGGCCAGCCTGAGGCTACATAATGAATTTTAGCTAAGCTTGGTCTAGAGTGAGACCCTACCTCAAAACAAACCCCAAGAAACATACCAACAAAACAACAACAACAAAAAAGAGTAAGGAGGCATGAATAGCAAAAAGAAAATGAATAACTGATTTTGACAAGGACTAATAAGTCTGTGTGTGTGTGTGCAGTGTGTAACAGCTTACAGAACATGTGTTCACACTGTCTCCTTTCCCTCCTAGACTTGGACTGTGTAGTATTCTTTTTTTATCACCTCATGCAGGGAATCAAAAACAGTAGCCCCTGTGGATGACTCTCATTGGTCTTTTGGTGGTTGGTTGGGTTCTTGTGTTCTGGAAACATGATTCAGGATTAGAGCCATCCTTTCCTTAGCAGCCAGTTCTGTTGTTAGCTTTTGGAGGCAGAAGGTAAGCCCGCTGCAGGTCGTAGTCGTTGCTTCATTTATTCCTTTGTTTCCTTAGATCTGATCTGAGGCATGTGACTCCCCTCCCATTAGGGCGCACAGCTTAAAAAAAAAAAGATAGTTTATTGTTTATCCTGAATAACTTCCTGTTTCCAAAATGTCATTTACAGTTGATTTATGCAGATGCGAATCCAAATAAGGGCATTTGTTTAGCACACACAGTTTGACATGAACTTCTTTTCCTGCTCAATGACACCTGGTTTTCAGTTTGCTGCCGACAGAGGATGCATCATTGAGTTGGTTTCTTTTCTTTTTTTTTTTGTTAAGTTTTTAATTTTTATTTCTTTATTAGAAATGGGGAGGGGGAGAGAGAGTAAGGGAGTGAAAATAGGGATGCCAGGGCCTCTAGCTACTGCAAACGAACTCCAGATGCATGTGAGACACCAGCTGCATCTGGCTTACTTGGAACCTGGGGAATCGAACCTGGGTCCTTAGGCTTCACAGGCATGTGCCTTAACCACTACGCCATCTTTCCAGCCTGAGTTGGTTTCTCTTATGGTATACTTGGTAGTCTTACTCATTTGGGCCAAGTTTTATAATAACTTTTATTTTTAACTATAAATTCAGTCCATGGTCGTCTTAAAAACCACCAAGCAATTCCTTTCTAGGTACTAATCATTGTATTATGTATAAGAATGCTAAAGGTTGCCAAGAAAAACATGAGTATCCACAACACAAGTTTGAACGCATCTTTACGGGGTGCCTTGGGACCCATTTTTAGAGTATCCGTGATGTTTGACTTGTCCTTACCATGAACATAGTACATTACTGTCCATGTGGAACATTGTTTTGTGCGTTTATTTCCCACTCCCAATCACAAATACAAAGCAGGCATGGCAAGCTGATAAATACTTGATTTTGTGAAGTCAAATTAAAAAAATAATTTTTTATGAGTATGTTTACGTATTTGAAGGGGGAGAAAGAGAGAGAGAGAGATTGCCAGGGCCTCATGCAACTGCAAATGAACTCCAGATGCATGCTCCACTTTGTGCATCCGGCTTTACGTGGGTACAGGGAATCAAACTTGGGTTGTTGGGCTCTACAGGCAAGCACCTTAACGGTGAGCCATCTCTCCCGCCCAATGGCTTATTAAAATGAGATGGGAAGGGAGGACCTTCGGTAATGAAAGTTGTGTGAATGGTAAAATGACAGGGAAAAAAGATGGTGTTTGGAAAGGGTTGCCGTTGTGTTTCTCTGTAGTGACTCCTTCATAAACAGGTGCACCTATAATTGTGCATTTCAGAAGCAAAGATTGCCCTTTGAAGGAAGAGCCGACTTTGATTTGTTCCATTTGGAAGGTGATGGGGAAAAAGTCAAAGCTGATTTCAGAACCCGATCTCTTGGTGACTGGAATAGTGATCCATCTCTTTGGCTAAAAGAGGGACTTATGGAAAAGTCCCTGAAAAGATGGGACAAACCCACTAGTAGACATGGCCTGTCTTCTTTTAACTCTCTGTAATTGATATGCCCCTGTGGACATGTGTGTTCCTGGATAGTAGGCATATTTCAGTTCTTATTTGTCAGTCTATAGCCTTTACACACAGCATAACAGGAAACAAAATTCTACAATATTTGATTATTATCATGCCATTAAAAATTTTTTTTATTGACAACTTTTATACTTACATACAAAAAAACGTGAGGATATTTCCCTCCCCTGCTCCCATACCTCTTTAGAATTCCACTCTCCATCATATCCCCTCCCTCTCTCCATTAGTCTCTTTTAATTTGATGTCATCATCTTTTTCTTCTATTATGAGGATCTTGCGAAGGTGTTGCTAGGCACTGCATGGTCATGGATATCGAGGCCAATTTCTGTTTGGGCCATGTCATTTTTTTTACAAGCTGCTTTTGTATGAAAAAAGCCAGCCAAGTGTGGTTGGTACATGCTTTCAATTTCAGAACTCAGGAGGCAGAGGTAGGAGGATCACCATGAGTTTAATGCCACCCCGAGACTACGTAGAGAATTCCAGGTCAGCCTGGGCCAGAGTGAGACTCCACCTCGCAAAGCCACCCCCCAAAAAAAAAAAAAGCTGGGTTGGGTAGCTTTAATTCCCCTCTCACCTTTCATTAAATATTAGCAATTAACTCAGCTTTTCTTAGCTTGATGGATCTGAGCTTGATCAATTATCTGATAGTAATCACCAGCACCTTGATTATGACTGCGGAAGCAAACTTCCTACTTCCTCTCCATCTCTCTGCCTGGCACTGTTGATCAAGGAATGCATTTGTTTGACTGCAGAATAGGATTTCCTCCTTCGCCCCTGTCTCTGAGATCAAACCGTTGTGGGTTCTTTTGTATAGAGTAGTGCAGAGCCAGCCTGGTGGTTCAAACTCTTAAGATGTGCACTCTGACGTGGAGGCAAGAAGGCAAGAAGGCGGCCAGTCTTGTCTTCTGTGGCAGGCTTTAAAGCTCTCTGCTTTGTTTCTTTTGCTTTTTCCTTCTTCCAGCTCTCGGCAGAGTTCTGCTGATAACCCCTCCCCCCCAATCCCATAGCCACGTCCCTCTGGAGCTTCAGCCTTCTGGTCAACCTGCCGTGGATGGTGGCTCAGCTCCGGCTCTGCGCTCTAGTGACCCGCAGGAGGCGTGTGAGTGTGCGTGGTGGTTTGAATGTGAACTGTCCCTTCTAATCTCATGTGTTGTTGATTCTCATACTCAGTCCCCCAGCTGATGGGGCCTTTGGAAGGGGCGGGGCTTGCTGGAGGGGGTGGGCCTTGAGGTTTCGTCTGTTTCCTAGCTAGCTCACTCTAGATGCTGCCTCCCAGCTGGTGCGACAGGATACCTCGCAGTCAACTTCTTGCTGATGGGACAAAACGCCTGACCTGACCAAGAGCAGCTGCTGGGAGGAAATGGTTTAGTTTGACTTGTAGTCTCTAGGGCAAGGCAGCTTCATGATAACAGAGAAAGGATGATCCTGGAACAGAGGCTGGGCATCACTTCTTGCCACAGTGCATGGAAAATAAGTAGCCAGGCTTCATTTTTCAAATTGCCACTTGCTGGCGCCCAAGCATTCAAAACACACAAGTTTGTTGGGGACATCTGATGCCATCCACTACATCCAGTGTCTTGCTCTTCTCCACTTCTATGAAATCTCCCTCCTCCAGACTGAGCCAGAATCAACGCTCTCCTCCCATGGCCCGTTTCCAGTTGGGTATTTTATGGCAGTAAGTTGAAGGTAAGCACAGCAATAGCAAAGGTTCTCACACTCAGCGTGACTTACGGCCGTTCACAGCCTCTGGGGCCTGGCAGGGCAGTAAGTATCAAACTACTGGCCAGGTTAGGTTTCTTGTAGTTTCTCTTCTTGCTCATAGGTGCCTGTCGTCTTCCTGTGTCTCATGTGGTCTTCCTTCTGGCACCATTGGCGTCCATCTACCCTCCCTCCAAGAAGCAAGCCATAATGGATTAGGGCCCATCCTGCTGTACTGATTTTCTGGGATATTGGGTTATCTGGAAGTGTGTTCTGTGTGTGTGTTACAATTTGATCCATAACCTCAGGAAAAATAGGATGTTCAATAAACTTAACAAATGAGTAAGTGCTGGGCATGGTACCACACATGTTTAACCCCAGCACTCAGGAGGCCAAGGTCGGCAGACTCCTGTGAGTTCGAGGCCAGCCTGAGGCTACATAATGAATTTTAGCTAAGCTTGGTCTAGAGTGAGACCCTACCTCAAAACAAACCCCAAGAAACATACCAACAAAACAACAACAACAAAAAAAGAGTAAGGAGGCATGAATAGCAAAAAGAAAATGAATAACTGATTTTGACAAGGACTAATAAGTCTGTGTGTGTGTGTGCAGTGTGTAACAGCTTACAGAACATGTGTTCACACTGTCTCCTTTCCCTCCTAGACTTGGACTGTGTAGTATTCTTTTTTTATCACCTCATGCAGGGAATCAAAAACAGTAGCCCCTGTGGATGACTCTCATTGGTCTTTTGGTGGTTGGTTGGGTTCTTGTGTTCTGGAAACATGATTCAGGATTAGAGCCATCCTTTCCTTAGCAGCCAGTTCTGTTGTTAGCTTTTGGAGGCAGAAGGTAAGCCCGCTGCAGGTCGTAGTCGTTGCTTCATTTATTCCTTTGTTTCCTTAGATCTGATCTGAGGCATGTGACTCCCCTCCCATTAGGGCGCACAGCTTAAAAAAAAAAAGATAGTTTATTGTTTATCCTGAATAACTTCCTGTTTCCAAAATGTCATTTACAGTTGATTTATGCAGATGCGAATCCAAATAAGGGCATTTGTTTAGCACACACAGTTTGACATGAACTTCTTTTCCTGCTCAATGACACCTGGTTTTCAGTTTGCTGCCGACAGAGGATGCATCATTGAGTTGGTTTCTTTTCTTTTTTTTTTTGTTAAGTTTTTAATTTTTATTTCTTTATTAGAAATGGGGAGGGGGAGAGAGAGTAAGGGAGTGAAAATAGGGATGCCAGGGCCTCTAGCTACTGCAAACGAACTCCAGATGCATGTGAGACACCAGCTGCATCTGGCTTACTTGGAACCTGGGGAATCGAACCTGGGTCCTTAGGCTTCACAGGCATGTGCCTTAACCACTACGCCATCTTTCCAGCCTGAGTTGGTTTCTCTTATGGTATACTTGGTAGTCTTACTCATTTGGGCCAAGTTTTATAATAACTTTTATTTTTAACTATAAATTCAGTCCATGGTCGTCTTAAAAACCACCAAGCAATTCCTTTCTAGGTACTAATCATTGTATTATGTATAAGAATGCTAAAGGTTGCCAAGAAAAACATGAGTATCCACAACACAAGTTTGAACGCATCTTTACGGGGTGCCTTGGGACCCATTTTTAGAGTATCCGTGATGTTTGACTTGTCCTTACCATGAACATAGTACATTACTGTCCATGTGGAACATTGTTTTGTGCGTTTATTTCCCACTCCCAATCACAAATACAAAGCAGGCATGGCAAGCTGATAAATACTTGATTTTGTGAAGTCAAATTAAAAAAAAAATAATTTTTTTTTTTTGATTTTTCAAAGTAGGGTCTCACTCTAGCTCAGGCTGACCTGGAATTGACTATGTAGTCTCTGGGTGACCTTGAACTCACGGCGATCCTCCTACCTCTGCCTCTTGAATGCTGGGATTAAAGGCGTGTGCCACCATGCCCAGCTTTGCAAATGAGTTTGGGACGCATGCGCCACCTTGTGTATCTGGCTTATGCGGGTACTGGGGAATCAAACCTGGGTCCTTAGGCTTCACAGGCAAACACATTCACTGCTAAGCCATCTCTCCAGCCCCCCTTTTAAAATATTTATTAAAGAAAGAGAGACAGGGAAGGAGGGAGGGAGGAGTGTACGGGCACGCCAGGGTCTCTAGCCACTACAAGCAGACTCCAGATGCATGTACTACTTTGCAGCAGGCTCTATGTGGTATTGGAGATTTGAACCTGGGTCGTTAGGTTTTGCAGGCAAGTGCCTTAACCACTGAGCCATCTCTCCAGCCTTCAAATGTTATTTTTTTAGTCAACAGGAATGCTGCTGATGCAAAGTAGCAGAGATGACACGTGCAACTGTTTGACAGCATTAAAGACTGAGTCTTGCTAACCTGTTGTCTCTTTCACTAGGTATCAATGACCAAGGATTGTACAGAGTTGTGGGGGTGAGTTCAAAGGTCCAGAGACTTCTGAGTATGTTGATGGGTATGCCTCTTTCATCATTTTTCCATGCATTAATTGTTAATGTTCGTTGATGTCCCAGCTTGATCATTCATAGTAACCTACAGTGTACTTACACATCCACCCTTTCCCTGTACATCTGGCAGCTGACTCAGAGATGCATCAGTATCTGTCTGAGCTTAGATTATCTTTCTCCCCTTGAGTTAAGACAAGAAGGCAGAAGCAACGCCGGTCATGGGCGACTGTCTTCCACCGCTTGTCTCAGAGCAGAGTAGCAGTCAGGCCTCTGATTTGCACAGTATCCAAATTGCCCGTCCAGAGTCTTGACAGTACATTTGGCTGAACAAGACCACTGGGACTCGCTCATTTTTATGAAGCTTCCAGAATTGTCATTTGACAGTGAGGGCTCCATTCTCGGGGATTCATTGGTATGCACCGTGGCTCGTTTGTAGCTCACACCAGGCTCCTCTCCAGAACCATGCACGCCCCATCTGTGCCGATAACACAGTGTTCCTTGGCACTGCGCTAGAGGAAGCCAGAAAGGGAATTCATTTCATTACCCCAGACATTCTGGGAATGACAAAGCGCTTTTGCATTACACGCTGCTGTTCAGTGTGGTGCCTCCTGTAAGATGCTCAGATACTCTGCTGCCTCTGCCCCCCACCCCCGCCCAGCAGGCTGCCCCTTGAGAAGTGATCATAACTCATGAGCCTTGAGGGCCTTGCTATCCAGCCAATCTGTCATTCTGACCTTTTAATTTATCTGATATCTTACTTTAATTAATCAGTACCCACAGTGCCCTCAGGTGTGCTGGGAATGCATTTCAACCTGTTTGCAGGAAAGCACGGGGGCAACAGCTCCTCTTTAGAAAATGCAAGGTACAACAGAGCAGCCTGACATGTTACAGAAAGCACCTCTTGTTTGGTTGTGTTTGAATTAAGGATTTCATAAGTAAAGCAACAGCCTTTTTTTTTTTTTTTAAGAAAAAGCTCTGAACCACAGGAAAAATTGCCCGTCACCAGTTGGAGAGCCTTGTTAAGATCCATTTGCTTTCATGAGCTGTTTTCATTTTCTCCCCCTCTGGTTTAACTTGGGTGTGCAGTTCGGGCAGACAGATTTTTCCTCTCTACCACAAGCGGGACTCCAAATTAAATAGTCAGGTTGCCAATGGTTCAGTAGCAGCTGGAAGAGTTTAATGGGATAAAAGCATCTGCTTTTACTTAATTTTAAAATTAGAAACACTTCTCTCATTTCCAACATGGTGTTACAATGATTAGGACTGGAAGGCTGTGTGGGTATGAGAATAGGAGATTTGGGGGGGGGGAGGAGGGACTAAAAGACACGTTTTTGGTGATCATTTGGCTAAAAGGATCCTGATCTTATTTTGATCACTTTCTTGTTCATGCTTAAGATGAGGGTCTTTCCGTGGTCACCCCAAAGTGTTCAACTGTCTCAAAATATGTTCTTAATCTTGCAAAGTTCTCCAAGCCAGCATTCGTTGACTTTTCATGGTAGTTTTCTCTGCACATGGGAAAAGTCCCCAGGCAGCCTTAACTTACAAGGCCATTTAAATATCCAAGTCCTCAAAAATTCATGACCTGGAAAACCATGTATACTTTGAGTATCAGAGTAGAGAAGTCCAGAAACAAGTATGTTACAACTTGATTTCAAGTTACTGGCAAGTGACACTGGTGTAGTTTCAGCAATAGTCTGCAAACAGAGGAAGTTAGAGAAAGGGGGTGGAAGGTACTGACATGTTATCTCCTCATCCAATAATTTATTGAGAGGGGCTGTGTGATGTAAGCTTGTTGGCACTCCTTAGTTATCAGTATCAGTATGAATTTAAGATTGACAGTCAATGCAGACCTTACTGGCCGATGAAGTAATTTCATTCACAATTTTGAGATTCTTTAAGGTATTTTCTTTGCATCCTAGTTAAGAATACCAAAGTGAAATAATATTTCTAAAAAAGGCACTTCTGAGTTTTAAATAATCACGTGTATATTATCCCATAGATAGTCTTTACTCTGATTTTTCCTGTTGTAAGGTTACACATCAGAGATAAGAAAAGGAGAGACGAGGAGAGAGAGTGGGAGAGAAATGAGAGCGTGTGCCAAATGATTAAGTTTTCTTTTTAAAATCAATGTCTTTTGTTACTGAAAGTAATATTTCCATCTCAGATTCAATTTTTTTCAAAGTGCATTTTATAGATAATTTCATTTTCATTGTAAAAAAAATAAAAAACTAACCTGGTTTTTAAGGGGTGAGAAAAAGTTCCAAGCTGTTTTATGTTTTTAGAGGAAGGTTGCCTTTGCTTGAGTCTTGTTCTTAAGATTTTAAAAGAAAGAAAGAAAGAAAGAAAAAGAAAGAAAGAAAGAAAGAAAGAAAGAGATGGCCATTTTTACATGAACTGTATTTTCTGCTACAGTGTTGTTTAGATACTGGTGTGTAAGTTTGTAGCGATGCCTGGAGCAAGCAAGCATGCTTCGTCTCTCCACATGTTCTCCTCACCGTGTCCTTTTACAGTGTCCCCTGCCCATTGAACATTCAAATAGAGAAAATAGTTTCTTTCCCTTACCGACTCCTCCCTTCTCACCCTCCTCCTCCTCCCTGTCTTCCTCCTCAACTTCTCCCCCTCCTTCCCCTCTATTAAGCGCTATCATCTTACTCCTGCCCTTGCATATGCTGGTAGGAAATGGCTGTTGTCCATGGGAGCTTCTTTCTCTCTCTGTTTTTTTTTTAAATATATTTTATTATTTATTTATTTGAGAGAGAGAGAGATACAGAAATAGGCAGGTAGAGAGAGAGAGAGAGAGAGAGAATGGGTGCGCCAGGGCCTCCAGCCACTGCAAACGAACTCCAGATGCATGCACCCCCTTGTGCATCTGGCTTACGTGGGTCCTGGAGAATCGAGCCTCGAACCGGGTTCCTTAGGCTTCATAGGCAAGCGTTTAACCGCTAAGCCATCTCTCCAGCCCCTCTCTTTGGTTTTTTTGAGGTAGGGTGTCACTTTAGCCCAGGCTGATCTGGACTTCACTCTGTAGTCTCAGGTGGCCTTGGACTCTAGGTGATCCTCCTACCTCTGCCTTCCAAGTGCTGGGATAAAGGCATGTGATTTTTAAAATCACATGTGAGCTTTAATATATGAACATACTGCAAATTGGCCATATTTCTACTGTTTTTTTTTAAATGGTGTGCGCCAACATGCTTGTCTTCTAAAAATTTATTTGAGAAAGAGAGAGAGGGAGAATGTATAAGCCAGGGCCTCCAGCCACTGCAGATGAACTCCAGATGCATGCGTAACCGTGTGCATCTGGTGTACATGGGTACTGGGGATCGGGGATCGAACCAGGGTCCTTAGGCTTTGCAGGCAAGTGCCTTAACCACAAAACCATCTCTCCAGCCCTGATTTTTAGAAAATGAAAACAACAGCATTTTACTTTAAAAAATATGACTTCGTTCATTTAATAAGACAACTTCGTCACATAGATTGTGGGGGAGGGGAGCGTGAACAAATTATATACCTTGAAAAATTAGTGAGTTGTGACTATAAAGCACATTTGCCCGAACCCTGTAGTCATTATGCTGCTTGAAGTACGTGAAAGTTTGCTTAGCGCCATGTTGAGTAGGTTGTCAACTGTTGCCTAAAAAATATCACTTTGCCATTAGGGTGAAGTGCGCATTTCTGGTTCTGAAGAAATGACCAGTGCTTATGCAGCTAAGAGACATGAGTACACCAATAAGAAGCGTGTTCTTGGTTTCTGTGCTTCTGGTGGTGGTAGGTCAGAAAGGAAGCACCATTTTTCCTCACTTGGAGGAACACTGCAGATACCATTTTTTTGTTTGTTTATTATTTGAGAGTGACAGAGAGAGAAAGAGGCAGGTAGATAGAGAATGGGTATGCCAGGGCCTCCAGCCACTGCAAATGAACTCCAGATGCATGCATCACCTTGTGCATCTGGCTTACGTGGATCCTGGGGAATTGAGCCTCGAATCAGGGTCCTTAAGCTTCACGGGCAAGTCCTTAACTGCTAAGCCTCCTCTCCAGGCCTCCAGACACAATTTTAAGGGTAATCCTAAGGAAGTTATTGATGTGTCTTAATCTAGCCTCTCTGATGGTACAGGGCTGCTAGGGATGACTGCGCTATTGGAAAACAAAATAGAGGATTAGTAACATCGAGACACAGTCATTAGCTTCTGACGTGACAGCTGCTTTTTATCTCATGAACTTAGGAGGATAGCTTTGTTTTTCCATGGAAAGAATACACATCTCAAAATACGGACCCATAATTGGTAGAAAGCTGGAAACACAAGAGTTCCTTTAGAAGCTCTTTGGATTGTAAAATGGTGATTCGCTGGTAGCAACTTGATTGAAAATGTTATCTGACTTGTATGTTAAAATGGGACTTAAATAATTGATTTAATGAGAGTCAGAATATTCAGTTACAGAAGTAATTGGTTGGCAAAGCCGTTAGAACAGAATTATTTAGTTCCAGTCATAAAGGATTGCATCTTTAATCAGGGTGCTTAATTTGATTTCGTGACTGTATCTCTGGCTTGTCTGACAGCCTCAGTAACAAATGAGTTCTGAATTTGAGGAACTGATCAAAATGTAATCAGTGTCAATTGCCATTGTTGTAGTTTATTGCATATTGCTGTCAGTTGCAGTAATCAAGAAATGCTGGAATGCTTAAAGAGTCTCCAGACCTTTGAGTAATGGACTTCGTGTGTGTGATATTATGGCTGCAAAGCAACCATCACTTCTTGTTTTATTTTGGGAAAGTTTGAGCCCTGCATTGAGTTACCATGCCTTCTTCGTCATGCCCAAAACTAAAACTTGACAGGCACTGTGCATGACTTCATGTGATGGTTCCATTTTGACGGCCTTTTCTTTTCAGTGCTTTTAAGAAGTAAATACTACCAAGATGTTTTCTTCCTTGGGTACGGCAGTGCAGTGTAAAGGAAGGAGAACAGAATATGGAGACAACTAGGTTCTTTTGTAAGGGGTGGGGGCTTTCTTGAAGACGTTATTCTACAGTGTAGAAAGCTAGGCAGCTTTAGAGTGATGGCTTGACCTCCCCCTTTTTTTTTTTTTTTTTTTTTTTGCAACCTACTCACTGTCTATTTCCTATGGGAAGGGATGTGCCCCTGAATGTGCCTGCCTTTCAGTGGTTTGGCTGTGGCACTAAGCTGCTCAGGTTAATAATGTACAGAAATCTGCCTGTGTTCTGAACACTTGACTTGGAGGATCATTTCCTGTGATCTGACGCTCAGATAGTTTTTGGACTCTGTAGCTTGAGATGGCTTGCTGGTCCAGGCCAGTGCAGGCAGTGGAGCCTAGCTTTGAGATAGCCATGTCACCAGCCACAGTGGATATGGTGGCCCCCGGGGGACCCGTGTGGCACTAGACTCAGACTTTGCCCCCTTCCCTAGCACGCTTTTATTTTTACTCAAACTGAATTAATATTCATTCTCACTCTCTCTCCCCCTCCCCCCCCACTTCCTCTCCCCTACTTCCTCTGTTCCTCTGCCTCCCCTTTCTTCTTCCTTTCTAGCAATGTAAAACAACATTTAGAAGCAACATACTTTCTGGTCAGAGAAAGCTAGTTTAGTTTAGAATAAATGCCAGAGGTGATAAGGAAGCATCCAGCAACTTTTCTGGATGAAGATGAAGACTGTAGTGTCAATGTGAAGGTGACCCATAAATGATTTTTCCCCTTAAGTACTCTTTTTTTTTTTTACTATATTAATCACATTTATTTTTCACTGATATAAAGAAAAAATGAAACATATTAATGAACAATATAATGTTTTGATAACTGTGTAAGTTGCATAATGTGTTTTTTTCTAATGTTTATTTTTATTCATGTGTGTGGTGGTATGCTCATGTGTATGCGTGTGTGTGTGTGCATGTGGAGGCCAAAGGGCAAGCTTGGGTGGGTGCTATTCTCAAGAAAGCTCCTTTCCTCTCCTCTCTGTCCTCCCACCTCTGTCCTCCCCTTTCCCCTCCCTCCCTCCCTCCCAGTGCTTCTCCTATAATAATGCCACTGATAGCAGTGGTGCCACCTGGGACAATGCCATCTGCTCTAAGCCACAGCTGATGATGTCAGCGACACTGGCTTTGTGTGACCTGCACTCGTGGGTATTGGGGCACTGTGCTATGTCGAGCCCTCCCTCACTCCTGGCCCACACCTGTTACTCTTTTGCTTTGAGCTCTCCTGTTGACTTTCTGAAGTGCCACACATGTCTGGTAACACAACATAGCTTATGCGATTATAAAGAAATTGTATACCATGTTTTCTATAGGGAACATTAGGATAAATTTTTCGTTATCTTTCTACTTTAAAAACTGGAAGCTTTGTGAGCTAGTGAGGAGGTGCTTTGAATGGTCAAGAGTTTAACTGTATTAAAAAAATTTTTTTTTTGTGCTTGTTCACTAGATGTAAAAACATGCAGTGAGCTGGACCTGGAGAACTCTGTCGATTGGGAAGTGAAGACGATAACAAGTGCCCTGAAACAGTATTTGAGGTGCGCTTCTCTTGGGTTTGGTTGTCACAGTTGCCGGAGGAGGTGTTACTGGTGTCTGCTATACAGATGACGGGGGTGGGCTGCTCCATACTGTGCAATGCATAGGCCAGCCCTTGTGTCCCTCCAAGAACACTGGCCTACGGTGTCAGTAATGTTGAAGTTGAGAAAGCCTATATTAGATGGACGAGGGAAAGAGTGGGTGGGAACAAAAGTATAATGGCCGCGATGGGGAACTTGATGAGCAGAGAATTCTGCAACTCTGTCAGGCGCGCTTGGTTCCATTGCGCCATAGAATGAACTCCAGTCTACTGCAGGTAAATGAATGGACTGAGACGACTGACTTATTTCTTGGTGGAAAAAGAAGGGTAACAATGGACTTGTTTGGTAGTAAATGGTGTGCTTTGTGGCTCGGATCCTTCCCCTGATCGGAAAGAGTAAGTCGGTAAACCCTATGCTCTCTCTATTCAGAACGTATCCTTCTCTTTTGGATCAGATTATTTCCTTCTTGCTGCCCGTCTTTTTGCTTTTCCTGCTTGCTTCCCTCACTGTGTTCTGTTGAATTCCACTTTAAATCAGACGTTGCCCACGGAAGGCATTATGCGATGCTGTTATGTAACGTGGCTCCTAACGGTGCGTGCATTCTGCTTAAGTGTGATTGTCGCGGGATGGCAAGATGCTTTGGGAAAAGTTAGGTGTTGCTCATCTTTTCTCCTGTGCTATGTTTAGCAACGGGAAGCGCGGCACTTAGATTTAGTTGATACTTCCTCTGGTTAACTGGCTAATGGGAGAACATGGAGTTACTGTCCATCTCCACGATGCCCTTGGTTGTGTAAGTCCGAGACTGTATTCTGATGGTAAACAAGAAATCTGGAGTCAGCCAGCGGGCCAGGGCTAGAATGCCAGCTCGGCCACTCCAGGCACCAGAGCATGGAACGGAGCCACAGTGTTTTCCATCAAATTCCTCTTGCCCTTGAGTTCTTTTTCCTGCATATTCCCAGCCACTCTATTGGATGGACACCTGAGGGTGGAGGAGAGAATCAACCAAAGCATTAAGCCGAAATAGAAGGCAAACCCTCCAGGTCTTGGAGAAGGAACAATGCACGTGGCATCTCCCCACCTTTTTGTATTTCTTCTGACTCGAGGAAATTGTTTTTTTATTTTTTTACTTCTCATGTTTCAGAGGCCCGAGTGCCAGCCTTGTAGATTTCTTCCTAGGCAGACCATACTTGTAATTTCCAGCAATGCGTTCATACCAACAGTTTCCCATTTTGAGGTGACAAATAAGCTGTCTTGTGATGTTTTTAGTAAAGTGATTTTTACCTGGAGGAAACTTACTTTAAGTCTGGAAATTGGAAAGGGGTTTTTTTTTTTTTTTTTTTTTAAGGAAAGGAAATGCCAACTTGGGTAAATATTATGATTTATATCCCCCCAACAGATTCCAATGGGTGGCAGAGAGAGGTGGCTTAAATACATGTTGGGTGGGAGGCTGAGAGATGCAGCGACTCAGTATAATAAATGATGTCATTTTTTATTACCACTTCGCTAACATTAACACAATTTATTTTTTGAGCTGCACTACCAGCTAGACATATGGCAGGGATATAAGTAGCTGGTAGGAGATATTTAGAGACAAATTCAGGTTTATTGAAAAACAAAGGCCCTGAGGTTTCTCTGAAGGTTCTTGTTTCCCTGTCTTTTTGAGTCAGCAGCCCCTCGCTTTCCTTCCCTGAAATGGATTACCATCTTCCTTTGCTACTTGTCCATTAAAAAAAAAAAATTATATATTTGAGAGAGAGAAAGTAGGGGGAAAGAGAATGTATATCGGTGCACCAGGGCCTCTAGCCACTGCAAACAAACTCCAGACGCATGTGTCACCTTGTATATCTGGCTTATGTGGGTCCTGGGGAATCAAACCTGGGTCCTTGGGCTTTGCAAGCAAGCACCTTAACTGCCAAGCCATCTTTCCAGTTCTTGTCCATTTTTTTGAAACAGAAACCCTAATGATATTAATATTTCTGATCGGTCTTTCTTCTGGTCTAGGAAGTCATGTCATGGACTCGTTTTTCTGGAAGGAGAAGTGAGGGAAGGGAGAGGATGGAGAGAGGCAGTAAGAGGACCTGTTCATTGTTCGAACTCGGTGATCCTCCTACCTCTGCCTCCCAGCCTTTCCGATCGAGTGAGATCAGCACTACTCCACGGCCATAGATGATATAAATATTTACAGGGCAGTTTGAGTACAACATACCCATTTAGTCAAATGATAGTAGCTTCCCCTCTGGGGTCTAGGACCTTCTCAGCTATAGGATTTTAACTAGCTTCTCAAATGCTTTTCAAAAGTGCGTGCTTTTATTTGTTTGGACAGAACATTTCACATTAACTACATTAGTATGTGTAAGTCTTACACGTAAAGCCAGATGTTCCAACATACTTTCCAGGATTAGATATGAAATACTGTGTGCTTAAATGTGATGGGAATTTGGGGATGCGTAGGCATTGGTGGTGTCTGGTACAAATAGTAGTTAATAGAGTGATGGATTTGATTGATGGGTCTTTTATAAAGGCATTCCCTGGGGAAGTTTTATCCATTAAGAAATGCACAACCAGTTTGACACTGTTTTATAAACAAGCTCAGAAGTGATTTTTCTTTTTTTTTTTTTGGATTCATTTGCTGTAACCAATTTGACATTCACGTTTCATAAATAAACTCTGAAGTGCTGCGTTTGGTAATTCAGAGCTCTTTATTTATTATTTTTTTTCTGCAGGAGTCTTCCAGAGCCGCTCATGACCTATGAGTTACATGGAGACTTCATCGTTCCAGCCAGTAAGTATATGCACTATCAATTTGTGGCTGATAGTGTGTACACACTAAAAATTCCTACATGAAAAATTTAATGTAATATCATCTGTGTTAAAACTAGAAATCACTTTAAAGGGTGGTTGCTTCCAAAAAAGGAATAGTGTATCCATTCACTCACTCGCTTATGAACATCAGTCACCACCCCTGGTTTGTCCTTCACTGGTAGAGTCTGGTTCTGCAGGTGGCATTAGGGCACATACGCCCCTCATTACATTGTAGAGTATGGAGCAGAGACATAAACAGAAAGCTACAGGAATAGAACAGTACGTAACTTGCAGGAGGTGGCAGACATTCGTGGGTTGGATGGTCATGGATTCACTTAGATGTTTAGATGAAACCTTACACACAGAAGGAATAGTGTGAGATAATAGTGCCAGAAGCTCAAACAATATTTGCTAATGAATTATCTATGACAAATGTTAAATGAAAAGACTCGTAGTTGGTGGAATTGTAACTTGTGATTAGGCTTTTAAAAATTTATTATTTTTTTGTGAGTCATACCCACTCAGAGCTTTGTTTTCTATTGCATAGCTCATGTGTCTTTAAAAAATATATTATTCTCTTTTTTCGAGGTAAGGTCTCATTCTAGCTCTGGCTGACTTGGAACTCACTCTGTAACCCCAGGTTGGCCTCAAACTCATGGCGATCCGCCTGCCTGCCACCATGCCTGACTTATATGTCTTGTTTTATTTTGTACATGCTGCTTAATCATCTAGTTTCTGACATGTCTGGTAATGAATAGTTCAGGAAGTTGAGGTTGAGACAGGTTGAGTTACAGGGAACCTTCCTTTTCATTTATTCGAGAGCAAGAGAAAGAGGCAGAGAGGGGGGATGGGCTCACCAGGGCCTTCAGCCACTGCAAATGAACTCCAGGCGCATGCGCCCCCTTGTGTGCACGTGCGACATTGTGCGCTTGTGTCATTGTGTGTCTGGCTTACGTGGGACCTGGAGTTTCAAATGTGAGTTCTTAGGCGTTGCAGCTGAGCACCTTAACAGTCCCAGAACCTGCTTTAGAATTCAGAATCCCAGCCTCGCTGGCTGGACCCTGCCATATTGGTTTTTGCAGGTGTGTTAACAGTAGCTGAACATGGGTTTTCATTTCCTTTCATCCCACCTCCCCTGGGATGCATTCCATAGTTTAATCTGTTTTAAAACAAACAAAAAACTTAGAGCAGTCCCCTTGATCTTGTGTCACTGCTGCCCGAACATGGCTCTTAGCGTTACCACCTTGTGATGTCTCAGCTCAGCCAGGTGTACTAGACAAGGTGACTAGTATGTTGCAGAAGAAACTGTGTAGGTTGCATTACACTATGCATGTAAGATAAGCTTTCAGAAAACACAGATGCAGTTACATTCATTCCTGTTTTCTTCACATGGAAGAAGAGGAGTTTTTTGGAGGGAAAAAAAAAAAGAATTGGAAAGATCAAGGAATTGGGAGAAAGTTTTCTTGGCAAAAACTCAAGCAGATGCTTAGTTGTTTTGATTTCTTCCCTGTGGCATTTCTGGCAAACAAGGGAGAGAGAAATAAACTTAGTTGGAGGACAATTGTTTCATGTTGTTTGCCTCGGAGACTGGAAAAAGCTGAAGAGTGTGCCAGCATGCCTCGAGAACCCTTGGGGACATGGAGAAAGATAGAGCGATTATGGAATAAGATTTTAAATTACCGGGAGCTCGTGTTGCATGTGTAATCACCATGCGTAACTAAAAGCACAGTGTTGGAAATCCTAAAATCAACATCTTTCACCAGATGAGGAAGTTCCTACGTCCCAGGAGGTCTCGAAGCCCGTGGTGATGGGGTTTGTTGAAGGTGTATTTGAACGATACGGTGCATAGAAGTGAATAGATACGAAAGACAACCATCACCTGTCTGATTAGTACCCTGAATTCTGTTTCCTGACCTCCTGGCCATGCTACCTGAGTCCCCGATGACCTGAATAGCAGGATTGTTGTCAAGGAACAGTGTATTATGTAGCTATTATAACTATAGGCATGAATTCGCACCTACGTGCAGCTGTGGTTGGACTGAGACCTGTAGTAACCTCATTTATTGGGACCAACTACATGGACTAAGTGGGTTCATTTTGGGGTCCAGTGTTTGGGCTCTTTATTTTCTCTCTTGTGATCTCTACTCACTGCCTTTCAGGAAAAAAGGACTGTGAGAACGGGTCCCCTAACACTTGGCATGTGCACTTGAAGCATTGAGTAAACGGTTACAGAAATCCGATGGCTAAACATGTTCTCCCCTTCGGAATGTTGTTGGCGAATTGATATTGTGGTTGAGCTATCGTTTTCCATTAAAGAAAAAAATGGCCTGGCTAACCTTGTTTTGCTGAATCGGCTGCTTGCTGAGCTGCCTGCTGAAATTACCCAGCAACGCCAGCGTTTGTTGCTGCCTCTTAGACCAACATGCAAACTGGATTTTGACTCTCTTCTGCCATGTGCGGTGGTTTGCATCTGCTCTGTGGTGTTAGGACTGCCTTCCACCCTTCTGCTGAGATGTCTGAAGACTTCTCCCGAGCTTCATTTTCTTTCATCACTGTCTTTCCTGTAGTCTTCTACTGAGAACTTAGGATGATTTTTTTCCCCAGGTTCATGGTGGAAAAATATGAACTTGATTGCTGTGTTGTCACACCAAAAGCAGTGTTTCTAAAATTTCATTTATTTATGGGGGGGCGGGGAATGGGCAAATCAGGGCCTTTAGCTACTGCAAACTCCAGATGCATGTTCATCTGGTTTTACGTGGGTGCTGGGGAATCTAACCCGAGTCATTAGGCTTTGCAGGCAAGTACCTTAACTGCTGAGCCATCCCCTCCAGCCACAAAACACAGTTTTTACTTTTATTTTTTGTTACTGTTGCTTGTTCTTAAAAAAAAAAAAAATCAACTTGCTGATTTAATGTCCAGTATTGGATGCGTTGGAAACATTTTGTTTAAATTTCAGGAATTAAAAAGTGTTCAACACTGTAAGAGCTGAGTTCCTTAAAGTTACTAGAAAGAATTAAAAACCGTCTATCCCTTAGAGATTCTGAGATTGCTTTGGGGGTAGGTGTCCATGAAATAAACACGTCATTTACTCAATCTGTGATGTATTGCCAAAGAGGTGTCTGCTTAATGGAAAGTTGGTAGCTGTCTTTGTGGAAGCCTTCCTGCATGTCTACCTGTGGAAGGCTGGTAGGCAGCCACGTGGAAGCCTTCCTAGGTGAAGCGTGCTGTCTTTGATAGTGTTATCATCCACACGTTGTAGGCTCAGACTCCTTGATATATCACAGGTAAGCATGCTAGAGGGCGGGGCTCACGTTGAACTCATCATGATATTGACAAATGTAGGCGCCTGGAGTTGGATCCTTGGAACCATCTCTGAACTGTTGCTCCAGCTTGAATGCTTGCCCTTCCATAGTCTGTATGTTTGCTTTCTGTAGTCAAGTTCCCTGCGAAGCACAGTGAGTGAGTTCTTCAGTCAGTTTTTGGCAGGGAGAAGAGGGGGCATTTTGTACACAATCTTGAGTCATTTCCAAGAAACACCAGTGCATGGCGTGTGCATGACTAGAATGTTCCATCCATGCTGGTAACCCTGCAAGGAACGAGGTAACTCATGTCAGAACGTTTTGGCGGAGTGGGAGGGCGGCTTAAAATTACGCTGTGGTAGCCATATGGAAGTATGTGTTGGTAGGATGCTCCCATTAATGTAAATCATGCTTGATGAGGACGGGTTCAGAACGCTTGGAGCTACAGGAACTGGACGTGTATGGACACAGGTCTCCCTCAGCCTTGTGTGTTCCTCTCACAGTAGCTTGGGACCCCAACGTGACTTGATGCGTGGTGACTGAAGCCAGTGTGTTCTCTGGAATGCGCCTGCATATGCCTGCCTTACGTGGCAGTCATATTGGCATATGCCATTACATATGAAGGTAATTGAGCACAGGGTTTGATCCTGACACTGTCTGTGGTGAGCTCCAGTGGGCTTGGCCATACCGCTGGCTTCTGGGTTAGTGGACATGGCATCCTGGGCACGTGGAGATTAACATATGTTGAATGTTAATCTATGGCTTCACAATGAGGTATTTTCTGTTAACCAGATCTGAAGTTTCCTGCTATATTTCAGGAATTTGGTGTATGTTTAATTCAGTATCTTAGGCTTAAAATTTTTCTGTCAACCCATCAGTGAAAAGATAACAAAACTGCACTGCATAGATGGCTTAGCGGTTAAGGCACCTGCCTGCGAAGCCTAAGAACTCCCATTCAAATCTCCATGTCCTACATTTAGCCAGACGCAAAAGTGACACAAGTGCACAAGGGGGCGCCCACTTCTGGAGTTCATTCACAGCAGCTGAGAGGTCCTGGCATGCCCATTCTCTCTCTGTCACTTCCTCTCTCTCTCTCAAATTAAAAAAAAAAAAATAACAACAAAGATCATGTAAGCAACTAAAGATGACTTATTTTAGAACACTGTGGGGAGACCACTTAAAGTTACGATGTGGTAGCCATATGGAAGTAGGGAGCTCCATTAATGTAAACAGAACAAGGAGTATCATATTAAAGTCCTTATATTTTTCCTTTCTGTTGTTGTTAGAAAAAGCTGACTTGGGGAAAATTTGAAATTTCAAGTGTTAGAGTGGACTAGTGGGAGAGGGACTCGAGACCCAGAGTGGAAGGGTCTACTCTACTTTTCAAATGTCTTTCACTGTTTTTTTTTTGAGGTGAAGAACACTGTCCCAGAGGATGGGAAACTTTTAATTCCCTCGCTTGTGTTTCGGGGTAAATAATGAGCCCCGAATTTTCAGCTGTTTTCATTGGAGAAGGATGATGATTAATGCCACTTTGGACCCCTCAATTGGAAATAGTTTTTCAGCACACACTTGTCAACGTTCTGACTAAATAGTGACTCTGGGCATGATTATCCTTTGCTTCCTTAGGAGTTTTTGACTCCCTCCCCACAGGGCTTTAATTTAACTTATTTTTATTTTTCCTTTTTTTCGGAGGTAGGGTCTCACTCTAGCCCAGGCTGACCTGGAACTCACTATGTAGTCTCAGGGTGGCCTCGAACTCTTGGCGATCCTCCTACCTTTGCCTCCCAAGAGCTGGGATTAAAGGCGTGTGCCACTGTGCCCAGCTAATTTTCTTTTTTTAAAGCTACCAATTGAAATGAAGCTTTGTTGCTTATCTCCAAAATTGAGGAGTATCTTGCATTTCTCTTAGATTTAGACCTGGCTTATATTTTGTCTCTGCCTTAAGGCAGTCGGCCTCTGGGTTCCTGTGGTAAATTTAGGATTTATCTGAAAGGTTTTTTTTTCTTTTTTGTTAGGTAATGAGTTGTAATTTTGTAATGTTCATGCCAGGGCCTTAGCCGCTGCAAATGAACTTCACATGTGTGCCCTTGTGTGCCATTGCATGCTTGCGCCACTTTGCATATTGCTACCTGGGACCTGGAGATTTGAACATGAGGTCTCAGGCTTTGCAGGCAAGTGCCTTAACTGCTGAGCCATCTCTCCAGCCTGAGTTGTGATTTTTTTAAATTTGAGTTTTCATTAAAATTTTTGTTTATTTATTTATTTGAGAGTGACAAAGAGGCAGAGAGAGAGAGAGAGAGAGAGAGAGAAAGGGGGGTGCACCAGGCCTCCAGCCACTGTGAACGAACTCCAGATGCATGCACCACCTTGTGTATCTGGCTTACTTGGGTTCTGTGGAATTGAACCTGGGTCCTTTGGCTTTGTGGGAAAATGCCTTAACTGCTAAGCCATCTCTCCAGCCCCCCATTTTTTAAAAAAATTATTTTTATTTGAGAATTTTTTTTTTTTTTTTTTTTTTTTTTTTTTTTTTTTTGGTTTTTCGAGGTAGGGTCTCACTCTAGCTCAGGCTGACCTGGAATTCACTCCGTATTCTCAGGGTGGCCTTGAACTCATGGCGATCCTCCTACCTCTGCCTCCCGAGTGCTGGGATTAAAAGTGTGTGCCACCATGCCCGGCTAAGAACATTTTTTTATTGAGAACTCTGTTGTATGGAACATATTGCATATTGTTCATATGCCCATCACAGTTTCCTCATGTATGTTTCTTTCCACTCCTACCCCACTGAGATCTCTCCTCACTGGGGTTATCGGTGATCACGGTGGGGTCATGAATTCACTGATGGGTCTCGGGGTCGGAGGCAATGCCTCAGAGTGTAGTTCCCCACCCTGTGGCTTTTATAGTCTTGCATCTCCTCTGCAACAATGTCCTCTATGTCTTGGAGGGCGTTTTATAAGTACCCTTCCATTTTTCTGCTTTAATGAGTTAGGAGTTTCCTTAGGAAGATGTGATTTATTTATTTACATTATTTGCATACAGAGGCATAGAGGAGAGAGACAGAATGGGAACTCCAGGGCCTCCAGCTGTGGCAAATGAACTCCAGATGGCATGAACCACTTGGTGCATCTGGCTTTTACATGGGTACTGGGGAATCGAACCCAGGTCGTTAGGCTCTACAGGTCTCTGCTGAGCCATCTCTCTAGACTGAAGATATGGTATTGTGTGTGGGGGGGTGTGTGGTTTATCTTGTACCTTGTAATTTTTTTTCCCGTTTGTTTCCTTCTCGTGAGCAATCTGAAATCCCCTTGCGCAATCTCGGACACTGTCCTTAGGGATGTAAACTGCAGCCTGCCCTTCCCTTAATGCCGTGGGCTCTTCTTGATAGAGTCAAGTCACCTGTTTACACATTTCATTATAAGCCAAGGGAGGAAAATGGGGGGATTAAATTTCAAGCTGCTGGCTTACTCCAGGGTGAGATCTATAATGAAAATTTTAGTTTAGCGAGCTTGTCGAAATGCAACATACATGTGCACAATACATAATTAATGCATTGTCACAAAGTGGAGGTAGGCACACGATCCACCCACGTGTCACGAAATCACAGAGCTTCAGGAGTCTTTTCACACACTGTATAGTCACCATTTACCTTTAGGAAGTGTGTTCACGCTCCAGGTTTCCAACACCACAGGCCAGGGCTTCTGTGTTTGCCCTTTCTGTACGTGTATGTAGATGGAAATGTTCCACTGGGTCTGCCTTCTCTTACTGTCTCAGTGAGACTGACACATCCATGTGGGTGATGCGGAAAGTCTGTTCAGTCACATCCTTCCATGCGATGAATGAAGCATTGATGCGTATTCTTCTGTTAGTGACCCCTGGGGTTTCCTGTCCATGGCTAGATTCTAGGATGTGTCTTTTGCACATATAAACATGTTCCTCCTTGTTATATACCTGTGAGCAGAATTATGGGATTGTGTAGAGTATGTGTCTGGTATCTAAATCTTAATAAGCACTTCTCTGGAATGGTTTATAACCATTGAATTATCCCATCTATAGCCAGGGTTGTGGCCCCTGTGGAAAACATGAGGCCCTGGCTTCTTAGTCCCTACTCTAAAAAGGAGAAAAAGAAAACTTCCACATAGCTGGTTGTTGCACTTAATCTTTTCGTGGCTGGGACAAAAGACTTGACCATAAACAACTTGTGTGAGAAAAGTTTTTTTAAAAATATTTGTTTGGGAGGGGGAGAGGAGAGAGGAGAGAGAGAGATTGGTGCAGATGTAGGTGGGGGGTGGGGAGAATGGGGACACCAGGGAATCCAGCAACTGCAAATGAACTCTAGACACATGTACCGTTTTGTGCATCTGGCTTACGTGGGTATTGAAGAATTGAACCTGGGTCCTTAGGTTTTGTATATGTCTTAACCACTAAGCTATCTCTCCAGCCCAGGCTTAAAGTTTTTTTTACTTTTTATTTTTATTTTTGTTTATTCATTGAGAGGGAGAGAGGGAAAGAGAGAGAATGGGTGCAGCAGGGCCTCCAGCCTCTGTGAATGAGCTCTAGACACATCCTTCATCTTGTGCATTGGGCTTATGAGTCCTGGGGAATTGAACCTGGGTCCCCTGGCTTTGGAGGCAAGAGCCTTAACCACTAAGCAATCCTTCAGCCCTCAGGCTTAAATTTTTGAGGAGAAGTTTCATCGTGGAGAAAGCCTAGCAGAGCAGAGGCTGGGCATCCTATCTTGGCACAGCTGCTGGGAGGTAGCACACTGACTAACCTAGCTAGCACTGGCCAGAGAGAGCTGGCCTCTATAACACCCCTGTGCCTGCTCCCAGCAACGCACCACCTCCAGCAAAGCTCTGCCTGCTAAATTGCCACTGGCTGGGCACCAAGTGTTCAAAACACATGTGGCTACAGGGGACACCTAATTCAAACCACCACGCTAGTGTGTAATGCTTCTGTTGTCTCAGATCCCAAGCTTAGGAAGGAGTCAAGCAGTTGTGGTAGGGTGTCTAATTGTGCGTTCAGTTTCTCTCCCTGGTAAGGTTTAATTTTATGTTTCTTGTTCATATAAATAAGTGCTTTGTGAATGACATGTGCCAGTCTTCTACCCATTTTTCTGTTGAGTTCTTGCCTCTCTGATTTATGTCTTCTTTCATAGTCTGATTGTGTAATTGTCATATGTTTGAGGGTTGTTTTATTTTTTGTTTGTTTTTTGGTAGGGTTTAACTCTAGCCCAGGCTAACCTGCAATTCACTATGTAGTCTCATGGTGATCCTTCTACCTCTACCTCCCAAGTGCTGTGATTAAAGACGTGTGCCATCATGCCCACCTAGTTTTTTATATATTTATTTATTTGCAAACAAAAAGAGACAGAGCACAGGGGTCTCTTGTGGTTGTAAACCAACTCCAGATGAATGATCCACTTGGCAAGCTGGCATTATGTGGATACTGTGGAGTTGAACCTGGGCCGTCAGGCATTGCAAGCAAGTGCCTTAACAACAGAGCCATCTCTCCAGCTCAACGTTTGAGTTTTAGTGATTTTTTTTACTTAATTTTATTTTCTGTTAAGACAACTTTTTGCAAAGTGGATACTTAATTTTTATTATGAAAAAAATAAAAATGTAGAGGTATTATGATCTCAAAGAAAAAAAAAATACAGCAAACTGATTTTGACCAGTTACTTCCATGATCCCGGGGGACTGAACACACACAGACTTGTGAAAAGCTGTACAGGCTCTCTACCTCTGAGCCTCTTCTCTCTCTCTCTTTTTTTTTTTTTGGAGACAGGTTCTTGCTAAGTTGTGCAGGTTGGCCTTGAACTTGAGGTCGTCTTTTGCTGGAATATTGATCTGAACTCCCCTTGTCTTCCCAGTTCTTATAATTTCTGTTGACTGAATTGAGATAAGACAGTGTATTGCAGAAAACTAGAAGTGCAGGAAGTTTATTATAGAACAATATGAGACATCCTTAGGGGAGTGGATAGTGGTAAAAGGGACTTCTGTGGAGGAAAACACTCTTGATGGTGGACAATGGCCAAGCGGCCATTGAGCTAGCTTAGGGTTTTTTTTTTTTTTTTGTTGTTGTTGTTTTTTGTTTTTTGAGGTAGGGGCTTACTCTAGCCCTGGCTGACCTGGAAATCACTATGTAGTGTCAGGGTGGCCTCGAACTCATAGTGATCCTCCTACCTCTGCCTCCCAAGTGCTGGGATTAAAGGTATGTGCCAATACACCCGGCTCCTAGCTTAGGTTTTTTTTTTTTTTTAATTAATTTATTTATTAAGAGAGAAAGAGGCACACCAGGGCCTCCAGCCACTGCAAATGAACTCCAGATGCATGTGCCCCCTTGTGCATCTGGCTTACGTGGGTCCTGGGGAATCAAACCCTGGTCCTTAGGCTTTGCAGGCAAACGCCTTAACTGCTAAGCTATTTCCCCAGCCCCTAGCTTAGGTTTTTTTTTTTTTTTTAATTTATTTATATTATTTTGATTTTACATTCATAGTAAAGGATCCATTGTCCTCCTCCCTGTCCTCCCTCTTTCAAAGGGACCCTTGTCAATGGGATATGTGGGTCACTAGCTTAGGTTTTTAAGTAGGCTTTATATTATTTTTCTAAAGTCCCTAGAACAGACAGCTTTCCCAAGGGCATCTTCTTGTCCACATGATTGACAAGCAGGATCAGTTGTGTGTGTTGAGTGTGTGTGTGTGTGTGTGTGTGTGTGTGTGTGTGTGTGTGTTTTAAGCCAGAACACCTCCTTTTATTTCTATTTATTTATTTATTTATTTTGATTTTTTGAGGTAGGGTCTCACTCTAGCCCAGGCTAACCTGGAATTCACTCTGTATACTCAGGGTGTCCTTGAACTCACAGTGATCCTCCTACCTCTGCCTCCCGAGTGCTGGGATTTAAAGGCGTGCGCCACCACGCCCGGCTTCAGAACACCTCCTTTTAGATAGTACTCATGTGTCACGTGTCCTCACCACAGATCAAAGTCCTGCAGTCTCACTTCCTAGTTGTAAGAGCAGTTGACTGTGAGGGATGGTTCCATCATCAAAGATCTTCAACCTGCTAATATTGCCTGACCGGCTATCTAGCATGCCTGCCTCAGAAACTGTAGCACAAATACTGAGTGTTCAACATTTCATCGGCTTCTCTGATATTTTCCCAGTTTGGGCTAGCTCAAAGGGATTTGCGTACATGAGTAATCAGGGCCACAGATTGAGTTCTAAAATGGAGACACTGCAAGCTTTCCATGGCTACTATAGCAAAGATACCAAGAGCCGGGTGCCTTAAAACAAGGGAGATGTTTTCCCACAACTGAGGTTAGAGGTGTGACGTGAAGACAGGTTCCGGGGACGGCGTCAGGGAAGATGCCCTCTTGTAACCAGAGACTGCGGAAAACTGTTGCTCATGTTTCTTGGGGTTGTAGAGACTTCATACTTAATGCTGTGGTCACATGACTTGCCCATCTTCCCCTGCCTCCAGGACAGCCACGATTATTGGATTGAGGAACTCTAACCGTGTTTATCATGAAGTCATCCTTACGGACCCCCGCGATGACTTTACATATAAGGCCACTGTACTTCTGCTTCCGATGTTTTTTTTTTTGGGGGGGGCTCACTACCCCTGCAGCAGTCAGTTCCCAGTGGTAAATACCCCAGTAGGCTTTCCATGCGGAAGCCCCCATTTTGCTGTGACATGTTTGAAGAGAGCAACTTGAGAAAGCAAGTGTGGTGATTTGAATATACCAAGCCCCTCATAGCTTCATGTGTTTGTGATTCACTGTCATACTTGATCCCCGGCTGGTAGAAACTGTGGGTTATGGAGCCTTCCTGGAGGAAGTGTGCTACTGGCGGCAGGCCTTGGGGTCATAGGAAAGTCCAGCCTTACTTGCTGGTGCTAGCTCACTCTCTCCCTTCCCTGTTCACGTGTGAGGTGACATCCAGGTGCCTGCTCTGGGAATGCTTTCCCCACTATGATGAAACTGCCCCTTAAAACTGGAAGCTGTGACCTGGGGAGAAGGCTCAGGGGTCAAAGGCTCTTGCTTGCAAAGCTGGGAAGCCCGATTCAGTTCTCAAGTACTCATGTACAGCCAGACGCAAAAAGTTATTTATAATCTGGTATTTGTTTGTAGTGGCAATAGTTTCTCACATGTCCACTCCCCTACCCCACACAAACACATGTTAAATAAATTTAGAAAATATTTAAAATACTATCAGCTGGAAATCAGCCCTTTTCCTTCCATAAGGTGCTTCGGGTTGGGTATTTTGTCTAAGGGATGAGAAGGTTAACTGTTTGGAAGGGTTTGTTTCACTTTGTGGATAGAGGTTCTATTCCTTAAGGGGACAAGAGCATGAAGCCGTGGGTCGCATCGTGTCCCTATGAATGCTGCTGCTCAGCCACTGCTCTCCTTTCTCCACAGCCCAGGGCCCCAGCCCACGGATGACACCACCCACAGTTCATCTGATCTCGATAACTCCCTTACGCATACCCCGAGGTTCCTTGTGTAGGTGACTTTTAGGTCCCGTCAAGTTGACAGTTAGTAAACATCTGCACAGTGGCAAACTCGTATTAAGTAAGATCTTCCTGTTTTCAGATCTTGGAAGGACGGGCTGTTGACATTGTTGGCTTGCAGTAATGTATTTGATTCCAAAAACTTTTATTATTCTTATTTTCTTCTTCTCCCCTCCTCTCTCTTTCTTAGAAAGTGGCAGCCCAGAATCTCGAGTCAACGCCATCCATTTCTTGGTGCACAAATTGCCAGAGAAAAACAAAGAGATGTTGGACATTCTGGTGAAGCACTTAACAAAGTAAGCTGTTTTCCTTCATCCCCTCCCCACCCCGCCCCATGTTGCTGAGGGCGCCAGGCAGTGTTCTTGGGTCTGGATTGGCTCAAGCCGGGGCTCTATCCACAGTACCGAGAGCCAGGCTGGACGTTGGACTCGGGCTGTGTGTTTTGGACAAGCGTGCTGAAATAGGATGCTTCTTGAAGCTGTATAACTATTTGTTTAACATCACCGCCAGCAACTCTGGGTTTGACTCGAAGTGAAAGAAGAGTATATATTGCTCCATAAACTGATTCTGGAAACACGATTTTAAATCTGTTAGCAAATTTAGCTTGGTTTCACACCTACCCAATGCCGAGTTTGAACATGTCCTTTAAGTTTGTTTAATCCAGTAATGGTTAGTTATTTCTAAAGGTTCCATTCTTTTTTACCTGTCCTTAAAAAGCAAACAAAATGTATGGCAAGAAATAGTTTGAGAACCTTTATTTTTCACTTAAAAAAAAATTACAGTTTAATTTATTTGAGAAAGGGGGAGAGAGAATGGGCATGCCAGGGCCTCCAGCCACTGCAAACAAACTCCAGTTGCATACACCCCTTTGTGCATCTGGCTAATGTGGGTTCTGGGGAATCGAACTGAGGTCCTTTGGCTTTGCAGACAAGTGCCTTAACTGCTAAGCCATCTCTCCAGCCCTGGAACCTTTATTTATTTATTTATTTTGTAAATAAAATTAGAAACTAGAGAGTACTTGGGGCTTGCTCAAGGTCCTCCTACTGACACAGTGCCCAATTTATATAGCCAATAAATATGTTTTGAGTGGTCTTTTTAAAATGCCATGGAGGGCTGGACAGATGGCTTAGTGGTTAAGGCACCTGCCTGCTAAGCCTAAGAATGCTGGTTCCAATCTCCAGGTCCTACGTTTAGCCAGATGTAAAGGGTGCAATGCCGAACTTTCCCACAAGGGAGCACACGCATCTGGAGTTCATTCACAGCAGCTGAGAGGCTGCTGGCACACCCATTCTGTCTTCCTCTCCCTCTCTGTGTGTCTCTGAAAAAAAAAAAAAAAAAAAAAAAAAAGATGCCAGTGGATACATCAGTGCCTAAGACCTGAACTTCCTACTTTAGTGAAGCACAGGAGAGCAGACAGATTACAGTAAGTATACAAAATGGTTTTGGGTAGAAGGCAGAGAACGCAGACTGAGGTGGTAGAGTACATGTTCCCTCTGAGACTTGGTCAGGGAAGGTCTCTTAGAGGGTGAGTCAGTCTTTGAGACTAAGTGGCAGAGCTGCTCAGAACAGATGGCCACACTGTTCACTGAGCAATGGAGCGAGTCAGGGTTCTGTGATCAGGCCAAGGTGATTGTTACCAAGGTACATGGAGTCTACTGGATCCTGGTAGCAAGGACCGACCATGAGATGGGAAAGGGAAAGGATTTCTTCCTTCTATTCTCAACAAATACATATGGCAGACGTGTGTTTTATACAGACAGGAATTACATATTTCAAGAAGATATACTTGCTGAAATCACAAATGAAATGATTTGCTCATGGGAAACAAAATATACTTTGGGAAATTCCATTTTTATTTTCAATCATCTTTGGTCCTAAACAGCTACCCAGTTGATCAAAGTACATAAAGCCACTTGACTATTTTATTATATTTTATTTATTTTATTTTATTATTTTATTTTTTGAAGTAGGGTCTCGCTCTAGCCCAGGCGGACCTGGAATTCACTATGTAGTCTCAGGCTGGCCTTGAATCACAGCGATCCTCCTACCTCTGCCTCCTGAGTGCTGGGATTAAAGGCGTGCGCCACCACGCCCAACACCCACTTGACTATTTATTATGAAACAAATATTTTCAGCAAATGATGAGCAGGATTGTTGAAGGGATGGTTGCAAATGTGGGTGTGTAGAAGCCAGCCAGCTGGCATAAGGACTCTCCTAAGTGCAAAACCTTACTCCCCCAAGGCAGGGTCCCTGCCCCTGTTAGTCTGTTTTCTGTCCCTATAGCAGATTAACTGGAAGAAATTAAGTTAAAGGAAGAAGGGTTTATTTGGGATCATTGCTGTAGAGGCTCTTTTGCTCAGATGTGGTAGCAAGACTTTCAACGGCAGCGAGGCAGAAGTGACTGCTCATCTCAGGAGCAAAAAGGAGAGAGAAAGAGATGAGTGGGGCAGGGCAGGAAGGAAGGAGGAAGAGAATGCATGCACAGGCAGAGCTTCTGCGCGCAGGGTGTGAACTGGTCCAGGTTTTTCCCAGGTAGACTCCAAGGACACTCTGAGTCTTGTAAATCTGTACTTTTAAAATATTTTATTTTTATTTATTTGAGAGAGAGAATGAGTGCACCAGGGCCTCCAGCCACCGTCAACGAACTCCAGATGCATGCGCCACCTTGTGCATCTGGTTTACGTGGGTCCTGGGGAATTGAACCAGGGCCCTTTGGCTTTGCAGGCAAGCGCCTTAACCGCTAAGCCCCGAGTCTGTACTTTTAAAGAAACAGTTACAGAATGTTGCCTGTTCTGTAGTTACAGCTGTACACTAAACAGAGCTTTTCTCCTTCTCTGTCAATATTAGCGTGTCGAATCACTCCAAGCAGAACCTAATGACCGTGGCCAACTTAGGGGTGGTGTTTGGACCGACCCTGATGAGGCCCCAAGAGGAAACTGTCGCCGCCATCATGGATCTGAAGTTTCAGAATATTGTCGTGGAAATATTAATTGAAAACCACGAGAAGGTATCATTATGTGGTCCCCCTCCCACCCCCGCTTCAAGAGTGCTTCTTGTTCTTAAGTTGTTACCATGTAGTCTACAGCTGTATTATTAGTCTCTGTCATTGTCTATCTTGTTGGGACAATGAACTTTTTCCCCCTATGTCTTCTGCTGGAGTTCTGTGAGTCCCGGCTTGCCCCGGCCTTCTCTTCCATCCTGGTTCAGTGAAAGGACCTGCTAACCAGATGCAGACAGGCATCCGCAGCGTGACTGTGGACGGCTGCATTTTTCACTCGAATTGCATGCGTCATTGCATGTTCATGTTGGGGCTCTGCAGTTCAGGAAAACAATGACAATAAAGCAAATTAAAAGGAAAGGAAAAAAAAAAAAACCATGTTGAAAGGAAGTGAGATGAGTGTTGGCAGCAGTCTGTCACTAAATGACAATACCTGAGGTAGCCAGCTTGGAAGGGGGCAAGGCTTAGTAAGCGCTCATGATTGATTTTGGTTATTTCAGTCCAAGGCCACTTGGCCCTACCGCTTCGGGCCTGTGGCAGTCGTGTGTGTGGAAGAGGGAATGCTAAGCCATCATGGACAGGGAATAGTGGGGGTGGGGTGGGTGGGAGGAGGGGCTGGTTTCCCCATGTGAGGGAGGATCAGGCTGTGTTTGTTTTCGTGCATCTGGCGTATTTCATATAATGTCTAGTTTCCCTTGCATTGCTGCGGAAAACAGGATCTTACTCGCCTTTCCATTCTGTTCTTACGCACACCACATTGTCTTTTTCCATTCCTCCTCCGAAGGACACCTGAATTTGAACAGTTAGGGATAGTGCCACATTTTACATGAAATCTTAGAAACAAGTGCTGTTAATGCCACCTTGTGATCTATTTTTAAAAATATCCCCCCACAATTATGTAGTATCTACAGCTGGTCTGGAGACACTTCAGCAGAAGTGAGTAGTTACAGCAGAGGGTGAATGGCTTATAAGGCAAAAACTATGTGCTTGCTTCGCCTGCCGTAGTCCAGAGCTCTTCAGCTCCAGTTGCAACATAGAGATGGCCCGAGGTTCCCCTTTAAGTGTCAGGTAACCACGTGTGTCCTTGTCATTGTCACTGTTACTGACAGCAGGGGACAGGGCAGTGCTTGTCATTCTGGAGCCTGGGACAAGGTTCTGGAGCCTGGGAGAAGGTTCTCTTCATACTCTTCTGCGGGGTTTCATTCCTTGTAATCAAAGCAAGAGCTGAGTGTTCCTGTGGCTGGTATGTGGTCTGTCATGTGGCGGTCAATGTATGGAAACAGCATATGATGGGGCCAGTGTCCAGGGCATCTGCCTGACCTTTGTAGGCTGTGGCGGTGGTGGGGGGGGGGTCACGTCACTAGGTACAGGGAGATGGTTTGTATAAAGTGATTGTGGGATGTTCTGTGCTGCTTTGCTTACAGACTACCCTTTCCCACCTGTCTTCCATTTCTCAAAATAAAGTTTCCACCCATGAAGACCTGCAGTTAGGATGGGAAGAGGTGTTGTGTTCTTTGACTATTATCCAGATATAAACAGTTGCTTGTTTTGGTTTTTCGAGGTTGGGTCTCACTCTAGCTCAAGCTGACCTGGAATTCACTATGTAATCTCAGGGTGGCCTTGAACTCATGTCGATCCCTCCTACCTCTGCTTCCCCAGTGCTGGGATTAAAGGCATGTGCCACCACACCCAGCTGCTCCATAAAAAGTTTTTGATAAGCATTTATTCCTTAGGGCAAGGCCTCTCAATGTTCATGAGGGCACAGCCCGTGAGAGGCTGTTGACATGACCAGTCCTCTCCCGGTAAAAAAAAAAAAAAAAAAATCATGTAATTCCACTGCATTCCAATTTTGCTGGTAGTTTCAGCTTGCTCACTAGTGTTGTTGAATCTGTGGGCTCTGAGTTAAGAATTTTTGATTTAGGGATGGAGAGATGGCTTTAGCAGTTAAGGCGCTTGCCTGTGAAGCCCAAGGACCCAGATTCAGTTCCCCATGTCCCTCCCATAAGCCACATGCACAAATGGCACATGTGTTTGGAGTTAATTTGTAGTGGCTGGAGGCCCTGGCGCACCCATTCTCTCTCTCTAGTAAATAAAAATAAACCTTAAAAAAATAATTTCTGGGGCTGGAGAGATGACTTAGGAGTTAAGGCGCCTGCCTGCCTAGCCTAAGAATGCCTGTTTGATCCCCAGGTCCCACATTTAGCCAGACGTAAAGTGATTCAAGGGTGCAATGCCGCACTTGCCCACAAGGGGGTGCATGCATCTGGAGTTTGTTCACAGCGGCTGAGAGGCTGCTGGTGCGCCCATTCTCTCTCTCTCTGCCTCTTCCTCTCTCTCTCTCTCTCTCTCTCTCAATAATTAAAAAAAAAAAATTCTGGTTTAAAATGATCTCTTTAAAGTGACCTGACTAGTTGCTGATGGCTCAGTAATCCAAGTAATACATGATTTTCCAAAATACCTTAGATTCTTTCAAGAACTTCTAGGTTTTTTGTTCTTTTCTTGCAACTATAGCTCAGCACCTTGCTCATGACTGTTCCCTTCTGCCTCTAAGACAGGATATTTGAAAACTGTCAACATGCTTTGTCACTCATTTGTGTATTAAAAGATTTTAAAGAACTTTTAAGATTTGTGTAGTAGAGGCAGACAGAGAATGGGTGCACCATGGCCTCTAGCCACTTCAAATGAACTACACACCCATGTACCATACTGGGGAATTAAACCTGGATCTTTAGGCTTCTCAGACAAGCACCTTAATCTCCAGCCCAGAAGATTTTTTTTTTTTTTCCTGGAAAATGAAGATTACATTTTATGTCAAGCCTGAAACAGATGTTGTGACATAAAGGTGAGTGTGACAGCCCCCACTGTGATGCCAGTCACAGTCTGAGAGAATGAGCCATGTTTGGAACTTGTACCCTGTAACACTTAACCAGCCCAGCGTAGCACACAACTTACTTTCTCAATTGTGTGTATCCCTGCACCACTGTTGAGGGCAGAGATCTTTTTAGTACACCAGACATTTAGTAGGTGCTCAGCGAGTAGTTAGTGAGTGGATCTATGTACCATGCACATTTTGAGCTAGTTGGAGGATAGGAAAAGAGACAGGAAGCCAGACAGAATCTGAGTTCTGGTGGTGGGAGCTTGGCTGGCCCCTCCTTGTCACATTTCTCCATGCTGGAGCAGTTCTGGCTTGTGTGAACAGAGTCTCCTTCCGAGACGTTGAACTTGACACCCAGCCTGGTGGTTTTCTTTACTGGTATGGTAAGGCAGCTTGTTGGGGGTGGTGGTGAGCAATTCCTTGTTTTGTTTTGTTTCTGGAGCCAGTCATGGGTGAACTTAGGCCTCTGTTTACGGTCCTGTCACACTCACTGCAACCTGCTTAGTGGTCACTGCACCACCCACATCCTGATGGTGCTGTTCATTTTTAGAGAAGTCAATTATGAGAACACCAGCTTTGGAAGGCTGCGATGGTCATCAGCACTTGTTGGATTACATTTTAATTGGGGAACTTTGGCGCCGAGCATTTGTGGGTCTTAAGGTTGGAATGTAAAGTGTCCCACATGGGCTCCGCCGCCAGCAGGTGGCGCTGTTCAGGTTGGGTCGGGGAACTGGTAGGAAGTGGAGAGTTGCTACAGAAAGTGGGTCACTGAGGACTGGCCTTGAGTTATTTTTTAAGAGATACATTTTTAAATTTATTTGCTTATTTTCAAGCAGAGATAGAGAGAGAGAGGAGAGACAGACACAGAATGGGTGTGTCAGTACCTCCAGCCATTGCAAATGAACTCCACATACATTTGTCACTGCATCTGGCTTTTGGAGGGTAGTGGGGAATCAAACCCAGGTCCATAGGCCTTACCGGCAAGTGCCTTAACTGCTGTGCTGTCTCCCCATCCCCAGGCTTTGAGTTTTTAATAGCCTGTCTCCACTTCCTCTGCTTCCTGACGATGGATGCAAGGTCAGTCTCCTGCCACAGCGCCTTCCTTCCTCTGTTCCCATGATGGGCAATACCCCTTGGAACAGTCGACTGAAATAAACCCTTCCTTCCTTAAGCTGCTGCTTGTCAGGCATTTGGTCAAACAACTAATACGGAGGAGCTCTGAGGTCTGCTGCCACATTTTGGGTTTTCTGTCCCCATTTGAAACCATGAAGATGAGTGAGCATATGATTTTTCTGCAGGGCAGTAGAGAGAGGTGCCTTTACTGTGCTGGTGGCTCTTACAGAGATCTCCCAGTGAGCTAGTTCATGGTCTTAGCAGAATAAAGTAGTGCAGGTTTGTAGAGCTCTAAGCAGAGGGATTTGTGGTCCGCCTCTGCCGTTCTGTGTCTGGGAAGAGCTGTGAGTGCCCAGCCAATGTGGATGAAAGTTCTGAGACCTCCTGTTATGAAGTGTGTGTGTGTGTGTGGGGGGTGTTTAGGGAGATCCCCTGCAAGCAAGGCTGAGTCTGGAAGCCTGGGTGGTGTAGCTACAGGGTGGTTGCCAGCTTGGATTCACCAGCAGTGCTTAATCTTCCAAGCACCTGTCCTTTCTCTCCAGTATTCCTGCGCACTTCCACTCCCATCTTTGTTAAAGCTCAGCTGGGCTTCCCATCGGAGCTCAGGCCCCACTTGGAGGAAGAATATTCCTGCTGACCAGAGCGTTGCACATATCATGTGGATGTGTGTGTCCGCACTGGCCACATGTTTCACTGACCACATGCATGCACCCAGGTGGCCCTACCTTACACTTTTTGGTGCTAAAGGACGATTGAAGTCTCTGTGGTAGATGTTTGGGAGCAAGAAGCATTGCGGGCAGAAGGAAGGGAAAGGAGGAGAGGAGGAGGAGAAGAGAGGAGAGGAGAGGAAGGAGAGAGAAAGCAGACCCTCATCATGTCCACGTCCACGTGGACGGGAGAGAAGACAGCTGGAGCAGGTCTTTTCTTTTCCTCCCTGTGCATGGTGAACACGTTGACTCTAGGCAAGGAACCAAGGCAAAGAGGAAACACCGTGTTATTAAAGCAAGATGACTCCAGCTGGGTTTGGAGTTGGGAAAAGACTCCTTAATCTGCTTTGGAGATCACAGTTTCTCTCAGCTGCTCTGCTGGGTTTTTCTTACAAAATCCATATGCACTTGATAGGAAACTTGCTCCATATGTCTTGGCTTCATTTATATATGATACATTAAGATGTTTGTTTTAAAGGAGTGTTTCTGTGCCAAAAATATTATCAAGGTCTCCCTCCACCCTTTCCCTCCCCCTGCAAGCCAGAAAATTGTGTTTCCAAGGTGGAAAATGGTACCGTGGACCTCCCAAGGATTTTTTTTTATATTGGGTTGTTGTGTAGAATTTGTGACTTTTTGTGTACTTGGTATGCATTAATTTGTTGCTTTGTTTCCTGAGTGTGTCCTCTGAGACAGATGTGGTGTGTGATTTGGGGAAATCAAAACATGAGTCCCATATGGGAAAGAAGGAATGTCCAGATGTGCCTCCAGAATGCCTTGAGGACTAAGTACCATTGGAGACAGAAATTGAGGGCTTAGAGGAGAGTTCATGCCCAATTGGTGGAGGGGGAGGCTCTGAAAAATGTCCCGGAGTAGCTAGTATGAATGCATTGTAGGATGGAAATTGAGCACATTTCAGTTGTGGGAGGCGGGGTGACTAGAGAAGCGCCGAGCAGCTCTTATTGGAACATGGGTGAATGGAGAGAGAGATTAGAAAGAGATTCAGGCCAGATGTGAGCAAGGTCAGGGTGACAGTTAGGGGCTTTGACATTTAATCTTACAGGTACTAGGATGACTCATGGATTTCAAGGAAAGTACTTCAGTCGATATACTTAACCTTGGAGTTTGTAGTAGCCAGAAGAGGCAGGATAGACAGGAGGGAGGTGGTAAGGGAGACTAAGGGCATGCTTGAGGGGCCGGGGGCTCTGCGGTGTAAGGAGTGTCACTTGGTGCAAGGGCGCAATGCCACACTTGACCACAAGGGGGCGCACACATCTGGATTTCATTCACAGCAGCTGAGAGGCTGCTGGCACACCCATCTCTATCTGTCTTCCTCTCCTTTCTCTGTGTCTCTCACAAAAAAAAAAAAAAAAAAAAAAAAAAAAAGTCACTTGGGCAGAATTCCAAGGTATGATTTGCTTGCAAGAGTTTCAGAGGGAAGTGTTGTAAGAATCCAGTGCTTGGAGAATGTTGGTGTCATTAATAAAAGGAAGAGAAGTGGATTTTGGGGCGGGAGTAATGTGAGTAAGTCTTCCTGTTATCTGGCTGCCCAGGAAGTAAAGTTCAGTAGACATTTGGACATGTGCTCTGATTTAAGGGGCATTTAGGGATACGGGAGCAGAGCAGTTCAGGGCCTGAGATTGCGATGAAAAAAGTGTTTGATATTTACTTTTTATTTTACTTTTTATTAAGTAGAATCTTTGTATAGACACATTATATGTTGGTACCATCATTTCTCTTCTCCCTGCCTCTACTCCAATGAGGGCCCTCCTCGGTGGGGTTACAGGTGTTCACCATAGGATTATGGGTTATGAATTGTGAGAGCAGCAGTCAGACATTGTTGGGGGTGGTAATGTCTCTGGATATTCCTTCTCACTCTGTGGCTCTTAAGAGCTTTCTGCTCCCTCTTCTGCAAAATTCCCTGAGCTGTGGTGGGTGCGTTTTAAGTCTGTGTTGCTGTTGAACTTTGAGCAGCTTCTGGATTTCTGCTTTGGTGTGTTTTGTGTGTCCTCAGCGTCTGTCTCCTTCATCCTGGCGCAGGTTGTCAGGCTCACCGTGGAAGCAGCACTCTTATTCATCGGGCCGTTCCTCTGGGGTTTCACTTGGGCTTTGGCTGCTGTGTGAAGGGTGGTTCATCTCCTGCCAGGGAGTCAGCTCTCTTGTCTTGTTGGTAGAACTTGGTTGTCCTGGTGGTCTCTGTCTTCTGATCTCACCCCTGGAGCTGTAACATGGTTATGAGCCCACCATCTTGAATGGAAGTCGTATTTTTCTTTTTCCCTAGAAAAAGGTCTTGTTCTAGCCCATGCTGACCTGGAATTCATGATGTATTTTCAGGCTGGCCTCAAACTCACAGTGATCCTCTTACCTCAGCCTCCCCAGTGCTGAGATTAAAGGTGTGTGCCACCGCACCTGGCTTCCTTGGATTTTTATTAATACACGCATGCTTTTGGTGTACTAAGTAGGGTGTTTGTCTTACACAATCCTAGTGTGTTAAGATGTTTTTGTGTCTACATACATTTAAGACATACATCTGGGCATTGTGGCACATGCCTGTAATACCAACTGCTCAGGAGGCTGAGGCAGGAGGATGGCAAATTCAAGGTGAGCTGGCCTGGGCAATTTGGCAAGATCTTGGCTCAAAATATGAAGTGGGGCTGAGGGTGTAGCTCAGTGATAGAATGCTGTCATGCCATGTGTGAGGGCCTGGATTCAGTCCTCAGTGCTGCAACCCTGCCTCAAACATCATCATCAAAATGCCAATCCCAGGGCTGGAGAGATGGTTACTGCGTTTGGCTGCAAAGCCAAAGGATCCTGGTTTGATTCTCTAGGACCCACGTAAGCCAGATGCACAAGGGGGTACATGCATCTGGAGTTCGTTTGCAGTGGCTGGAGGCCCTGGTGCACCCATTCTCTCTCTCTCTCAAATAAATAAAAAAATAAATATTAAAAAAGCCAATCCTCCCACATATACGTCTCCATCCCATCCCATCCCATTGAATGTGCGGTCATCTCTGTGTATTAGGGACATTTCCCTTGTGTAAATGCGAGAGGTGCTCTTGTTCGCGGACACACAGTTCAATGGGGATGCTTGGGTTTGAATTGAGATTGTTGAAGCTGGATGCTTTCTGTTTCATTGCTAGGATAAGAACAGTGCCCTTAAGGAACGTCAAGATTTTATTAGTGATAAAAGAGGACCTGAACGAGACCCCATTGTTGCAGTTAGTTTCACACCGCTGGCAGAAAGCACTCAAGCAAAAGCAGCTTGGTGGGAGGAAAGGGTTTATTTGGGTTTACAGACTTGAAGGGACGCTCCATGATTGTAGGGGAAACTGAGCAGAGGCTGGACGTCACCTCCTGGCCAATATCAGGTGGACAACAGCAGCAGGAGAGTGTGCCAAACACTGGCAAAGGACAGCTGGCTATATAACATCCATAAGCCTGCCTGTGCCCAACAATACACCTCCAACAAGATTTCAATTCCCAAGCTGCCAGCAGCTGGGAGCAAGCATTCAGCACCCACAAGTTTATGTAGGACACCTGAATCAGACCACCACACCCATGTGCATGTGAATGGCCTAGGGGCATGGTCAAGGATGCTCGTAGTTGCCTTTAAGACAGGGATGATGGGGGGACTGCTGGTGCCATGTGTGAAATTTCTATTGGGAATAAAGACTGAAGTCAGCTCACAAAGGTGCCGTGAATGTGCAACCACAGGTGATGGTAAGGGTAGGGTTACTGTTTGTCTCCTGTGACAGCAGAATTCCATAGACGTCAGCAGGTGTGGAGGGAAGGACCCGGCAGAACTGATGGTTGCCTGTGTGGTATGCACCTTGCTGCTCTCTCTGTCAGGCTAAGGGCCCGTTTGCTCATGTGTGGGGAAGGCAGCTCTTTAAAGAAGCACAGTTAAGCAGATAATACGCCCTGTCAGAAGTCACAGGGTCTGTGTGTGTTGGCCTATTCTTATATCTTAGACATTTGAATGTACTGAGGTTTATAGTGTGACTGTCTGAAAAAGCTCTTGAAGGCTCTTTAGAGCCTTCAAGAAACATCAAAACAAACATTAATATTAGGATGGTTTTCTTTTAATAGTTTTGCTTTTCTGTTAATATTTTTAAAAATTTGGCAGTTCATGCAAAGTAAGGCATATTGCCTTTGTCAGCAAAATCACCCTGTGTACCATAGAGCTCTGCTCTCCACCGAACGGCCTTGCAGGCGAGTAGAGCTGCCATCCGGTTGTAGGTATCTTGTTGAGCGTCAGTGTCTGTTCAGCGTGGTGTGCTTCCATGCATGTCCATAGGTGGGCCTTCACCTTGTGTGCTGGTTCCACTTGCTCTGGTGTTGAATTGATTCTCTGAGGGTTGGGAGGGAGGTCGGTTATTTAACCTTGGTGCATCACAGTTACTCTGGACCATAGGCTGCTGAAAAACAATTATGTTGGTTCACAACAAACCTCTTGATGAAGGGGCTATAACGTTGTCACAATAAACATTTTAGCTTTTGGAACAAGAACCCTGCGAGGCTCTGTTAGATTTTTCTTGGTGTGACAGTAGACCTTTTTTAAAAAAAGATATTTTTAAAAGAAAGTTTACTTATTTATTTGAGAGAGAAAGGATGGGGGGAAAGACAGAGAGAATGAGAATGGGTGTGCCAGGGCCTCCAGCCACTGCAAACTAACTCCAGATGCGTGTGCCACCTTGTGCATCTGGCTTACATGGGTACTGGGGAATCGAACCTGGGTCCTTTGGCTTTGCAGGCAAGCACCTTAACCACTAAGCCATCTCTCCAGCCCTACAGTTGATCATTTTTGATGATAATGCTCGTGGGTAAGGCAGTGTTCGTGTTCTTTCCAGACATATCTGCACTATGTTTTGGTATGTCCTTGATGGTAATATGTACATGAAGTCTTCCACTAGCCAGTGTACTCCAATCACAGAAGGACAGACGAGGAGAGGTGGGAAGGCTGATAGCCTTCCGTATGCGCAGTTCCTGTCTGCATCCTGGCAGTCAGCTATTCACTGAACAGTGCAGCTTTTTGCTCTTGCCATTATCACCTAGACAATATAACATGACAGCTATTTGGGTAGCATTTGCATTGTACTAGTGATTTTGAGAAATCTTGACTTGCTTTAAGAAAGTATAGGGGAGCTGGAGAGATGGCTTAGCTGTTAAGGCACTTGCCTGCAAAGCCAAAGGACCCAGGTTCAATTCCCCAGCACCCACATAAGGCAGATGCACAAGGTGACACATGCATCTAGAGTTTGTTTTTGCAACAGCTGGTGGCCCTGGCATATCCATTCTGCCCCCCATAAAAATGAAATATTTTAATTTTTGTTTATTTTTATTTATTTGGTAGTGACAGACAGAAAGAAAATGGGCATAGCAGGCCCTCCCACCACTGTAAATGAACAGATTTTCAGATAGTCCCCACCTAGTTTCATGAATATTGGTTTTTTTTTTTTTTTTTACATTGTCATGAAGACTTGACCACTGTCATGTCTGTCTATCTTGTCTATGTGACTATGCATTTTCTGGAGTGTTTAAAAAACAACTCTGGAAATACAAGAAGCTTTTCTTTTGAGAACTGGGAAGAATATAATCATGGCATTCTTCCTGCTTCTACTTTTCCAGGGAGTCACAGTGTGTAGGAAGAGTCTGACTGAGCAGTCACTGTGGCGATGGTCGGGTTTTCTTTCCCAGGGGAAGGCAGTGGTTTGACAAGAGAAGATTTGGGAGCGAGGCATCCTGTCGCATTTGCGTGTCCAGTGTGGACAAAGCCCCAGCGCAGGCTCTAGACCCCGGGAGCCATGCACTCCAGAAGGGGGTGGATTTGTTCTTTGTTGTCTCAGAAAGCATACTCAAGTGCAGAGCGAAGAGCTGGCCAGCTGGTGAGTGTCTGATTGAGTAGAAGCAAGAATGTCATCATATTTTGAATCATGAGACTGTTAGAGATGAGTCTGGCGCGTTGGAGCCCAAGCTTGCAGACCTACGAGGTTCTGGCCCAAACTAAAATTTCTAGCGGGGTGTCTGGAGAGGCAGACCCACAAAAGACCCGTCCTCTGAGCTTCGCTGAGTGCCTACAGCGTGGTGTCCAGTCAGCTCTGCAGAATAAAAAGTGATGAAGAAATGATTCTCCTCTTCATCTTGTGTTCGTTTGTAGTCCCACCTCTGTAAACGAAGAGTACGTGGAAGTCAAAGATCCCAAGTGTGAAGAGGGGCTGTGTGGTGGTTATGGGACTAGGGGAGAAGTTCGTGTGGGCGGGTTGGATAGTCTCTCACTGTATTAATCATTAACAACCTGGCAACAAGTGTGTGTTGTGTTACCGTACACAGACCGCATTTGTGACCTGAAGATCCCTAAAGATCTGGGCTTTGGCAGCAGTTGTGACAAAGTAATATTGGGAGTAGTGTGTGTATGAACTGAGGTTGGTTACAAGTCAGTAATGATATATAGGTAGTTGGTGCGTTATAGGAGGTCGTGTAAATTTTTTTTTTTTTTTTGAGGTAAGTCCTCACTCTGGCCCATGCTGACCTGGAATTCACTGTGGAGTCTCAAGGTGGCCTTGAACTCATGGCGATCCTCCTACCTCTGCCTCCCGAGTGCTGGGATTAAAGGCGTGTGCCACCACGCCTGGCTCACGTAATTATTTTGACTTGTGAATACACCGAATTTGTTGATGGTAATAATTAAATGAGGTGATATTTGTGCCTGGTATCCTTTCTTCTACGCAGTTTTTACTTCATTCAGTGATCAATTACTAAGTTGTTTGTATGTGCCTTCAATGTGGGTAGCTGCAATGATTTTTTTAAAAAATATTTATTTGAGAGAGCGAAAGAGGGAGAGAGAATGGGCACGCCAGAGCTTCTAGTCACTGCAAACGAACTCCAGACGCATGTGCCCCTCATGCATCTGGCTTACATGGGTCCTGGAGAATTGAACCGGGATCCTTTGGCTTTGCAGGCAAATGTCTTAACTGCTAAGCCATCTCTCCAGCCCCGCAGTGATTTTTAAGTGTATCTTCCTCTCTAGAATTCATGTGTGTTCTTAAACTACTTTTATTTATTGAAGTAGAGACAGACTGAGTATTGGCATGCCAGGGCCTTCTGCCACTGCAGATGAACTCCAGATGCGTGTGCCACTTTGTGCATGTCTGGCGTTATGTGGTTACTGGGGAATCAAACCAGGCCACCAGGCTCTGCAAGCAAGTGCCTTTTAACTGCTGAGCCATTAGCCCTCGGAGTGTTTTTGAGAAAGGAAACATTACAAGTATGAGGGCTAAAGAGGAGCAGAAATCTGCCCATGGGGCCTAAAGGTTGTTGTGGGTTTGAATTTATGAGAGATCTGCCATTTTCTTTGTCTAGAGCCTTAGGGAAAGGTCCGATGTAACTTCTAAGGCTCTGCATTGCACCCTCTTTGGTAAGTCAACCTTGTTATTTCCTTGGAAGATATTTTCCAGTTGTTCTCACAGCAGTGAGCTGGGCCTTCTTGTCCAGAAGAGAGAGAATTGAAAAATGCAAGATTTCTTCATAGATTCTAATTGGCTCAGAGGAGAGATTAGGAGCCAGTGGCCTGCTAAACATCTAGTATCCCAGGCCAGGTCTAGTTGCTCCAAATCAACCAGTCAGCCTTGGGAAAGCAGGTAATATTAGTTTTTTTATGCAAAAACCAGAAACTTGGAGAGTTGAAATTAACTTACCCAAGGTCACACAGCTTGCTTTGTTAATTTACAGCCAGCCTTGTTCGAAAAGGGATTTTAGTTCATTAAAGCCACACAGTTAGAAAGTTCCTTGTGGTCTTTTCTTCTGTCCCAAGAAAAACAAGACCACGCTTTTTTCTTTTTAAACTCAAATGATGCATAGTGTTTCAGTCAATATTACCACATGGACGGCTCCAAGTTTAAATTGCACAAAAGTGCATATGTGTGCCTCTGTTGGAATATATGGTTGTCTGAAAGGAAATCCCTGTATTTGGTTTCATAAAGTCATGAGCTTTATATAGTTGCCCGAGCCCCGCATGCCAGTGCCTGGTGGTGCCCCAAGAAAGCGGAGATTAATCCCTGCACAGCTGTGCGTTGTTTCTCATCATCGTTACTTATTCTTAATTACTGAAAGCGCACAAGGCCACAGACTGTAGGTTGTGCCAAACCAAATCTCCCCAGTGGTCGCATTAGGAGGTTCTGAGAAAGATTCAAAATCCTTTGTAAATGAGAGCAATTCTGTAGATAGCCCCGTAAAGAAACACTGCACACACACACCAGAAACACACAGAATCTGGACCCTAATCTCCAGTATGTTATTCTCAGCATCCACCTCCTGTTCTAATTTGTTATGGAATCAGCTCTGCTTTACTCATATATTGAAAAGGAAATTTATTTACAGGCTAGTCTTTTTTTTTTTTTTTTTAAACATAATTGCTTGTCTTAACTTTCCTTAATCTGCGGCCCCAATGAGGAGGGCCCCCTTTGGGAAAGGATGGTACCACATGTGATGTTTCAATACTAAATATGTCCATAATTAATTTAAAAATTTTTAAAGTTGAGGCATTCTCCCAAGGACAGCTTTCCATACTTGCACTGGCTGGAGTGCCATTTCTGTTTAGGTCGGCATGGAGGGAAATGTCCACTAAGAGGATTAGACATTGTTTCCAGAATTTAATGAAGGAGCGAGGTCATCTGTGCTTAATGTGCAAATCAGCACTGCTGAGCGGCGTTGTCAGGATGGATTGACGGGGGAAGGTCCCCAAGTGAGGCTGATTTCTTGTGGTTATTTTGTGGCTCCTGCTAGGCTGAGTTTCCCGGGCCACGGATACATCCACGGTCTGACTTTGGTGGCACTCTTCTCCCACTGCACGTTCTTTAAAGAAAACCCTTTCGAAATATCACCATGAATCCAAACTATGGTGAATTGTTTCTCATTGTCTATTGTTTTCCATTCCTAGCAGCCTTCCTTCTCAGTACTCTAGGCCAGTGTCTCTTTCCTTCTTTCTAATATTTCATTACTTAACTTTCGTACCACGGCCTCTAGCCACTGCAAACGAACTCCAGACGCATGTGCTACCTTGTGCATCTGGTTTTTATGTGGGTTCTGGGTAATCAAACCGGGGTCCTTAGGCTTTGCAGGCGTGCACCTAAACCACTGAGCCATCTCTTCAGCCCCTGGGCCGAGTCTTCTTTTTTATACTTCTTGGAGAATTTGAGGAAAGGTAACAAAAATACTCCCATTTCCTAAAAGCCTCCCAGAGCATAAGCAGGCAGCACTACTTGCCTGTGATTTCTGGGCACTTAGTCTCCAAAACCTGTGGGTAGACCTGCTTGGGAAATCTAGGGTGATTGTAAATAAATTCAACAAGAATCTGAGGTCTCTTTGCACAATGGGAGAATGGGGCTTGTAGCACTGCTTTGCAAATTACAGATTTTCCCACATCTCACTGAATCTTTTTATAGATACTGCTTATTGCCCACTTACTTACCTGAGACATACAGTCTCCGATGGCAGAATAATAAAAACAATCTCAGAACTTGATAAACCTTTGGGTTAAAAGATAGGGCAACAGCTGGGCGTGGTGGCACACACCTTCCTTTAATCCCAGCACCAGGGAAGCAGAGGTAGGAGGATCGCTGTGAGTTTGAGGCCACCCTGAGACAACATAGTGAATTCCAGGTCAGCCTGAGCTAGAGTGAGACCCTACCTCTAAAACAAAACAAAAAAACCCAACAAAGACAACATAGCAAAATGAACAAGTCCTCTGATAACACAGGGAGGAAAAGCTCTAGAGATAGTGATTGAGATTTGCAGCCTTGTGTGGATGCAATACCCTGCTAGTGGGTGGGGAGGCTGGACAGGAGGGACAAGAGTTCAAGGATAGGCAGGGCTTTATAGTGGAACTCTCTCACACTCTGACTTTACATGTTAATATTATTCATAGTCATAGTAGTAAAAAAAAAAAGATCAATCCCCCATTATCCTGAAATCTAAAATATTTAATGATATTATCCTGAAATCTAAAATATTTAATGATACATAGAAATTTCAAAAGTCTGCACCTAGGAAGGTGAGGGAAGAAAAAGATAATATAGAGGAGAAAGTGAGTATAGAGAGGGGAGGGAGAGAGAATGAGAGAGAGAGAGAGAGAGAGAGAGAGAAGAGAAGAGAATGAGAAGCAGGACAAGATTAAGGTTGGCCTTCATGATGCTCTCTCCTGGTTCCTGTGGTTCGGGTGTTCCCTCTGCAGGCCTGCTGAAAGATCAATGTTTTAACCTGTTGTTCAGAATAAAGGGTTTTATAGTATCTTTTCCTTTTGGGTCCCAATTTGTATCCCCCCCTTGTTCTCCCTCCCACCTTCTCATTCTCTCCCACCCTTACCCTCCCTCCCTCCCACCCTCCCTTTTGTCTGGGCTTCAGAGTGTTTATTTGGTTTGGCCACCTGCCACATGGTTTCAGGTTAGGAGCGACAGATAAACGAGACCATGCGACGATTATCTTTTTGTGCTTGGGTGAGCTCACTGAGGATGATCTGTTCCATGTTTGACCATTTTTTTTTCAAATTTCCTTATTTCATCTTTCCTTACTGCTACGTAGAATTCCATAGTATAGATATACCACATCTTTGTTATCCATTCATCTAGTGATGGACACCTGGGTTGATTCCAGCTCTTTGCTGTTTTGAATTGAGCAGCTATAAACATGGTTGAGCAAATGTCTCTGATCTTAGAGAATATCATGAAAGGCATTTTGAAAACTCACACATCAAGACTTAGAGGCTATAGGTCAAAGTGAAATTCTGAGAGAAAGTTGTAACCCTAAGTGCCTATGTTAGCCAAAAGGAATGAAAGTAGTATCTAGTTAGGAAAAAAATAAGCCTAAAAGTCAACAATTATGATCTAGAAATAGAGAAAAAAGACATAAATATACAGCGTACATTTTGGAAGGATTAGGGATCATCATAAAGTAAGCCAAATATATAAGCCATGAACACCACGGTGAGAAGGCTCACACAGAGAAACAGGTGTGGTCCTGGACACACAGTGCAAGGGACTGTGGGACTCTAAATGAAGCTAGTGAGGTAATGATTAAAGACACCAAGGGGGAAAAATATTCCAAGAACAGCCACCCATTTCCCAAAAACGTAGCAGGCTCAGATATTTTCGCAGGCGAATTCTCTTAAACTCAGAGGAAACAGTTCAATCTGTGCTTGCTTAGACTGGTTCGCAGCCCAGCGAGCCCGATTCCTTTTATGACGTCAGCAAGAGCCCTCTTGCCAAACGGCCCATGAAAGATGAGGTTGTAGACCCACTTTACTCAGGAATATTATGCAGCAATGTGAAGCAATGTATCAGTAAATGACAGCCGCACCTTCACAGTTAAACATTTTGATTTATACTGGGCTCGCTCCACTGGAAGGCAGGAGGGGGCTCCATGTTTGCAAATACATTGATGTGCTGTATTATTAAATAAGAGGAGAAAGTCAGCAGATTTCTGAACTCATTAGACAAAATTTATACTGATTCCCAACAATATCTTCATGAAATAAATTGTGGCTGCTTCCTAAAAAATTAACATTATTTATTTTGTTTGTATTTATTTATTAGCTACAGATAGGCAGAGAGAGGGAGAGAATGTGCGCTGCACCACTGCAAACAAACTCCAGAGGCATGTGCCACCTTGTGCATCTGGCTTACGTGGGTCCTGGGTAATAGAACCTGGGTACTTTGGCTTTGCAGGCAAATGCCTTAACCACTAAGCCATCCCTCCAGCCCCACAGTCTGAGCTTGAGTGGCACACAGCAAAGAAACACATTCTGCCAACAACCAAGTGAGCTTGGAGGCCGACTCCTTGCCATGGCGGCCTCTAGCACATAGCCCCCTTGCTCACAGCCTGGTGAGCTAAAGGTTTCCAGCTGTCCTACTGACCCTTAATGCGACCATGATTGATGGCTACCTTATACAGGCAGCAAGATCAGAAAATAAGTTCTTGGTAAGTGTATTTTCAATCCATGAGTTGGTGGTAACCTGTTTTATAGCAATATAAAGTCAACACACTGAACTTAAGCAGTCTCCAAGACTTTGGCACCATGTCTCCCTCTGAATTGAATTAAAAATGCTGGACCACTTGCTGATCCAGCTTTCCATTCATACCTTCACTTATTATACCCCAGGCATATTAGCCTCTTTGCTATTGCTGGAGCATTTCTTTTTTTTTCTTTTCTTTTTTTTTTTTTTCTGAGACAGAGGGAGGGGGGCAGAGAAGAGAGAGAGAGAGAGAGAGAGAGAGAGAGGAGAGAGAGAAAATGGGCATGTCAGCAGTCTCTCAGTCGGTGTGAACAGATTCCAGACATGTGCCCCCTTGTGGGCAAGCATGGCATTGCACCCTTGAGTCCCTTTTGCATCTGACTAAACATGGGACCTGGAGAATTGAACTGGCCTTAGGCTTGGTAGGCAGGCGCCTTAACTGCTAAGCCATCTTTCCAGCCCTGCTGGAACATTTCTGCCTTCAGGCCTTTGCACGTCATCTGCCGCCTCTGTGTAAACTCATATGCCATGGAAGGCATTCTGTTAATCTTTGAATGGATAATAATTTACATTTGGAGTGATTTGTCTTTTATGTTCCTTTGTGTATTAATGACTAGAGTTATAATCCACATAGACATACTCATAGACAACATATTCTTAGAAGGAATTAAACTATTAACAGAAGTTCCACTATGGGAAGAAGGGACTCCGTGTTTGGGAGAAGCAAGGACTGAGTAAATGAATTCTCCACCCTCGGATCAAAACTCATCAATAGGGATATCTGGATGGAGACTCCTGTGCCACCTTGTGCGTCTGGTTTACATGGTTCCTGGGGAATCAAACCTAGGTCCTTTGGTTTTGCAGGCAAGTGCCTTAACCACTAAGCCATCTCTCCAGCCCCAACACTGAGCTTTATAGAGGTGTTCCCCCCCAATAAGAGAGAGTGAATCTTATTATCTTGGAGAAAATGTATTTTGGTCTTTTGAGTTGCTTACCCATTGAATTTCAGACTAGGGTTCTTTTAGGGGGATAAAGGAACATTTTTCCAAGATGATGTAGTAAAAGAACAAGCTGGCCATCTACTTAGTTTTGTACATTAGAAAATTTGAGATTGAAAATACAGTACTAGGTCTGAGAGATCATTAATCTCATATTGTTTTCACTGTACTGAGAACAATTCTATACTGTGAGCTCCCGGGCAGCAATTTCCACCTACCTCCTCCTCCTCCTCTTCCTGTAGTCTTCCCCAGCAAGTGTTCACTCATGAATCGAGCTCGCTGGCTTTCCACTGACCCTCTTCCGTAATACCTGCAGAGCTTCTCTTTGTTTCCTTCCTTCCCTTCCTTCCTTCCCTTCCTTCCTTCCTCCCTCCCTCCCTCCCTCCCTCCCCCTCCCTCCCTCCTCCCTCCCTCCCTTCCTTCCTTCCTTCCTTCCTTCCTTCATTCATTTGTCGCAGGGAGGGAGAGTCTGTGTGTGCTGGAAAAAGAGAATAAGAATGTGTGTGCTAAAGGGTCCCCTGCTAGTGCAAACAAACTCCAGGTGCATGTGCCACTTTCTGTGTCTGGCTGCATGTGGGTTCTGAGGAATTGAACCCGCTCTGACAGTCTTTGGATGCAAGCACCTTCAACTGCCACGCCATATCCTCAGTCATAGTAGAATTCAGGAAAATAAGAGGGAAGTGGTGTACGTGCTGTGGACTTGAAGTGGTTAACCATCGAGGCGGTCTTGGGTCAGAAATCTCCGTGCCCATCTGTGGAAGAGTAAGGGTGACGTTGTTTACAGTGACTGTCTATGAAATGGTTGCACTTAGCAAACTTTTGGTGAGCTGGGTCTTTTTTTTTTTTTTTTTTTTTTTGGGAAGTAGAAAAACAGTCAAGAGAAGCATTAAGATGAGATTATTTTGCCTCCCTGACTCAATTGGGGCCACCCTCTGGCATATAGGCACTGTCGCCCGAGGATGAGGTCAGGAAGAGGGGAACTCGGATTCCACTGTGGCACCGGGGACTCGTGAGAGGTGAAGGAAGGGTTACCCTGTGCTGTGAGAAGGGCGCCGGGTCAGCTCGACTAGATGGGTCAGCTGTGAGGAGAGTGACTCACTGGGCCTAAATAGCTTGCTGGTAATCTTTTGGGGATGGATATATATTTTCTGGCTCATGCCTTCCTAGGCTGTCTAAGCCCCTTTGGAACATTTATGGCACTATCTTGGGAAACTTGGGGGGGACACACAACTTAGCACTTCCCAAGTTAACCTGCACAACTTGAGCAGTTCACATTTACTCCCCACATACAATTGACTTACAATGCCTTATAGTTTTGTTAGCCCCCAGTTTTAACCTCTCTGACTTAACAGCAGCACATTTTTTCATCCATGTGGTGATATTTTTAGAATGTGAAAATGACTGCGTGACCTGTGGATTTCTGTCAGTCATGTGACTTTCTTGTCACGCTCATTGGACACTGTCTCTGCGAGTGTTTGATTGCAGCAGTGCCTGTCATCAGTCCCTGGCATGGCCCAGTCAGCTAGGAGTACGGTTAGGTCAGCGTTTTCATCATCTGAGGTTTGCTGAGTGTCACCGAGGGGGTTAGAAGTCATCCATCATCTTGCAGGCATGACGTGTGGTGCCTTCTTCCCACTTCCTGTCCATCTTGACTTGCTCTGAGGCTGTCTCACTGCCGTTCTTACACAGCTGCTTTTCAAAAGGACTTATTCTTAGCATATATTAATCCTAGTATGTTTCATGACATGTTCATACAAGACTGAGGGGTCTAAGGAATGTGGCATCACCTGTCCTATAACTTCATCATCATACGTGCTGCTCATTCAAGCAGCTATAAACAAGCCTAAAAGGTGGGGAGGAGGGCATTGATGGCCCCAATTAAAAAATATATTTCTTTTTATTTATTTGAGAGAGGCAGACAGACATAAGCAGAGGGAGAGAGAGGGGAGGAGGGAGAATATGGGCACTCCAGGGCCTCCAGCCACTGCAAACAAACTCCAGATGTGTGCGCCCTCTTGTGCATTTGGCTTATGTAGGTCCTGGGGAATTGAACCTGGGTCCTTTGGCTTTGCAGGCAAGTGCCTTCACCGCTAAGTCATCTCTCCAGCCCCATTTTATTTTATTTTTATTTGCATGTAGAGGGGGAGGGGGGGGGAGAGAGGGAGAGAGAAAGGGAAGGGACACAAAAAGAATGGGTACTCCAGGGCCTCCAGCCACTGCAAACAAACTCCAGATATATATATGCCACTTTAAGCATTTGGCTTCATATGGATACTGGGGAATTGAACCTGGGTCATTAGGCTTTGCAGCAAGTACATTAATTGCTGGGCCATCTCTCCAGCCCAATTGTCCCCCTCTTGATGGAAGACCACCAAAGAATTTGTGGTCATGTTTTACTACTGCCACAAATGGCTATCACTAGATCTATTCATGATAAATGTGTTTTCTGATTAATAGGAATCCTTTGGGAAATACATAGAATATTTAAGAATCTTATTTCTCAACAATTAATTTATTTTCTTTGTATGTATAGAATGTGTTAGTATATATGAGTGTCTTCATGAGTGTGAATGCAGATAATTGTGTGCCAAGGTGTGTGTGTGTGGAGGTAGGTCAGAGAACAGTCCTGGGGTTGGGCCTCATCTTCTGTCTTGTGTGAGGCAGATTCTCTTGTTCACTGCTTCATACGCCAGACTGGCTGGCTTTGAGCTTTGGAGATTCTTCTGTGTGGCTTTACATGGACTCTGGGGATCTGAACTCTGGTCGACAGGCTTGTGAATCAAGTGCTTTTAACAACAGCCATTTCCCCAGCCTTTCTCAGCATTTTTTTTTTTGCTCTCATCTTTTAGCATTTGTTGCTAGTTCTGCATTTATTAGATGAGATTTAAGTTACTGTGCTAATTTCTGGAAATAAAAACATAATGATGACAGACAGCATTGATTCTGGACCTCTTTCTTGAGACACAAGTCGTCATGTGACGTAGATTGATAGGTGCTTGACGTTTCTTAACAACGTGCATGCTAAACATTCCTGGGAAGTGAACAGTAATTTGCATGAAGGACTTTGGCTCTCCTCTGTGTGTACAGTTCTGAGGCTGTCTCATTCTGACTGTTTTTTTCCCAACCGAAGCAGTATACCTAACAGTGCGTCAACACACCGTTCATCAAGTGTGGAAACATTCGTGTCCAAGCTGCTCCCAGACCTAGGTGTGCTGAGGCTGGCTGAGCAGAAAGCTCTTTCGTGTAGGCACTGTGTTGACGGCAGGGGTGGCACGTCCAAACTGATGAGTAACACAAGATTCTAAGCAGTGGTCTTGACTCCTTTGGAGATGCAACAGATGGGTTATGATCATGCTTAGTTGTTAAGTCTAAGCCATTTTGAGGGCCTGGAGAGATGGCTCAGTGGTTAAGGTGCCCGCCTGTGAAGCCTGAGAACACCTGTTCAGTTCTCCAGGTCCCAAGTTTAGCCAGATGCAAAAGTGAAGCCAGGGCGCAATGCAGCACATGCACACAAGGGGGCGTATGCACCTGGAGTTCAGTCACAGAGTCTGAGAGGCCCTGGTGCGCCCATTCTCTCTCTGCCTCCCCATAACTCTCTCAAATTAAAAAAAAAGGAAATCTAAGACATTTTGAAATGAGTGGTTCAGCTAACACTGAGGGAGAGGCTTGTGTCTGGCTTTGGATGTGTAATTAACCTATAGACTGAGTTTGGTAGGGGTAAGATTTACTGCAATGGGCTGTTTTAATTAATTAATTTGGTTTTTCTACTTACGGTCTCCAACCCAGGCTGACCTGGAATTCACTATGTAGTCTCAGGCTGGTTTTGAACACACAGCAATCCTTCTGCCTCCCAAGTGCTGGGATTAAAGGTGTGTACTGCTACTCCTGGCTTGTTTAAATTATTTTAAATACTCATGAATAAATATTCTTTTATTTGTGTGTGCGAGAGAGAGAGAGAGAGAGAGAGAGAAAGAAATTTGGTGCAGCAGGGCCTCTAGCCACTGCAAACAAACTCCAGATGTGTGAGCCACCTTGTGTACATGCACCACCCTGTACCTAGGAGTCAATGGCTTGTCTTCCAAAAGGAAAAATACCATCTGCTTATAAAACTCACTGACATGATGCCGGCTTACTTCTCAATGTGTTCTCTTCCGTTTGAAGTTTCCCAAGTGGCCCAGGAGAGGATTGTTTTCATCAGAACTGACCCTCACCTGGTGGGAGGAGGCTCATCTCGGGAACCCCTCATGTCTTTACGATGGTGGAAGGTGCCGGGATCTGCTGTGCTGCAGCTAGGATCTAATGACTTCTAAGGGAGGTTGAGGCCCAGAAAAGAAAGTATGAAAGAGAAGACTCTCAATAGAGGTTGAACCAGACTGAAGGAGAAAAAAGAAAGGAAAAAAAAAAAAAAAGAAAAACAAAGGACTATCAAATACGGAGTATGCCTTTGAGCTGACACAGAACATATTTTGTTAATGTTACCCAGGGCCTTTGTTGCAGAAACGTAAAGATTTTATTTGCTCACGTGCACAGAGCTCTCTGAAGGAAAGCTCCAACGAGGCTCTGTTTTCTCACGCAGAGAAGGGTATTCATAGGCATTGGGGCTACGAAAGGCCAAGGTGCAGCTGTGTTTGCGAGAGTGCTTGCTTCTGACTGTGGAAACTCTGTGCTGTGTTTTCCCAAATGTTTGCAGGTGCGAGGGGGTAAGATTGCACCTGGACTGCTTTGTTTAAAGGTTCGCAAACCTGAAAACGTCATTTTGATGATCACACTGTGAGTGAGGGCGATGTGGCTTTGCCCTGAGTTGGAGTCAGCCCTGTCTGTGCAGTGATGGGTGAGCGTGTGGGGACTTCTTGACTGCCATTTGATTCTCAGCATAGTAAAGCTGTCCTTACACCCTCTTCTCCCTTGTTCTTTCTAACACGGTGGCGGGGCGCTGGTGCTGCATTGACACGCCTGTGATTTGGAGCCCGTGGGCAGGGTGTGTGATCCCCTCTACAAAGATGGACGGGTAAAGGTTTACTGAAGTGGTTTAGGTCAGATGTAAAAACCCAGGTAGGCATCTCATTTTAGTATGTGAGCTGCCGAAATCAGGATCCCTTAAGCCATGGACATGGGTCTGAAAATGTTTAATGAAATGAAACCAAAAATAAAAAATCTGGGGCAGGGAGGGCTGGGACAGTGCCTTAGTGGTTGAAGGTGCTTGCTTCCAAAACCTGCTGGCCTGGAGTTCAGTTCCCAGGCCACCCAAGTAAGCCGGAAGCAAGGGACTGGTGTTCATTTGCAGAAATAGGAGGCCCTTGAAGACCCCCTTACAACCCAACATTCAAATAAATTAAAAAATTGGAGAAGGGAAGGGACAAGAAACAAGCTCACTATCAGCTTCAAATATTTGAAAAATTGATTTTATTCTTATTTATTTATTTTTAGTTTTAGAACAACATTGAAGGTGTCATGTTCAGTCAAGACTGAATCTGTGGAAGGAATGACCACAATGTCCCCTGTTCCTGTCTTCCCTTGCTTGCTAGCAAGGTGTCCCCCTCCTGTCTCATGGTAGGAAGAAGAAAACAAACAAAACCCACATATCCTGACGGGGTGGCATTAAGACCCTTAACAGGCTCTGGCATTAGCTCAGGGACCGCAAGTGCATATGAGTGGAGACGCTGCAAGAACTGAGTGAAATCTCCCTGGAAGAGGCAGAGCCCATCGTCTTTTGCTACCTGAGTTGTTTCCAAGAACCACTCTCCACCAACCCATGGGTGTTCAAGGAGCTTGGAAAGTGGTGTGATATTTGCATATAACCAGCACACATCTTGTGCACTTAAAATCACCCCTCCTAAATTACAGTACCTCATACTTTATAATGGTGATGCAACATTGTTCAAGGAATTTGAGAGATAGGGTCTCACTCTAGCCCAGGCTGGCCTTGAACTCATGGCCATCCTCCTACCTCTGTCCCCCAAGTGCTAGGATTAAAGGTGGGCACCACCACACCCGGATTTAACTATTTATTTATGAATGAATGAGAGAGGGAAAGAATGGGCATGCCAGGGCCTCGAAGCCACTGCAAATGAACTCCAGACGTATGCACCACTATGTACATCTGGCTTACGAGGGTTCTGGGGGTACGGAGCTTGGGTCCTTAGGTTTTGCAGACAAGTACCTTAACCACTAAGCCGTCTCTCCAGCCCAGAAGTCTGTTTTTGTTAAATACAGAGGTAATTTTTTTTTTCTCCCAAATACTTTGTCTCTACCTTTGACCTGACCCATGGATATGACATAGACCACGTGTGCATGTGTCAAACATTACTTTGTTGGAGAGCAAGAGTTAGAGGCAGCAGGATGGGACACAGTGGTTGACGCCGAGGCCTTGGCCTGGGAGTAAGGACTGGGTCTGGCACTGTGAGCACGCCTGTAACCACAGGGCTCTGTTTGCTCAACTGTGAAGAGGTAACGAGAATACGTTCCAGCTCTGAGATCCTCAGTTTTTGTTTGGTTTTGTTTTTCGAGGTAGTCTCACTCTGGTTCAGGCTGACCTAGAACTAATTTTGTAGTCTCAGGGTGGCCTCGAACTCTCAGCGATCCTCCTACTTCTGCCTCCCGAGTGCTGGGATTAAAGGTATACACCACCACACCCGGCGATCCTCAGTTTTAATGAACCCAAACCAATATGAAGCCTCAAAATATTTCCAGCCTCAAGGCTGAACCCAGCTGGTGTTCCACTGTCAGTCCCTGTTACCAACTCTAGTTGAACATTCTCGAAAAGATCCATACAGGGGTAGCACTGGCTCACGGACAGACAGCTGGAAATAGGTTTTCAGCTATGTCAATACCGTTCGTGCGGTGGGCAAGTAAGCTGAATCCCGCATCCCGCGAGGGTGTCTGAATGCACCGAGACTCAGAAGTTGGAGGGAACAACCGTCCTTTCCGTAATTACTCATCCATTAGATTAGACATTTACTTTCTCCCCGCTACCCCATGTTCGAAGCGACTCGCAGCTGCTTTCTAGGCTTGTGTAGAGAGAGTATTTGTGGGCCAAGTGCCTGTCCAACAGCCGCTTGTGGGAGGAAAGCGGAAACTCCATGATGGCAGGGGAAAATGCAGCATGAGGAGTTTGGGTGGCCGTGACCTTCTGGCCAACATCAGATGGACAATAGCAGCAGGAGAGTGTGCCAAACACTGGCAAGGGGAAGCCGCCCCCCCAAAACACACCTCCAGTGAGGTTCCAGTTCCCAAATTGCCATCAGCTGGGGATCAAGTATTTATTTAGCACACGAGTTTATGGTGGGGGGAAGGGGACACCTGAATCAAACCACCACAGAGGGGCTGAATAGGGCTGAGCCGTATTGGACACCGTGGAGTTCAGTGGACCCAGCAGTCAGGAAGTCGAGTCGAGCGTAAACACTTGTTATAATACCAGGGCTGTTGCTGTGGTTAGATGGTCTAGTGTCTCCCAGTATATTCAATGTTTGATTACAGTTGGTAATTTAGGTCTGCAGCCACCTAGCTGGAGGAGGTGTCACTGGGCTGGATTTTAGGATCCAGCCCAGGTGTTGGGAGTGGGGGTGGGTTTGAAATTCCAATTTAAAGATGTGCAAAGTGCCTGGAGATACTGAAGTATGCTGTGGGATTTGACCTGTGGCGCCCCCTCTCTCTCTCTCTGCTTGGACCTGTGAGAGCACGCCAGCTTCTTCTGCCATTATTGAACTTCCCCTGGATCTGTAAGCTTCAGGAAATCCTTTCCTTCATAACTGTGCCTGGTCTGGAAGTTCATCTCAGCGACCTGAAGCTGTCGGCTACAACTGCTGATTCCCTGTGGTTGTGCTTACTATTTGAGCCTTTGGGAGTGTGCTGACACAAGGATTGTCTTCCTGTCACCAGAAAAACCAGTGTGCTCTCTCGTCTAAACATCCTGTAGATAAAAATGGCTTCTTCCCTCTCAATTTCCTTATCCTATCAATTCGGTTGAACCATATGCGCATGTTTGAGTTGGGTAGCAATGCAGACATTTCAGAGGGCGGCCTTATTTCCTTCTACCTGTAAACTACTTTTGGCAGAAGTCCCATCCCTATGGTAGGATGGTAAAGGATCTACAGAGTGACATCTCCCTGTTTGAGTCCCATGGCAGTTGCACTCATTGGTTGCATCTGAGGATCTTGCGACTGTGAACCCCACTGTCAGACTTCTGTTTGTGCTAGCACTCTTGAGAGACCTGAGTAAGCAAGTGCGTCCTTACCTGACATGCCTAAACTTGGTTTTTTGTTGTTGGTGTTGGACTGTGTGGTATAAATTTTTGTTGTGTTGTAAATATCTAGGTGTGTGAAGTTTTTATCCTGAAAAAAAGTTTGGAGTAGATTTCTGCTTGCTCTCTATTTTGTTTTGTTTTGTTTTGTTTTGTTTTTTTTTCAAGGTAGGGTCTCATTCTAGCTCAGACTGACCTGGAATTCACTAGTCTCAGGGTGGCCTTGAACTCATGGCTATCCTCCTACCTCTGCCTCCCAAGTGCTGGGATTAAAGGCGTGCACCACCACACCCAGCTTTAGATTTGCTTTCTTGATTAGGCAGGCACATCTACCCTTGAATAAAGCCAACAGGAGGTAGTGTGTTCAGAGAGGGGATTTGAAACACATGGTACGATGTCAGGCGAGTCAAAGGTCGTGGAAAGAGACTGGGTGCTGGGAGATGTGTGTTGGCTCTTGAACTGCAAAGTCAGTGCTGTGTTTAGAGGCGACATACCCTGGTGGTGGAGAGCAGAGGCCACCTTCTAGAATCAGATTGCCACAAAACAGCTCACACTCCAGAACGAAGAGCCTTACGATTTCCTCTTCTGGATCTGATTGTGTGTGTGTGTGTGTGTGTGTGTGTGTGTGTATATAATTTTTTAAATCATTCTGGTCCTTTGCAGAGCATCCCAGCAGCATAGGTTCGTGGAAAGAGACAGATGGCATCCCCATCGGTGCTAGCACATTGGAAGACAAGATGAATGCATCTGAGAGCCGGGCCATTCCTAAAGCTGGGGAGGGTGTGACCGGGCAATAGCTTATATCCATGTTCCTCCCCCTCTTTTCTGAACAATAGGAAGAATTAAAAGTTTCAGTGCTCACATGCAGCAATCGAGACACAGGTAGCTGTCAGCTACCTGAGGACTGTGAAAAATGTCCTGTACTTCCCTAACTGGTGCCCTTTGCTCGAACATCATCATGGAAAAGCTGTGCAGAACACTGGATTTGACAAATCTTCAAGCCTGCTGCAGCTAGCTAGCTTCATGTTGTTGGGCAAACATTCAACCAGAAGCAGCTTGCAGGAGGAAAGGGTTTATTCCAGGCTGACTGATTCCAGGGGATGTTTCATCGTGGCAGAAGAAGCTGGCTCACTTCTGCATGCATCCACAGCATCACCAAACAGCCAGAGTGCCAGCGGCTTTGGATGCGCTGTTGTAGTCAACTCCGAGTTGATGGGGGAAACGGGTTTGTTTCAGCTCACAAATCCAGGGATGTTTCATCAATGGTGGAAGGAGTTACTTGCTTCCATAGATCCTAGCAGAGAAACAACTGTAGCAAGCAAACACTAACACCAGCAAAACAAGTAAGCAGGGCTTTATTTGTCCCCATTAAATAAAATAAAATAATGACAAGAATGAAGTCCAACTCCCATTATTCTGCTCAACCATCATTTTCAGAGGGTGCCATGCATTGTGAAAGGCTTTGTGTATGCCCCATTGACTCAGGCTTTTTTTGTTGTTGTTCTTTTAAAAAAATACTTTATTTATTTGAGAGGGAGGGAGAATGGGTGCGCTAGGGCCTCCAGCCACTACAAATGAACTCCAGATGCATGCACTACCTTGTGCATTTGGCTTATGTGGGTCCTGGGGAATTGAACCATGGTCCTTTGACTTTGCAGGCAAGTGCCTTAACCACTAAGCCATTTCTCCAGCCCTCAGGCATTTATTTTTTATTAAGACTGAGCTTGCAACTTGAGTCTCCAGTGGGCAGAGCCCTGCTGGGTAAGAGGTATGTCACTAGGGGCGGATTTTGTAGTCCAGCCCTGTTAGGTACACGTGGTAGTTTGAGTGTGATAATATAAGTAGACTCAGGTGTTGTATTAAAATTAAGCTTGCAACTTCAGCTCCTAGCTGGTTGGAGGCACGTCACTGAGGGTGGATCTGACTTTAGCCCAAAGGTGTGGAGAACTCAGGTCACTTCTGCTTGCTTGTTTTTTTTTTTTAATTAAATATTTACATATTAGAGAATGGGCGTACCAGGACCTCCAGCCTCTGCAAACGAACTTCAGGTGCAAGCGCCACCTTGCGCATCTGGCTTAGATGCATACTGAGGAATCGAACCTGGGGCCTCAGATTTCCCAGGCAGTTGCAGTCAGGTTCACATTGCTGGCAGAAATCATCTGACCAAGAGCAGCTTTTGGGGGGAAAGGGGTGTATTTTGGCTTACAGACCCAGGGGAAGCTCCATGTTGGCAAGGGAAAACGATGGCATGAGCAGAGGGTAGACATCACTCCCTGGTCAACATAAGGTGGACCATAGCAATGGGAGAGTGTGCCAAACACTGGCATGGGGACGCTGGCTATACCACCAATAAGCCTGCCCCCAACAATACACTGCCTGCAGAAGGTGTTAGTTCCCAAATCTCCATTAGCTGGGGGCCTAGCATTCAGAACACCTAAATTTATGGGGGACACCTGAATCAAACCACCACAAGTACCTTAACTCCTAAGCCATCTCTCCAGCCCCATTCTTGTCATTATTTATTGTATGCAATGATACCACAAGTCAGGTTGGTCCCATTTATTCTGAGTACTGTGAGCCATGCACTGTAGTACCCCATTCAATCCCTGTCATCGCTTGAGATGTGGGTGAGGCGGTCGTATGTCTGATTAAGTGCAGTGCACTATGAGAAGACATAGGTCTCTGCCACCTCAGCTGGCAAGATCTCGTGTCCAGGGCAGTGCTGTCTCCAGTGAGCATCGGGATTAATCTTAAGGGTGCTTGCACATTCTGAGATGTCACTCCCACATAGAGCTCTTTAAGGTAGGGGTTGAGACATGACCCAAGGAATTGACTGTGCACATCTAACACCAAGTTTTGTGAAATACTTTTTTTTTTTCTGGCGTTCCGATTTTGGCTTTTGTCCTTCCAAGACAACTGCGGAATGACTTTCCAAGTGAGTGTTTCTTTGTTTTGGCCTCACCAAAGAACAACCTGGGAGCTTTAAAATGTAAACCAAAGAAAACAAAACAAAACAACTCAAAGCCAGAAATTCTGGTTCAAACTAAACAGTGCCCGATGTCTTCTGGAGACCAGCCAGCATGAGGTCCTGTGCAGAGATTTGGACTCTGAGGCAGCCCTGGGAAGGACTCCAATCAGGGATGGCAGAGTCACAGGCCCAACATCCTATGTACTTGGGGGTCTGGCTCTGCAAACTGGGGCTATCTCCACACCTTCCTCCCTTCAGGCTTCCCTAGACGCCTCCACCCTAACATAAAGAAGGAGCAAAAGGTGAAGCAGTTTTTAGCATTTGGGCTGTGCCACGCAATAACACCTTCTAGAAAAGCCTGCTGGGAAGGTTGTCGCGTGTCTGGTGCTGGTTCTTAGAATCTGACTTCTTTATTGCGTACTGATGCTGCAGGTGTCCTGGCTCAATATGCTGTTTGGTTTCTTGTCACATCCCAGAGGCACCTGCTGTATTTGTGGAAATCGGGAATGCGCATTGGTCACGAGTTGCATTTCCCAATCTCACTTGTTTCTGTCACTGTTCGTGTGGCTCTTGTAACCTAACTGCTTTCCTGCTGCCACCACTCTTTTTTTTTTTGGGGGGGGGGTTCGAGGTAGGGTCTCACTCTGGCCCAGGCTGACCTGGAATTCACTATGTAGTCTCAGGGTGGCCTCGAACTCACAGTGATCCTCCTACATCTGCCTCCTGAATGCCGGGATTAAAGGCGTGCGCCATAACGCGCCCCCCCCCCAAGTAAAGGCAATAAATCCCTGTGTGACAAGTGGAGGATTTTTCAGGGAGATTAGTGTCTTACTATTTTCCAGACTGCCTAGTGGACCCCCAAATCTGTGGGAAAGCAGTGTTAGTAGGTTACCACTGGAGCATCAGATCAGATTTTCACTAGCAAATGTTTGTCCAAAATAATTGAACTTATTTCTTATTCTGTTTATACATGAGGGGGCAGTATGGCACCATAAAGCAAATGCTCTGTTGAATTTACTTCTCTTTATTGGTATATAGTAGATTTCAGGCAAGCACTTTGTTTTTCTGTGGGTGCATGCATGTAGAGGTCCAAGGACAACCAAGCAGTTTCAGTGTTTGCCTCCCACCTTGCTTGAGATGGGGTCTGTCTGCTTGTCTGCCACTGTGGACGCCAGACAAGCTGGCTCTCGAGCCTTGGCATTCTCCTGATGCTGTCTGCCATTGCTGAAGGCCCACTGGGATTATACATTCATGGACCACTGTATGTTTAGCCTTACACGGGTCCTGGGGCAGTGGTGGTGGGGTGTCCAAGCTCGTTGGCACATTTGTAAAGCAAGCACCTTTAGCCGCTGAGCCATCTCGGTAGCCCTAGAGTGAGAATTGCTATCTAGACTGTCCAGTGTCATCAGTTTTTTTTTTTTAATTTTTTTTTTAATTTTTATCTGACAGAGAGAGAGAGAGAATGGGCATGCCAGGGCCTCCAGCCACTGCAAATGAACTCCAGACACATGCGCCCCCTTGTGCATCTTGCTAACGTGGGTCCTGGGGAATCGAACCTGGGTCCTTTGGCTTTGCAGGCAAATGCCTTAACTGCTAAGCCATTCCTCCAGCCCCAGTGTCATCAGTTTTTAAATATAGTACATGTCTAAGTGATACTTTGACCCTTGTATCAGGTCACGTGCCTGATTTTGGTTAAAGGAGTAATGATTTCCTTACAGCAGGAGATGGTTAAGTATTGCTTTGTACCGTGAATGTTAGTTTGGTTCTGTTTAAAACTAGCTGACCCACCCCTTCTCCCACCGAAGGCGCAGCACCTGTAGGGGCTGATGTCTCTGTTATTTTATTTCCTGACTCCATTGAAGGCCGAGGGTCTCCAGTATTGTTAGAGGGAAGCCTCTGATCTCAGATCCAGGTCCATGGCTAGTCTCTGATAAGTCATCCCGATGTTGGTATGCATTACATTATTTTTCTCCAAAGGGGAAAAGTTGCCAAGCAAAAAAAAAAAGCAGCAGCTGTTAATTAATGTTATTATTGCTGATATATGAGTGACATTGTAGATAAATCTAGGCGTTAGTATTCTAGGCGTTGCAAATGGAAAGGGGAATTATTAAAGAGACGTTTGAAGGCACGAAAATGAATTGATGGGATCTGCAAGACACGTAATGAAAAATATAAATAGAAATACAGAAAGGTAATTTCATAAACATAGGCTATTTTTACAACGTGTAAAAAATGTTTGCAGTTGGATGTTTCTGTTTAGGTAGCTGGGGGAAAAAAGGTCAACATTTTTGGCATGTGTGAAAATTGAACGGCAACTTAGTTATGTTGTATCCTATTTATTTCCTTTGGGAGTGAAGAGACTTAGGGCTGCCTAAACCTTAGGAAAGATAATTATACTTGTTTCATTTGGGGTGGGGGAGTTAAACGATAATGATTTGGTTTTGTTTTAGTGAGAAATTTCATTTTGAAAGCTTGTATTAAGAAAAGTTTCTGACCCTTTCCCCCAAATTTGAAGGGATGGATTTTGGCTGCAGCCAGTCGTGAATGAATTCCAGATCAAATGTGGTTTGCTGTGGGCTTCCTGGAGCCCTGCGTAGCTTTCACTCATGGTCAACCATTGTTCTTAATGCTTCCCTGGCAGATTTTTCGGACCTCACCTGATACCACATTCCCTGAGCCCACCTGCTTGTCGCCGTCACCCCCAAATGCTCCACCACGTCAGTCAAAGAGACAAGGGCAGAGGACAAGGAGACCCGTGGCTGTGTATAATCTTTGCCTTGAGCTGGAAGATGGTAAGCTGTTAATTTTTTTTTTTTTTTTTTTTTCTTTCCCCCTTCTGTTTGGTGACAACTTCAGAGCATGGTATGCCATGTGCCCTCGGGCAGGCCGCTGGTTTCTGTTTTCCGTGTTTGGATTTCTTTCTTTCTTTTTTCTTTCTTTAAAATTATAATTTTTGAGATAAACAAGGGAGAGCAAAACTTTTTTTTTTTTTTTTTGGCCAGGGAGAAAAATGCAAGTTTCAGTTTTGTATTTGTCTTTGTGATGCTTTTTTTTTTTTTTTTTTTTTTTTAAATCAGTTTGCATTTCTTTTTTGGGAGACTTGTGTGACCGACCAACCGACTCCTGTGAGGTTACATAACCCTGAGACAAATAAAAAGGGGACTGAAATGAAAGCGGATCTTGCATTTGAGGATCTGGTGAAGCCAATCAACTTCTAATGTCTCTGCATTAAAGGCCTGGGTCACTGGCCCTGGGGCTCAGGGCTCCTTCTTTGGACACTGTACCTGTCTGGGTTGTTTCCTGTCTTCTGCAAAGGAAGAACCCTTCTTCGTAGACTAGGGGTGGCAAATGAACTGGGTGCAATGAGACCCCCAGCAAATAATGATTCTTCTGTCCTGTCAGAGCTCCTGTCATCAGCTAATGGCCACGTGGCCATATTATCTCCATATTGCTTGACTTCCTGGGTTGTAGAGAGCCTGGAAATTTGCATTTTCATATCATAACCCAGACCTGGAGCCACATAAAGACTCTTGGGGGATGTGCAGCCACATGGCTACAGAGACCAAGAGGATCTTAATGTGGAAGCATACATGTTTGCATGTGCCTGACACTGTGGCTTTTTATTTAGTTATTTGTTTACAAGAGACAGAGAGAGTGGGTGGGTGTGGCAGCGCATGCCTTTAATCCCGGCACTTGAGAGGCAGAGGTAGGATTGCTGTGAGTTCGAGGTCACCCTGAGACTACACAGTGAATTCAAGGTCAGTGTGGACTAGAGTGAGACCCTACCTTGGAAAATCAAAAAAAAAAAAAAAAAAAAAAAGAGAATGGGCATACCAGGCCCTCCAGCTAGATGCATGTGCCACCTTGTGCATATGGCTTTCATGGGTCCTGGAGACTCAAACCTGGGTCCTTAGGTTTTGTGGGCAAACGCCTTAACCCCTAAGCCATCTCTCTAACCCCACTGTCACTTTCATTGTGGGTTTCTCTCACTTGAGTCCCTTCACCACATTTATCTTGATTTTTCTTCTTTTTCTCATCCCCAACCCCCCCCCACCTTAATTATTTTTCTCCATTTGCTAAACTCCCGAGGTTGTGTTAGCTGGGAAGTTTGGAATGATTGACAAAGGGAGGAAGGGGTTGAGAATGACAGATGCAATGCCTTCTTCAAAAGCACCTACATAGTCAAGTGACCAAGTAGTATCTATAGCTTTATGCAAGGAATTGACAACCATCCATGGCTGCACAGAACGTGCAGGAAGACCCAGAACACCCCAATAGTCACCCTGAGGGGCTGCGTTCTTCTGGCCTTGTGAATTGCTTACCACATGCACATGTGAGAGGAGAATTCATTCTACAGCCAGACTGTCCTTTTCCTGAGGAAATGCCTGAACCATTAAAACCAGCTTATAGTTTAGAACTTGTCTGTCGACATGACACTCCACTTGTGCTCACTGCTGACGTTTCCCCCTTGTTCCTGCTTGCACTCTTTGTCAACAGAGTTGCTACGAGGGAGTCAAACTGTCTGTTTTGAGTTTCTCCACTTGTCACATCTCACCTGTCCTCTGGTGGAAGTGTTAATTCATAGGAAAAGTGGGAGGGGAAGATGAATCATGGGTAATAAACAATAGCTTGGCTTTACTGGCCCTACAGCCAACCAGAATTGACCAGCTTCTAGTGGAAATGACCGAAGACTGACATGTGCGTGAAGTTAGCGTCTACTCTTTTTCTTTTCCTTTCTGTGATTCCTAGAAATGGAGTCATAGTATCTAAGTTTATAGAAGCACTAGCTTTTTGATGACTGGCTGGCTAAATGATTGCTAATGGCTAAGAAGTGTCTGTGGCAGTATTCAGATCTTTGATAGAAAACTCATATGATAGCTTTCCTAATTTTTGGGTGATAAAATAGTTTTCTTTTTTCAGTGCTGGGTAGAGAACCCAGAACCTTGTACAGCTCTGCCATGGAGTTACACGTCCGCTCTGATTTAATACTTTATGAAAGTTAATTTATTTTGAAGGAGAAGATTAATGTTGTTAAATACAGTTGCTTTCGTCTGTTTATGTTCCTTGTTTCATGATGCCTTTTAGTTTTCTGTTTCATAGCTTTGTGTCAATTAATTAATCCTTCCTGATGGCAGCCTTGGTATTGTGTTGTGTTGTGTTATGTTTTGAAAGTTTTAAGAATCAGGAAAGCCCAGGAGTTGGGTTGTGGAGTGACTTGGAGGGCAGAAGATAATGAAAGCAATTAAAAACTATCCCCCCAGGATGGAGAGGCGGCTTACCGGTTAAGGTACTTGCTTGCAAAGCCCGACAACAAACAAATTCAGTCCCCAGTTCCCATATAAGGGCCAGATGCACGAACTGGTGCATGCATCTGGAGTTTATTTGCAGTGGCTGGAGGCTCTGGTACACCCATTCTCTCTCTCTCTCTCTTTCTCCTTGCAAATAAATTTAAATTTTTTTTAAATAAAAACCTATTCCTTGTGCCAATTGCTATAGTGAAAGTTAGTAAAATTCAAGTTGTGTGAAAGAGTTCTTAGTTATTAAGAAAGGGAAATAGTGCTAGAGAGATGGCTTAGCAGTTAAGGCATTTGCCTACGAAGCCAAAGGACCCAGGTTCGATTCCTCATGCTTCTGGAGTTTAATCTTACTGGAACTTAATGGATGGAACTTAATCTTACTGTCAGTATTCCAAATTACCTGATTTTTAAAATGTTACACGAAGGTTCAAAATGGCTTATTGTTTTTAGCATTTTTGTATTCTTATTGACAGTGATGTTACGTCCTGTGTTTTATATAATTCTGTTTAAAATGTGCATTATAGACCACTCTAGTTGATAATGCCTCAAGAGATTTCTAGTTTACATGAGTCTGGTAGAAAATTTAAATGTTAGTATGTCTCTATCCCCCTCGACTCACTGTAGCATAAATTCAATATGACTTTGTGAAATGCAGCAGAGATCTGTTTTGCTTAAACATTAGATCAGTTTTCTGCCAAGATTTGAGGAAAGGATTTGAATGACTGGACGTTGGCCTCAGCCTTGGATCTAAGCTCATATTTGACATCTGAGTGAAGTGTGTTGTGGCACGTCACTTCTTCATTTGAGTATGAAACTATGCGATGCACCGTTCAGCCAGGCTGCGAACACCCGGGCTTGGCTTGGCTTCAGTCAAGCAGGTGGGATGATGTCATTATCACAGTAAACAGAGCTGAGCTGGTACTATAGTCGAACAAGCCCGGACACAGGAGAACCCCAGGCACCTTGAAAATAAGGCAGGCCTCTGTGTGTTTTGTTTCTATTTCCTTCAGCCTGACCGCAGTCCCAATCGAAGGACGAGTGGTGTAATTACAAGCTTAGCATGTTTTACAAAAAACTTTGATGGGAACAGATTTAGACATACTATGTATGATTTTATTTTCTTTTTAAATCTTTGATTCTCAAAGTTGTCAGAATCAAGAAAGCCCATGAGTTTACTTATGGAATTTTTTTTTTAAATCTTGGAGGCCACAGGTAATACAGAGTAACTAAAAATCACCTTTTCAGGCTAGAGGGGTGGCTTAGCAGTTAAGGCGTTTGCCTGAAAAGCCAAAGGACCCTGGTTCGATTCTCCAGGACCCATGTAAACCAGATGAACAGGGAGCACATGTATCTGGAGTTCATTTGCAGTGGCTGGAGGTTCTGGTGTGCCCATTCTCTCTCGCCTCTCTCCCCCTTTTTCTCTCAAATAAGAAAAAAATTGCCTTTTCTTGCTGGGTGTGGTGGTGCATACATTTAATCCCAGCACTTGGGAGGCAGAGGTAGGAGGAACACCATGAGTTCAAGGCCCACCCTGAGACTACATAGTGAATTTCAGGTGAGCCTGGGTTAGAGCGAGACCTTACCTCAAAAAAAAAAAACAAAAAATTTACCTTTTCTTGTCCCATGTGATTACAGGATAGCACACTTTTTTGTTATTTGGTAAAGAATATTTGTTAATACGAACTACAATTGATGCAATGTCTAGTTTTAATTAAAGCAGCTATTAATTCTATGCTCCAATGCTTGTTATATTTTATTGAGTCTGTATTGCTCGTTTCTCTTGAGTGGATTTGGCTAGTTCACTTGTGAACTAGCAGAACATGAGATGGGCTGCTCAGAGCTAACGAGAGGAAAAACGAAAGGTTTATTTTTATTTCATTCTCATCGTTGCGTGGTTTTATTTCCTCAGAACTAGCAGTAAAGTAACTACAGAAGTTAAATAAATGCCATATGTTTGTTTTCTCATTCCCACCCCAAGTTTCTAACCTTACTACCCCTAAATAAAGAGGGACGGTTGTGTTTGTTTTGAGCCCTCAGACATGAGGGAAGTTACTTGAGATAAAAGTAATCTTTAATTTTTTTTAAGACAGAAAAAGAAAAAAGTAGTTGATGTGTGAGGAATGAGAGAGGCGAGGATTACCATCTGAATTGTGACTTCATTCTTTCTTTCTCCCTTTATTCTTACTCTTAATTTTAAACACCACTAGCCGCTCGGGACCAGTTGTTAAATGTATCTTGGTGTGTGTAATTAGATATTCTGTGCCTATCTTCTTCTGTACATGACACAGCAGTTTACTGATTTAGGCAAGTTTCAGAGTCTGAGTTCATGTGGGTTGAGAACAAAATTATCTTGCAAGCCAGTTGGCGGGATCGAATATTATTCTACTGTCGGTCTTTGTTGAGTGTATCACTGGGTTGGCGCTGTTAACACTTGGATCACAAATGCGCTAACTGCAGCACATTGTGTTGAGTGAGTTTTGTTAGAGTCCTGCAGCGGGGCAGGTTCCAGGAGGAGATGCAGTGATTTCGAAGCAAAAAGAGAGAACATGCTGCTGAGGTAGAGACAGATACATGACAAGGCGTGACGTTTTCCTCCCGTGTTCGGTGGGGACACATTCTTACCTAGGCCAGAGCTCCTATAGGGGCTGGAGAGATGGCTCAGCAGTTAAAGGTGCTTGCTATTGAAGCCTGATGACTCGGGTTTGATTCTCTAGAACCCATGTAAAGCCAGTTGTACAAAGTGGCAAAAGGCCCTGGTGTGCCCATTTCTTCTCTCTCTCTCTCTCTCTTTTTTTTTTTTTTTTTTTTTTTTGAGGTAGGGTCTCACTCTGGCCCAGGCTGACCTGGAATTCACTATGTAGTCTCAGGGTGGCCTCGAACTCTCCGCGATCCTCCTACCTCTGCCTCCCGAGTGCTGGGATTAAAGGCGTGCGCCACCACGCCCAGCTTCTTCTATCTTTCTCTTTGGCCCTCTCACTGTCTTTGAAAAATCAATCAACAAAAAGACATATTTTTTAAAATGAAAAGTCATTACAGCCTTGAGTAGTAAACTTGAAGCTGACACCCATCACCTCAGTGTCGTGTGTCAGCCCGGGCAGTGCTGATGGTTAGAAATTCTCCATGTTGGGTAGACTGAAAGAATCTGACTTGAATTTTGAGGTGTAAGAGAACAGAAAAGCAGAAAGCAGGCCACTGTGGTCTTCTAAATGTAATATGATAAATGAGATATGATTGATAGGGTGATATATGTTCCACCATTATGTTTTTTTTTTTTTTTTTGTAGTGGTGCTGGGAGTTTTACTTATATTTATTTGAGAGGGGGAGGGGGGGCGTTTCAGGGCATCCAGCCACTACAAACAAACTCCAGACGCGCACCCCCTTGTGCATCTGGCTTACATGGGTCCTGGGGATTCGAACCTGGGTCCTTTGGCTTTGCAGGCAAGCGCTTTAACCACTAAGCCATCTCTCCAGCCTCTCATGTAGATAATCTTTTTTTAAAAAAAATTAGTTATTTACTTATTTATTTATTTATTTGAGAGCCACAGGCAGGCAGAGAGAGAATGGGTGTACCAGGGCTTCCAACCACTGCAAAGAACTCCATATGCATGTGCCCCCGTGTGAATCTGTCTTATATAGGTACTGGGGAATCGAGCCTCAAACCGGGGTCCTTAGGCTTCTCAGGCAGGTGCTTAACCACTAAGCCATCTCTCCAGCCCCATGTAGATATTCTTAATTCTAAAATATGAAACATTATTAACTCTAGTTTTCTGCCTTTATTATTCACTAGTAGTTTTTCTTTTTCTTTTCTTTTTTTTTCTTCCTTTTTCCTCGATGTAGGGTCTCACTCTAGCTCAGGCTGACCTTGGAATTCACTATGTCAGGGTGGCCTTGAACTCACAGCAGTCCTCCTACCTCTGCCTCCTGAGTGCTGGGATTAAAGGCGTGTGCCAGCACGCCCAGCTCACTAGTAGTTTTTATGGTAGAGGATAGTAAAATTAGAAACATACCACACAGCCCTCGAAGAGCTTTTTCCTTTAACCTTTTATTGATAGCTTTCATAAGTGTAGACCATGAACCATGATATTTCCCACCCCCACCTTCTATCCTCCCCCTCTCAAACCCACCTTCCCCTGAATTCCCTTCATCCACATGGTCTCTCTTCTATATTGATATCATCATCTTTTCCTCTCACTATGAAGGTCTGATGAAGGTAGTTTTCAGGCACTGTGAGGTCATGAACATCGGCCCTCCCTTTGGCTTTTTCATTCCTTCCTCAGTGGACTGTGCGCCTTGAAGGGTGAAATAGAGATGTCTCAGTGCTGAACACTCCACCGTCACTTCGTGGAGAGCTTGCATAAGGTCTCCACTTGCCACACGCAGTTTCCACTTCCAATGCGTCAATTTTCTGTCTCACTCTGCTTGTCAGTGTTCAGTGAAACGAAGTATCCTGGCCAGAGTCGGTGGGAGGTAGGCTGGGGATGCCAGGCTGAAGTACTTGGGAAGAGTTTTAGGGTTTCCTTGAGCTCTGCCCTTGTGCCAGCTGCAGGGTTTCCAGTTGAGGGCATGAGCATTAATCAAGATCTGGCTGCAGCATAGAGAGAAGCAGATTGTGAGGGTGAGGTGGCCTACCTGGTGCATGTGGTGGTGACAGGGGAGCTGTGATGGTAAGATTGGGTCAGGCCTGGGGAGACACATGAGCCGAAGTGTAGGTCTTCACGGTTCTCGATCCCTGGGGTCGTTGGCCACCGACGTCGTGGGTGTAGGAGTTGGGGGGAAATACCAGGGTCCTGGAGGAGCAGGTGAGTGTGGTGACAGGCAATGAACACCTGGGAGACTGTCTGATGGACAGCACTCATTTATTCAAAAGGGGAGTGGGTTTATAAACACTTGGGGAAGGTTGAGATGGCACTACAGACTATATGGCAATCAGATGCATACTTTATGGGTTGCTATCTAAGAGGCGGAAGAGCTACCTACATAACTTCAAAGCTGTGAGGCAGGAACTGAGAGAGATAGCTACTGTGACTTCAGAGCTGAGGGGGGAGGAGTTGCGAGGGAGATAAGGGGAATGGTGGAAGGCTGTGACGTCAAAGCTGTGGGAGAGATGGCGGAAAGACTGACTTTAGCCACATCAGGGTCTCTTGCGCAGCTAGCCACAAGGTCAGGAACTGGCGGGGGGGGGGATGATTTATGGAATTGGTCAGAGCTTTTTGGGATCCAGGGGGAAGGCCTTGCCAGTTCTGCCCAGAGTGGGCGATGACAGGGCACACTACAACCTTGCCCAAGGGTAGGAAAGGCCAGTCATGTTGCCAGGGTGGGTTCCCGATAAGGCCAGCCGCAGCCCCCACAGCCCAAGGTCTCCGGCCACGTCCAACAGTTCAGGCCAGCCTCCTCACAATCCCAGCCTGGTTTTTTTTTTTTTTTTTTTTTTTTTTTTTTGGTTTTTCGAAGTAGGGTCTCACTCTAGCTCAGGCTGACCTGGAATTCACTATGTAGTCTCAGGGTGGCCTCGAACTCACAGCGATCCTCCTGCCTCTGCCTCCCAAGTGCTGGGATTAAAGGTGTGTGCCGCCACGCCCGGCCCAGCCTGTTTTTTAGCAATGCCCAACACTGAAGAGTGTCTGTTCTTCCTCTTCACGTGGGTATGCTGCTCAAAGTCTCAGTCTGCCTTTTTCATTGCAGAGTCCAGGTAGCAGAATCTCCCACGAAGATGGTCGAGAACGTTTCGTGGGCAATGTGTTTAACACAATCATAACCATTGAAACCTAATTCTTCCTCTTCTGTGTTATTCTTAGAGCCAGAGCACTTAGGGCGAGGTGATTATGGGATGAGAAAAAGCCAAAGCCTGCAGGTGCAGGTTTGATTCCCAAGTAGCCATGTAAGACCATACAAAGTAGTGCATGAGTCTGGAGTTTATTCCCAGTGGAAAGAGTCCTTGGTGCACCCATTCATATATTCTCTGACGTACACATGTCACAGTCAGGTTCACATTACTGCCAGAAATCATGCAACCAAGAGCAACTTGGGGGAAAAGAGGTTAATTTTGGCTTATAGGTTTGAGGGGGAAGCTCCATGATGGCAGGGAAAAACGGTGACATGAGCAGAGGGTGGACATCACCCCCTGGCCAACATCAGGTGGACAATAGCAACAGGAGAGTGTGCCCAACATTGGCAAGGGGAAGCTGGCTATAATACCCATAAGCCCGCCCCCACAATACACTGCCTCCAGGAGATGTTAGTTCCCAACTCTCCATCAGCTGGGAACCCAGCATTCAGAACACCCAAGTTTATGGGGGAACACCTGAATCAAACCACTACAACACATGAATAATGTTAACATCAGTGGCAAAAGAAATATGAAGTAATTACAAAAAAAAAAAGCTATCTCTTTTTTGTGGGGGGAGACAGAGAGAGGAAGACAGACAGAGATGGGCGTGCCAGCAGTGTCTCAGCTGCTGTGAACGAAATCCAGGTGCGTGTGCCCGTGGTCAAGTGTGGCATTGCGCCTTTGTGTCACTTTGCATGTGGCTAAACGTGGGACCTGGAGATTGGAACCGCTGGAGATTGGAACCAGCGTTCTTAGGCTTAGGAGGCAGGCGCCTTAGCTGCTAAGCCATCTCTCCACATAGGCTTGCTCATTCTAAAGCAAGGAGCCCGCCCCTTCCCCTGGAGACTGGTTTCCGTGGAACCCAGAGATGCATGTGTGACATTTTCTGCAGCCAGCCACGTGCTCCCCAATCTCGGCACCCTAGAGAATGGAGTCCAAGTCCCTTCCTGAAAGTGTGCGTTTGGAAGTGAATGGTAGCTGCCTTGTTCCGCCTGCCACGGTAGTGGGACATCTGGCCAGTTTGAAGAGTGTGAGGAAAAGCCCCTGGAGAGCCATGGTGGGCGCGGCTTGTCAAAGGTGTCCTGCAGCTGTTGGTGCTTCCCTGTGGTCTGCCTGAGCAGCTGGACACAGGAGTCTGATCAATCCAGCCAAGCACACAGATGCAGATCTTGGGCTTTAGATCAGAAATGTATCTCCTATCCATTCTTAACAATTTCTGGGCATGACATTTCGCGGGCAGGCCCCGGGTAATAACTTCCCAAGCGTGGGCGCCTCTTGCCACCTCCTCACTGCGTGCTGTGATTCCTGGATGTGGAATGACTGTGTGGCGCAGTCGAATCCCAGACCAGGCTGTGACAGTACATGGCAGATAGATTATTTCTTAACTCACTTTTACAGTGATAAGATCAATGGGTTAGAAAAGGCAGCCAGAAGTTTCAGGGCTGTAATTGAGTTGTGACGCGTCCATAAATCATGCAGGGCGCCGCCTCTGCATACACGTCTCCTGCCAGCCTCTGGGAGCTCAGCCCCCCCCCCCCCCAGTGCTAGTGACAAAGCAAAAGCAGCTTCGTCCCCAACTTCTGTGGGTTCTTAACTGTGCTTCTGTGTGGGGTGAACATTTCCCCCTTTCTCCAGAAAAGAATTAAAAGAGAAAGAAAGAAAGAAAGAAAGAAAGCTTATTTAACGCCTTTAGAGAAACACACAGCAGATTCTGTGGTGAAAATAAGTTCATGGCAGGTAACTTGAATTTATAGAAGAGAGAAAATGTCTTTAAAGCTTGTCTCCCTGTGGAGTGGGTTCTTTCTTCACTTCTAATAGCTTTTAATTTCTAGTTCTGCATTCAGGCAGCTGTCACTCTCTTTGTAGACCCCTTTGAAAAACTCCTGCTGCGTAGGAGGTAGCCGGGCTGTCTAAGAAACATCTTTTCAAACCCACCAAAGTATTGTTTATCCTGAAAGAAATACAATTCTTCAGGCTGTCAAGAGTGACTGATTTTGAAGTGTTTTCTTTGGTAGCCCAGGAAGACGAACCCACATCTTGAAGTGGGAAGGAGTTCAGTCAAGATGGCTAATTCCACGGGAGCTGGCCTGACTCAGTAGACTCTTGTACTGTATTGGCACATGTAAGAGCGTGACGAACAATTAACACAGGCAACCAGTGACCAGTTAGTTCCTTTTTACTTGCTGAACCCTTGCCTGCGGTTGAAAAGAAACCTGCACAAGTTCAAGTGCACAGTAGAGACCATGCCCACTGAGCTTACGTGAGCTGTCTGTGGCTGGTGTTTCCTTACTAGCTTTGGAGCTTGCCTCCCTCTGAATGCTCATTCTGCTGTCCACAGCAGTCCAGTGTGTCTTGTTTGCAAAGGAGCACACGGGCCCCTTTGAATTCTTGGGCCGATATTTTGTAGATCCAAATTGGCCCATGAATTTTCAAGTTTGAAATGTAATTATGGGCACGATTTTATCTATCCCTTCGGATCAGAAAAGAAGCATTAGTTATTGAAGTATTCTTATTATCTTGGCTCCTGGAACGGTCATGCTCAGTTTTAATAGCTCATGGAAGAATCTGATACAAAGTAAGAGTCATAATATTAGATATGCCAAGAAATGTTCTTAGCAATATGTATTGGGCTTAGATAATCTTCAGAACAGCCCTATAGGTAGTATCATTTTCCTTGTGGAATTGTTGAAGAATCTGGTGCATAAAGAGGGTTGTTGTCTCCTTTAAGTATTACAGCTGTCAGTGACACTGCCAAGACTGAGCCGGGAAGTCTGACTCCAGAGCCCGGCCTGGCCTCTTCACTCTCTTCCTGCGGTGCTGACAGCATCGCTGTGGGACAGTTTGCTCTTCCTGGCATTAGCAAATGCTTCCGTAGTCTGCGGAGCGCTTTCAGAGATATCCCGTGTATCTCAAGCAGTAGGGTGACTCTTTTAATTGTAAGGAAGAGTCTTCTCTTGTTTTGCAAGAGAATGGCCAGTGTTGTGGTAAGAGATCCAGCTGGGGTCTCGGACAGGAGATGACGAGGGAGCCATGGTTTTGAACCGAGAACCCAAGGCATCGTAGCAAATGTTTGTTTTCATGGGAGAGGTTGTAGGGAAATGAACCATCTTAGTTCAGTGACGTTAAGGACTACGAAACACTTACAGCATGATTTATGCAGCATTTACTTCCATGGACAGATGTCGGCTAGTCTTTATATGGTCGTCATGAATATAGAGAGAACACATTGTCAGGTTAGAAAATTTAGAACAACGTAGAAAGACTCCACTGGCTCATTTCCTATGTCTGCTCAAATGCGTAACCACTGATATTAGCACTTGAGCCACGTAAATTTTCCATCTTTGAGGTCCAAAACTGTCTTGTATTAGCAATTTCGATTGCCCCCTTAGTTTTAGTCAAACATAGTAAAGCATTGAGAATTTCATGTACTAGCCCATACTTTTCAGTTGAGATTCAATCTAGATGTGATAACAGCAGTGTGGTAATACAATGCCGTGTGAAACTACTCTCTGTATATATCAGACATGACTGGACATTAGCAGTTCTTGATTCGCCTTGAACTCTTACTCTTTAGATTCTTGTAGACTGCTGGAGTTTGTGTTTGTGCAAAAAAAAAAAAAAAGGTTTATACTTTATTTTCACTCCTTTTTGAACCCAAAAGCCAGTGTGTACACTTCTAAATTATCCAGTTTATCGTATATTACCTTTCCTGTTATTATGAAGAGACCTTTCCCTGTATGGAATACGGTGGTAGGGGTTCAGGAAAGTCTTTGATCCCCAAATCCTAGGTTCATGCCTCCCTCTAACCAAAGAATTAGATAAAATGAGACTGAGAAGGATAATTATTCAATTATTTAAAAAATATTTAGTAATAAAAGTTTAATAATTATATTATTTATAATTATATATAATATATAACTATTGATAATATTTTATGTATAACTATTAAATTACTATATTTGAGGGAAGAACAGAACCAAGGGTAGGAAAATTGATACACCCACACAGTCTGAGAGCCCACGTGATGGGCCTGGAAGAAACATTAAAAAAAGAGAGAGGAGGACTGGAGAGATGGCTTGGTGGTTAAACGCTTGCTTGTGAAGCCTAAGGACCCTGGTTAGAGGCTTGATTCCCCAGGACCCATGTAAGCCAGATGTACAAGGGGGTGCATGCATCTGCAGTGGTTTAGACTGGGCTTTTGATTCCCCAGGACCCAAATAAAAATAAAAATTTAAAAAGTACAAAGAGCTCAGATGTACAAGGGGTGCATGCTCATCTGCAGTTTGTTTGCAGTGACTGGAGGTTTTGTAGAGGCTGGCTCAGGAAGAGGCCAGCCATTCTCTCTCTTTAAGCTTCTTTCTGTCTGTCACCTTTGATCTCAAATAAAAATAAAAAAAGCCAAATTTTCACTGTGAGAGAGAGAGAGATTCTTGTAGTCTGAAAGAAAAAGAAAGTACAAAGAGCTCCTGCCATGTGGAGGGCAGGCAGGGGTAGAGAGCCCCTGTGGGAAGTAAGGGAAGCTTACAAGAACCTGGAGTCTGAGCAGTGGTTAGGCAGCCCAGAGAGAGGCTTGTTCCCTCACATGCATCTGTTTATAACTATGATGGTGGGCTTTACCTTCTGGCTCAGGTGAGCTAGGGAGACAGCTGATTGGTCTGGGCTAGAGGCTGGCTCAGGAAGAGGCCGGCCATGAAGCCTACTGCCTAACTGCCTCGTAGTTTGCTGCTCAGCACCATGTTCCCGCCACCTTTCCCTGCTCTCTCATACTCACGCTATCCTTACACTTTGGGATGACCCCTACAGTGAATACTTGGGCAACCAGGGGTTTTATTGAATGGTAGACTTTGTGGTTTAGATTTAAATGAACCTGGACTGAAAGCTACAGCCTCCTCTTGGTGACACATATATACATTTTATTTATTTATTTATTTATTTATTTATTTATTTATTTATTTATTTATTTATTTATTTATTTGGGAGAGGGAGAATATGGGCATGCCAGGGCCTCCAGCCAATGCAAACAAACTCCAGATGGGTGCACCCCCTTGTGCAGCTGGCTTACGTGGGTCCTGGAGAATCAAACCAGGGTCCATTGGTTTTGCAGGCCAATGCTAAGCCATCTCCCAGCCCTCTTGATGACTTTTTATGATCTCAGCAAATCCCACTCCAAGCCCCAGGAGTTTGTGCAGTACAACTGAGCACCTCCGAATTAATGGATTCAAGACCACACAATGGAGTGGACGTGAAGAAGTTTATCTGGTCATATGAAGTACTTTCATATTTGATACGCTTTCAGAGAAAGCGGAATTTGGTCTTTTAGTGATTCATTTGTCCTTGTTGTTCAGCCACAATACCTACAGCTGTTGATGGCTGGCACCTGTACCTGGAAGTTGTTGCCAATTCTTCACTCAGTGTGTTTAGAAGGAGAGCTGAGAGCAGAAGAACCCGCTGGGAATTTTGCAGCCTGCATTGTCTCCTGGAGTCCTGTAGTTTGTTCTTTGCCCGTCAGTCTCATAAGGTGACAAAGTGGGCAATGTCCTCTGGAGTTCATGGGAGGACCTGCGTTTCGGGACCTTTCTTCTGGGTTCCTGAGAATGATGGTACGTGTCTGTGGCATTGCTTTGTTGATGGAGGCAGAAATCTTGGTCTCTAAATAATGCTGTGGACTGTGACGATGCAGGGTAAAGCAGTTCGCCTGGACTTCTGCTGGCATTGTGGCAGGGCTGGGCTCGCTCGCTCGTTCGCTCTGTGATTGAATTCTGCTCACTTTGTTGGCCTTTGCGAGGTGCCCAGTCTGCTAACTTCTCTCTCAGCACTCTGCAATGGAGCCTGCAACCTTTTTGGTTTTATTATTATTATTTGTTTTATTTTTATTTACTTATTAGCAACAGACAGAGAAAGAGACACAGAGAGAGAGAGAGAGAGAGAGAGAAGAGAGAGAGAGAATGGGCACACCAGGGCCTCCAGACACTGCAGACTAACTCCAGATGCATGCACCTCCTTGTGCATCTGGTTAATGTGGGTACTGGGGAATTGAGCCTTGAACTGGGGTCTTTAGACTTCATAGGCAAGCACATAACCACTAAGCCATCTCTCCAACCCCTGTTTTTTTTTTTTTTTTTTTTGTCCTACAGTAATTATAACACAGCTGATTCCCTCATCAGCTTTCCACTGCCTTTTAAAGGCAAGCATTATGCCTTTTTTTTTTTTTTTTGGAGGTAGGGTCTCACTTTAGCCCAGGCTGATCTAGCACTTGCTGTGGAGCGTAGTCCCAAGCTGTCTTCAAACTCATAGCAATCCTCCTACCTTTGCCTCCCAAGTGCTGGGATTAAAAGCGTGTGCCACAATGCCCGACTTTTTCTTTTTTCTTTTTGTTTTTGAAAGTAGAAAAGAAAATGAACGTCATTCAATGTTTGGCAACTTCTTCCATCCTTTCATGGCTCAGCGTGATGTTGTAGAAGTTGACTTTTCTCTTGCTTGGTTTCCTTTAGGGTTTGCGTAGACGTCAGCGTGGTTTTGTTTTGTGCTTTGGCGGTTGGAGGGTGGGAGAGGCCATGTCCTTGAGTCCCATTTCGCCTTCCCAGAGGTGATTTCAGCTCAACAAGTGCCATCAGCCCAGTACATTATTCTCACCTAGCTCCTTGTGGCTCTCATTTTGACATCTTGAGAGTTAAACAAACAAGAGCAAAAAGAGATGTTCCACTTCCTATGCAGGGTGACTATTTGAACTTACAATGTAATTGAGGTAAGTGAGACTTCAAGCCCCTGTCCCTCTGCCATTTGGAGCATGGAACCCAGGGCCTTGAACATGCTAAGCAAGAGCTATATCCCCAGCTCTTTCTTTTTTTTTAACTTTTGCTTTTCATTTTTTTACATTTTATTTTTACTTATTAGAGAGAGAGAGAATATATGGTTGTGCCAGGGCCTCCAGCCATTGCAAACTCCAGATGCATGTGCCACCATGTGCATCTGGCTTACGTGGGTCTTTGGGAATCAAACCGAGGTCCTTAGGCTTTACAGGCAAACGCCCTAACTGCTAAGCCATCTCTCTCCAGCCCTTAATTTTCATTTTTTGGCAAGATCTCCTAAAGATGCCCAGGCTGGCCAGGAACTTAAAGTTCTTCTGTGAGGGCAGACATGTGCCACCATGTAAGCCTTGGAAATCTCCCTTCCACTTGGCAAGTGTCACCTGTTTCTGAGGGCATTTCCCTTGCTATGAAGCACGGCTAGCTTTTTTTTTTTTTAATGGGAACTTTTCTGATACAAGCATCACTGTTAACAGGCAATGAAATGAAGACTTTCTTTCCCAAGGTAGGTAGTACTTGATTTTTATTTTTTATTTTTTTATTTTCGAGGTAGGGTCTTACTCTGCTCCAAGCTGACCTGGAAGTAGTCTCAGGGTGGCCTCGAAATCATGGTGATTGTCCAATCTGTGCCTCCCGAGTACTGGGATTAAAGGCGTGCGCCACCATGCCTGGCAGTATTTGATTTTTTTAAAAAAAGATACCTAGGTGCTAGAGAAGATGGCTCAGAAGTAAAGACCCGTAAAAGCCTAAAGACCCAAGTTTGATTCCCCAGAACCCACGTAAAGCCAGTTGTACAAGGTGGTGCAAGTGTCTGGAATTTGTTTGCAGTGGCTGGAGGCCCTGTGTGCTCAATCTCTCTCCCCTCCCTCCCTCCTACTCTTTCTTCCCTTTTTCTATTTTCCTCCTACACCTTCCTCCCACTTTGTCTCTCTCCCTACCTGCTGCTGCTGCTGCTCCTCCTCCTCCTTCTTTCCTCCCTCTCTCCCCCCATCTGCCAGGCATGGTGGTGCACACTTAATCACAACACTCAGGAGGCAGAGGTAGTAGGATCACTGTGAGTTGGTGGCCTGCTTGTGACTCCATAGTGAATTTGAATATCAAACTTTGATTTCTAGTGTACCTTTATTTTTTAAATTTGTTTAAGCACACGTGTGTGTACGCATTTACTTTTTCCAGTTAAGGCAAACTAATTTATATATAAGTTACTGCAGTTTCTCTGGTCTGTATTTTAAGGATGGTTGGAGTAAGTGTTGGGACTCAAAACCTCTGAAAGGACACACTGAATCTTTGTCTTGCTGTGGATGAATTCTTATGTGGATCTTTGGCCACTGTTGACAACACTTCACAAAGACAGCGTGGCACTCAGCCCCTTGGCCCCCAGGTTGACTAGCTTATGGAAGGCTCTAAGGGGAGTCCTGGATTTTCTTTGGCTGCGAAGGTGTTAATTGAGTTTTGGCTCTGACACGGCCTTTCTTTACCGACCGTTCCATTTGTATACTGTGCTTCTAGGTAGAGTAGATCACAAGCGTCCATGATGCTTCGGGGAAGGCCAGCCTCTGGGAAGTTGTGAAGAAGCAAGCCAGACTTCTGTTCAAAGACCAGGAAGTGGGCTGCGTGGAAGAAATGAATCCTGGCTGGTGGAGCTAGGAGAGTGTTTTTGGGGTTTCTGGGAGCGGGCTCTCCCCATTTTCCTCAGCCCCTCAGGGATCTTGGTGTGGGGCAGTCCTGCTTCTGAAAGTGAGTTGTTAAGGAGTTCTGGTGCTGAGGACAAGGTGCAGAAACTTATTGGGGGTGGGGGAAAAACCTGTCTTTTTTTTAACCTTTGAAGCAATAGCACGTTATGATGGTGTTGATGAAGCCATGTTCCTTTACTCAGGGTGGGAAGACTCGAAGGCTTGACCCAGCGCTCTGGAAACACGCAGCATGTAGATGTGCTTGTGGCACTTGACACGATGGCTAGGCCATGTTCAAGAAGCACGCTGTGGTATGACCTTGTTAGACCAAGGGAGTGCGCACTAGATGGGCCACTGTTCTGACCCAGGATGATGGTTCCAGCTGTCTCGGGTAGTCTATGTGGGGCCCTACTGAGCATGGGTCAGGAAGCAGCAGTGAAGTGCATCATGAAGGGTCCCTCCTTAAGCATCGGTCAGTCTTAGAACTGAATTGGTGGTCCTCATTCCGTCCATTATGTTGGGTGGACCTTCTCACCAGCTATAGGGCACATTTAACTTTATGTAGGTGACCTCCACACTTACTGTTTCATGTAAGTTTTTTAAATTCTTTATTAGAGAGAGAGAGAGAAAGAGACAAAGAGGGAGAGAGAAGAGAAAGAAAGAAAGAGAATGAATATGAATGAACATAGGTGCGCCCGTGCCTCCTGCCATTGCAAACAAACTCCGGATGCATGTGCCACTTTGTGCATCTGGCTTTATGTGGATACTGGGGAATCAAACCTGGGCTGTCAGGTTTTGCAAGCAAGTACCTTGAACCACTGAGCCACCTCTCTCCCCGCCCCCCCCCCACACTGCTGGGAGGTTTTTTAAATTTACAATTTTTATTTCTAATGTCAAGTGCAGTGGTATCTTGAGCGACGGAGGGAAAACACACATTTTGACGTGTTCTGGTGTATACAAGTCCGTGTAGCATTAGGCACTCATTTGTGACCTGGCAAAATCTAGCAACCCAAGACTTTATTTTAGCGAACTAGAAATTACGCAAGAGCACGCAAGAAATGAGCTCCAGATACTTGGTGCTGCGCACCTTTCCAATGCCCCGCTGCAGGTTGTGGGCAGCCTTAGGAAAGATCGCCACGGAGTAGTGTGCTGTTACTACTGTGTGGCCCAATGTGAGCCCGAGGAAACACAGTACGACCGGTACTGTCATATACTGAATGGCATTCTGTTTGCTCCCAGTGTTGAAAGTTAACCAAATTTGCATCGAAGCCATCTTCAAAAATTATAGTCTTTGCCTTGAGATATGTTTTATGTATTTAGAGTGAACTTTTAAATATCAAATCTCATTTTCTCTATACTTTCTTTTTTAAACTATTTAATAGAGAGAGAGAGGAGAGCATGTACGCACCAGGGCCTCTAGCCTCTGCAGACTCTAGATGCATGCGCCATCTAATGTACCTGGCTTTACATGCAACTGGGGATTCGAACCTGGGTCCTTAGACTTTACAGGCAAGTGCCTTAACTGCTCAGCCATCTCTCTGGCCCTTTCTCTTTAATTTCTACAGTGATCATAGAGGTTTTTTTTTTTTTGTCTCAGCAAGCTTGACATACTAAGAATGATATTTAGGAGTATTAGGTTTTCACGCTACAGAGTAGTTGGTATGTATTAATTACAGTGTATAAGTAATCCCTGTAGAGTGAGTACACTGTAATAGAAAAAGACATCAAGTAGATTTCAGTGAATTCTAGTTTCATTGAGAGTTCACACTCACCGAATATAATTTAAATATTTAAACAGTCATGGCTTTTCTTTGACTATCAATATTTAGGAAGATTGTCTGTTTAAATATGGCACAAAATGTTTAGAAATGTTCTTGTTTCCTAATCTTTTTAAAGCTATAAAGTTCTGTTTGTTTTCCTGTATCTTAGACAATTTAATATGAAACATTTTTATTGTCATTAGGTTCTCAGTACTTCTTAATTTTCATTATGGCTTTCTTTGTAACAAATTTAGTTTGCCACCATATGGAAATTGTAAAATGTGCCTTTCTGTTTTATTAAGTGTTGAATATTCTGCAATTCTGGTGTGGTCCGAGAAGGTGATTTGCATATTCTTTCACTGGAATTCATTTATATTCATTTATAACTTTCCTTCAAAAAATATTTTACGTAATGTTGGAAAGGCTACGTACATGGTCTCCGTGTGTTTTGTCCACAGTAGTTCAGCTTGCTGTGGCTGATGACAGATCCCTCTCTGGCTCCCTTGTATTATGTAAGGGCCAAGAGCAGTGTGTTAAAATCTCATGATTGTTTTTATTTCTCTGCTTGTCTGTCACTGGTAGCTTGAGGTTATATTGAGTTCTTCTTGTCTGATCACATTGCCTCTTTATCCATATAAAGTAACCCTCATAGATTATGAAAGTCATTGCCTTTCATTTGGGTCATTTTTGCCCAGTATAGCCAACCTTTGTTCTTTTACTTGCAACCTTTAGCTTTTTGCTTTAAGCATGTTTCATAGTGTTGGATTTAAGGAACCCATTTGAAGAGTCGCTGTCTTTTCATTCATGAGCATCAGACATTTTTACATAGCATAATTACCATTATGTTATAATTTCTGTCACTTGATATTTCACTTAATGCGTTTGGTAATATTTCCCCTTGTTTCTTTTGCATGCCTGTTTACAAAAGGAAGTGTTTTGCTATTTCTGATGATCTCTGCTCTGTCTTTGGTTTTAAAGTGGTTGACTTCAATTAGAGGCAAAGTCTGATTTAGTTATTGAGTTCTTAAGCTGTCTATATTTTGCCCTCTGTATGCAGTAAGACAGAGTTGAATGGACTCAGAGTTCCTGCTGGCCTAGACCTCATATATTTGCTGGTATTTTCTAGAATTGTGGTTCTGGGTTATTTTTGTCCTCTTTTTTTGTTCTCAGTTTCCTATTTTTTATTTTTTTATTTTTTATTTTTTGGAGAGAGACACAGAGGAGAGACAGAGAGAAAGGGAGAGGAAGACAGAGAGATGGGTGCTCCAGCAGCCTCTCAGCTGCTGTGAACAAAATCCAGATGTGTGCGCCCCCTTGTGGTCAAGTGCGGCATTGCGCTCTTGCGTCACTTAGCATCTGGCTAAATGTGGGACCTGGAGATTGGAACCAGCGTTCTTAGGGTTAGCAGGCAGGCACCTTAACTGCTAAGCCATCTCTCCAGCCTCAGTTTCCTATTATTAATGAGAGAAAGAGAAACTGGTGCACCAGGGACCCCAGACACATACACCACCATGTGTGCCTGGCTTACATGGGATCTGGGGAGTTGAATTGGGGTCCTTAGGCCTTGCAGGCAAGCACCTTAGCTGCTAAGCTCTCTCCAGCCCTCCATTTTCTTGTTTAAGATAACAGGCACTATCAAGTCAAACACCCCTATGCTGAGTATTGTCAGTGTCCTTCCTTAGGTGGCAGACCTTTAGGGGACTTTATAATATGTTTCTTATGCCCTCACATTTGAATGGCAGTGTGGCAGTGTGACTGTATCGTTCTCTGCTCAAAATGCTTTTCCTGTCATACTTTTATTCTGTACTTGGTATTGCTGGTGACAATTCAGTGTCACTCAGACTTTTTTAATGAGGTCTGTTTGTTATGCCTGTATACATTTTTGCTTTTGTTCTTGGCATTTAAATATTCTCAGATTTTACTGTAATATCTCACATAAGCTTCTTTGTTTCTTTGTTCTCCTATTTGCCACCCTTGAGTCGTTTAGGTTAAAGTTTCTTTAATTTTTAGAAATGCATCATTACTTCTTGAAATCTTCCACTCAGTTTTTCTCTGCTGGGACCTCTATATCAGCAATTCCACATTTGTTCTATGTATTACATATCTCTGAATCTCTGAATTTGCTTATTGGTTAAATTTGCTGACTGAATTAGTCCCCCCCACTAGGTATGACGTGATAGAAATAAGGGATGAATTAATTAAGCTCATGTTTACAGAGCCCTTGGCTGGTTGGCTCATGCACTTGAGCAAAACATGTTTACAGTGGGTTTTACCCTTGATTGATTGGCCCATACCAGTATCCAGTATCTTTTTGTTTCTTAGTCGTTCTAGTTTACAAGATCCTTAGGGAGGGAGGGAGGGGGAGTGGTGGTGGTGTGTGGTGTGTGGGTGGGTGTGTGGGTGTATGTGTCTTTCTCTGTCTGTCATGGATTTGGCTCTCTCCTCCTTTCCTTTTTTCCCACTCCAGCTGTTGCTTGTAACAGTTCTCCTGAGTGTTTGGTTCAGAACCAAGTCTTCCTGCTAGCACATAATTTTCATTCCAGGGGTGGAAAGGATAGATAGACATGCCAAATCTAGTTCATCAGCCAGGTGGGACTGGCACAGGCTTTTGATCTCTATTTAGTGTGGGGAGCCACTCACAGCCCCCGTTTCCATAGAGAGAGATGGATCCTCACCCTTCTGCCCTGGGCCCAGGCCCCGCAGGTCTGAGAACCCCAGGTGAGTCCAGGACCAGCTGAGCTTGGCTTCCTGAGTTCTGCAATGGTTAGTGTTTGGGCTTGTGCTTCTGCTGGCCTGCAGTGTCTTTTCTGTATGTACTATGCAGAAATCAGGAACAAGTTTATATATTTCTGTACATGTTTATGTGTGTGTATGTGTGTGTACCTGTGTGTGCGTGCGTGTGTACCTATGTGTGTGCCTCTGTGTGTGTGTGTGCGTGCGTGCGCGTACCTGTGTGTGTGTACATACTTGTGTGTGTACCTGTGTGTGTGTGTGTGTGTGTGTGTGCATGCGCGTACCTGTGTGTGTGTACATACTTGTGTGTGTACCTGTGTGTGTGTGTGCATGTTGCATGAACACTTTTTCTGGGGAGAAACTCATGTGCACTTGCTCCCCTAGCAGACGAAAAGTCTGATTCCACCGGAGTTCACCCTGCTGAACCAGTGAGTATGTGGGGCTCCCTTACAGAGCTTGGGGTGGGGTCACTTCCAGGGGCATGAAGACCCCATGACATCAGAAGATGTCTGCATGTTGACCTCCCCTTAGCTGAATAGAAGGAGCGCCCTGTCTTTTGATCTTCCACCACCTGTATTCTCATATATACTCTGCTTCCCCTCGAGGCCGAGGTCTCAGTTGAGGGTCTGATGACCCTTTTTGCGCCCCCCCTTCCATGGGGGAGTGTGTAACAGGTGAAAGCCAGTCTCTTGTGTGTGGTCTCAGCTGCTTCTGATGACGGTGGCCCTAGTTGTTCTTGGAGAAGCACACCACAGCACTGCAGGGCAGGCAGGTGACGGCAGTGTCTTCAGTTGCTTTCCTCCTCATTTATTTATTTTTGGAGAGAGAGAGAGAGAGAGAGAGAGAGGGAATGGGGTGCACCAATGGCCTCTCAGCTGCTGTGAATGAACTCTGAACACGTGCGCCTCCTTGTGGGCAAGTGTGGCATTGCGCCCTTGTGTCACTTTACGTCTGGCTAAATGTGGGACCTGGAGAATCAAATGGGTGTCCTTAGGCTTTGCAGGCAGGCACCTTAATCGCCAAGCCATCTCTGCAGCCCATCCCCTTATTTATTGAGGCAAGCTTTTTCACTGAACCTAAAGGTTACTCATATGGCTAGCCTAGCCTAGCTTGCCCTAGGGATCCACGGCTTTCCACCTTCTGAGTTTTGGGAAAACAGGCACAGGCCACCCAGTATATACCTGCCCAGTATTTGGGTGAGCCTGAACTCAGGTCTAATTCTTGTATGGCAAAGGGCTTTATCCTCTGAGGCATCCCATCAGCCCTTGAGAATAAGTTTGAAGTTACATGTGTATCTTTTTAGTTTTAAAAATGTTAATCTTGGGCTGGAAAGATGGCTTAGTGGTTAAGGTGCCTGCCTGCTAAGCCTAAGAACACTGGTTCCAATCTCCAGGTCCCACGTTTAGTCAGATGCAAAGTGACGCAAGGGGGCAATGCCGCACTTGCCCACAAGGGGGCGCACTCATCTGGATTTCGTTCACAGCAGCCGAGAGAGTGCTGGCGAGCCCATCTCTATCTGTCTTCCTCTCCCTCTGTTTCTCTCTGTGTCTCTCTCTCCCTCTCTATCTGTTTCTCTCTGTGTCTCTCTCAAAAATAAAAAATTAAAAATGTTAATCTTGGACTCCTGGTTTCCCTGCATTGATGGGTTCACGCATGCTGTTAGGTAGCAGGACTGGAGGGGATGAACCACCCTTCACACGTCAGCCAGGGCCCAGGTGAAACCACAGAGGAATAGGCCAGAGGAACAAAAGTGCTGCTTCCTTGGCGAGCCTGACAACCTGTGCCAGGGTGATTGAGACAGACACTGAGGAGACTCAAAAACACACCGAAGCAGAAATCCAGAAGCTGCTGAGAGCTCAACACTGAAATAGACTTAAAGCACACCCAACAAGGCTCAGGGAACATTGCTGAAGAAGCAGCAGAAAGAATGTGAAAGCCACAGGTTGGGAGGGAATATTCAGAGGCATTGCCCCCCCCCTCCTTGAAATGACTGACTGGTGCTCTCACAACTCATAACCCTCATCCCCACTGGAAATACCAGCAATCCCACTGAGGAGGGGCCTCAGTGGAATGGGGGCAGGGAGGAGGGAAATGATGGGACCAACACATGATGTGTCCCTACAAAGTTTCTACTTAATAATAATAAGACAAAGTTAATCTTTTTGGTGTCAGGAGGCATATGTGGGTGGGCTTCTCACATTACTTCATCTTCCCTGCCTGGGCTTTATCAGGAAGGTGCTATGGTGATCTTATGAACAGTTAACTTTGCTCTCAGTAAATCTTTCTCTGATCCTAGTGAGTAACCATTCGATCATTAGAAGCTTAAGATTATTCTGGTCTGATGTGGAGCCCTGTGCAGCTGCCTTCCAGCTAACCAAGTGTGCAACCGGTTGCAAGGTTTGCCCATGTCCTAATGGAAGAGACTGCCTGGCCTCTAAAAGAAAGAAAGGAGATGAAAAGTGTTGAGAGCAGGGCTGTGTGGCAGTGTGTTTGCTGAGCATGGGTGTGGCTCTGATTTTGATTCCCAGCACCACAAAATGAATGAATAAATGAATGAAGAGTGAATGAATGACATGAATAAATGAATGATGGGTGCGTTTAATGTTAATTCTCAATTACAAGTTAGTTCCGTAAGATTTAAGATCCTTGCTTTAGAATTTGTTCAATGTTTTTATGAAAAAAAGTTTTATTATGATTAAGCTAATTAAAAAGTTTACTGTGAAGCCGGGCGTGGTGGCACACTTTAATCCCAGCCCTCGGGAGGCAGAGGTAGGAGGATCATCGTGAGTTTGAGGCCACCCTGAGACTACATAGTGAATTCCAGGTCAGCCTGGGCTAGAGTGAAACCCTACCTCAAAAAAAAAAAAAAAAAAAAAAAAAAAAAGTACTTTGACTTTTTTTTTTAAAATGATTAACTGGAGTTTCTGGGATGGTGATGACCGTGTTTATATAATACTCTTTGTGGTGCCCTATCCCTTGAACGCAGTGATTTTTGTCATGGAGAGGGGGAGAGGAGAATTTTATGCCCTTTAAAAGAAGTGGCAGGAAAGTATGATGAGGTGCCTTCATTTGATCAGTCTATAAACAGTGCCTTCTCCCAATATTGCTTTCATCTTAGGGCTCATTTGCCTCTGTTTGGCAGGCACGAAGAGCCGTCTTCACAGACTGTGACTCAGTATGTTGAATGGCACTTTGTGCTGTGTCAGGCAGCCTGGGAAAAGGATTAGGGGCCATGTAAGTGAGCTGCTGTGTCTAGCGGTTAAAAACACCCCGGGCATCTTTAAAAAGTAATATTAGACCCATGCTCTCCGGTTCCGCAAACCTGCTTCTCATTGACAGCCTGGTCAGAATGAGTGTGGGAGAAAGCTGGTCTCAGACTCTCTGTGGCTGCTTTTGCTGTGTCATGCCCTGTCCTGTAGTCAGGGAGTGTGTCTGGAGAAATGGCAGACCAGGATGTGACTTCCTGATGCCAGAAAGCCAGCTACGTGTGTCCCTCTTGCTCTGAAGGGGCCCTGCTCTGTATCAGCAACTGTTTTCTAGCTAAGGCCTGAACTAGTCCCTCTGCTGCAGGTTCATGTTGACAGTTAGGTGTTAATTTTTCTCATTGCCATAACCAAGTACCTGTCAAGCAACTTAAGGGAGGGGCAGTTTATTTTGGCTCTTACGTTGAAGGGATGCAGTCTATCATGGCTGTGAAGGCGTGGAGGCACAGGGAATGCATGGTGGCGGGAACATGAGCTCATGTTAAATCTGTGGTCAGAAACACAGAGCAGGTAGGAAGTAGAGCCAGACTATTAAAGCTCGAGGCCAGATCCTAGTGACCTACCTAAGGTTCCACAGCCTTCTCACACAGCACCACTCACTGGGAACCAAGTGTTCAAACACACGAGGATATTTCACGTTCAAGTCACAAAAACAGGTTATATTTGGGACCCCCCCTCCTTTTTCTTCTTTCTCTTTTTTTTTTTTTTTTTTTTTTTTTGTGTTGCCATATAAAGCCTAAGCTGGTCCTGAACTCATATAGCTTAGGCTGGCCTCCTAGTTAGAATTCTGCTTTTAGCTGAAGTTACAGGGATCCATCCCCACGCCCAGCCAGGACCTCCTCAGTTCGGCCAGGGATGGTGGTAGCTCACAGTGAGTGCGGGACACAGCTTGCACTCGTTTGCAGAAAAGTCCCAGATGGAGTGGAGCTCTCCAAGCACAGGGAAGAAGCAGCCTTTGTTAAAAGGAGAACTCTGTTCCAGAAAGAAAAGGGATCATAGCAGTGGTCTCACAGTGGGTTTTGGTTCATTTGCCTCAAAGTTGGCGCTGCTTTTGGGCCTGAATTTCTCGTTACTAACCATGCTTGTGGTGACGGGCTATGGAAAAAGTGACTTTGTTGAAAGAGCAATCAAGCAATATTCCTAGACTGTGTTTGTGAAGGGGCCAGAGCGAGGTTTCCCACAGAGGCTTGGTCCAGGGAGAAGATGTGCTCAGAGATGCTCCTCTTCCCCGCAAGTCATTTATAACACAAGGCTCTCTCAGAGCTCTCCCCACCTACCCTTCTGCACAGGCTAGAACCCCAGTGTCTGCCCCTAGTACAGCCCCTTGACTCCAACCTGCTGTCTTCCCCCTCCGCCACCCCCATCCTCTTTCCTCCCCTGCCCCTCCTCCTCCCTTTCCTTCTCTCCTCCCCTCCCCCTCCTCTTATCTCCCCCCTCCACTCCTCTTATCTCCCCTCCCCTCCCCTCCCCTCCTTCCTCCCCCCTGCCCTCCTTCCTCCCCTCCCCTCCCCTCCCCCTTCCCCTCCCCCCCTCCCCCTCCCCCCTCCCCCTCCCCTCCCTCCCTCTCCCCCTCCCCTCCTCCTCCCCTCCCCTCCTCTCTCTCTCCCTCCCCTCCCCCCTCCTCTTCTCTCCCCTTCCCCTCCCCTCCTCTCCCTCCCCTCCCCTCCCCTCCCCTCCTCTCTCCCCTCCCCTCCCCCTCTCCCCTCCTTCTTCTCCCCCTCCCCTCCCCCCCTCCCCTCCCCTCCCTCCTCTCTTCCCCTCCTCCCCTCCTCTCCTCCTCCCCCTCCCTCCCCCTCCTCCCCCCTTCCCCTCCCCCTCCCCCCCCCCCCCCTCCTTCCCTCCTCCCTCCCCCTTCCCTTCCTTCCCCTCCCCTCCTCCCCTTCCCCTTCCCCCCTCCCCTTCCCCTCCCCTTCCCCTCCTCCCTCCTCCTCCCCTTTCCTTCTCCCCCCTCCCCTTTCTTCCCCCCTTCCCCTCCTCCCCTCCCCTCCTCCCCCTCCCCTCCCTCCTTCCCCTCCCCTCCCCTCCCCTCCCCTCCTCTCCCCCCTTTCCCCCTTTGTCTTTATTTTTCTTCCCCTTTCCCTCCCCTCCTCTCCCTGCTGAGGACTCTTTCTTTTGAGCCCAGGGTCTTGCAGGGTCTTAAGCTTCCCAGCCAAGCACTCACTCACTGATCTAAATTCCCCAATGCTCTATTTCTAAAATCTCAAGTTCTAAAATATTCTTGCTTGGCCTTAGTTGTGAGTTGGTTAGGAGTTAATAAGCTTTATTTTCTATAGTCAGTTTTCAAGATGAGCATCCTAGGATCAAAGTTCATCGTGGCCTGGAATTTCTCATGTTTCATTTTTGGGAGCATTGTGGTCCTTCAGAAATGGTTTGCTGTGAGCCAGCTTTTTTTTTTTTTTTAATCCCCTGACCCTGGCATTTGTGCATAATCTGTCCCTAGGGCCCAGGACTGGGGAACCGTGTGGGCTCATTGTGCTCGAAGTTATTGGTGGCTGAGGTTGTGGTCCCACACTTGCTTCTGTTAACAGTGTCGGCCAGTCATCACGACCGTCCCCTGTCACATCCAGGCAAAGCTACTGCTGCTTCCAAAGGCCCTTGCTTCTGCTGTGAGATGTCAGGAGAGTTAACGTTCGTAGGGTCTATGGGTTGTGCAGAAAAGTCAAGCTGGTGGCTTTGCCATTCCAGGGCATCTCGGGGAAGCCGGTTGCATCATGAAAGCAGGAACACCAGCTGAGGGAGACAGTTGGTTTTGGCCAGCTCCCTCTTCTGTCTTTTGCGTTTTCTGCTCAAGCCAATAATAAGGACAAATGAATAGTAAAGAGGCGTTATGAAATGGCCCTCTGTGAATGTATAAATCACTCAAAGCATTTAGGAAATGCTTTTTAGTTCTGGTTTAAATTCTTCCCCTGCAGCCACTCTAGGAGCCTAATTTTTGGATTCCATCCTCCTTGATGTTCATAGGGAAATGATAATTCTCTCCAGTTGGGTGGGGGCTGAGCCTTTGACTGAGAGGTCTTTGGGGGGGGGACTTTCAAGACCAAAACTGTAACAGTCTAGGGTTTAAGTGTCCTTTGTTTAAAAGCACACACACACACAAGAGAACCAAACCATCAAAGGCAGGTTATATATGCATGCTTGAAGACTGAAATTCCAAATGTAATTTTGAATATAATTTGACTATTTGAGTCATGTTACTGTTAGTGGAGTATTTGTTTGAAATTTTATCTTTCCCCCCACTCTAGGTGACAGTCCCAACCCTCTCAAGGAGGACACCCCCACCAGCAGTCAGGATTCACTTTCCTCCACATCTCCCATGACTTCAGTTGCCCACGCCCATGGGCCTCCAGGACCGGACCTAAATCACCTTCTGGCAGATGGGGGCAGCTGCGGAGACTGGGCCTCTGCCGCGTAAGTTGTTATCCTGAGGGAAGGAGAGCCGCCGCCATTTACCTGCAGGAATTGATGTGACCCACGAGCACTGGGTGCAAGGACACTGTCTGTTTACTGTGGCTGCCCAGAGGGAGAGGGGCTGTGCAGCCAACCTTTCTTCAATAGTTTCTCTGTGTTTTCGATCTAGAAGAGAGACTTCTGGGTGTGAAGGGTCTGGGTCAGGCAGAGAAGTTTCTTTTGTTCTCTTGCTCAGTTTGTTTTCTCCCTGGTTCTGTAAGTGCTGAGAAGAAGGAGACGGCATGCCCAGTAAGGGACTGTCCCTGGATGGACGCTGTCCTATACAGTGGTTCTTTCTGATGGTCTTAAGGGCTGCTTTACCCCATAGCAGTCTGCCCCATGGAGACTTAATGACATCTGATTTTAACCTCCTCTGAATGAGTGCCAGGCACGTGCTCATCCTCTCAGGTCTGTTAGGATAAATGATGCTAAGACAGAAAACCTTGAACTTGACTGCCCGGGAGCTTTTCTTGCTGTGATGATGGGGGCTGTGGAGTCTGTGCAGAACAGGGAGGTGGGCGACCTCCAGAAGGTAGGTGAATGCTCACAGAACGCAGCCACAAGACTTTAGTTGATGAGTCAGTCGAATTGCATGCAAAAATGTATGCATAATTCATCCAAAGAGTATTAAGAAAATTTTTAAGCCAAAGTTGCTTAAGATAGATTGTCGATAATGATGTCATCTGACCCCAGCTGGGCATTCTTGGGTCTTGAAATGGATTGGAAAGTGTTTCTCGTCCTACTCAGATTTTTATAGTTTCAGCTGGATTCACATGAAATCATTATGAACTTATTAAGTATTAAGAGAGAGTGAGAGAAATTGAGCATGCTGAAATTTTTGGGGTGACTTGAAGGTGCTGAAAATCAGAGTAAAACGCCCCAGTATGGAGACATTCCCCAAGGAGCTTGTTGGCCCCCAAGATCATATGTTTACTTTGTATGCTGGAGATGATATACCATGGATTTAAATGGTGTATACTGAAACCCACTTCTCACCTTCACTCTTTGTCAACAATAAGAAGTCCCTTGCAGTTCCTTGCTATAAGCAGTAGTACAGTCGCTTATCTGGACACCCAGCACCTATAATCCTGGCTGCTAAGGTCTTGGATCTTAATATCTCAGTGTGTGTGAGTGAAAACCAGGTCCCTCATCATTTCTTTCAGAATTTGGTCATAGTCAGGGAGAATGGTTTTAGTAGTTTGGCATCTTTTCCTGCATTGCAGTTCTGCAGAAAAGTGACATTAGGGGCGACAGCTGGCCACTGCCCAATTCACAACATGCCTGGGCCTGACGTAAGAGTTGGCTATTTTTGGTTATAAGTCAAATGAGGAGAGAACGCCCCAGCTTCCTCTTCATGCACATTTGTCCCCTCTCCCTCCCCTCTCCCCTCCCCCTCCCCTCCTCCTCTCCCCTCCCCTCTCCTCCCTCCCCTCCCCTCCCCCCCCCTCCTCCCCTCCCCCCCTCCTCCTCCCCCTCCCTCTCTCTCCCCTCCCCCCCTCCCCTCCCCCTCTCCCCTCCCCTCCTCCCTCCCCTCTCCTCCCCCCTCCTCCCCCTCCTCTCCCTCTCCTCCCTCCCTCCCCTCCCCTCCCCTCCTCCCCCCCTCCTCCCTCCTCTCCTCCTCCCCTCCTCTCCCTCCTCCCCTCCCCCTCCCCTCCCCTCCCCTCCTCTCCCCTCCTCCCCCCCCCTCCCCTCCCTCCCCTCCCCCCTCTCCCCCTCCCTCCTCCCCCTCCCCCTCCCCTCCCTCCCCCTCCCCCCTCCCCCCCTCCCCTCCCCTCCCCCCCTCCCCTCCTCCCCTCCCCCCTCCCCTCTCCCCTCCTCCTCCCCCTCCCTCCCCTCCCCTCCCCTCCTCCCCTTCTTCCCCTCCCTCCTCCTTCCCCTCCCCCCTCCCCTCCCTCCCCTCCCCTCCCCCCTCCCCTCCCCCCTTCCTCCCCCTCCACCCCTCCCCTCCCCTCCCCTCCTCCTCCCCTCCCCCCTCCCCCCCTCCCCCCCCCCCTTTCCCTTTGTCTTTATTTTTCTCTTTCTTTTCGGTGCTGAGGACCGAGCCCAGGGTCTTGCACTTCCCAGCCAAGCACTCACTCACTGATCTAAATTCCCCAATGCTCTATTTCTAAAATCTCAAGTTCTAAAATATTCTTGCTTGGCCTTAGTTGTGAGTTGGTTAGGAGTTAATAAGCTTTATTTTCTATAGTCAGTTTTCAAGATGAGCATCCTAGGATCAAAGTTCATCGTGGCCTGGAATTTCTCATGTTTCATTTTTGGGAGCATTGTGGTCCTTCAGAAATGGTTTGCTGTGAGCCAGCTTTTTTTTTTTTTTAATCCCCTGACCCTGGCATTTGTGCATAATCTGTCCCTAGGGCCCAGGACTGGGGAACCGTGTGGGCTCATTGTGCTCGAAGTTATTGGTGGCTGAGGTTGTGGTCCCACGCTTGCTTCTGTTAACAGTGTTGGCCAGTCATCACGACCGTCACCTGTCACATCCAGGCAAAGCTACTGCTGCTTCCAAAGGCCCTTGCTTCTGCTGTGAGATGTCAGGAGAGTTAACGTTCGTAGGGTCTATGGGTTGTGCAGAAAAGTCAAGCTGGTGGCTTTGCCATTCCAGGGCATCTCGGGGAAGCCGGTTGCATCATGAAAGCAGGAACACCAGCTGAGGGAGACAGTTGGTTTTGGCCAGCTCCCTCTTCTGTCTTTTGCGTTTTCTGCTCAAGCCAATAATAAGGACAAATGAATAGTAAAGAGGCGTTATGAAATGGCCCTCTGTGAATGTATAAATCACTCAAAGCATTTAGGAAATGCTTTTTAGTTCTGGTTTAAATTCTTCCCCTGCAGCCACTCTAGGAGCCTAATTTTGGATTCCATCCTCCTTGATGTTCATAGGGAAATGATAATTCTGTCCAGTTGGGTGGGGCTGAGCCTTTGACTGAGAGGTCTTTGGGGGACTTTCAAGACCGAAACTGTAACAGTCTAGGGTTTAAGTGTCCTTTGTTTAAAAGCACACACACACAAGAGAACCAAACCATCAAAGGCAGGTTATATATGCATGCTTTGAGACTGAAATTCCAAATGTAATTTTGAATATAATTTGACTATTTGAGTCATGTTATTATTAGTGGAGTATTTGTTTGAAATTTTATCCTTTCCCCCCACTCTAGGTGACAGTCCCAACCCTCTCAAGGAGGACACCCCCACCAGCAGTCAGGATTCACTTTCCTCCACATCTCCCATGACTTCAGTTGCCCACGCCCATGGGCCTCCAGGACCGGACCTAAATCACCTTCTGGCAGATGGGGGCAGCTGCGGAGACTGGGCCTCGGCCGCGTAAGTTGTTATCCTGAGGGAAGGAGAGCCGCCGCCATTTACCTGCAGGAATTGATGTGACCCACGAGCACTGGGTGCAAGGACACTGTCTATTTACTGTGGCTGCCCAGAGGGAGAGGGGCTGTGCAGCCAACCTTTCTTCAATAGTTTCTCTGTGTTTTCGATCTAGAAGAGAGACTTCTGGGTGTGAAGGGTCTGGGTCAGGCAGAGAAGTTTCTTTTGTTCTCTTGCTCAGTTTGTTTTCTCCCTGGTTCTGTAACTGCTGAGAAGAACGAGACGGCATGCCCAGTGAGGGACTGTCCCTGGACGGACGCTGTCCTATACAGTGGTTCTTTCTGATGGCCTTAAGGGCTGCTTTACCCCATAGCAGTCTGCCCCATGGAGACTTAATGACATCTGATCTTAACCTCCTCTGAATGAGTGCCAGGCACGTGCTCATCGGCTCAGGTCTGTTAGGACAAATGATGCTAAGACAGAAAACCTTTGAACTTGACTGCCCGGGAGCTTTTCTTGCTGTGATGATGGGGGCTGTGGAGTCTGTGCAGAACAGGGAGGTGGGCGACCTCCAGAAGCTAGGTGAATGCTCACAGAACACAGCCACAAGACTTTAGTTGATGAGTCAGTTGAATTGCATGCAAAAATGTATGCATAATTCATCCAAAGAGTATTAAAAAATTTTTTTAAGCCAAAGTTGCTTAAGATAGATTGTCGATAATGATGTCATCTGACCCCAGCTGGGCATTCTTGGGTCTTGAAATGGATTGGAAAGTGTTTCTCGTCCTACTCAGATTTTTATAGTTTCAGCTGGATTCACATGAAATCATTATGAACTTATTAAGTATTAAGAGAGAGTGAGAGAAATTGGGCATGCTGAAATTTTTGGGGTGACTTGAAGGTGCTGAAAATCAGAGTAAAATGCCCCAGTATGGAGACATTCCCCAAGAAGCTTGTTGGCCCCCAAGATCATATGTTTACTTTGTATGCTGGAGATGATATACCATGGATTTAAATGGTGTATACTGAAACCCACTTCTCACCTTCACTCTTTGTCAACAATAAGAAGTCCCTTGCAGTTCCTTGCTATAAGCAGTAGTACAGTCGCTTATCTGGACACCCAGCACCTATAATCCTGGCTGCTAAGGTCTTGGATCTTAATATCTCAGTGTGTGTGAGTGAAAACCAGGTCCCTCATCATTTCTTTCAGAATTTGGTCATAGTCAGGGAGAATGGTTTTAGTAGTTTGGCATCTTTTCCTGCATTGCAGTTCTGCAGAAAAGTGACATTAGGGGCCACAGCTGGCCACTGCCCAATTCACAACATGCCTGGGCCTGACGTAAGAGTTGGCTATTTTTGGTTATAAGTCAAATGAGGAGAGAACGCCCCAGCTTCCTCTTCATGCACATTTGAAAATGACATGAGAAGCACCCCAACCTCGAAAGCCAGAGTGGGGTGGGGGAGTGGGAAACACTATGCAAAGGAGAGTTGTATTTTTGTTTGCCTGCCTCTCTCTCTCTCTCTCTCTCTCTTTCTCTCTCTCTCTCATTGGGTTTTCGAGGTAGGGTCTCACTCTAGCTCAGGCTGACCTGGAATTCACTATGTATTCTCAGGGTGGCCTCAAACTCTCGGCGATCCTCCTACCTCTGCCTCCCTAGTGCTGGTATTAAAGGTGTGTGCCACCACGCCCGGCTGTTTGTTTGTTTTTCTGAGGCAGGGTCTCACTCTAGCCCAGGCTGACCTGAAATTCACTATGTAGTCCCAGGCTGGCCTGGAACTCTGGAACTCATGGTGATGTTTCTGCCTCTGCCTCCAGAGTAAGTACTAGGATTAAAGGCGTGCGCCACCATGCCCAGCTACGGAGATTTTTGTTGTAACGCAGACTGGCTCCCACTTCGAGAGCTTGATATCTTTTCTTCTGCAGTAGTTGAAATATCTCTCTGCTTCTCTGAAGTATGACAGTGTTTCTGGAGTACATTTTAGAGGATTTTCTTGTGTCTGTTAGCTCAGACTTACCTTGGTATACAGGTGATTGCCCCCCCAATGGGCATACTTTAGAATCACCTTTTGGGCCTATTAAAGTCCGCACTCCTGAGCCTGGGGTGTGGCTCCTTCATGGAACCCATGCTTTGCAGGCGCAAGGCTCCGCTTGATTTAAAAAAACAGGAAGCAAAAAACTTTCTTCCAAGGCCCCTCCATAGGGTTGATGATGGTGTAGGCCTTAGAGGGGGTCCCAAAAGCTTGCATTTCAAACTCATTCAGGTGACAGGTTTCTGAGCTCTAATCTAGACCCCTGGGCCCTCCCCTCTTAATTCTAGCCTGTGTTACTTATAGACAGATTTTCTGTAGAGTGGGATTACGACAAGTGGATTCCCTTCCTGTTTTGTTAATATGTTTTTAATTGGCACCCAGTGACTGTGTGTTAGGTGTGTGTATACTGGGGCATTTGAGTCCATGTATACAAATGTGAAATGATTGGGCCAGGTCATTAGTGTATTGATCACATCAATCAGTTATCACTGTAGAAGAGGGAGTTTCAACTAGTCTGTCCTAGCTGGTTTTGTTTGTTTGTTTGTTTGTTTGTTTGTTTGTTTGTTTTTCGAGGTAGGGTCTCACTCTGGCTCAGGCTGACCTGGAATTCATTATGTAGTCTCAGGGTGGCCTCGAACTCTCCGCGATCCTCCTACCTCTGCCTCCCCAGTGCTGGGCTTAAAGGTGTGCGCCACCATGCCCGGCTGTCCTAGCTGTTTTGAAACATGGAGGTAGTCCTCAGCCCGTTATTCTGCTGTGCTGCAGAACATTAGAAATTAGTCAGTCCTCGGGCTGGAGAGATGGCTCAGCGGTTAAGGGACTTGCCTGCAAAGCCAAAGGACCTAGGTTATATTTCCTAGTTCCTACATGAGCCAGATGCCCAAGGTGGCACATACGTCTGGAGTTTGTTTGCAGTGCTAGAGGTCCTGGCATGTCCATTCATTTCACCCTCCACCCCTGCAAATAAATAAAAATAAAATGTTAAAAAAATTAGTCAATCCTTTTCTCCAGCTGCACCCGTTAACAGTCCCCTTTGCCCCCTTCCCAGCCTCTAGTGAGCGCTCTTCTATCTTCCATGAGATCAAGATTTTTAGCACACATTAATGAAAATATACATTTTTTTAAAAAATGCTCTCAGAGTGGCACCTTTTTGGCCTGCGTGAGCTTCCTGTACACTTGGGTTTCCTCTGCTTCATATCCCCCCGCCCCATCTCTCTGCTTATTTGGTCAAGGCATTGTTACCTGTCTTTAAGGGTCTAACTCAGTCTTTACTTCCCAGCACTCTTCCCTGTACTTAGTTTGGAAGGGAGCCATGACATAATGCCTTTTGTGATCACTTGGCATTTTAAAAAATGGTGACCATGAGGATTAGTTAATATTAGCCCTTTCGTGTATTTCACATGTGTTAGTATGTGTGTCTCTGTCTGGTCTTTCCCTTACGCAAGACTAGATCATAAACTCCCTCTAGAAGGAAGTGGGTTTTCTTACGCTTCTGCTACTGGTGTAGATCTTCGTAAATACTTAATTTCTGCCATTGTTATGTTTAAAAAAGTTCCTTCTGGAGCCCTGTGTATTCCTCTGGATCATCACACATCCCTTAGGCATTTAGATCTGGTTTCTGGCCTATCCTTCATCCTCCTTATAAAGAAAGATTCAAACGTCTTCCTTCAGGCATTCCACTGTGTTAGTCTAGGCATTTCTCCTCATGGCATTTTGCTTTGTTTCTTTTGCCTTTATGTCTAGTTTTCATTTCTGTGTGTGTGTGTGTGTGTGTGTGTGTGTGTGTGTTCTCGCCTTGTCTTTTGTTCTCCATTCATTTCTTCATGCCAGCTGCACAGTTCTGACTACACTAGGCTCTAATGCCTGGCCAGTGTTACCACGAGGCCATTAGAAACTCGGCCCCCGGCTTTAAGAAGGAGGCACAGCCTACTTTTCAACCAGGGTGTTGACTGTGCCCTCGACAGCCAACACTTATCTCGGGTCCGGAAGAGCTGGGTCACATGGGGCCCCATTTACTCTGCTGTGTGGAAGTGCCTGTGTCTCAGCCACTAGAGAGCAGAATGTGAAGAGGCAACCCACAGCAGCTGTGATTGTGGTGTAGGCAGTGTGTAAATGCAGCTGTGGCCTCTGGCAGGTGGGAAACAGCGCGGCAGAATTGGATTCCTTTGGTTTGTGCTGATGTGTATGACTTGTGTGGGGATTATTCATTGCAATCAATCAATCTGGAGCTGTTACTTACCTATCTACTCAATAAGGTGATGGGCGACTTCATCGCCAGTGAACAGTTGCTAGCTCAGACTCCTTGGAGAACATTACAACATACGAGGTCAAGGTATTTAAAAATGTCCCAAAGTCCTCTCCCTCCACCCCCTGCAGTAAAGTAGTTTTCTCTAAACAGGTTTTCTTCAGTTGTAATGGATGGAACCAGTTCCTTGACAAGTAATCCCTTTAGGTTCCTTCCTTGCCCCAGAAGAAACTCTCTTAAGCAGTACCAGGCATGGTCCCCTGCCTGCTCCACAGATTCCACATGCCAAGGCACACCCTCCTGCTTTCTACCCCTTTCTTATAGGCAACACTACCACAGCTCTCTAGCTAGGGATGTTGTTCATAATGGCAGCATCCTGCCACGGCTTGCTCTCTCCAGCTAGGGATGTTGGTCAAGATGGCGCCATGCTACCACTGCTCTAACTAGGGATGTTGTTCATGATAGCATCCTGCCACGGCTCTCTAGTGCTTGTGTGCGTGAGTGTGGGGGGCTAGTGGTGCTGGGTATTAAACTCACAGCTGGGTGTGCTCTAGGCAAGTCACTTACTGCTGAGGGATGTCCCTGGCCCCGCCTACATGCCCTTGAATTTCACAGTTCCCAATCCCCATTGGACCAAGGCAGTTACCTCACTCTAGCAGTTGGTGGTCTCCCCCTCCCTCCTTCCTCCCCTCCCTCCCTCCCTCTTTTTTTGAGAGACAGAGGGGAAGAGGCAGAGAAAGACAATGGGCACGCCAGGGCCTCTCAGCTGCTGTGAACAAACTCCAGACGCGTGCGCCCCCTTGTGCGCATGTGGCGACATTGCACACTTGCATCACTTTTGCGTCTCGCTAAACATGGGACCTGGAGATTTGAACAAGCGTTTGTAGGCTTCGCAGGTAGGCTCCTTAACTTCTAAGCCATCTCTCCAGCCCTTTCTTTCTTAATATTTATTTATTTGGGGGGGGGGAGAGAATGGGTGCTCCAGGGCCTCTGGCCACTGCAAACAGACTCCAGCCACATGTGCCACGTTGTGCGTCTGGCTTATGTGGGTACTGGGAAATTGAACCTGGGTACTTAGGCTTTGCAGGCAAGTGCCTTAACTGCTAAGTCATCTTGAGCCCTCTTTCTTTTTTCAGGCAGGGTCTCACTCTAGCTCAGGCTGACTTGGAACTCACTCTGTAGCCTAGACTGGCCTCGAGCTCATAAGAGATCCTCCTACCTCAGCTTCCCAAGTGCTAGTATTAAAGGTGTGAGCATGATGGTAGTATTTTTTTTTAACCAGAATATTGTGATTATTTCCAAAGAAGACAAACACTTTATGTTAATTCTTTTGCCCACCTGCATTCTAGATCACCCTTGAACATGCATTGCTTTTGTCACGAAGAAGGGCAGGGATGAATATAGAAAGACATCAGGAGAAAAAACTGAAAGGAATCATTCTTGAGAATTTCCAGCATCTTTCATTATCGAGTGGGGATGCCATTTGCCATTGACTGCAGTGACTTTCTGTGCCTACCCCTGAGCTGACCTTGGTTATGAAATGTGATGGGTGCCATGGGCTGAGATCTGTGGCAGATCCAGTGCCTGCCTGCCTGGGGAAGGCCATGTATGATGTCTGGTGTTGGGTGATGTGAAGAAATGAATTATCCCCTCTCTCTGACCTTAGTGAGCATCAGGGCCACTGGGTGGGTTCAGAGAGACTCAAGTCCCTGGGTGAGTGGAGTCTAAGGAAGCAGAGGGAATGGCTGAACAGGAGGAACATATTGCCTTGCTTTGAGCTCACAGCATCCTTTTAAATTCTCATTTAGCGCCTCTCTGTACCTTTAAGGAGTCTGGGGATCAGAGGGGGCAGATCCTTCATCTTTAGAGTAGGCTCATGGCTCAGAGCAGGTTTGATTAGATAGTTACCCTCTTTGAGTTTCTTAGGCTCGTGAACATTAGGGACTGCGGGCCTCCAGACTGCTTTCTGTGGCTTTGTAAAGGCTGTGTCATCTGAACGCTCTATCAGCTTGCAGGGGGGTTGTGCATCTGTGCCCATATAAGATAAGGAGCCAGGACACAAAGGGAATAGGAAAACAGATGAAACCCATGCATGTAGTCAGGGCACAGGTGGGATCTGACCCCTGGCTCCCCTACCCCACTGCCTAGACCTGAATGACAGGTGTGGCTTTTCAGCAGGTCATTGCTGGTGTCTTGCAGAGGGACCTTGTGAAGCCTTGTGGCTGTGGGTTATGGTTACCTGTGGGGAATCGGCCCTTAACCTGGTTGCTGCATGCTCACGGTCTCCTTGCCTGAGATTTGTGGAAGAGGCCGTCCCGCCCTCCAGCAGGGCCGAAAGACTTTTACATTTTGGTAATGGTAATCCAGCAGTGTCCATAATCTTTTGCTGAGAAGTATGTCTCCCTTCAGCCTCAGCAAAGCTCTTGGAGCTATCACAGGGCCCATAGTTTGGCCCTCCCATACATGTCTGTTCACAGCCCTTTGGGGTTGCAGCTTTGTCCCATATATTTCCTTGAGTTCTTCTCTCCAGCTCTGTGTGGCAACAGTGCTTTGCCAGTGGTCCACTGTAGCTTGTTAGCATGATCTGTCTTGTGTGCATGGCACGTACATGTCTGAAATCATCTATTTTTGCTATGCTGTTATGTGCAAGTTCTGAAACTTTGAAGTGTTATTTTAAAATTTTTTTTATTCATTTATTTGCAAGCAGAGAGAAAGAGGGAGAGAGAGAGAGGCCGACAGAGAGAGAATGGGCACAGGCACACCAGGGCCTCTAGCCACTGCAAATGAACTCCAGATGCATGTGCCCCTTATGCATCTGGCTTACGTGGGGCCTGGAGAATCAAACCTGGGTCCTTTGGCTTTGTAGGTAAATGCCTTAACTGCTAAGCCATTTCTCCAGCCCTGAAGTGTTATTTTTAAGCCAGAATATGGGTTGCTCATATAACTTTGAAACCCCAGATAGAAAGTTGATTTTTTGGGGGGCAGGTGGTGTGGTGGCACACGCCTTTAATCCCAGCACTCAGGAGGCAGAGGTAGGAGGATCATTGTGAGTTCGAAGCCACCCTGAGAATACAGAGTGAATTCCAGGTCAGCCTGGGCTATCGCAAGCCCCTACCTTAAAAAAAAAAAAGTTGACTTTTTAAATATACATGTCTTGAGCCAGGCATGGTGGTGCATGCCTTTAATCCCAGCACTCGGGAGGCAGAGGTTGGAGGATCGCCATGAGTTCGAGGCCACCCTGGGACTACAGAGTGAATTCCAGGTCAGCTTGGACCAGAGTGAGACTCTACTTTGAAAAACCAAAAAATAAATAAATAAATAAATAAAAATAAATAAATAGAATGAATAAATAATAAAATATACATGTCTAAATTTTTTTTTTTTTTTTTTTTTTTTTTACAAAAACATTGTACACCTAAACCCTCTCTCCCTCACCCCAAGTCTGCTCAAGTAGGGTTACTGGTATTCATTGTGGGGACCAAGAGGCCTCAGCCAGTCTCTACAGGGACAGGGGAAACATGGGGTCTCAGGCTATCCTCACCCACCCTGAGGCTCTCACCATCTTTCCACCCCCTCTTCTGCGATGCTCCCTGAGCCTTGGTGGGCAAGACAGGGATCGGATTTAGTGTTGCTGTCTCTGTCCACTCTGGACCTGTGTGGTGACGAGGCTTGAATGAGCACAGTGTCTGTCTCCATTCCCTAGAGCTGGTTTTCAGTTAGCCATGCGAGCAGTGTGGGTGTCACCGCTTCCTCTGTAGTGACTTCTGGGTCCGGGCAGGTGAGGTGGAGGTGACCCATCTCCTGGTAGACAGTCGGCTCTGTCTTGATGTACTGATGTCTCCCTGTTCTCCCCCATATTCTCCAGCATTTGTAAAATAGAACAGATTCTCTATCCAACCAAAAGTGAGAGCAGTTTGAACAAAAAGGGATGAGCCTAGGCATTAGAAGATCCTTTGATGTGTACATCCGCTCTTCTTAGAGAGGAGCATAGACTCTGTCTGGAGCCTATTGGTTTCCTGTTCTAGGGAATAAGGCTTCACATTCCCAAAGGCAGGCGTGAGTTCACGCGCACCGAGTGTGTCTCATGACCAATCTGTGAGCAGTTGGTTACCTACACCAGCTGTGTGCCACTGTTGCACAAGTGTGTACTTCTGGCTTGGCTGGTTGGTGTTGTAACTGGCAGGACCTCCTGCCTTATCGGTGACACCTCTTCTTCTCTAGCCTAGCTTCTCATAGCACTTTCCAGCACTGTGAGGGCTAGCCCAGAGGGGACTGGATGCCCTCTCACTTCCAGCATGGTCACTTGATGTCCTGTGGCCACAGACAGTGGTGTCTTCGGCAATAGGACTTACCTTTAAGCTCTTGCTGGCAGCTAAGCGTTTTGGCAACAGCCTGTATTATTTTGAGGACCTCATGTCTCCCTGACCAACGGCTCACTGTGGGGGCGGAGGGGCAGCGGGGGGGGCGACCCAACTCCAGCCCTGTAAATTACCAGCCAGAGTCCATGGTTTTAGGTTAATGCTTTCTCCATCTTCCATGGAGCTCTTCTGTTGAGTCCCCCTCCCCCTTATTGAGGGTAATGACTTACAGAGTGGAGTCCTGGAAGAAGGTCTGTGGGATTGACCCACGTTGTCATTCGTTTTGTGTATCCACCCCCCCACCTCTCCCCTTCCTCTATCCCCTAGCCTTTACTAATTTTTTTTTTTTTTTTTTTGTTTTGTTTTGTTTTGTTTTGTTTTGTTTTGTTTTTTGGCTGATCATTGACTTGATGTCTTCCTCCCTTCCCTCACTATTTCCCCTTTTTCCTATCTTCATTCTAATGCCATGTCCATGTTGTAGATACTTATGGCCTGCAGTTCACAGATGCTGGACCAGGTTAGGAACTGCATATGAGAGAGGTCATGCGGCATTTGTCTTTCTGAGCCTGTTTGACTTCACTCAGTGTGTTTTTTTTTTTTTTTCCCCAAGTCCTTCCATTTTCCTGCAAATTGGGTTGTTCCATTTTTCCTTACTGCTAAGTAGAATTCCATTGTGGATGTGACCAATATCTTCGTTAACAGTTCATTTGTTGTTGGGCATCCGGGCTGCTTCCGGTTCCTGGCTATTGCGAATAGAGTAGCACATGGCTGAAGTTTGTAGTAGCTGTTTTGCTGCTCAAGATGTGAAATAATTGTCTCACATTAAGTCCTGTTTGCTGTTTTTCCTTTTTTCATTGTTTGTTAAAGGTTTTCCTTGCTTGGTACCGTTGTTGGAATTTGTCATGAATTGAGTGGCCGTGACTCGACTGCAAGTAAGGCCTTCTGAGCTTTCTCTGTAAGCGGAGAGACAGCGCTGCCCGGGAAAGCCCGGATTACAGAGTCACACAGGCCTGGCTTGGCCATCTACTTCCCAAGTCCTTGAAGTTCTTGTGTAAGTTACTTGAGCAAACCAGGGCTTAGCAAGCTTATCCACCAAAGGGAGTCAAAACATCCACCCTGCTGGAGAGCTGGGAGGTTTCAAAATACCACAGGTGAGAGAGCCCAGTCTGCTGCCCCCCAGAGTGCCAGGCAGCCACCTGCTGGGGTTTTTTGCTAAATCTGAGAACCTAATAGGATCTTAGTTGAACTTGAGCCCAACTTCCTGGTTATATAATCTGCTCACCACCACACAGCTCAGGGAGATGATCGGTACAGCTTTGGAGAAGGCCCGGATTGTTGATCTTAAGATTTGTTCTAGCCGTCGTGGGAGGGCTCAGCCTGGCCCCCTCTCCCAGCCTGGCTCTTTGGCAATCCGAGAACAGCGGTGTAGTGTCACGTGGCTCAGGCCTGGCGGTACCCCGTGAGAACCCAGCTGTATCTGTACGCTATTCTGAGCAAGATGGGCATCGCAATGGTCAGAGGTGACCCATCAAGCAGCTCGTTAAATAACCACGGGACTTTTCTTCGCAGAGAAGTTCTTTGCCTCTCCTGAGCCCTGCGGTGGGCTTATTCATCAGGTTAGGTGGCTGCTGTTTTCCACACGACAACCAAACTGGGGGAAGCCTTCTCGCCAGTGACCCTGTGAGACTGCAACCATTGGATCTGTACAGGCCCATAATTTTCTGTTTCGCTAGCATGTTCAAGTTCACCCTTCATACCAGATACACCACAGCAGTCATCCAGAGGGAAGGAAATGGGACTCATGGGGTATTCTCCACATGGAAGAAGGGCTAGAAGTGTAGTGTCCAATAGCAAAATCTAGAATGTCCCCTCTCCCCAGAGTGAACTTTAGAAGATGCCTCATGACCAGATGATGGTGTCCTTTCTTGTTAAAGGAGCCCGAAGTCTACCCAGGAGCCCCAGCTTCTCCCAGGTTGAGGACTGAGTGCCCTCCCTCACAAGGCTCAAGAAAACCAGAGAGCCATTGATGACCCACCTAGTCTGAGTGTCGCTACTGCACAGGTCTGTCCATCTTGCTTTCGTATAGCCGTGTCCCTGCTTGTCCACAACGTTGTTGGCCATTTTCCCCCAGCAGTTTATGCAGCGCTGTTCAGCGCTATATGGGCAGACCCTCTGAGAACTGGCTTTCTCCCAGATTCCAGCTCTGTGTCAGCAGCATGTGGCTTTTTCAGCACTGGGGCCTTATCCTTTGCTGCAGGTGGTTGATCAAATGGTGAGACTCACCCAACATGGCTGTTGTACTTCTGACTTACCTTGCTTAACCACTGAGGGCATCGTTTATTGCTGACTTCCTGTGCCCAAGTGCTGCTGGCTACTTCTAACTAATATCTCATTTAAATCTCATGCCGGCCAAGCCCCTTAATGATTACTTTTCTGTCCCTCCCCCCCAGGCCAGCAAACTTAAGTCAAAGATCCATGATGAAAGGACTCAGCACAGTTGAATGTGTCCTCAGTACACCAGCCTCCAAGCAGCTCACAACCATTCCCCTCCTCCTCTTCCTCAGTGCTGCCCCTGGCTAGTGTCAAGCTTCCTTTCTTTTATTTTAAATACAAAGGGGAACGAGCCTAAGGCGATGAACCATACACCACGAACTTGGTGTAGCCTGTATGCGGGAACACAGCAGCACCTGATGCAGGAATAGATTGGATTGGGTTTGAATCAGAAGCAGCCTGCAGTGCAGATGCATTACATTTCACAGAAATGAACTCCACAGTGTCCACGTATTCAGCCGTTGACTTTGTTTTCTTCTGCACCATCACAAATCTATACAGTCTTCTCCCTGAAATGCAGGCTCAGGTTTTCCATGCAGTAATGTCTGCTCTTCCTCCAGCAGCGCATTCTCATTGACTAGGCAAAATGCGTATCCTGTCCCCTGCCTGTCTGTCTTCCTCCCCAACTGCACCACCCACTCATGGAAACTTCTGTTGCCTTAGGAATGGCCATACGGAAGTTCACTGTACATATTTTCAGGAACGCTCCCCTGACCTAGCCGTTTGAATTCTTGATGTGTTTTTTTAGTGAAACACTCTTGTTTCTACCCTGTTTTAGGACACACTTCTCTGTGGAAGACAGTGACATTGTTTTTTTTTTTTTTTTTTTTTTTTTTTTCCGGGTTGGGGGGAGGTATCCTTCTGTAGAAGACTCGGTCTAAGTGTGTTAAGATGAGAAGATAGTGAACCAGTTTCAGTAGTTCTCTGTAATTTATTTCCGTTTTGGTAAATGTGGTTTGTGAGCTTTTTAGGAAGGACTGACTTCTTACTCTGTTTTTGCAAACCACAACTTTGCTTTCAAGAAACCTGTGGCACTTCAGTACTTACTATGACTGGCCAGTCGCTCACCATTACACAGAGTTGGGTGGTTTGTGCTCACCCAGTCCTAGCAACAACATTAGCCTTAGAGGCTGGAGAGATGGCTCAGTGGTTAAGGCATATGCCTGAAAAGTCTAAGGACTGGGGTTCGATTCCCCAGTAACCACATAAGTCCGGATACACAAAATGTTGCATGTTTCTGGAATTCATTTGCAGTGGCTGGAGGCTCTGGCGTGCCCATTCTCTCTGTATGTCTGTCTTCGCTATCTCTCTGTCAGCTTGCAAATAAATAAATAAAAATTAAAAAAAAATTTAAAGTCCTTAGTTACAAGTTACTTATTGTAAAGGTTTAAATTGAGAGCGCTCACAAGGCGTTTCTTCACGTTCTAGGACACATCGGGCTTTTTCTTCTGACATTGTCACTCCCTTTTGGTCTTTAGCCCAAAGACGTTCTGAGCCAGGTTCTGTATCTGAACCACAGAAGTGTTTGGAATGATGGTCTCAGGCCTCCTGAGCATGATACCGCCCAGGACTGACTGTGAAGGGTCTGAAAGTTTGTCCTGCTTGGGCTCTGCTTAGTCAGCCAGAGGCTTATGGATGCTGGAGAAGATTGGGGAACCCCATCCAGAGCCAGAACATTCTGCTACCCAATCACAGTAGTCAGAAAGTCATTATTATTATTATTATTTATTATTATTATTTGGCCCGTTTCCTCATTTCCCACAGAGTGGTGATGTAACAGGGACCAGGTGATACCTGTGTTGAATATGACAGGAGAGGAGCCGAGATCTTTTGGAAAAGCCTGGTCATTTCTGATGGATAATCTAGTTCAGAACCAAGGTGCCCACCTGACTGGCTGTGCAGAGACACGGGAAACCCACTAGACAACTGTCTTCCATAGAGATGTGCACAGCAGAGGCCGCTCGTTCATTAAGTACGTGAAGGCCTTAGGGTTGGGGTGCTTTCAGGGCTCTGGTTGTATGGGCTGCCATTTCCAAGAGCCCAGTGCCCCTCATGCACTCCCCTTAGGAGAAATTCATTGTACATAATAGGGGTTCCATTATGACGTTGCCATACATATGCTGACTTTTAACCATGCTCACCTCCCTCATTCCTCTTTCTTTTTTTAAAAAAATATTTTAAATTTTTGTTTATTTATTTGAGGGGGGAAGGGAATGAATGGGCACACAAGGGCCTCCAGCAACTACAAATGAACAACAGACACATGCGCCACCTTGTGCATCTGGCTTACGTGGATCCTGGGGAATTGAACCTGGGTCCTTTGGCTTTGCAAGCAAGTGCCTTAACCACCATGCCATCTCTCCAGCCCCCATTCCTCTTTCCTTACCCTCTTCCTGTATTTCCCCTTCTACATTCCCCATAGCCTCCCTTTCATATCCTTTCTTTTTTCTTTCTCCAAATATTTTAAATCAAAGAAGGGAAAGAAAATAGCGCAAAAAAAAAAAAGTCTCTTACAGGGCCTTTTCTCTATTGCTTTTTTTAATGTTTAAAAATTATCTATGTCACAATGGATGGTTATCTAGTTAGTCTCATCTGTGTTTTTTTTTTCCTCCCTCCAAAAAGCTGGACAGTTTTCTTTCTTTCTCTTTCTTTCTTTCTTTCCTTCCTTCCTTCCTTCATTCATTCATTCATTCATTCATTTATTCATTCATTTATTGGACAGTTTGTTTTTGTGAGAGAACTGTCCCTCACAGCATCTCACCTGTGTGGTCACAGGAGTTGAGAATATTTATTTTCCCGTTTCTTGCCTTCTCCTCACTTTTTTTTTTTTTTTTTTAAAAATTATTTATTTTATTTTATTTTTAGAGAGAGAGACAGAGCTAGACAGAGAGGGAGAGGGAGACAGAAATGGGCGCACCAGCAGTCTCTCAGCTGCTGTGAACGAAATCCAGATGTGTGCGCCCCCTTGTGGCCAAGTGCAGCATTGCGCCCTTGCGTCACTTTGCATCTGGCTAAACGTGGGACCTGGAGATTGGAACCGCTGGACATTGGAACCAGCGTTCTTAGGCTTAACAGGCAGGCGCCTTAGCCACTAAGCCATCTCTCGAGCCCTCCTCACTTTTTTTGAGAGGACAAGACTGAAGTTTCTTCTTTCCGAGTGACTTCCCTGCTCCATGTCCCACTCTCGTTTTGCCACGCAGCTCTCCTCTCTCTGGGGCTTTCAGTTCAGAGACTTCGGCCTCAACTGCAGAACTGCTAAAGACTTTCACGTTGCCACCTCTCCTGACCAGAGCAGGCCACCAAGTTGTTGCCTGTGTGGGATCCTAAAGTTCAGAGAAGAATCCAGCCAAGGCCTCTGACACGCTGGGAGTTGAGGAGGTGTGGTCAGGAACCTGAATATAAACACTTAACTCAAAACAAGGCATATGAAAGGTTATCTTGGGCCAGGCATGGTGACAACACGCCTTTAATCCCAGCACTCAGGAGGCAGAGGCTGGAGGATTGCTATGAGCTCGAGGACAGCCTGAGAAAAGAAAGGTAATCTTGGTAAAACAAGCTAGTGTGAGATGACAGTGCACGTACATGTTGACCAACAACAGAAAGGTTCAGAAACAAATAAGGTATCATTTAAGAACTTGACCCTAGGGCTGGAGAGGTGGCTCAGTGCCTTAAGTATGCTTGTTGCACCTGAAACTACCCGAATTTGAGACTCTAGAGCCCACGTAAGCAGCCGAGCACGGCCATGTGCACCTGGAACCCCAGTCCCTCAGAGCAGGGAATCATGAGACTTGTAAAAACCAGCAGGCTCGGGTGTCAGTAAAGGGCAGGCATTGGAGAAATGGAGCCGGACACCAGATGCTCTGCCTCGGTCACCACAAGTGAGTGCCTGAGGACTGCAAGGGCTTATCCATGTGCATACACCACCCACACTGTCCCACATTACATACACAAGAGCAAAAAAAAAAAAAAAAAGAACTTGGGGCTAGAGAGATGGCTTAGTGGTTAGGTGCTTGCTTGTGAAGCCTAAGCACCTCGGTTCAAGGCTCTTATTCCCCAGGACCCACATAAGCCAGATGCACAAGCTGGCGCATGCATCTGGAGTTCGTTTGTAGTGGCTGGAGGCCCTGGTGCGCCCATTCTCTCCCTCTCTCTCTCTCTCTCTCTCTCTCTCTCTCTCTCTCTCTCATACTCTCAAATAAATAAAAATAAACAAAAAAATTTAAAGAAAAAGAACTTGATTGTAGTTAGAGATCATTATGTCTGAGGTGCAGATTTGGGTCAAGGTGGAGAAAACCTAGCTAAGGAATAGGTCTTACCTTCTGCATCTATTCTTGTAACTTTCTGAAAATGAAGGGGTGTTTTCCTCCTTTCCAAGCAAAGAAACAAAAGAAAAAAAAGAGAACGATGTGAAGTTAAGTAGATAATAACCATACAATTTATGATCTTGATTTTTAAAGGGCCTGTCACTGTAGCCGCGTTGTCTGTCTTCACCTGGAGCTGTCCTCCCCCTAAGCAGATGGATGGCCCGTCCTTTAATCTCTTCACTATTTATGGCCAGGCAGACTTGATAGGGGGCTGTGGCCCAGCAGCTCATTTCAGCCCTGCTACCACCACCTTCCAAGCACTTGTGAATAATTGCTGGGAGATTAAATGGCAATTGTTCAGCTGACTGAGGCCTTAAATTCTGTCAGAGCTTCGCTTGTCCCCTCCTCCCTTCTGATTAGGAAGGCCCCATTAAAGGTCCATTTTCTGCCATAGCTCTGAGTGACATTTGTAGCTAGGTTCAGGTCACTTGGAGATTTACAGATTCCTTGGCTTGGGATGAAACAAGTTTTATGACTCCCAAATGAAGGGCCAGATAGGAGAATTGTAAATAAGTTCTTCAGAGAATAATATTTTTTGAGGAAACACGTGTTATTAAATATCTGCAAGCCAGTAATGGAATACTTTTTGCACCTGGTGTTGAATGGCTGTTTTGGTTTTAGAACTTCAAAACTGGTTGCAAAGATGCTGGGTGAAAGCGTCGTATGTCTGACATTTTACTCCGCTTCATCGGGGCTAAAAAAATGAAAGCCCGGATCTAGCCACAGAGGCAAGAGAAATAATGGACAATGTCAGCGGGCCTTTAACGCCAGCCTGCCCTCCCATGTCTTGGTGTGACAGGTCTCCAGAGGTCTCTGGCCTCCCCTTGATGCAGGATTTGAGGTTCAGGATGGGTCTTCCAGAATTTATGAACCCCAAGTTTTGGGTTATGTCCTACCTTTAACAAAGAATTAATAAAGATGGGCTCAAGAAGGATAAATTATGAATTAGTACATTTATTTAGGGGGGAATTTCAATTTGTGGGGTTTATTCAAGGGAGATTGGCGTCTCGGAAGGGAGGCTAAATACACGGGGAGTGGGAAACACGCTCCCGTGTGGAAACGTTGCATAGCTTATAAGGGTCATTTAGGAGAAATTGAGGTCTCTAGAAAAAGTTGGGAGCAGAGCTGCGAGCACATGGAAGATGGAACTTAGTTTATAAAGAATACACATGGTGTCTGACACGTGCTTTCCTGGTGAGGGAAGATATCAAGGCAGGGAGCAAGAAATTCAGAGGAGAAATGAGCAACAAAGAGAGTTACACTCGTGGTCACCCCGCGTTTAGAGGAACTACACAGGAGGCAAGTCTGCAGTTGGCGAGAGCATCCACGTGATAGATTTGTTGGCCAGAGGAAAATCACATGTGTAATCAAAGTGAGAAGCCACCCAAACTATAAAGCAGAAGCAAGAAGAAAAGTTTAGATCAAGAAACAATGCTAGGGGCTGGAGGGATGGCTTAGCGGTTAAGGTGTTTGCCTGCAAGCCAAAGGACCCCAGGTTTGATTCCCCAGGACCCATGTTAGCCAGATGCACAAGGGGGTGCACGCATCTGGAGTTCCTTTTGCAGGGGCTGGAGGCCCTGGTGCACCCATTCTGTCCACCCCCCACCCCCCGTCAAATAAATAAATAAAAATAAAATATTTTTTAAAAAGCATGCTATGTTCTCCCACGCCTACTTAGCCAGGCTGGGTGGCGGTACAGGCCAGATTCACATGTGTACGAACAGCACAGGATTAGAGCTGGAGAGACTCGTGTACACATAAGGAGGGTTGTGCCCAAAGAAGAGAGGGAGGGGCAGGAAGGCCACATCCTTTATAGCATCAGATGCACGTGTGTAAGGGGAAGACCCAACGGAGCCATTTTATTTAGATCATTTGTTAGAGTGTGGGCAGCAGGGGGCTCTGTAGATCAGTCTCTATCAGATAAGCGTTCCGTTCTTGCCAAGAGTTCTTTTCTCGTATCAGGGTGAGGTGGCATCTCATTATTTTCTTTGGGCCTCAATCCCTAACTGAAACTGCCTTAAAAATAAAAATAAAGGGCTGGAGAGATGGCTTAGTGGTTAAGGCACCTTCTTCCTAAGCCTAAGAACACTGGTTCCAATGTCCAGCGGTTCCAATCTCCAGGTCCCACGTTTAGCCAGATGCAAAGTGACGCAAGGGCGCAATGCCGCACTTGACCACAAGGGGGTGCACACATCTGGATTTCGTTCGCAGCAGCTGAGAGACTGCTGGTGCGCCCATCTCTCTGTCCTCTGTCTTCCTCTCCCTCTCTCTCTGTCTCCAAAAAAAAAGTCTTAAAAATAAAAATCACTTGCAGTGCCTAGCAGTACCTTCACAAGACCCTCATAATAGGAGGAGAAGATGATGACATCAAAATAAGAGAGTAACGGAGAGAGGGAGGGGATATGATGGGGAGTGGAGTTGTGAAGGGGAAAGTGGGGGAGGAGAGGGAATCATCATGGCTTATTGTCTGTAAGTATAGAAGTTGTCGATAAAAAATATATACATTAAAAACAAAACAAAAACCTAGCTTTCTCCTATCTTCACCCTTTAGGCAGCGTAGTGGGGAGACCCGAGACAGAACGGGAACTCCAACTTTTGGGAAAGGGGCAAATTGGGTAGACTAGTCTAGGGTTGTTGGACGTGACTGCTGGGCGGGGGGGGGGGTGGGAGGGGGGGCGACGAGGAGACCATGCGGGCGTGAAGCAGTGAGAGGGGGGCTTTATCCTGGTGAAGAAGAGAGGGTAGAGGAAGGGGCAGGCTGGAAGATATTTTGAAGTTAAAAATTAAGCAAAAGAAGTGCTGTTGTAGAAGAGAGTACAAGACCGTGCTTAGAGCTATGGAATGGTGGGAGCTGCTCATAGAACTTGGTCTAAGCCGAGGAGGGTGAGTGTGCGATGATGGTGCAGCCAGACTGAATGTTGACTTGTTGGACACAACTGAATTGAGGGGAGCTGAGCGGGGGAGTGGGGGTCTATGGCAGCATTTGCCCAGCTTGTTCAAGGCCCTGGGCTCCACTCCCAGCATTGCATACAAGCATACAAACAAGGCACTTTTCATAGGGTGTTTGGAAATTTACACTTAGGCTTCTTAGCCTCAAAACACCAAAGGTCGTTCCTGTTCATTGCTCTGCCCTGCAAACTCCAGGCTCTTGGCTTTTCTGGAGGAATCCTGATCGTTCGTTCTGGACCTCTTCTGGTTATTGCGTGGAGGTTACCAGATGAAAGAGCTTCAGACATTGAAGCACTGTGCTTCCTCTGAGTCGCCTACAGGCTGTGGGCTGGACTCTAAACTTTGGTGACATTCCATATAAGTGAAAGAAAGGAGTCGAGCCGGGCATGGTGACACACTCCCTTAATCTCTGCACTTGGGAGGCAGCGGTAGGAGGATCGCTGTGAGTCCGTTTGAAGCCAGCCTGTGACTACATAGTGCCAGGTCAGCCTGGGCTAGGGCAAAACCCTATCTCAAAAAAACAAAAGAAAAGAAAAAGAAAAAAGAAATGGGTAAGGCCAAGTCTCCAACGTACCAAAGGTTCAACTTGGGGATTTGGGGCTGAATGAAAGTGTGAAAACGATATTCATTCATTAGAAATTGTGTTCTGCATTTTGCTCTTTCCCTGGGCTGGTGGAAGGTGGTCATACTCAGTGCTGGACAATGGCAGTGAGCTGTAACAACTCAGGCAGTCAGGTGACCCCAAGGAGAGCCCATCATGTTCTATGGCGCACCTTGTTGTTAAGCTAGAACATTCAGCATATACCAGTTGCATTAAATGCAACTTCTGTTTATATAGTATTTTCAGCCAAGGAACATTCGATTTTGAAAAGCATTTGTTTTCTAGGGAAGTGATAATGGTGCTGGGTTAGACAAGATCAGATTCTCCTTAACCCTGGAGAAGCGCACTAGCTGTCTCAAGCTTGGGGTGCAGCTAGTGCGGGAATGATTTGGGCTGAATCCTGGGAGGACACACAGAGATACAGGGCTCTGTCCCTGGTGCTCTAAGAGAGAGAAGGATGCTGGCCCCCTGACTGTCTGAGGTTGAGCTGATGTGGGGTTCATGTTCTGAGACTGCACACTACTAACTCCTTCCTTGCATCCTTAGCCCAAACCAGACTCGACCATCTATGGTGCAGTGGCTTAACCTGCAGTCTCCATCCATACCAAGTGCCAACCCAGCCATCACACCTCCTTCGCCCAGTTCATCACCTTTGGCCCTGTCTCCTGCTGCCTCCTTAGTGGACAAGCTACCTGAATGGTATGTGATGTAGAAGTCAGCGGTGGCCTCGTAACATCAAACCCGTAACCTCTTGGTGTGAATACCAGCAACCCTCCTTACGGAGGAGGGCTCCCAGGGGGTTGGGGGTGGGGAAGAAGGGACTGGGAAGATCATCTGACTTGTTCTCCATACAACAACATTCCTGAACAATAAAAATCATAATAAAGAATTCATTCGGTGGCATACAGCTGGAGCTTGCTAACCTAACATTCTCTGCCATGACTCCCTTCATATCCTTGACTCGATGGACGAGTTGTACAGCCTGGTTTTGGGGTGGGGCCTGTGTTCAGGAGCACATGCAGTTGTTGACGGGTGTCCTTAGGGAACTGGTTCCAGGACCCCTTACGCAGCCGCAAATGTGCCTGACCTCAAAGCATCTCTTGTAAAATATCATGGGATTTGCATATGACCCACGCTTACCCTCCCCACCATGTACTTTAAGTGTTCTTTTGATCATTTATAATACCTAAGAGGATGTAGACGCTGTGTAATAGTTGTCGTAACATGCTGTTCAGGAAACGGTGAGAAGAAGAAAAAAGCCTCTTACGTGTTGCATGGTACAGATACAGTATTTTGTTTTCAGTTACAAGAGAACGCTAGTCGTGTGCACCACCTTGGGCGCATACACCATGCATGTCTGGCTTACGTGGGTTCTGGGTAGTCATATGTGGGTCCTTTGCAGGCAAGCCCATCAACCACTAAGCCATCTCTCTAGTGCTATTTTTTATATATTTTATTTATTCATTAGAGAGAGAGGGAAAATATGAATATGGGCACGCCAGGACATCTAGCCACTGCAAACAAACTCCAGATGCATGTGTCACCGTGTACATCTGGCTTCACATGTGTTCTGGGGAATCCAACCTGGGTCCTTTGGTTTTGCAAGCAAACACTTTAATGGCTAAGCCATCTCTCCATCCCCCAGATACAGTAGTTTTAAATATCCACTTTCAATCCATGGTTGGTTGACTGCGGATGTGGGTTCCAGGGCTATACGGTGTTGACTGCAGGTTCCTCAGAGGTATCTGTCTCACCTGAGCCCCTTGGAACTTACTTTGTCTTTTGGGCCTGCTGGTACATTTCTAAAACTAGAATCTTCAGAAGAACTGTTTTTCTTTGAAAAGATAATTATTAAACAGAGAACATGGGTGCATGCCAGGACCTCTTGCCACTGCAAACAAACTCCAGATGCATATGCCACTTTCTGCATTTGGCTTTATTTGGGTACTGGCAAAATGAACCAGGACCATCAGCCTTTGTAAGCAAATGCCTTTAACCTCTGAGCCATCTTCCCAGCCCTGGAAGAACTTTTTCTCTGCAGTGTAAAGCCACATGCTTTGTTTAAAAGCAAGGCACAGTGGGAACTGGAAATGTTAGCATTTGTGGCCACTTCATGACCAAGTTGTGTAGCAGACAGAGAAGCTGGCCTTTAGCAGGCCCACTTGCTTGAGCATCTGCTATAGTGTTTTCTTCTCCTTCTTCCTCCTCCTTCTTCCTTCTTTCTTCTTCCTCCTCCTTCCTCCTCCTTCCTTCTTTCCTCCTCCTTCCTTCTTTCCTCCTCCTCCTTCCTTCTTTCTTCCTCCTCCTTCCTCCTTTCTTCCTCCTTCCTTCCTTCTTTCTTCCTCCTCCTTCCTCCTTTCTTCCTCCTTCCTTCCTTCTTTCTTCCTCCTTCCTTCCTTCTTCCTTCTTCTTCCTTCTTCTTTCTTCCTTCTTCTTTCTTCCTTCTTCTTTCTTCCTTTTTCTTTCTTCTTTCTTCCTCTTCTTCAGGTTTCACTCTAGCCAAGGCTGACCTGGAATTCACTCTGTATTCTCAGGGTGGCCTCGAACTCACGGTGATCCTCCTACCCCTGCCTCCGGAGTGAGTTCTGGGATTAAAGGGGTGCGCCACCATGCCTGGCTTGCTGTGGTTTTTAACAGCAGTGACTTTCCCTGTCTCCAGGAAGGCCAGCTCTTTCCTTTTGCCTCAGTCTGGATCTGGCCTGCTACAGCTTCCATCCTCTCCCAGGGGTCCCTTCTCCCATGCGACCTCACAGGAGTCATGGATGAGTGGGGAGAAGGTGAGCCTTGTGTGCCTTTCAGGAGGCAGAGGGTATAAATGAAGGAGACCTAAATAAAGACCCTTCCAGGTGGGCTTCACTCAGAGACGCACTGGAAGCTCATTCAACATGCGCATCTCTTCCCCCTCCTGTGTAGTTGAAGTTCTCGGTGGTAAACACGCCCTGGGCTTCCACAGTGCTGAGTAGTGGGAAGACACAGCTCACCAAAGTAGGGCTCAGTGACAGCTCTTCACAAGGCTCCCTAAGGAAAGACTTGTATCGGAAACCCACCGTTTATGTGTAAATCGTGTCCTTGCTCATTTCTTACTCAGAAAGACTTGCTCTACTAGTGACATGTGGGTGAGACCTGGGAAAATGGGGAGGGGGGTTATGAAGTGCCTCTGTCCGGGGTTCTCACGTTTTCTCTCTATCCACAGTGTTATCAATCGCAAGGCCCGTGCAGTGTACCCCTGCGAGGCAGAACACAGCTCGGAATTATCATTTGAAATAGGAGCAATTTTTGAGGACGGTAAGTGGAATTGGGAGTTCTGTGGTGGTGTACAGCCCGTCGGTCCTGGATATCGACCACCTCCTGTCCCTAGTGCTGTCGCTGTGTTTTGACGCTGGGTCGGTGGAGAGCGGACCCACTGGGCTCCAACCCGGAGCTTCAGGGGCTATGTGGACCGTGGTCATGGGGTGCTTCTGCTTTTGTCTTGTTTATTGTCCAGCCCTCGTGACACCCCCCTCCCCCTTTTGGGCTACTACTTCTTCTGGTGAAAAGAAGCCAGTTCCACCTGGAGCTCAGTGTTTCTGATTGGCACCCTTTGTCTTCCCAGTTCCTCAACCAAGCCCCTCAATGCCTCAGGTTAATCCGTGAAGAGTCCTCAAAGATTTCTCACCCGTGTGTCGTTCTCCGCTTTGCATTTTGCTGACTCGAACAGTGTGTGAATCTCCAGACAGTGGCATTGAATTTGCATATTACACAAGGGTGTGGATTTTCGTTAGGGTGTTTAATATTCACACTGGCACCTACAAGCTATGCCCGGTTTAATATTTTACAAATTTCTCCTGTGGTTTAGTGTATGTATTTCTCCCTCTCTCCCTCCCTCTCTTGATTTCTTCCTTCCCTCCTCTGGCTCATTATGAAATTCATTGGTTGCTGTGGAAACAGTGATGTCGTGTGTGGGTGGAGCTCCCCAAAAGAGTTCTTGGGAAGGGTGGGGGGGAGCCTGGGTTGCTGGAGTGGAATGGCTGCTGAGCCAGAATGGCTGGAATCTGTAGAACGTATCACCACGGTGCACAGTGATATTGTCAGTGATGCAGCATTTGTTGAGGGTTTTTTTGTTTTTTTGAAAGCAAGTTGCCTCATTCAGAATAGACTTATATATGTGTGTGGTGTGTGCTCCTGAGAACCAGAGATTCTTGGTGGCAGGAAACAAACAACACCCCACTCACAACAGGAGCGTGCTTTGTGGACACATTTTGGTCTTGAAATGGGAGCAATATCACTCCTATATCGCCGTGGTACACATCCGTATAATTTGGTAAGAAATGTGTGGAGACATGGCTGCCCTGCTCCAAGCCCATCACATGTTGACATAGCACGCAGTAGAAGGGGAAGCTGACACGGCCGCATTGAAAGGCATCCGTTCCAGAATCGGTGATGCTCTTACGTTGTGTGACTCTGCCCGTGCAGAAGCCTCTGAAATCCCTGGCACCATGGTGCTCCCAATAATGACCTCAGTGGGAAGTGTGTCTCCTAAGGATGCCTTAGTCTGCAGGAGGTGAAAATGGACATACCTGGCTAAGCCTGAGGTGGGGTGACCCCAGCTTGATTAATTAACAGTGTTGCAGGTTGGGGTCTGTGTTTGGTGTCACTAAGTGGGGTGAGAAGCTGCCATTTTTCCGTGTCACACTTAACTGCAGCAAAATGGGATGTGCCTCCTCCTTGTCTATCTCTCTTTTATAGTAATGAGAAACAGTTCCAGAACCTTCTTCTGAGTTTATCTGCCCTCACTTCTCTCTGGTTATCCTTCTGCTCACTCTAAACCCATCACCAGTGAGGACCACATTGGGCACATACTACCTCCTTTGAGAACACAGCGAGGTCTGCACCTACACTAAACTGGGTCTGTCCGCCTGGATGAATGGGTAGGAGGCTGACCCGAGGCTCAAGTTCTCCAGCTCCAAAAGCCTTCAGTGACTTACAAGAGTCTTCCTAAACAAATAAGAGTGTGCATATGCACATATATGTGCATGCTTATAGTTACACACACACACACACACACACACAGGCATACATGCCAGGACCTCTGTTTGTGAAGGGCGAGGTGGTTAACAGCGGGTGGCTGGGCATGACACCAGAGCAGCCCCTCTAAGCACAGATCTTGCTTCCTCACTTCCCATAGAACCCGTAAGTATGCTGTGCACCAGTCTTCAGGGGCATCTGCCCCACCAACATAGTGTCAGGGTGGCTGGTGAGCTGCCGAAAGACAGGGCTTTGAGCACTGGACACTTGGGGAACATACTGCCAGCCGTCCTGCTGCACTGGGCCTGTTGCAGTGTGCCGCGGCTGTGGTTGCGTGTTCAGCCAGGTCATGTCTCCCTTGGCCGCAGTGCCCTGCAGGGCTGGTCTCCAGCACTGTCTAGACTTGCTGGCCGAGGCACCCAGGCTGGTCTTGGTTGTTCCTCAGTCCTTCCCCCAAGGTTGGATACTCCAAAAATGTTGGCTTGGTATGTTGACACCGCTCTTTCCTGACCCAAGTATGTGAGCGTCTCATTTTCTGTCGTGTAGGTGCTTCCTCCAGTCTTTCATGGTGGGACATGTGAGCTTAATTGAAAGTTTTCAGAGTTGCCAAAGTGAGACTTGTGGTTCTTTAGGGACAGTACTTAAAGGGCACAGTGAACTGAAGCCTATAGTAACTTATTCTTTTTTTTTAGATTTATTTATTTATTCATTTATTTATTTATTTGATGGGTGGAGAGAGAGAGAATGGGCACACCAGGGCCTCCAGCCACTGCAAACGAACTCCAGACACATGTGCCACCTTGTGCATCTGGCTGATGTGGGATTCAAACTTGGGTACTTAGGCTTTGTAGGCAAACGCCTCAACCGCTAAGCCATCTCTCCAGCCTGCAGTTCATTCTTTCTTCATCTTTGCTCAACTTTTGCTTCAGCCTCTGTAGATAATCCATCTCCACTCATTGGAAGCAGGTGCTTGCTCAGAGCATGTTGCTGAAGCCCTTCCTGGAGTGGCTGTGGGTGGGGGGGTCTTCCCTTCTAACAACCAATGTGGAGCAAGACAGGCATATGACCTCCCAACTTCTGTGAAGCCAAGCAGGACTCCAAAGGTCACTGTTGACAGGAGTGTCACCAGGAATGTTCCCTTGCTGTAGACTCGTAACGGTACCTTTAAGACACCCAAGAAATATCTTCCTGTGCTCAGTTATCCATCTGGAATGGTCCAGCATTCTCTGGGCCTGACAAACCCCAGAAATACATTTTGCTTGTGGCCTTGGGGTTGCCAGACCGTCTAGTAAGATTGTAAGTGGTGGCCATACCAGGGCTACCCAGCAGGGGCTCGAGGGCCTGTTGTGTAGAATCTGCAGGGGTGAGTCTCAGCATTGTGGGGACCAGGCTCTTGATTGACTTCCATATGTAGAAACCATGTCTCCATTGCCTGGGCAGCCAGCATGGCCCAGATTAGTCCTTAAAAGCCTTTGTATGAGCTGGCTAAATGGCTTAGTGGTTAAGGCATTTGCCTGAGAAGCCTAAGGACCCAAGTTCAATTACCCACTACCCACGTAAGCCAGATGCACAAGATGGCACATGCATGTGGAGTTCATTTGTAGTGACTAGAGGCCCTAGTGTGCCCGTTCTGTATCTGATGTGCACTCTCTCCCTCCCCCCACCAAAATAAATAAACATAAAAAAATGGAAAGCCTCTGAAGAATAAACTGTCTCCAGTACACAGGATAGTCCTTGATTTACTGGTTGGCATTCTCAGGAAAGCTAATCATGCGTAGACCTCACCGCCTCGCAGTTTTATTTCCAGATGTCATCTTAACACGGGGACATCACAGAAAAATGCTAAGTGCCAGCTGACTGTGCATAATATGACACTACTGTTTAAACAAAAGCTAAACAAAATGCATAGTATGTTCTTCAGGATGTGGACTTAATGTGAGAAAAAGTGTCTTAGCAATAAGAAATATGGCATTTGAACGCTTGATCTCCTGGGCCAGGGAAGGGTGTGAGATGGGAAGATGGGGCAGCACCCACAGCACATGCAGCGGACTGGGAGGCACTTCTCAAGGTGAGGCTGGGCTATTTGTTCTGTTAGGTCGAAGCCTCAGAAGGTTCCATTGTCATTGCTGCTGCTGCTGCTGCTGCTGCTGTAGGTTTCACACTAGGCGCGGCTGGCCTCCAGCTAATGAAGATCCACCCACCTTAGCCATTTCTCCACCCCCTGCTTCCGGTTTGTTTCAGAGGTGCCTGGGAGCTCTGTGCCTCACGACCCTGCCGATGGTGGAGGCTGAACTGTAACGCCGGCTGTGGAAGGGCTATTCTGGACAGGCAAAGTCTTTTAGAAAAATGGATTCAGGTTCTGTATTCGGAACCAGCTCTTGCATTCAGACTCTCACGACCCTTGGGCCCTACTTATCTGCTCTTCCCTTCCCAGCTCAGCCGTGAAGATCTGAAGAGCGTGGTTTCTCAGGAGCAGGATATTTAGGGGTTATTTTTATTGGCTGGAGGGTTTCTCAAACTTGTGTTTGGTATGGCAGCCTAGTCACGTACCCACTCGCAGCTTTGGCAAGTGGGAAAGTTATTTAAGTACTGACGAAGCAAAATTGAAAATACCCAACCCATCCCCCACACTTCTTGTTGCAGACAGCTTCAGGTTCGCTGAGATGAACTTCCAGACCGGGCACAGTTATGGAGGAAGGGATATTATTTATTGAAGCTTACAGATCCAGGGGAAGTTCCATAATGGCAAGAGAAGCGGCCTGCTCTCCAAGGCCAGGCAGAGAGAGAGAAACCAACCAGCCACCACAGCACACAGAGCAAAACTACAGCCAAAAGGTCACACAGCACACTTCAGGAACTCCTGCTAGGCACATTTGCATATCTTTACAATGGAATCTCAAACCATCACCACACCTTAAAATCGGCCCCCAGTAACATTGCCTCTAGCAAGGTGATTGAAGATGCAAACTATAAACTAATAAAATACTGAATATATTGGGGGACATATATTCAAACTATCACACTTCTGAAGAGTGTGGGGTTGGGCTTGGCACATGGGCCTGGCAAGATGCACCAAGGGACGGGCATGCTGGTGTACTGGGGAGACGGGACACCTTACCACAGGGATCTCGGCATGTGGAGACTGATGCTCAGTATTAACGGGTTGAATGAAGGATGGACAAAGCTAATTTATTTTGCTCTGGAAGTAATAAGTTTGCCTTCCTGTTGGGGTTGGCAGGGCAGGAGCATCACACTTGATAGAAGTGGACTCATTTTAATAGTTGCAACAACTTCTCGTGAGCCCTCGGTCAGCTTTCTCTGAGAAATGACCCCAGAGGCTCTGAGAGCTTGAGGCAGTCATCCCGGGCTACACAGTCAGGGAGGAAGCAGACTCCTCTCATTCCCATTACAGTCTTCTCTGTTCAAGTCAACGTCTCCCTCTCCTCTACAGGAGGTGCTCTTCACTGCTGACACTGCCGTGGGTGGTCATCATTGCCCAGAGACAGGGAAGCCCCAGGTGGCAGGGGAAGGAGGGCTGACTTACTTTAAGGAATTGGTGCTTGTGGGACTGGTGAATGCAATATAGGCTGGCTGAGTGGAGGCCCGGGGTCGAGTCATGGTCTCCCGGTCTTCAGTCCAAAGGATCCCATTGGCTGTCTCCTCAGACCTTCGGCTAGTTGGATGAGACCCCCTTACCTCGTAGCAGCTACGTTCTTTATCCAAGGCTACTGACTTAGTGGTTATGCCACTAAAGAGCTGACCAGAACCTCACAGAATCCTTTAGGACAGTATTTTCCCAGACCACTGGGTAAGATTAACCATCCCATGGCCCCTGGAAGGAGCAGTGTGATGAGGTCTGTGTAGACAGGAGCCTGGGATGGGAGTTTGAGATACGATGTTCTCCGGGAGGGTGGGAGACAGACACCCTGATCTCCACCTATAGCCTCTGTACAGCTTTTCTGGTGCCAAGGGGTATTCAGCTGTTGTTGCTCTGGACGCCTCCAGCCTATTTCACCTGCTGCCCGCTGGGTCCTTCCTGGCCCTTGGGTTTAAGGAGCCTCCATTGTTCCCTACCTGACCAGTGATGTTTGTCAGTGAGGGCCAAGGATAAGAATGCCTGGCCCAGCCCCAGTTTCCTACTTATGCATCCTTCTTACGGCCATGAGTGGTCACCTTTCTCTCTAGTCCAGCCTTCTATCAGTTCTTAGTCTCTTCTGTGTGTGTGTGATCAAGAGATTCCAGCCAGTAGACAGGGGTCAGCAGTCTCCCTTAGGCCTCAGCCTGGAGAGAAGAGTATGGCTTCTTGTGTTGAATCTAGTCATTTCACTCCAGGCTGACCTGGAATTAACTATTTTTATGGTCTTAACTGGGATTAAAGGCCAGACCATTTTTATGAACAACCAGACCATTTGGAGATAGATATGTTGCCCTTAGAGACAAGGTTAAGGTAAAGGTCACCAAGTGAATGAAGAAAGTGACTTGGTGCCAGGTTACCTTGAGAACATTTGCTTATTACACAAAATGGTTATGCCTGAGACCCTGTGTTGAGTGCCAGGGTCCATGAGTTCTCAAAGGTAGGTTGTACGCTTCTATGTATTAAGAGTCTCAAGATCTCTCTGTCTCTTACACATGAAATATGTAAGACATGGGGCTGATCTGGTCTGGAATATGAGGGCAAAGCAGATATCTGAGGCATGAGTTGGGACTGCCCAAGCCCGAGGGGGGGGTGTGATAGGAGAAAGGAGCACTCTCAGGGCTGAGGGGAGCAACCACGTAGAGACTTGCGGCCAGAAGTTTGGCAGGAACTATCAGGAAGCTGAGGTAATGTGGGCAGCAGTATGCCAAGGGAGGAGTGCATGGCGACCTTGTTGAAAAGAACACTTCGAGGTGGATTCTGTCTTCCAAACTGAGGTCACATACGTGTGGGCCACAAACTCGGTTTGCTGAATTGTAATCCACATTCGCAATACCACAGAATAAAGAAAGAGGGCTTCACGCGTGGCGAGGGGAAGTGTCTCTACATGAAACTGTGTGTACACTGGGGTTTGTGGCATAAAATAGTTCTCCTGGATTATCCTCCGACACTGCCTTTCAGAGCCATCTTGGTACTTGGGGGCAAGTACCCTTTCTTCCCTGAGGGATGTGGCTGGGGCCAGTGAAATGATTCCCTATTTGACTTCCAAACGTTGGTGTCCAGGGCCTGGACCCATGGCCATTGCCGTCCATGCTGTGCATTCTTGTGTGTCCATCACAAGTATTGATGGGCATTCGTGGTATGCCAGGCGCTGTCTAGACGTGAAAGGCCCAGGCCTGCCCACAGGAGCAGTCAGACTACTATATGGACAATGCCTGTGAGAGCAGAGAAGAGTCAGGGCCATTCCTTCCCCACCTACCCAGGAGGAGCCATCCTCTTCAGTCTCTCAAGAGAACATGTTACCTGGTGAAGAGGTGTGTGAGGCAGAAGGTACTTCATGCAAAAAGGCCTGGAATCCCAGTCAGAGCTAAGGAGGGTGAGGGCCTTGATGGAGCAGTGGGCAGCGTCCCATATATCAGCCCAATAAGATGCTTGGGCTTGACTTGAGGCAGGGGGGATGATTTGCTCTGTCTGCCCTGTGTTCTAGAAAGTTCACTGAGTGACTCTGCACAGTAGGTTAGAAGGGGACAGATTAGAAGGCAGGTGAGCATTGTGGTAGCCAGTCTTAGAGCCCATCAGATGCCCTCATGACAACTATGCAATGATACGTCTCAGAAGAGTGCTCCATTCTCCACTGACCACTCACTGGGCTGTGCTGTGCTGTGCTGTGCTGAGTGTGTGTGTGTGTGCCAGAAAGAGAGAGAGAGCGTGAGCGAGAGTGCACAAGCGAGCGTAGTATGGTGAGCAGTTAACAAGCATTGAGGGCACACTTGTCACAGTGACCTCTCTTCCTTTTCAGTTCAAACCTCAAGGGAGCCTGGATGGCTGGAAGGGACCCTGAATGGCAAGAGGGGGCTCATCCCACAGAATTACGTCAAGCTGCTGTAGCTCTTAGCCTCGGCGTCCCTGCTGACCCTGGCACCCATATACCCACCCAGGAGCCACACCCACGTGCCACATCCCATGTCCATTCTGACCCTGGCACTCCATATACCCATCCGGGAGCCATACCCACGTGCCACGTCCATGCTCGGCAATGACGGATCACCATGGGAACTCACCGCCCAAGACCGCAGGCCTGTGCCGCAGGAGCTCATCGCCGGCGTCCACTGCACGGGCTTCGCATCTGGCAGGCTTGGTGGCTTGTGATTTTGAGTTATCCAGCCCTTGGAACGGAGGGAAGGCAACCCTCACGCGTGACCAGGATCCTGCCCTCTGTGCATCTGCTATTGGGCTGGGGGAAAAAATTGTACCATCCCCTGTATTATGTGTGCAGAACATGTGTGGCCCTGGTGGCTGAGGTGTGGAGGAGGAGTAGTTGGTCTTTGTCTAAGGGAAGCAGAGAGAAGCTTTGTTTTTTAAATCCTGCTTCTTCCTGCCCACGCCCACTGAGGTGGGTTCCCTCTCATAATCCACACTGAACTTGCCAGCATGCTTATGACAAGCCTTTTCCAGGTGTTCCTCTCCTGGTCCTGTTTGCTCCGTGCCACCTTGCTGCCCCAAGGTGCCCCCTATCTGTAAATGAAATAAAATGTAATTTACTATTTGGTGGATGTAGCCTAATGCGGGGAAGAGATGGTGGGGTTCATTTCCTGTGCGATGGGTCATGGTTTGGCAGTGACAGAGGGCAAACCGTTTTCCTCTGATGTTGGCACTCAGGTAAGATGTGTGGAGCCTGGCTTCTTTGCAGCATGGGTGGTGGGTGGCTCTCCTTGATGTGGACACCTTCCTGGGACTTTTTCGGACAAGGCTGGTGGGGGAGCAGGGCCGGAGTTGTTGGTGAGCAGCATGTGTGCTGGGGGCCGGCCTTCCAGATCAGCCTCTTTGGGCAGATCTCTTCTCCCCACCTTCCGTGCCTGGACGCGGCCTGGCTCTAGGGAGGACTGGCCGGCAGCTCAGGAGCCCAGCCCTTTCTGGGGGAGCTCTCTGTTCTCCCTCATTCTCCCAGTTCAGGGCGTAGATGCAGCCAGTCTTTTCATAAAGAGTGGGGTCTCCTCGTGGAGCAGTGAGCTCAGTGTTCATGGCCTTGTGATTCTGAAGCCAGCCTTACATCTTATGCAGCTGGGCTCAGGGGTGCTGATATGCCTCTCAAATCCATGGGACCCGTCTTGGCTTGTCTCTTGTGAGTTGTTATTTATTTATTGTTTTATTTTGGAAAGAGAGAGAGAGACAGAGACAGATAGAGAATGGGTGCGCCAGCAGCCTCTCAGCCACTGTGAAGGCACTCCAGACGTGTGCACCCCCTTGTGGGTAAGTGTGGCATTGCGCCCTTTCATCACTTCTTGTAACTGGCTAAACGTGGGACCTAGAGAATCAAGTGGGTGTTCCTAGGCTTCGCAGGTGGGCACCTTAACTGCTAAGCCATCTCTCTAGCCCGATCTTTTGGGATTTCTAAAAGGTAAGGTGTTTTATTGTCTCTCTCACAGATGACCAATCCAAGTGTCCTGCCTTCCCCAGCTGACACCTCTGAAATCATTTCGGGTGGCTTCATGTCAAGGCCTTGAGTTTGGAGTTGCTAGGGTTTGCATCAGAATGTCCCCAAAGCTTTTGCTACTTGGAGGTCATTGAAACTTTAACAGGGGTAGGGGGGAACTATTGGGTGGCCTTACGTCATTGGTTGTGCCTTCCAAGCGACTTGGGGGCCCTCGTCTCGTTCTCACTCTCTTGTGTTCTGGCTATTAGGTGAGCAGTTTGCTGTGCTGCATTCTCTTTGTGTGCTTCTGCCTTGCTATAGGCCCAAAGCTACGGGCCCATTCATCATGAAGTGAAACCTCCAGAATGGTGAGTTAGAACAACCCTTCTCCCCCCGCCCACCCCCCTTCATAAGTCTGTAACTTCAGGTATTTTGTTCCAGTCACTGAAGCCGGACTAGCTGCAGTCATATGAATAGAGGAGGGAAGTACTTGTTTAAAGTGTCTATGCTGTCAAGGAAAAAAAAAAAAAAAAGGATAATTTTGTTGCAAATTGAAAAGTCCTACCTGTGGGTCTTATGGAATGTATTGAGATGACTAAGGAGCCTGCAGATGACCTTGAGGCCAGTGCATGGCCAGTTTGGCCTTGGAGGTAGGGACAAAACCTTCAGTGTCCTACCTTCAGGGCTGTCATTTTGTGATCACTGCTTAGGGGTGGGAAAAGGAAACGAGGCTCATGAGCAGAGGGGCCTGGTGGGCCCCAGGTTTTGAAAGTGCTCGTAGGAAGAGGGGTGCCCATGGGCTGGTAAAGCAGGTCTAGCGCTGAGGGATGTCCACTGGTGTTCCTAATTGCCCCCCCCCATGGCTATTAAACATGATTTTTGTTGTTGTTGGCCTGAGGAAGATGTCCTTTGTTAAGTTAAGCAAGTGCCTTACCCCCACCCCCACTGGGTTTTGCAAGGCACCATTGAGTCAGGTGTGAACCTTGGGCACAGGAGACCATCTCCATGATTCTGTTGTCTCCTAGAAAGAAAACTATACCCTGCCCCAAGTTTGAGGTGGAAATGAGTGAATAGGAGCAGTGGCTGTAGGATGTAGCATGTGCTACATCATAGGGCCTGTTGGCCTTCCACCTGTTGTCGTGGCCCCACTGGGGACACTGGGTCGTGCAGCTGTACAGGCCTTGGCAGCCTCGGGAGCTGCCCTGTGTTTATTTGGGGAGAATGGGGTAGTGCCAGAGGGCAGGGGGAGCAAAAGGGAGCGGAGCCTGCCAGCTCAGTGTGGCCTGGCTTGCCACCGCCACTGGGCAAGAAGCTCTCCCCTGGGCAGGGCCCAAAATATACTTAGTAATAGGATCAGGGGTGGAGGGGGTGTTTTGTTACCCTGGTGGATCAGCTTAGATTTCCCAGAAGAGAAGGGGTGTGTGTGTTCCACTACCTGGGTGTGGCTGGGCCATCCTCCACACACGTCCCGCGGCTTCGGGCCTGTGTGTCCAGCTCTGCATCTCTTGAGTCTGCCACCCTAGCTGGGCCACTAGGATCAGCTTTGAATTCTGGGGGTCGGGGCTTGGTGAGAGCTCAGACTTGGCTTGTTGTTTGTAGTGGGGAATGTGGGGTCTGCAGCTGTTCCTGTCACCCACAAGTCTTTTTTTTTCCCCTGCGTGCATGGGGCCATGTGTGACCAGAAGGCTGAGGACCTCCCCCTCCCTCCCCCGCCACATACACACCTCCCTTTATAGGCTCTGTGCCAGCGGTGGAGATAGAAGGGTGGAACCACTTCATTCTGTGGATGCAAAATGTGGGAGAAAGCACTAGATCTGGTGATCAAGATAGTTAGATGTTGTTTCGGGGCAAGGCCGTGACTGTGGAAATATGACTGCGTTGGCAAATGGGTTTTTTTTGGAGGTAAAGAGTTAAACTGAGGGCCGGGCGTGGTGGCGCACTCCTTTAATCCCAGCACTCGGGAGGCAGAGGTAGGAGGATCGCCTTGAGTTCAAGGCCACCCTGATACTACATAGTTAATTCCAGGTCAGCCTGGGCTAGGATGAGATCCTACCTCGAAAAACCAAAAAAAAAAAAAAAAAAAAAAAAAAAAAAAAGAGTTAAACTGAGTGCCGTAGGGCTAGGCCCAACATGACTTGTGAGACACGCATGATCGGAAAGATGATTTGAAGCCCCCAGGGAGGAGACAGCTATCTGTAAACCATTGGAAAAGACCCTCCGAAGGAAGCCGCCTTGCTCACATGGAGGTCCTGACGGCCAGCTTCCTGAACTGCGACGAGATCAAACTTTCATACCTTTAGCAGACATAGACCAGACAGCTTCAAGCTGACCATGGGTGCATGAAGGGCTGCAGCTCAGTCAAGCCTGGCCCGGATCCACAGATTTACACAATAACCTATGCAGTGGCCTGTTCAGTGGCAGCAGCTGCCTGCCTCTGTGTCCTGTGCTTCTCTGCACTTTAGGCAGCCTTGGCTCCTGCTAAATTCATAATCAAGGTTATGTCTCTTCATCCTTTATTATCTAATGGTTAGGAAGCCGGTATTTTGTTTCTAAGAAAAATGCTATACCAGGGATGGAGGGATGGCTTAGTGGTTAGGGCGCTTGCCAGCAAAGGAACCCTGGGTCAGTTCCCCAGTACCCATGTAAACCCAAACGCACAAAGTGGCACATGTGTCTTTAGTTTGAATGTAATGCCAAGGGGCCCTGGCATGCCCATTCTCTATCTGCCATTTTCTCCCTCTCTTTAAAATAAATTTTATTTTAGAGAGAGAGAGCAAGTGAGCTAGAGAGATAGAGAATGGGCGTGCCAGCAGCCTCTCAGCTGCTGTGAACGAACTCCAGATGTGTGCACCCCCTTTTGGTGTGTCCTTGCGTCACTTTTTGCGTCTGGCTAAACGTGGGGATCTGGATATTGGAACTGGAGTTCTTAGGCTTGGCAGGCAGGTGCCTTAACTGCCAAGCCATCTCTCCAGCCCACAAATATATTTTTTAAATTTTTTATTATTTTTTTGGAGAGAGACAGGGAGAGGAAGACAGAGATGGGCGCGCCAGCAGTGTCTCAGCTGCTGCGAATGAAATCCAGATGTGTGCGCCCCCTTGTGGTCAAGTGTGGCATTGCGCCCTTGCATCACTTTGCACCTGGCTAAACGTGGGACCTGGAGATTGGAACCAGTGTTCTTAGGCTCAGGAGGCAGGCGCCTTAACCCCTAAGCCATCTCTCCAGCCCCACAAATATCTTTTAAAAACGCTCTACTAGCAGTAAGTGATTTGAAATAAACGTACCAGAGGTGCTTGTAATCAAGTCCTTTCAGTCTGCATCCACTTACCAGTTATCCAGAGAGTATGTTAGGACTGACTTCACATAAAGGGACAATGTTGTCTGTTTACTTTGGGGTGTGGTCAACATCCAGAAGCCCCCTTTTCCACACACCGCACGAGGCAGGATTGCACTGGTGCGGTGGACAGCTGTCGGCTGTTGTGACAGCAGACAGAATGCTTAGCTGATGATTCCTGAACATGGAGCTGAATTCTGTGGGCCTGAGACTGCTTGGACAAGTTCCTGGAGTGAAATCAAGGGACACTTGACCCGAGAATAAGCCTTCTCAGTTCTGAGAGGGCATCTCCCCTCAAGAGAGTGCCCGTGGGTAAAGGCCCTTTGAAAGGCTGCCGGTTCAAGATGGCCTTTATTTCAAGTGAGAGACTGTCTGTGAAAAACCTCACTCCCTAACAGGTGACATTTCTTAAATTGTTACATATAAAGTTGCCTTCACTTATTTATTTATTTTTTTAAAGACACACATACAGCTCTTCCTGTGCTGTGGCCAGTGGTTATACTGTGTTTCACAATGCCGTCCACTGTGTTAAAGCAGAGCTGAACCCGTCCGTCTTCTCCTTCTGAAGGCCAGGTAGGTTTCAACAATCACCAGTTAAAGGACGCATTCACAATGAACTTGAATTCATCTGGTGGGAAATGCTTTCTCTTGTAAAATGAACTGCTAAGTGCTTTACTGTTCTTTCCGTGGCCTGTGTTCATGAGTCCACAGGAGTCTCTGTGTTGAGGTCTGCAGGGAGCTGAACCCTGGGCAGCCCAGAGGAAGTGGGGCAAGAGAGCAAGACTGCACGGAGGAAGAGCTTTGGACCGACTGAGCCGGCCATCATCACTGCATTCATGTAAGTCTCGTAAAGGAGGCAGTGCACCATCCAGTGTACACATGCCTATATTGAAGAGGGTCTTATTAGACTGTTGTGGGGTGGTATAGTGAACTGAATGTTAGCGGTATGAAATAGGATAGCTAGTCAGCCATCAAAGGGAAGAAAGTACCCTGGTGGTTCCATGTTGGCTGTAGGCAAAAGCTCAGATAATCAGAATTTTGAAGGGCACCATGGCCCAGTGCAGTTATAGACATTCAAATGAACTCTTTCCCAAACAACAGGTGATTAAAGTAAAGGATTTATTGTAATCTGCTTACAGTCCTTTGCAAAGACAGACATGTTTTTGCATAAAGATATAAATTGCTTCATTTTAAACTAATTTAGTGTTCTTTTAATTATATGAAGAAGTTTTGGTGAATTATGAATTGTACCAAACCAAGATTTTTTTTTTTTTAAAGAGCAATATGGTACAAAAATAAGAGCAGACAGACAATTTGGACTGGGACAGGCATTCAACAGTGAATTTAGAATATGGCTTTGCTGTTAAGAAAATCAAGCAAAGTTCCTGGAAACACACAAGGAGCCAGTAACTTTGTTAATATAAAAAGCTGATGCAGACCGTCTCCATCTCAAGCCCGATTAAGAGGAAATTCCCATTTCATAAAGCAATGACTTGTAGTTGTTTTTGTTGAGTCATTTATTTTCCAGAGTCCCCTAGTCTGCATGCGGTGTGTCTTGACCGCCTTCAGAGTGTGGCTTCCATATTGCTGTGCATGTAAGTTGACTGTGTGTAAAGATCTGCCTAGAAATGAAACTCCTGAAATTGCAATATATGTCAGGAAAAAAAAAAAAACCAACCCTTCCCTCTGAGTGCAGCGTACCCAGGTTTTCCCCCTCTGCAGAAGGCAGGTGTCTTTTGAAAGACAAGGTAATGTTGCCTGTGTGGTGAACCCTGTGGAGATAGGTGTTCATCCGTTCGTTGCATATCCTGGTCTTCAGCTTTGAGCTATAGCATTTAGGTTTTGGGAACTCATAGGATTTCAGAGTATTGATGACAACCGTCACCCCTCTGAAAAGATCCATTTGGCCTCTATTTAAAGTGGATTGCTTAGTGCACTCTTACCTTCAGTTCCCCAAAGATACGTATGCTTGTGTTTGGGGGCAAGAAGAAAGTCATTAATTGCATCACTGTTGGACAGATTTAATGATTTAAAAATTTTAGTGCCACTGTCTTGCTTATATGATCTGTAGTGTTTTTGTTTTTCTCCAAAACGGTTTATGTATAAAATTTTCTTTTTGAAAACCTACCTTTAAAAAAATCTAAAAACCCTCTAGCGCTCTCTGGGTCTCCACACCATTCTGTTTAACCCTCGCCAAAATGGATCTCGTCCTGATACTTCCTGCTGCGTTCCCATGACCAGTAGTTCCAGGGAGTACAGCAACTGTCTGGTTTCTGACAGGGAACACGAGCATGGAATCCTTTACCTCCAGAGGAGCGAATTGTGCTCTCTGGGCCTAGTTTCCAGCCCCCGGGAGCCACCGCACTCCTCTCCCAGGACCTCTGTCCATCCAGTGGCCCCTGCCAGGAGCTGCAGCCACCGTAGGGCAGTGCTCCCTGATGGGAGGTAGGGACGAGCAGAGGTCTATGACCAGCATGCTTGAGTCGCACAGACACCCCACGTGGGAGACCGAGGATGAAACAAAAAGTACAGAGAAAGTAGAAAGGCCTAAAGACAACCGAAGAGGTTTAAGTGTGGTTATTTACAACAGAGACTTGTAAAATGGTAAATTAGATATGAAGCTTAAAAAAAGGCACAGCTTTTCCCTTCTTTAAATACACTGTAAACGGTTCATTATGCATGCAGGACGCTTCACTTTACAAAAACAATTTTACCTTGTTTAGACAAAGATAGTACTTAAATAGTCTCCAGCAAAATAGAATTCTTTCAAAAATACTTTCCCATTCATCCTATTAACCATTAAAGATTTTTTTTTTTTGTATGTGTGTCATTTACAAAAAGTTCCATACATCTTATTTCAGGTCCTTCACAATTTATACATACAGTAATGTACAGCACAGCGAAAGACTGCAAAAAAAAAAAATTGGTAAAGCCAACACAATAGATACTAGAAATTGAAACCAAGGCATTTAACATCTTATCCATTCTAATTAAATAATAAGTGGACACTAACGCGAGTGTGTATGCCGGTGACGTGGAAAACCACGCCCACGCAGGGCCGCTGTTCCACGCCACATGTTCTGTTATTACACGACAGGAAACTGTATATATTTTTTTCTTTTTTGTTTAAATAACAAAAGGATATTAATGCCCCATATTGACTATACGTTTTATGTGCAAACCAAGGGTAAGCTTTTAAAAAGTTCGTTAGTCCTTGAACCCTTTTAAAACAAGCGAAAGAGAACCAGAAACTACATGGCATAGTTAAAACTTCCATCTGTTAAAATATCAAAATCAGAGAGTTATTGACTAGAGATATGGCTTTTCATCCAGAGGAACGGGAACATGTTTCTAAGCGCCAGGGCTTGGCGGAGGGAAGAGTTTTCTTCCAGTCTGGTGGCTTTTCCCAGCTCCAGACCCTTGACGTGATTTTCAACTTGAGAAACCGCCAAATGAGTGTGAATCAACCATGGCATGTTAGAAAAAAAGCTGATCTTCTTGGGTCCTTTGCAGATGTGGAACAACAAGGGGAAAACTTAAGGCAAAGTTCTTCCGGTCAGACTTCGTGCATCACTTCCTGTGAAAGTAAAGGGGCTTGGCGTTGCCGGACTCCACCTTTGGCAGCTGGTCGCTGATGATCTCCACGAGCATGGCGGGGAACTCCACTTTCAGGGCCTGGGACTCTCGGAAGGTATAGAAGCAGAATTCCAGAAGGTCACTCACCAGCTGCGAGAGACACACAGACAGGGGGATGAGGAAGGGCGCGATTTCCAGTGTTGGGATACCAGCAGCAATGGACTTCACAGTGACCTGAGCTCCTTGTTGGCAGGTATGAGGATGATCATGAGGCCTCAATGGCTGCCTTTTTTCTATGCCCCTATCTTGGGATGGGGAGGAGTGAGATTCCTCAGTTCATGCTAAGTGATTGAATCAAATTGTGGTTGTCTGTCTAGCCCATTTCCCTACCCTGGGGATGAGAGCCTCTTCCGAGGGTCATTAATTGCTTTTACACTGAAGAATACAATTTTAGGGCTGGAGAGGTGGCTTAGCGGTTACGTGCTTGCCTGTGAAGCCTAAGGACCCCCATAAGCCAGATGCACACATCCTCTCTGTTGTTAATAAGTAAAAAAATATATAATTTTAGGGCTAGAGAGATGCTTAAGGTGCTTGCCTGAAAAGCCTAAGAACCCAGGTTCGGTGGTACATGTGACTGGAGGGTCTGGTGTGCCCCTTCCCTCTCAAATTCCAAACCCAAGGCTGTAGTTTGCATGATGAGTGTTCCAGAAATGCCCAGGTGTTGAAATTTGCTCTCCAGAATGGCACTATTGAAAAGTCTTGATCACTGGGACCTTCACACCAACTGGATGATGCATGTGCCACTTTGCACATCTAGTTTTATGTGGGTACTGGGGAATTGAACCCGGGTTGTTAGGCTTTGTAGGCAAAAGCCTTAACTCTCCAGCATTTATTGCAATCACAGACGGATTTGACTAACCCCATTATTGTCACACACCCAGGATATTAACCTTGTCAGTGATAAAGACTTCAGAGTCTTAATACACTGATTCTGGAGTTTTCCCTCATGGTATTTAAACTCAAGTTTAAAGTGTAACAGATAGTCGGTAACTGTGGAGTAAAGGCCTTTGAGGGAAACCAGAAATCAAGAAAGTCAGCAGGGAAATGGTGATGCTTCTGTCTATGCCTTTGTTTCAGGCTCAGCCTGGGGAATAATGGTTCCAAGGATTTGGAGACCCTAATCTGACATGAAAACAACACACCATCCTGGAGACATGTCCTCACACACATAAGCTCGGTGAGTACCAACACCAGTAGCTCAGATGGTCCCTCTGAAGTACTCACTCTTGTTGCCAGTTACAATGCAAGATGCTCAACGGTACCGCTCTTTCCTCACTCCAACTCTGTGCCATCATTTTCAACTAAGGGACAATTTGCAAAAATTGAGGTAGGGTCTCGCTTTAGACCTGGAATTCACAGCAATCATCCCGAGTGCTGAGCTTAAAGGTGTGTGCCACCATACCCCTCCTTTTTTATAAAATGAGGTATGAATGAACCTTAGTTTTTGCCTTTCCAAGAAAAATCCAGTGGCTGCACAGGTGCAGCCTGCTGGGATTGGAATCACAGTTTCATCTCATGCCTGTGCAAGAAGACTTTGTCCTAAAAAAAAAATCTTACAGCACCAGGCATGGTGGCACATGCCCTTAATCCCAGCACTGGGAGGCAGGCTTGCTGTGAGTTCCAGGTCCTTCTGGGCAAGAGTGATGCCCTACCACAAAACAAAAATCTTAGATCATGGCTCCTGCCTATAATCCCCACATTCAGAAGCTGAGCCCAGTGCTAATCGAGAGACTCTACATAAGCAAACAAATGTTTTCTTTTGAGGTTGGAACTCATGGCACGACCCTAGCTCTGCCTCCTGAGTGCCACCACAGCTAGTGAAATCTTTTGCAATGTGCCCTCAACATGTTGAAAACAAGTTTCCTTAGTGGAGTGACTGGGCTACTACTGTTTGACTAAAAGGATATCTTATGCCCATTTATTAATGCTGCTCTCGCTTTTGGATAGAGACTCAAACCTCAGCAAAGTGCTGAGAAGAAATGACTGACCAGCCCTAAACGAGACATCACTGTTACATGCTCCATTCCAGAATGATCTCTTCCTGTCATGCAGGTCTTGTTGAGGTCACATCAGTCACTTTGTTCTGGAAGGGGGGAAAAGTCTTCCCTGTCCCGTGAGAGGGGATTATGATCATGGTTCAGAGGTTGTCAAAAGTTTTAGAATAACTCAACATCTTACTAAATGAGGTAAACCCAAAAACATTTTCTCTAAGATCAGAAATAATACAGGGGTGTCCATTCATGGATTTTACTCACTGAAGTACTAGAAGTTTTAGCCAGAACAACCAAGTAGCAGTGGGCATCCCTTTGTATTTGCACTACACAGGAATCTATAGCCTAAACACTCCACCAAGTGACGGTGATAGCTGATAAGTGAGTTTACACTGCAGAAAAATGCCTGTATCTTTATTAATGGCAGTGTTGCTTACAGCATTCCCATTTACAAGAGCAACACAACACTAGTGAATGAAAGTGAGAAGACACACAAAAAGTTCATTGAATGACTCTTTAGCACAGGCATTTACAAATACATCTAACTTGCCAGCGCTCAGCTCCATCTTCCCCTCAAGATTTTAAGCCAAAATAAACACTTTCTTTCCATCACCTGCTTTTGGTTGATGTTTCTCCCAGCAATGCAAAAGGTAACTGGAATCCCTATGGTTAAGAAGGGAGGGAGATTGCAGGCAACTAGAGAGGTGACCCGTGAGAACCCCTGCCTAAAATAAGGTACAAAGTAAAGACCAGTATCAGAAAGCTGCCCTCTGACCTACACACAAACAAGGTCAGGTGGATAAAAGGGCCTTCAACATGCTAATGAAGAAAATGAGGTCACTATATAAGGATCAACAGTGGGAGATAACATGTCATGTATACATGTACCCCAGGGAGAATGGTTAGTTATACAAAACAAACATCATTCACTTTAAAAGGAGGGATGGAGACCAAGACTATAGCATTTGGCACTTCAAACTCCACTTTCATCATCAGAGAGGTTGTCCAGATAAATTCACAATGGAGTCTTGCAAGTAAACTATGTTATAAGCCAAACTGAGCTAACACACCTGCAGACGTTCCATGCAAAACTGCTGAGTGTGCATTCTTCCCAGCAGCACAGAGAACATTTTTAGGATGGGACTACATGCTACACCTCATAAGTCTCACAAGATTGAATTATACCATCTGACCACAGGAGAAATCAATGGTAACCGGAATTTCAGAAGTTGTACAAATATGTAAATTCAGCAACATTCTTCTGAATGATTGTGAGACAAATGGAAGGACACAGTGAAACTTATAGGTTATATAGCAAAAACAGAACTAAAAGAGAATAAAGTCACACTCTGCCCCTAAGTCCTAGCTTTTATGCAGATACCCAAACTCATATATGAACAGATGGCTTGAATATAGAAGGGAACAAAGAAAACTAATGGGAGGGGTGTGAGAGCCAGACAAGAGTGTGCTCAAGCACATTATATAATGGCGTGACAATGGCCTTACATAACCCAACATGATCACGGACATAAATGCATGTTATAAAATATGAAGTGTTCTATAACAGAAGGCATTTTTATTGCCACCTGTGTCAGGAAGTTGACAAGGTCATTCATTTCACCACTCATGTAAAACTGTTTTTGCATAATTCATCTTCTGACAAAAAGTTTCTTTATTAAAAGAAATATTTAAAATAATCCATCAATATAACTAAAGAAGTAATGAAAATCAGAACAAAGACTGAAATAGCTGGGTATGACCATATTCCGATAACCCCAGCAAGTGGGAGGCTGAGGCAGGATTGTTGAAAGTTCCAGACAAGACCTTATCTTTTAAAAAGTAAAAAATGGGTTTAAAATCATGGAAAAAGATAAATCTTATGTATTAGGTAGAATAACAAAATCAGAAACCAAAGAATTCACAATTATATCACAAGAAAGGAAGACTTAAGATAATATTGTATACATGTAAGTAGAAGAAAGGGCATGAATAAGTCACATGGACAGTACTGCACCCAGAAGCCATAGATTGTCACGAGAAAGTTTTCAGTACCAGAGATGGATACCTGCTAGGGAGGTCCCTGATCCCCCCAAAACAATACAGGTCATTACTTTGGTTTTCCGTCAGAAATAGATGGCAATTCCCTATTGGTGAAAACTCCACATGCTTGGGCTGCAAGGTCACTGAGATCCAGCTGACAGAAAGCTGGAAAAACTATGCCCCATGGGAGAGAGAGAAGTCATCAGCGGAGATGAATCTGAAATTTGGACAGCCAGGCCAAATGAGGTAACGGGTGCAACAGTGGCAGGTGTGTTCTGGGGGAAACCAACTGCTCTGTAATTGGACGGGAGGTCCGTTCCATGGGAGGGAACACATCCCTGATACAGAAGATGTCAGGAGCCCTAGGGGTGTAACATGTGCTGGTGTCTGGCTAAATGTATATATTATGCTCACCAAACTGCCCAGTAAGTACTTCTCTTAATGTTCATACCAATTATATTAATGCTACTCTCACTTTTGGTTAGAGAACCTTCTCTTTTCAGATGGTGGTGACCTCTGGGATGACTCAAAAGGCAACACAGTACTGAGAAGAATTGACAGAGGAGTGCTGAGCACAGAAACATCTCTATACATCCATTGTGGAAGAGGTGGTGGAAAGAATGTAAGAGCCAAAGGAAGGCTAAGACTGCTTACAATGCACTCTTCCAGACACAAAATGGCCTGGATACCCATGACCTTGCAGTGCCTGACACTACCTACACAGGACCATCATAATAGGAGGAGAAGATGATGACATCAAAATAAAAGAGAGACTGATGGGGGGGGGTATGATGGAGAGTGGAGTTGTGAAGGGGGAGGGAATTATTGGGGTTTATTGTTTATAATTTTGGAAGTTGTCAGTAATAAAAAAAAATAAAATGTATCAGACAAAAAGGATCTTTCAAGACTATTATGGAAAAATGTAAAATGATCAAGATCCAGCCAAGAATGTATAGAAAACCTGAACAGAACAGTAATGAGATTGAATTAGTGATAAAGAAATGCCTGGGACTGGATGGAGTCACTACAAAGTTTTTCCAAAATTTTAAAGAAGCTATAATGCTAATTCTTCTGAACACATTGTACAGGAAGACATTCTTGAAGGCCAGCATTCCCCTCATGCTTGCCAAAGCCAGACAGGGACCAAAACATATTCCTGTAAAATTGGATCCCTGATACACAGAGGTGCCTCAAACGAAGTGGGAAGGTGAGGGCTGACACTGCGGCTGTCCTCTTAACATCCACGCACAACTTCCAGAGCTGATAACCAGCTTCCTTAACTTTACAGGATACAAAATCAACCTATACAACAATCAGAAACCTTTTTACACATTGGGAAGGAAATTGCCAAGGAAGGAATCAAGAACGTGAATTTTATTCACAAACCCCAAGTTAAACCTAGGGATAGGGCTGAAGAGATGGCTCAGCCGTTAAGGTGCTTGCCTACAAAGCCTAAAGACCCAGGTTTGATTCCCCAGTACCCATGTTAGCCAGATGCACATGCATCTGGAATCTTGTTTGCAGTGGCTGGAGGCCCGGGTGTGCCCATTCTCTTTCAAATAAATAAAATAAATTTATCATTAGATTAAAAAAATCTATCTAAATGAAGTAAACTCTACAATGAAAATTCTGAAATATTAATGAAGACACAGAAAAGGGGGAAAGCATCATATATTCACGGTTTAGAAAACTTAGTATTGCCAAAACATCCATATTCCCATGACAATCTCTAGACTCAAGCAATTCCTATTCAAATACCAATTGCCTCATCACAGACTAAAGAAAATAATCTTTAAATACATGTGGAGTTGCAACGGCCCCGGAATAGCTAGAACAATCCAAAATACACAGATGAAAGGTACAGTGTTACAATACCTGCAAAGTATAAAGTGTACAGAAAGTCATCAAAACATCCTCCTGCCATAGAAACAACTCTCAGGACCCATCCAGGAACATAGAACTCAAAAGTCAGCCCATGTGTTTATAGCTAACTGGTTTATGATAAAGGCAGAACAAACACCACCAGAGAAAAGAGCGCCTCTTTATTAAGTGGCGCGTGAAAAACTACCTGTATACTGAAGAAAGAGGCTCTTGTGATGCATACCATGCAAAAGTGAACTCAAGATACACAAAACCCTTAAATTTAAGAACTGTGCTCATGAAACTCTTAGAATATAGGGAAAGGGCTAAAGAAATAGCCCGTTGTGGTCAAAGGCTTGTCTTTCACAGGCATAAAGGACCTGAGTTCAATGCCCAGGGCTGGGGATATGGAGACAGGAAAATCCCTGCAACTCACTGGCTAGTAATTCAAGCCAATGAGAGAGCCTGTCTCAAAAAGGTGGGTGATCTTCCTAAGGACCGCATGCACCCCATGCACGGAAGAGAGAATACAGGAGAAACACACTGGCCAGGCACATATCTTGTATCTGACCCTAAAAGCACAAGGAATCAAAGCAAAATGCAATTATGTTGAAACAGCAGAAAGCTCTTCTAACGTGCCAAGAACAGAGGAAAGAGAACCTATGAGATGGGAACAAATACTTTCAAACTAGTCTTCCAACTCATGATTAATTTCCAGACTTTCCAGGGAACAGAGAGTTAAAACAAACTGATTTTTAAGAAGGGACAAGTGACCGAATAGCCACCCCTCAAAATGGGATACATAAATTTGAAGAAATGCTCAGTGTCATTAACCCAAACCATGACGTCATACCGCCTCACCCTAGCTAGAGAGTGGTTGCTACCAAAACCAGAAAGCAATACAAACGCCACAGAGCATGTGCAGACAGGGAACGCTCATGCATCGTTGGCAAGCGTGTCCATTAGCTCAGCTTTTATAGAAACCTGCGTGGAGGTACCTCAGAAAACAAGACACAGAACAACCCCGTGACCCAACTATCCTAGAACTAGGAATACAGTCAAGTAAGTGGAAATCATTATGCCAACAGAGACGTCTACCCCGGCCTGTTGTTCAAAGTCCTTCACAATAGGCAAGAAGTAGAATGGACCTAGGTGCTTGTAGGTGGATGGACAGATAAAATGTACTACATGTCCACCATGGAACAGGGCTCAGCCATTAAAAGGACAAACTTGTTATTTGCGGCAACATCGATGGAACTAGACCTAATGTTAAGTGAGGTGACGCATGTGCACCCTTTCACTTCTATGTGGAAGCTAAGAGGTTGAACTCAAATAAGGGGAGGGGGGAGGTGTAAAGAGGACAGAAAGATAGTTGGGGGTGGAGAGAAAAGAGAGGAGAAGTTAACAAATAGCTCATTTAAAACAAGATTTGCAAGCACACAGAGACAAAAAGGAGAAACAGTGAGAGAATGGGCATGTCAGGGCCTCTGTCCATTGCCAATGAGCTCCAGATGCATGTGCCACCTTGCACATCTGGCTTGATGAGGGCGCTGGGGGAATCGAACTCAGGCCAGTAGGCTTTCTCTCTCAAATAAATAAATAAATGTGCAAAATAACAGCAGGACAGCTTGTCACCAAGCAAGCACCACTACCCACTGAGGCATCTCCTTGGCGCTAGAATAAATAGCTTACAGTGTTCTATAGCACGGAATAGGAGATCAAACTAAACTATTGCAAAGAATCTAGTGACAAGGACCGTGAAAGTTCCCAACACAACGATTTGATCATTACAACTGTATACTTGTGTTGAGGTGTCACACTGTATGCAAGACACGATTACTATGTATCAAGTAAAAATAAAATATATTATAAAACTTTAACCAAGATGACATTTCAGTTTCTAGACAATGCCAACCACCACTGGTATGACTGCCTAATAGCCACAACGATTACATTTTTAAGTTGGGAGCCTGCTGTGTGCCTGGCGCTGAGGACCCGCGGTGAGATCACACAGTCTCAGGTGCTGCTGATTTAGGAAGGCTGAGCCAAGGAGCTGTTCAAAAAACTGGCTGTGGTACATGACCAGGAGGCAGCAAAAGATGAGCCTTGTGGTGTCTACAGCAGCATATGTTGGGGTCACTTAGAAAGAGTAACAGTGGGCCAGAAAGATGGCTCAGTGGTTAAAGGCAGTTCCTTGCACAGCCTATTGCCTGGGTTCTATTCCCCAGTATCCACGTAAATCCAGATGCACACAGTGGTGCCTGCATCTGGAGTTCATTCACCCATTCCCATATATATTGGGAAATCTTGTCAGTTTACCTGACCCTCAGCGTCAGATACAAGTTGCCTGGCAGGGTTCAAATATTCACACACCCAGTGACAGCAACTCTGATGCATATGTGTCATGCAAGATAGGAGCTGGATTTCCCATGTCCCGAATGCAAGGCCCACATGGCAACAAACTCACTCTCTGGGATGGATCCTGGGCCTTGGTGCCTCCATCCCTCACCTGCGGTACCTGAATAAATGTGTTCTCAGGACTGAACATGGCACAGGAGCAGCGCAGGAGCAGAGCAGCATGGAGGGGCTGGGGCTCGGGCCCGGCTGTTTTCCTCACAGGCTGGCTAGGGACAGGTGTCCCAGACAGACACTGCTCACTGACCATGCATGTTAACGCCATGGCCTTTTCCACCCACCTCTGTCCTTGTTCCCCAGACAGTGGAAGCAGCTCATTGTTAGTCATGAGCTGATCCCTAGGGCCTCTTTTTACTCTTCAGTCGTCTCCACAGGGAGGGGGACAGAGGGCCTGACATCAGAGCCAGCACGTGTGGTCTGACAAGGGGCCACAGGCTGAGTATTGAATTCTGCAAACATCACCTCAGGAGCTACAGAGTGGGTGTCAACACCAATCCCTCTCAGGAAAAGGATCACCTTTGGATGTAGGGACAACTAAGTCCCACCCGATGAATTTTGGAGCAGGCAAGATTGTCAAGTGGTCACTGTGTCTAGGTGGCGCACACTGCTCTGAAGGCCAAGGATCTGTGCAACCTCAAGTTTCAGATGAACCTGCAAATGAAGCCGGGGGCCTTCTGTAGGGATGGGAGCAGCTTCCCCATTGCAGGGTGAAGAGAACATGACCCATCTAGCCCAGGCTAGTTTCTGCACCAAATGCTCACTAACCCTTTGGGTCTTCCCATTGGCTCCCTCCAACCCTGGCCTACCACAGCACAATGGCCTCAAGGGAAGCACCACTGGGGAGGCCAGGCTCTGAACTGCACAGCTGCTGTGCTGAAGAATACACTAGATGAGCCCTTTGTGCCAGTCTAGGGAAGCAGGAAGCAAACATGCCATGGGTCCCAGGCACGTGTCCTCACAGATCATCATCCCTGGTGCCATTCTCTGGACAAGAAGAGGCTGGTTCATCATGACACGCCACAGTTTGAGGGAGGAAATGTCAGGCCCTCCCAAAAGCCACCTTTTTTTTTTTAAATTGACAGAGAGAGAGAGAGAATGGGTGCACCAGGGCCTCCAGCCACTGCAAACGAACTCCAGACATATGTGCCACCTTGTGCATCTGGCTAACATGGGTCCTGGGGAATTGAACCTGGGTCCTTTGGCTTTGCAGGCAAGTGCCTTAACTGCTAAGCCATCCCTCCAGGCCCCAAAGGCCACCTTTTAAAGCAAGTCACTTCAGCGTGAGTGTGTGGATGGATCTCTAGGAGACAATCCAGCAGTTTCTTCAGACATTCCCTGGGTGCCTCGGACTTATTCCAAATGCCCAGTACATGGAAATAACCTATTTCAACAGTATATTTTAATGCAACTTACTGATCATTTCTGTCAATATATAGAAATATATAGAAACTGGAGTAATGCTCGTGAGCAGCCTCATTTCATGGTTCTGAATTAGTAATGTGAAGCTCCGTACCTGTTACTGGGCTCCTGCCTTCTCTCCCTGGGATCCCAATTTCCAGCAGTGCGTTTAAGCTGGGCAGGATGTGACATCGAGTACATGCCACACCATGGGACTTTTGAGTCCCCACGGCTCCTCCGTGTGGCTAGAGTCCAGTGGGACAGCAGGGCCACAGTCAGGAGGACCTACTTGGGCCCTGTTAGCCAGAGGCACAACCACCTTCCCTAAAGACAAATGGCCTTGGCCTGTCATCTGCTGCTTCAGTATTGATTCCCTTCTGCTTGCCTCTCCAGGTAGGTACCAGGGAAAATGGAGAGACAGGGACCCTAATTATGATCAGCAGCAAGAGTCCCGCCACTCTCAGAAATCAAAGACTTGCACACGGACCCTCACTGTGCACAAACGCATCTGCTCAGATCAGCGAGAGGCTCAGCAGATACCCTGCCTCAGTCCAACCTGCCAGGCCATGGCTACCAGGGTAGCAGAGGTGCCTGGCAAGGGCACAGGGTACTAACAACCAGGCCACTGGACTCTCCTTTCTCTTGCTGTCTCCACTGAGTCCCTTGCTGGGGCAGGCGATGCTCCCCACACCCTGCTGTTGCTTCTCAGAAGCCTGTGGGAACGATCTCCCTTGTCATACGTGAGCTGATGCTATTGTTCTGAGGTCACACAACTGCCTCGGCACAGGAGCTGAAAAGGGACAATCTTGCTGAAGCAGGCACCATGTGACATCAAGAGCGTATGAGCACAGTCAGTTCTCAACATACCTGCAGACTGCCAATCGCTCACCTGACTGGGAATGAGCTTTGGTCTAACATGAAATGAGCATGGTGGGGAGACTGGAAGCTGTATTTTTTAAAAATTTAAAACGTTTTTTAAATTTATTTATTGGAGAGAGAGAGAATGGGCATGCCAGGGCCTCTAGCCACTAAAATTCGAACTCCAGGCATGTGTGCGCCCCCTTGTGCATCTGGCTAATGTGGATCCTGGGGAATCGAACCTGGGTCCTTCGGCTTTGCAGGCAAACACCTTAACTGCTAAGCCATCCTTCCAGCCCTGGAAGCTGTATTTTTTAAAGATTAAAATTAGATAGGGTAGCTGAGTGGTAGTGAGCATGCTCAAAGGCCTTGGGGTTCCACCCCCAGCACCAAAACAAACTTAGGTAGCTGTGTTGATGGATTTCAGGCGAAAAACACACATATACACACACACAGAGGACTGAAGAAATGTTTCAGTGGTTAAAGGCACTTGCTAGCAAAGCCTGATAGCATGGGTTCGATTCCCCGGTACCCATGTAAAGCCAGATACAAAGAATGGCACATGTATCTGGAGTGTCAAAAGGCCCTGGTGCACCCATTCTCTCTCTCCCTCTCTACTTGCAAATAAATAAATAGACATTTTTAAAACACAAAGAATCAACTGTAAATACTGCAACTCTAATAGCTTAACTGGTCACAAATGGCTAGTGACTATTTGGTCTAGGTGTTCCAGAAATAGACTTGTGAATACTGGAAAGTAACCTGAAATGATTATACAAGGAGCTTGGCCTTCATTCAAAATAAAACAGGTTTATTCTTAGCTAAGACGCCAGATGCAGAGGCAAAACCTACAAAACACAAACAGTACTACATCAAAATTAAAAGATGGGTATTAAAGGATGCTACTAAGAAAGTTACAAGCAAGCAAGGAATAGGAGAAAATATATATATATTTTTAATTTTTGGAGAGAGAGAGGGAGAGGAAGACAGATAGAGATGGGCACGGCAGCAATCTCTCAGCTGCTGTGAACGAAATCCAGATGCGTGCACCCCCTTGTGGGCAAGTGCAGCATTGCGCCCTTGTGTCACTTTGCATCTGGCTAATCGTGGGACCTGGAGATTGGAACCGGATTCTTTGGCTTAGCAGGCAGACGCCTTAACCGCTAAGCCATCTCTCCAGCCCAAGAAAATATTTTCAAATCACCTATCTGATAAGGGTTAATATCCAGAATATAATAACAAAAAGTCCCACAACTGAACAATAAACAATCTAACTGATTATATAATAAATCAAGGACTTGAATGACCATTTCTATGGGATAAAAATGGCTAGTAAGGGACTGAAGAATGGCTTAGTGGTGAAGGCGTTTGCCTGCAAAGCCAAAGGATCCCAGTTCAATTCTCCAGGACCCATGTAAGCCAGATGCATAAGGGGCACATGCCTCTGGAGTTTGTTTGCAGGGGCTACAGGCCCTGGCATGCCCATTCTCTCTGTCTGCTTGCAAATAAATACATTTTAAAAAATGTAAAAATGGCTAGCAAGTATACAAAGAGCTATCTGACACCAGTAGTCAACACAGAAATGTAATTTAGAACCAACAGCACACTTGGATATTATTTTATACCTGTAGGATGACTACAATCCAAAACAGGGTGGAGAAACTGCAATGATGGAGATAAATGGGAACCTTTGGGCTGGAGAGATGGCTTAGCGGTTAAGGCGCCTGCCTGCTAAGCCTAAGAACCTGGTTCCAATCTCCAGGTCCCACGTTTAGCCAGATGCAAAGTGGCGCAAGAGCGCACTTGACCACAAGGGGGCACACACATCTGGATTTCTTTCACAGCAGCTGAGAGACTGCTGGTGCGCCCATCTCTATTGTCTCCCTCTCCCTCTCTGTCTGACTCTGTGTCTCTCTCCAAAAATAAATAAAATAATAATTAAAAAATTTAAAAAATTGGAACCTTTGTGCACACGAGACAAAGCATGAAAATTTTTCAAAAAAAAATTACACAGAATTACCATAAAGTCTAACATTCTACCATGAGATCTACACTCCATTTAAAAAATTGGAACCTTTGTGCACATGAGACAAAGCATGAAAATTTCTCAAAAAAAATTACACAGAATTACCATAACGTCTAACATTCTACACTCCAAAGGTAGCAAGCAGGGATGAAGAGAGATTTATGTGTCTATGTTCACAGCAGTGTTATTCATACTGGCTGAAAACTGTTTGTTTTATAGAAAATAAACACATGGGGAGTTGGCATAGTGGTTATAAGTGCTTGTTCTACAAAAGTGCTGACTAGAATTTGGATCCCCAGCACCCACAGAAAACCAGACCCAAAAGTGGCACAAGCATCTGTCATCTCAATGCACCTATAGCAATGGGAGGCAGAGGTACGTGAAGCTTGCAGAACCCGCTAGCCTGGCCTTCCCAGCCTCAAACCACAAGAACAACTAGAGAGATGATTCAGTACTTAAGAGTATCTCCTGTGCAAGCTTGAAGGCCAGAAGGGGCCTTGGACCACTGGGTTTCTGAGTGTGATAACCAGAACCCAAGCAAATAGCTTGGCATGGCTGGGCATGGGCATGCCCATCTGGAACTACAGTCCCGTGGGGAGCAGAGACTAGAGAATGGCCGTGAAGTGACTCCACCTCAAGGAAACAAGTAGATGAACAGTGGAGGGGACAGACACCCGATGTTGTCCTCTCCACACGTACATGGTGCGTCACATGTGTGTACTCCACATACATACACACCATATCACACCAGAGACAGACCCTGTCTCAAACAAGGTGGAAGGAGAGGCCGACACCCCAAAGTTGTCTTTTGACCTGCACGGCGAACTATGGCACACACACATATCCACATCTAACCGATTAAAAAAAATGGACCAAGGACTTGAATGACTATTTCTCTGAAATAAAAATAGCTAGTAAACACACACACACATACACACACAAAATTATCATACTCATACAATCAGAAATAAATAATAAAAACAAAAAGGAAAAGAAATGGATAAACAAAATGCTGTGCACAGGACATGCATTCAGCCTTCAGAGGAATGAGATTCTGACATGTTACAATATGGATGAACATCAGAAATATACTAGTAAAGTGAGCCATACATAAGAGGACAAAAACGATACGCTTCCTCTTGCATGTCAGGCGGAATAGTGAAGTTCACATACAGAAGGCAGCATGGGGGTCTTCTGTTTTCACAGACAGAAGAGACAGAGGGAAGAGGGAACGGGGAGTTTGCATCTGGGGAGCGGGTGGACAGTGGTAATGACTGTACAATAATGTGAAGGGCCGGGCGTTCTTAGCATGGGAGGCAGAGGTAGGAGGATCACCAAGAGTTCAAGACCCTGGACTACATAGTTAATTCCAGGTCAGCCTGGGCCAGCCCCCAAAAAAAAAAAAAAAACAAAAACAATAATGTGAAGGTCCTCCCAGTGCAGGCCCCCACCCTCCTCCCAGTGCAGGTGAGCAGAGACGGTCTATCATGTTGTGCGGGTGATGTGCTTTGCCTACGGGGCTTTGCTGCTTTCTGGTTGTTTCCATCTCTGCAAAAGGTAGTGGGGTGATGAGAACCTCACCCACGATAACTAAGTGCATTTGATTTGTTTCTGTGCCCAAAGCAAGTGTCACCTTGGACAAAGTCATACTACCATTCATGGGTTGACTCCTTGCTGAAAATCCAGGTGCCTAAGAGCTCGGGGGTGGGGGTGGGGGAGACACACCCTTCCAGGATGAATTCCAGAGTCCTGACCAAGCGACATCCAATGGCAAAGGTTTGCACACTCAGTGTGTCAGCCTAGCAGGGAGGAGGCATTTGGGGACGTTTGTATGCTGCTATGGAGCCCTGAGGTGTCACTCAAGGAGAAGCTGCTATCTGCTGAGGGAACTATTAGTTGACTCTCTACTTTAAAAAAGACTGCTGTTGGGCTGGAGAGATGGCTTAGCGGTTAAGGTGCCTGCCTGCTAAGCCTAAGAACGCTGGTTCCAATCTCCAGGTCCCACGTTTAGCCAGATGCAAAGTGATGCAAGGGCGCAATGCCGCACTTGACCACAAGGGGGGCATGCATCTGGATTTCATTCGCAGCAGCTGAGAGGCTGCTGGCGTGCTCATCTCTGTCTGTCTTCCTCCCCCTTTCTCTCTCTTTCCAAAAAAAAAAGAAGACTGCTGACCACTATGGGGACTAGCATGCAGTGGGGGGAAATGTGGATTTGATGAGTCCCTGTGGCTGAGGATAGCCCTGGGTGGGGGTTGCCTGTTTCCCAGCAATGTGCCTTGCCTAAAATTCCAGGTCAGAGGACCTCTGAAAAAGGGATCAAAGCCAGGGCTCCAGGCCAGGGTCTAGCCCCTCTCAGCTGAACCCAGAAAGGTCAGGCCACCGGGTGATGTGACACTGGCAAGTCTGTTCTGTGTGGCTCCCAGTCTGGCCAGAAATGAACTGGCTTCTGGGATGAGAAATGGGTGCAAGTTAGCATATCTCCCCCCAAACTAGGACATTTCTGCAGATTCTCCATCCCAGTTCTCATTAGTTAGCATCTGACAGTTACTCACAGTTACATACACATACATACATATATGTATGTATTTAAATATATTTTATTTATTTGAGAAAGAGAGAATAGGCATGCCAGGGCCTCCAGCCACTGCAAACGAACTCCAGACACATGTGCCCCCTTGTGCATCTGGCTTACATGGGTCCTGGAGAGTCGAACCAGGATCCTTTGGCTTTGCAGGCAAACACCTTAACCGCTAAGCCATCTCTCCAGCCCCCACAGTTATATTTTAATTTTTTTCTTCATTACCAATTTTATATCAAAATCACCAGCAATCAACCGTCTCTAGTTAGTGATGAATACTAAAATCTGTAGATTTAGTTTGCTGTGCTAAGCAAGATGAACTCGTTTTCCTCCTAAATTTTGGACTTGATTTTATTTAATTTCCACCCTGTTAAAGTTTCCTTGTGTTTCAAGCCTTGTTCTAGACCACAACTCCGCCTTCTTGTGAATAGGGTCTATTGTACACGTGAAAAACACAAAGAAAAATGACACAATGGAAAAGAAGAAAGTAAAGCTTAAAGATAAAAGGGATAATTAGAACATTGTGGAACAAAGGGGAACTAATGAAAGGGCTGTGTCTGAAATGCATTGGCATGTTACTGTATATAGAAGTATGAACTTTTCCCAATTCTGTTTTCAATATTTCCTGGATCTCTTTTGCAAATGTGTCCTACACTGAGCAGAGGAAAAATCTAAACCAACTCATGTTTATGCTACCAACTTTAATATTAGGTTAAATCTAGACTAGCAGTTAAATCTTTTAATTCAGTCTGCTTGTTTGCTTTTTGTTTTTTTGAGGTAGGGTCTCACCCTCACCCAGGCTGACCTGGAATTCACTATGTAGCCTCAGGGTGGCCTCAGACTCACAGAGATCCTCCTGTCTCTGCCTACCAAGTGCTGGGATTAAAGGCGTACACCACCACGCCCTGCTTAATTCAGTCTATGATTAAAAAAGAACCCTGGGCTAGAGAGATGGCTCAGTACTTAAGGTGCCTGCCTTCAAAGCCTAAGGACCTGAGTTTAATTCCCCAGTACCCATGTAAAGCCAGATGCACAAGGTGGCCTGGAGTTTGTTTGCAGTGGCCACAGGCCCTGGCACACCTATTCTCTCTTTTATTTTTACTTTAATTTATTTATTAGATATATATATAGAGGGACAGCATGGGCACTCCAGGGCCTCTAGCCATTGCAAATAAACTCTAGATGCATGCATCACCATGTGCATCTGGTTTACATGGATCCAGGGGAATGGAACCTGGGTCCTTAGGCTTTGCAGGAAGTTGTCTTAACTGCTAAGCCATCTCTCCATCCCATTCTCTCCCAAATAACAATAAATAAAAATTAAAAAGAACCTAAACCAGTTAGTGTTCCATTGGACAGAGGCAGCCATAAGCAGAAACACTGGAGACCAAGGTGATCTGTCCAGGCCCCTAAGAGGAGCTGATGACTTAGGACAGCAAGGTAAATATGGCCTTATGTTCCTGTACACTTTTCATGTTCCTTTTTTAATACTTATTAAAATTTGACGATAAAAGAATAAAAGCTTTGTGACCTGTTAGAATTATATGGACTGGTTTAACTAGAACATGGCCACACACCTTTATTCACAGGACTGTTGTCCTGCTATGGTGAGACAGAGTTATGAGAAAGGCTGTGGGGCATGCAGGACATTGCCAAAGCCCTTGGTTACATACCTTCCAGATCGAAATGGTCACAGGACATTGAGAGATCATGCTGGAACTGAGAAGGGAGCCAGCACCCTGCTGGTGAGTTCTCATAGTGTTTGAAAAATGCTATTCAAGCTGCTGGGGGATAATGGTCACCAATATCATGAACAAGCAGGGGATCCTGCTAGCTACAAAATCAACTGGCCAGGCAAGATGTACACACCTGTACAATAGTGACACAGAGGCTATGGGGGTAATCAGCTGCTCTCTGATTAGATAGAAGGCCCCATTCACTGCAAGGAAATTCGTGCAAGATATTGAGAAACCAAGTCAGACCTCTATGGATAAGAAGGTCGTAGACTCCAGAAGGAAGCTCCCACTGTTCTTTGGCTAAGAAGAGAGGGTGGCTGGGCGTGGTGGCGCACGCCTTTAATCCCAGCACTCGGGAGGCAGAGGTAGGAGGAACGCCATGAGTTCGAGGCTACCCTGAGACTACATAGTTAATTCCAGGTCAGCCTGGACCAGAGTGAGACCCTACCTCAAAAAAAAAAAAAAAAAAAAAAAAAGAAGAGAGGGTGTGCACATCAAAAAGTTTTAAATAACTGTGCTTATCTCCTTTGATCCATACGGCTCTTACTCTTGGTTGGAGAATCTGCTTTTACAGATGGCAGCGAATACCAGGGAAACCCAAGATCCACTTGTATGATAAAAAAAGAAAACTAACTGCTTAGAAGAAGAGGAGCCGAGCTGGAGAAATGGCTTAGTGGTTAAGGCATTTGCCTGCAAAGCCAAAGGAGCCAGGTTCAGTTCCCCAGGATCCACGTAAGCCAGATGTACAAGGGGTACATGCATCTGGAGTTTGTTTGCAGTGGCTGCAGACCCTGGCACATCCATTCTCTCTCTCTCTCCCTCTCTCTCTCTGCTTGCAAATAAATAAAACAACAACAAAAAATAAAAAAAAACAAATAAAAAAACAAAGATGAGCTATATCTCTATCACATCTGCTAGGTCCCAGGACACACATCATGGAGGAGGCGGCGGATCAAACACGAGTGCTGCTCTCACTGCTAGCCTGACAACCTCTTCCAGGGAGATGGTTATAGACACCAAGGAGACCCAAACTCATTAATGCAGAAAAATCAGAGGATACAGAAAGCTCCACACTAAAAGACACTTGTAACCTTTCCTCCAAAGGCTCAGGGAAGAGGGTGCTGAGAGCTCAGAATGGGAAGGAGTATCCTGAGGCAGTGCCCCACCCCATAAAGAGCAACTGGTACATTCATGACCCCACCATGAGTACGAACAAACCCACCAAAGAGATCCCTCAGTGGAATGGGGGTGAAAGATAGGGAACAAGATGACAACCCAATGGGAGCATGACCAATATGTTCATTCAGTAAAGTTTGCAATCAGTTTTTTAAAAATATATATACTTATTTGAGATAAAAGGAGAGAGAGAATGGACACACCAGGGCTTCCAGCCCCTGCAAATGAACTCCAGATGCATGCACCACCTTGTGCATCTGGCTTTTGTGGGTCTTGGGGAATTGAACTGGGGTCCTTTGGCTTTGCAGGGAAATGCCTTAACTGCTAAGCCATCTCTCCAGCCCCAGTTTTTTTTTTATTGAAAATTTGTGTGACCACAAAGCCTAAAATATTCACTATCTAGTATATCACAGAAAAGGTGTGCTGACCCCTAGACTGGAAGTAACAGGAGAGGTGACAACAGCTTTCAGGAGAACAGGTTTTATTTGTTAAGATATATAAAATATAAGGGATTTCCTGATTCCGGAAATACTAAACTGTCGGGGGAAGTTCTCTCAATTAAGCAGTATCGTGGAAGCTAGATGTGGCATCTCAGTTACTTAACACGCTTGAGACTTTAGGAAATATTTAGAAATATCCTTGGACCTGGGGGGGGGAGTTGAGGTGAACCCCAGAAATTATCAGGGATCGTAGGCTGCACATCTGTCATGTAGAAAGCCTTCCTTCCCCTCCCCCCCTGCAGCTCCTTTAGGGCTCGGATCCCTTTGGGCTCACATTCCGCATGACTTACCACAGCCATGTGGTAGGTCCTCTAAAGCCACTGTGCGCACTGAGGGAGTGAGTGAGGGACATGGAAGTGAGAGCCCCACGGGCCACTGCTCATTCCTATCAAGTGAAGGATACCAAGGCCTGGTTCACACATGTCTTGCTAAAGCTGGACACTATGGCTCATGCCTGTAATCCCAGCACTCGGGATGCTGAGATAAGAGACTTGTCACGAGTTGGAGGTCAGCCTGGGCTATAGAGCGAGTTCAAGGTCAGGCAGGGCTAGAGTGATACACACAGTTACTGAATATACAGTGCTGATTTAGTCATGAACACTGGGCACACAGCCTGTAACACTGTAACTCATGCCTGAACAAGACTTTCCTAATATGCTGGCTTCCTCCATAAGCCACATCTCAGCCTTTCTCAGTTTTAGGACAGCCATGGACAGGGTTCAGGCACACCTTATGAGTGACAGCTCCAACATAAAGCCCTCACGGGCAAGCCACTGTGGCAGGAGACAGACCTCCAAAAGTACATTTGTTAAGAGCTTAAGTACTGAAAGAAGATGGCAGAGCCATCTTGTCAACCTCAAACGTGTTCATTGAGTGGCACACAGTTTTCACTGCTCTACGACGTCTGTGACAGCTGTGGGGTCTTCACATTGATTTTAGGCTTATGAACATTTTTCAGGTAGATGAACTGATAAGTATAGGATTGAGAATGATGAGGATTGGCTGTGTGTCATTTAGGTACATACATTGTCTAGTCCCTCCAACTGTGACAAGCCAACCAAAAGAATCTTTGCCTTTTCTGCACAAGGTGCCACATGGTTTGGGCCCCTCACCATTGTTCCTCCTTTCCTCTGACCAACATCACCTTATGTAGATCATACCAGGACTGGGACCAGCTGTATATGTCACAGCACCCAGTGGAACATGAAAATATAAGATTTTTGGGCTGGAGGGATGGCTTAGCGGTTAAGGCGTTTGCCTGCAAAGCCAAAGGACCCAGGTTTGATTCCCCAAGACCCACATTAGCCAAATGCACAAGGGGGTGCATGTGTCTGGAATTTGTTTGCAGCAGCTGGAGGCCCTGGCTTGCCCATTCTCTCTCTCCCCCTTTCTCTGTCAAATAAATAAATAAATAAAAATATTTTTTAAAATATAGGATTCTTCAGAGTCTTTTGATTTCAAGTTGGCGACAGCCTAACATCCTGCTAAGAGACTGTTCCACAGAGTGTGTGTGATGCTGGCCCTGGTGACAATTGCTACCTGCAGAGGTTCACAGGTCATCTGACCTGCCAGGGGCAATGGACCTCACTAGGTGGGGCGCTAATCCAGTCACCTGAAGGTAACATCATCCTCAGATGCCACTCTCTCTCCTGCCTCATTATGAACCTGGGAAGATGATCTTAGTCACCCTACCTTCATTCATTTCTCCATGAAAAGGAATTTTTAAAAATAAATATTACCAGTCTTCTTTTTTTTTTTTTTTTTTTTGAGAGAGAGAGACAGAGGAAGAGGCAGAGAAAGAAAATGGGCATGCCAGGGCCATTTCAGCTGCTATGGATGAACTCCAGATGCCTCTGCCCCCTTGTGGGCAAGCGCGGCATTGCACCCTTGCGTCACTTCTGCTTCTGGCTAAAGGTGGGACCTGGAGAATTGAACGGGCATTCTTAGGCTTGGCAGGCAGCTGCCTTAACCGCTAAGCCACCTCTCCATCCCCATTATTCTCTTTTTATAAAGCAAAGAATTAGGACAGTGGGTGATTAAATTTAAATAGTAATATTTACTCATCCTTGCCTCATGGAGAGGAGAGAAAGATTCAATGACAAGACTTAGGAAGGCAAGCCCAGGTGTTACCCAGTTATTATTATGTTGTAACAAGAGGGATTTAGGCTGCCTATGAAGGGAGATTTATTGACACAGGTGTTGAACAATGAGACAATTCCTGCCCTCCCTTTGCCCCAGGTAACATTCAGATTAGGAGGAGATGGCCTTGTGAAAGCTTTGAGTTAGATGATATCCTCTGGAAACAGAGCCCTCAGTGATTACTGCCATGTGAGATTTGGAGTCTTCTAGAAAGACTGCCTTGTGGTGACACAGATCTCACAATCAGGGGATAGAGCACGCAGTTTCCTTCCCAAACTGGGCATGGGCAGCATTCTTCCTAAATGCTCTCGTAAGTTTTTTAAACCATCTGTGAAAGGTATAGAGGCACTTGCTGGTAAACCCAACATTTGGGTGGTGGAGGCAGGAGGATCAGTTCAAAGTCATCCTTGGCTTCACTGGGAGTTCAAGTCCAATGTGGGCTTCATGAGAGCCTGTCTCAAAACTAACAAACAAGACCGACTGTGAACAATGGCACATTCCTGTGGGAACCCAGTGTATGGAATGTCAATTGACAGTGAACACAGAAGAGTGGTTAACGTAAGAAAAATACATCTCCCCTTTTTACATGAACTGGAATCAGATACAACCTTTAATTTTGCAAGTTAAAAATGAGGAGAAGAAAACTACTACTTGTCATTAGAAGAAGAGGAATATTTGGATAGGAAAAGCAAAGCAAACAAAAATGAAGAATGTGGGCTGGAGAGATGGCTTAGCGGTTAAGGCTCTTGCCTGCGACTCACATTCGATTCCCTATTACCCACCTAAGCCCAATGCGCAAGGTTGATACATGCATCTGGAGTTAGTCTGCAGTGGCTGGAGGCCCTGATGCACCCATTCTCTCTGCCTCTTTTTCTCTCTCAAATAAATAAAATATTAAGAATGCAGAATATGAATGAATACCTGCAAATCATATCTATAAAGAGTTATTACATAATCCATTTGAGTTCCTACAATTTCAGAGTAAACAAAAAAAAAACCGATTTTAAAATGAGCCATAGGTCAGATTAGATATCACTCAAAAGAAGGTCCACAAATACTCAGTAAGTACCTAGATGGTCCACATCACTATCACCGGGGGAGTGCCAAGGAGTGCCATGGTGAGAGTCTATAACACACCCATCAAGATGGCGACTATAAAAAGCAAAGATAACAAGTATTTGTAAGGATGCAGTCCACTGAGTACATGGACATGATTGGTGGCCGTGTAAACTATCCATGTACACGTTGGTGGCAATATAAAAAATGCCCTTTGGGGAGGAGGGGCTGGGGAGATGGCTTAGCTGTTAAGGCATTTGCCTGCAAAGCCAAAGGATCCCGGACCCCGGTTTGATTCCCTAGGACCCACGTAATCCAGATGCACAAGGTGGTGCATGGATCTGGAGTTTGTTTGCAGTGGCTGGAGGCCCTGGTGCACCAGTTCTCTCTCAAATAATTTAAAAATGTCTTTGTACAAGGTTGGTGGCCACGTGATATGTCTGAACAAACCCCGTGGATGGTAATGTAACATATCACACACACTTGTCCTATGATCCAGCAATTCCAGCTATGGGATTATGCACCCCCAAGATGAACCAGTGTTTCCAAGACAAATTTTACACCCATGTTCATAGCAGCATTCTTTATGGTACCCCAGAGGAAGCCTCCCTGGTGTTCCTGTCAGATGAGCACAAAAACAGAATGTGGTTGAGTTGATTTTTGTATACAGTATGAGCCAAAGATGCAATTGCCATGTGCTGCATGTGGGTAAAAGGTTATCACGGCATCACGGATGGAGCATGTAAAGGAGTATTATTCAGCCTTAAAAAGAAAAGAATTCTAATACGCTGCAACATGGATGAACCAGGAATTTTTGTTGTTGTTGTTGTTGTTGTTTTTCAAGGTAGGGTCTCATGACCTGGAACAGCTCACACTGTAGTTCCTGGCCTTAGACTCATGACAGTCCTCCTACCTCTGCCTCTTGAGTGCGGGGATTAAAGGCGTGTGCTGCCATGCTGGGCTGAATGTGGAATCTTGAATTAATTTACATGAGGAACCCAGAGTCATCAAATTTAAGAGCAGTTGATTATCTGGGGTCAGGGAAAGGGAATTTTATCTTTGCAAAATGAAGCCTTGAAGACAAGGAAGTTTGCATAACACTACTGGACTCTGCACTTAAATGGTTAAGATGGTAAATCTGTTTCTGTATATTTGAACAAAATTAGAAATCAAAGCCAGGCATGGTGGGATGGCTTAGCGCTTGAGGCATTTGCCTGAAAAGCCAAAGGACCCAGGTTTGATTCCCCAGGACCCATGTTAACCAGATGCATAAGGGGGGTGCATGCATCTGGAGGCCCTGGTGCACCCATTCTCTCTCTCTGTCTCTCTTCCTCATTTCTCTGTCAAATAAATAAATAAAAATAATAAAAATAAAATATTTTTTTAAAAAGAAATTAAACTAAAGCCAGGTATGGTGGTGCATGGCTTTGGTCCCATCACTTGGGAGGTTGAGGTATGAGGAACATCTTGAGTTTGAGGCCAGCCTGGGGTTACAGTGTGTTCCAGGTCAGTCTGGGCTAGAGTGAGACCCTGCACAGAAAAGATGAATAAGGGGCTGGAGAGACGCCATAGCGCTTTTGTCGCTTGCCTGCGAAACCCAAGGACTCAGGTTTGATTCCCCAGTACCCATGTAATCCAAATGCCCAAGGTGGCACATGCACCTGAAGTCCATTTGCAGTGGCTACAGGCCCTGACATGCCCATTCTCTCTCTCTCTCAAATAAATAGATAAAATTTTTAAAAGATGAATAAGTAAATAAATATATAGAAGGACAAACTTTCTATATTGAAGATATTCCCCTTATTTCGCTAAAAATCTCATAAGAATGCATGTTAGAATGGCCCTGGTCGTGGTAATCCATGACTCTGTCTAAAGTTAGTTAGTGGGTCTATGTCAATGTTTCAAGTCAGCCTTTTCCACAGAGGCAAGGACCTGGCTCAGATTCTGCATTAAGTTGGGCACAGACCAAGCACAAAAGAATGAGGGAAGTGGAAGTTCTGGGATTATAAACCCGAGTTAGCTGCCACCGACATCCTTGTGTGCTATAAAAGGGGCAGGCGAGGGAGATCAGCTCCAGGCTCGCTGAACAGTCATAGTGGAGAACGTGTCTGAGGTGTCATGGCTGCTTTTCACATGAAGCCGCGCACAACACCTCCACCCCCAACCCCACACTCACTCACACCCCCATATGCAGACAATGCATCATGACGCTTTCACTAGTTCAAACCTACAGGGCGGTCAACATGTGGAATGCGCTTTGCTCTGGAGTTCTTGGCAAAGAAGGGTTTGACGCCGCTGTTCTTCCTTAGTGAATAAACTCACCATCTCTGAGAGTCTTTGAACACATTCCCAAGCTCATTTCTATACGTCTCACCCTATAGTAGCCACACACGTTCTCTCTGTATTTATTAAGGGAAGCGCACCAAGAAGCTTTAATGAACAATGAACGTTGACTTGTGTGGTGATTCACTTCTATTTCTGCTAGCCCCTGGATAGCTCAAGAGCAGAAACACAAGCCAATTTGATCTGCTTTTTCAACAATCCCTCTTGGTTGCTATGGCTACCGGACAGTTGTTTTTTTGTTGGTTTGTTTTTTAACTGGGCTAACTGAACTTTCTGCAGCCTCTGCCCCCTGGGCCATCCCTGGCACAGTGGGGACACACTCTGGCCTGTCCCTCTTGCTGCCTTTTCTTTCTTTAGCAGCAGCTCCTTAGTCCTTTCCAGGCCCCTCCTTCCGGGAGTCTCTTGACCCTGGTTGTCCACTGGGTCCAGTTCCAGACCCTCTGTTTCTTCTCTGCACTGACACCAGGCAGAGCTGTCCACCCTTAGGCTTCAGTGACAACCCTTGTGGGGTCACCACTCAAAATTACTCTAGCAGCCTGCCTGCCATAGAAATCAAGGGACAATTTATCTGGGAAGTCCTAATAGCAGCTCAAATTCCCCAAGTCCCCCCAAAAAAAAAGGTTGGTGGCCTCCCCTCAAGAATTTCCTCACACTGCATTGCCTCCCCAGGGCAGATGTTTCCTGGCCCAGAGTTCTGCTTCCAAATCCTAGGAGGTCACCTTATTGGGCTGTCTCCTCTCTCAGCTTCCACATCCGTCATCCTCGCTGTCCCGGTCATCATTCATGACACTGCCTGGACATGCAGTCCTGTGTCCCTGCTCTCATTCTGTCCCCCTCATCAGCACCCCAGCCACCACTGAAAGTGGATCTGGAACAATTTTGTCTGTGACGGCTTCCCATCAGGCCACAGGGTAGCGTGAAGCCATGTAGCTTTGATGTCCTAGTGGGACTGGGCAACCCAATTTTAAATTTCATTTAATTGAAATTAATTGCAACACAAACTGGCCCGTAGTTCTCAATTCCCTGCTGATGTGGCTCAGATCCCTAACTACTTTCCCTGACCAGATCTGTCTCTGTGTCTCTTCATCAGGCCCCTCTTCTTCTTCTCCCTTCTTCCCACGACTCTCTTCACAATAGGCAAGGAAATCCTCAGATCCAAAAAATCAACCACGTTACCCTCTGTTTAGCAAACTCCAACTTGATCTTTGGGTCTCAGCATTTCAGACATTTCCTTCCCTCCCTTATGTCATGGTACCATCTCACCCCTTTCCCGAACTCCATGGAATGGAGCCTAAAATCGGTATTGTAGCACCCTGCACATTGTGTTTTGTTTTTAAATTTTATCTTATTTTTTCAAAAAGGTTATACCCTGCTATCCCCTCTCCCCTGCCCCCTTCCACTGCGAGCCCTCCTGGGGAAGTTTTTGGTGTTCATGTGGGGTCCTGAAGGCCTGTGTCTCTGGGGGTGGGGGAGGATTGTGCCTCAGGCGAATCCTACCCACCCTATGGCTCTTACCATCTTTCTGCACCTTATTCTGCACACACTGTTTTTAATGATTATTTTAAAATTTTTATTTATTTTCAAGCAGAGAGAGAGAGAGAGACAGACAGACAGACACAGAGAATACGGGCCTGCCAGGGCCTCTAACCACTGAAAATGAACGTCAGATGTATGTTCCCCTTGTGTATCTGGCTTATGTGGGTCCTGTGGAATGGAATCTGGGTCCTTTGGCTTTGCAGGCAAGCACCTTAACCACTGAGCCATTGCTCCAGCCCCACACATTGTGTTTTTTTTCTTTTTTCTTTTCTTTTTTTGTTTTTGTTTTTGTTTTTGTTTTTTGAGGTAGGGTTTTACTCTAGCTCAGGCTGACCTGGAATTCACTAGTCTCAGGGTGGCCTTGAACTCATGGTGATCCTCCTACCTCTGCCTCAGGAATGCTGGGATGAAAGGCGTTCACCACCACGCCCGGCCACATTGTGTTTTTGATTCCAGTTTTTCATCTCTCCCCCCCAGGAGACTGCATGCTTGGTAAGGACAGGGTTCTTTTTTTGCTTTGTGTCTTTATAACCTTGTGGTGTCTGGCTCAAGAAAAGCTGCTATCCATAAATCTCTCCTACCAAGAGGATGCTTAGAAGGGAAAACAGAGATAGGAAGAATTTTGTTCTGAGAATGAAACAATTGGCATTAAAAGTGTCTTTTGTTATATAATGTCTTGCTCATTAAAAGTGTCTTGGGCTGGAGAGACAGCTTAGCAGTTAAGGCACTTGCCTGTGAAGCCTAAGGACCCAGGTTCAGTTCCTCAGTACATATGTGCACAAGGTGGCACATACATCTGGAGTTCGTTTGCAGGGGCTAGAGGTCCTGGTGTGCCCATTCTCTCTATCCGCCTCTTCCTATCTCTCTCTCTCAAATAAGTTTTTAAGAAACCGCTCTGGTAACAGGGTTTGGAACAATAGTAACTCAGCTTGTTTATCACAATATGAGCTGAAGGCAAACCCTAGGGAGCGAGACACATGCAGAAACAACCTATGGAACACTCGTCATACCTCTTCCAGGAGTTGCCCATTCAGCAACCAGCAACTAACATACACCAGTCCTTGGACTATCCAGACCTTTCCACATCAACACCCAGGGTCCTAACTCCACAGATATCCATTAGACTTGAGTAAACAGAACATGCTGAACCATATGCCCATTTTATTTGCCTATTTATTTAAAGAGATGTTATTTGTTTGTTTTTATTTCTTGAGGTAGAGTCTTGCTCTAGTCCAGGCTGACTTGGAATTCATGTAGTCTCAGTCCTTCTAACCTCTGCCTCCCGAGTACTGGGATCAGAGGTGTGTGCCACCATTCCCTGCTTAAAGAGAATTTTTGAGACAGAGTCTCACTATATAGCCCAGATTGGTCTCCAACTTGCTAAATAGCCCAATCTGGCCTGGGACTTGTGAAGCTAAGACTGCTGAGAGTTATAGGTCTGCTCCATCACTCCTGACTTTGAATGTATTTGATGCATTTTTTTCCAATTATACCATGGGTAATTTGAATGTAACATGTCTGCTGTAGCCTCATGTGTTTGTGATTAAGTCTCATATTCCGTCCCTGGTTTGTAGTAATTTTGGAGAAAGATCATTGCTGGAGGAGGTTGCATTAATGGGGAAGAGGAAAAAGAAAAATAAAGGGTTTTTTAATGAAAAAGAAAAAAATGGGGGAGAGCCAGGAGGTTTGAGTCCAACCCCGGGGGGCATAGCTCATTCTTGCTGTGGTCTCCAAGCTGCTGTGGCAAAATGTAGTGTCCAGCCTCTGCAGCACCTGGCCATAATGAAACTTCTCTTTGAAAGCATAAGCCTGAAACCAACCCTTTCCTCCCATAAGCTGCTTCTGGCTAGGTGTGTTGTCCCAACGGGGAGAAGATGATCCCTGACATCTCCCCATACAATAGTCTTTTGGGTGAAAATAATCATATCTTGGCACAACTAACCAGGGAGGACAATGCACGCTGGATCACACTGCCCCACCCTTATGTCAGAAATGGGTAAGTGTGCCAGGCGTGGTGGCGCACGCCTTTAATCCCAGCATTCGGGAGGCAGAGGTAGGAGGATCGCCATGAGTTCGAGGCTACCCTGAGACTACATAGTGAATTCCAGATCAGCCTGGGCTAGAACGAGACCCTACCTTGAAAATCTGAAAAATGAAAAACAAACAAACAAACAAAAAAAAGAAATGAGTGAGTGTGAATGCCAGTTCTTATCTACTAGGAGAATTCGAAAAGGGGGCAGTATAAATAGCCAGGGATGGTTCCACTGGTCTGGGCAGCTAGACAGAGAGAGACACCCTCCCTGTCCATCCCACGCTGGCTTCGGAAGCTTCACCTGTGAGAGTTCCTTTCTAGGAAAAGCAGTTCTTCATAGACTCTGTCCCGCCCCTCCCTGGTGCCTGAGGAGACAAGGCCTTGCTCACTCGGATGACTGGAACAAACAAGTTTTCCTTTATTTAGAATCCTTCTTAGTCATGGTCTCCTCACAGGCAAAGAACGCTGCTAACAAGATACAACACTTGCTGGGCTCGTGAGAGAGAATGAGGCTGTGGCACTTGCCCTTTGCTAGCCGCCTATGGTACTGCCAGCGTGGGCACTTTGCTGTAATTATAGGATCAATCTTATTTCCTTGTCCAGCATGTGTTAGGGGCAGGCAGATACCTCATAGATTTCACTCACTGCTCAGGACCCCCATGAGATAACTATCATGCTCATTTTTAAAATTAATTTTATTTTTATTTTTGAGAGAGTGAGAAAGGCAGAGAGAGAGAGAAGAGAATGGGCACACCAGGGACTTTAGCTGCTGCAAGCAAACTTCAGATGCATGTGCCACCTTGTGCATCTAGCTTACGTGGGTACTGGAGATTGAACCTGGGTCCTTTGGCTTTGCAAGCAGGTGCCTTAACTGCTAAGCCATCTCTCCAGCCCTCATGCCCATTTTGCTGAAGAAACCAATGGTCAGAGTGCGTAAGGAAGGTGGCCAGTTTCCCGAGAGGAACGGTGATGAAATTCCACAGGCCACGTTCTTTCTGTCTGTGGTCCTCACATTTCTTTTTTTTTTGTGGCCTCAGAACTTTTCCTCAGGAGAAACTGACTAGAAAGACCAAGACAGGCCCAGAGTGACACCAAGTACCTGAATCCATGTGCAAAGAGCCGTACTTGGGTTCACGTTCTTTGGTATGTGGTAAGAAATCCTTAAAGTAGGGCTTTTTTTTTTTTTTTTTCCTATCTCAAAACCACCTATGGTGGAATCATGATGGAAATTAGCAGTATTGCTGCCTGGTTGTAAAGACACTACTTATGAAATGAGCAACCAGAATCTCAAAATAATGTGCTCATATTGTGGGATATGGCGTCACTGATACTAACGCCCTCCCCACTGTGCGTGCCTAGTACTGGCTTCCCTGTCACACTTGTGTCGTGAGCCGCAGCCTCAGAGGAAAGAAACCCAACTCCCAGGATGGCTACATAAGCGCCACATCACCTCGCCATCCGGAATTCCCCTGAGAGTCACGGAAACCAGTCACACTGGGATAGGACCTTCAGAGCCTGCTCATCTATCACCAGAGAACAGGTCTGCTTGTCACAGGGACACGTGACTGGCCAAAGGGCGCATTCTCTCCAGGTTTCATGTTCATATGCACAAGCAGTTGCCTTCAGACCAAAGCCCATTTGGCTTTGACAGCGTACGAAACTGGGTCAAAGTGTGACATTTTACCTTTGGAGGACTCAGGAGATGGCTCAGTGCTAATGTGCCTGGTGTGCACCTGAGGACCCCAGTGCAGATCCTTAGAACCCACATAAAAGCCAAGCATGGGCTGGAGAGATGGCTTAGTGGTTAAGGCGCTTGTCTGCAAAGCCAAAGGACCCATGTTCAATTCCACAGGACCCATGTAAGCCAGATACGCAGGGGATGTATGCCTCTGGAGTTCATTTGCAGTGGCTGGATGCCCTGGCACACTCATTCTCTCTCTCTCAAATAAATGAATAAAATATTTTTTTAAAAAGCCAAGCATGGTGGTATGTGCCTGGACATGCTGGGGAGGCAGAGACAAGTGGATACCTAGACTAGCTCAAAAAATAAAGTGGGGCCACAGAGCTGGCTCAGCGGTTAAGTGTGCTTCCCGTCCAAACATGAGGGCTGGGGGACCTGAAGCTGCCCAAGTGTGAATCTCTGGAAGCAATATAAATAGCTGGATGTGGCCATGTGCACCTGTAAAACAGTCCCTCCAAAGAGGAGCAAAGAACATGGGTGGAAGATGGGCTGGAGAGATGGCTTAGTGGGTAAGGCACTTGCCCACAAAACCCAATGACACAAGTTCAATTCCCCAGTACCCATGTAGAGCTAAATGCATGAAGTGTCACATGCATCTGGAGTTCATTTTCAGTAGTTAGAGGCCCTGGCATGCCCATTCTCTCTCTCTCCATGTATCTCTCTCTCTCTCTGCTTGTAAATAAATAAAAATATTTTAAAAAGAATGGGTGGGAGAGTAGTGGGGCAGAACCCCAAAATTGTGCTCTGGCTACCACCCATGGCCTCAGATGAGTACATGGGGCAGCTTAAGGGTACATACACATGCTTACACCACATGCACATTACATATACAGTCACACAAAAAAATAAAAGGTGGAGAGTGACTGAGGAAGGCATCTAACTCTGGCTTCCACACACATACACAGGCGCCTGCACACACATGCTTACCCACCACACACAGAAGCACATGCCAAAAAAACATTACTTTGGGGAACAGCTAACCACACAGGACATTTTAATGCAGCACCAGGTGGGCAGTCTTTGGGATGTCACAGTGCACCTTAGAAAATGATGCATTCGAGCTGGAGAGATGGTTTAGCGCTTAAGGCTCTTGAGCCTGCGAAACCTAAGGACCCATGTTCGACTCTCCAGATCCCACGTTAGACAGATGCACAAAGGTGAGGCAAGTGCAAGGTCATACATACACGCCCACTAAGTGGCGCAAGATTCTGGAGTTTGATTGCAGTGGCTGAGGCCCTGGCACACCAATTCTCACAATCACACTCTCTCTAAAATAAAATTTTTAAAAATGATGCATTCTTGGGCTGGAGAGATGGCTTAGCGGTTAAGGCGCCTGCCCCTAAGCCTAAAAACACTGGTTCCAATCTCCAGCAGTTCCAATCTCCAGATCCCACGGTTAGCCAGATGCAAAGTGATATAAGGGCACAATGCCGCACTTGACCACAAGGGGGCACCCGCATCTGGATTTCGTTCGCAGCAGCTGAGAGGCTGCTGGCGCACCTATCTCTATCTGTCTTCCTCTCCCCCCCCTCAAAAAAAAAATGATGCATTCTAGAAGATGCTGGGGAAGATCCAAGTGAGTCTGGGGAGCTGGGAGCAGTTGTAGCTCTGTTTAGTGCTCCTAGCTGCAGCTTTCCTTGTCTCCAAATCAGCCCGGAAAGCAAAGGAGCAGCTGAGCTGATGAGAAACACTCGTAGTATGTTCCAGGGTTGCCCCATGCCCACCCGCTGCCCAGCACCCTTGAGAAGCTGTTTTCTGGGCCTCTCTGTCCTCTATACATGAGAGTTCTCTGATGCCCCTTGGAAGTTTTCCACATGCCTGCCAAGCAGATCTGGGACCGTCATTGACAGAATGGAAGCTAATGAGCTCACCTGGTCACCACACTCAGCACGTTGTCCTCTGACCTCTAGGTGCCATCTGGCTGCCCTGCCTTTGGGTCTTGCTCCCCCTTGTACACAGCCTTGGCGTTTTGACACGTAGGTGCTTGCTGAATGAAAGGAACATTTTCCTCTGTGGGACCTAAGGACAAGTCTGACACGTGTCCTTTTGGTTCCAGTACCCAGCAGTGATGAATGGATAAACACACGTGTTCCGTGGCCCAAGTGAAGCATGTGGCACCTCATGGCTTTCTGCGTCTCATGATATTGCCATGCTCCTGTGGAACCTAAGGCAATCAAGCGCTGGGTCAGAGCCATCCTTTTGGTCTGTGTTCTCCATGGACAGCATGGTCCATGCCACGTATAGGCATATTTGCCACTTGTGTATGTCAAAATAAAATTTCCATGATTGTAATACTAAATAGACAATGTGTCATTTGCCTGCAGAGATTCCACTAATATCATCTTTAATGTTGTCTGTTCTACCTACAGACAAGAGCATAAATAGTTCTTGATCTCTGAGAATGAACAGAGATTAGCAATGCATTCAATAAATTCTTATGCCCACAGGAAATTAATTGCTATTGCCAGTGATAGCTTAAAACGATTATCAAGCCAGGCATTCGGGAGGCAGAGATAGGAGGATTGCTGTGAGTTTGAGGTCAGCCTAAGACTACATAGTAAATTCTAGGTCAGCCTTGAGACCCTACCTCCAAAAACCAAAAAAAAAAAAGGATTATCAATTCTCTCTGTAGAATGACAAATCTGTGTTTTAGACATTCAACAACCAAACATCAATGAAAATCAACCACTCCTTCCAGGGGTCTTCCCAGCTGTGCTCTCTGAAACATTTTTGGGGAAAGATTAATGTTTGGCGGGTGGTTCTGAATATATAATATATTCAGTGTTTTACTTTATAGTTTGCATCTGCAATCACCTTGCTAGAGTCAAAATGTTTTCTTAAGGTGTGGTGATGGTTTGAGATTCCATTGTAAAGATATGCAAATGTGCAACAGGAGTTCCTGAAGTGTGCTGTGTGACCTTTTGGCTGTAGTTTTGCTCTGTGTGCTGTGGTGGCTGGTTGGCTTTCTCTCTCTGTTTGGCCCTGTGGAGAGCAGGCCACACCTGCCTTTATGGAACTTCCCTGATCTGTAAGCTTCAATAAATAATATCCCTTCCTCCATAACTGTGCCTGGTCTGGAAGTTCATCTCAGCGAACCTGAAGCTGTCTGCAACAGTAAAGTGGTACCGAGGTGTGGGGTGAGATGAACCTGACCGTGTGGATATTCATCTTTTGGAACCTTTGTTTTGGAGGAATGGGCATGGACTTGGTGCTTGCAACTGAAGGTGCCTTCTGGAATGGTAAGCCAAGTTTTATGGACTATTCTGATGAGAGTTTGAGAATGCTAAGTGCAGACTGTATTGAACTTCGAGGCTTGGCTTATGAGCTTTCTAAGGGAAGGAAAGACTGCAGAGGACTTTGTTGGAACTGGGCTACTGGCATAAATGGCTACGTTCTATAAATAGAAAGTTTGATCAAGGTTAAATTTGTAATGGACTGATGTGCTTGGCTAAAGATATCAGATTTTAAGATTTTAGGTTGGAAAACCTCAAGCAAGGTAAAAGCAGAGGCACTGAGACTGGTTTTAGGTTACTGGAGCTGCTATTGTCAACGGGGCAATCTTAAGGAAGGTGGAAGGTAGGTGGCCTGACTTGATTTACATTAAAACAATGGAGAGGATGCCTGAGGAAAGACTGTTAAAAATGCAAACCCTTTGGAAAGAGCTGACTGGAGAAGGAACCTGCTTTTCAAGGCTATGGTTTATTTTGTCCCTGGATTAAGAATATGGCTGTGTCCTGCACACCTGGTATTAGTTTTGGAAGCATGAAAAATGCATGGAGTGGTCATGAGTTGCACATGGTTCTCTTTCTGCTGCTGAGATGCAGCATGAAAAAAAGTCCCTGAAATTGGAAGAGCCTTTTGGAAGATGGACCGTGGTTTGCATGGAGACCTGAAGATGTTTTGGATATTCCAGGACTGTGCAAAAGGGCTACCATGGAGTGCAGTGTTGGCATGGGATGAAAGTTTTCCTGGCGACTCTGCCCAGCTGGAATGGCGGAAAAAAACTGGAAACTGTCAGTCTCTGGTTATATTGAACTTGAACTGCAGAAGTTTGATGACAGTTGAGTTTGCATTATTCTAGTCTCTCTTTGCTTTTTACCAGTTAAAAATGTTTACTCTGTGCCTTTACATGTTGAAAGTATTTAACTTGTTTGATTTTACAGGACTCACTATCTTAAGTTGATCAAGACTGTGAGAACCTTTGAAATTGGACTGAGTACAATTTACAATGTGTGATAGTTATAAATCTATTGGGGGCCAGGAGATAAATATATTGGGGGCCAGGGGCTGTGAGAATATATGTCCCCAATATATTCAGTGTTTTACTTTATAGTTTGCATCTGCAATCACCTTGCTAAGGCAAGGTCACTGGGGACCCAGTCTTAAGGTGTGGTGATGGTTTGAGATTCCATTGTAAAGATATGCAAATGTGCCTAGCAGGAGTTCCTGAAGTGTGCTGTGTGACCTTTTACCTGTAGTTTTGCTCTGTGTGCTGTGGTGGCCCTTGGCTTTCTCTCTCTCTGTTTGGCCCTGTGGAGAGCAGGCCGTTTCTCCTCCCTTTATGGAACTTCCCTGGATCTGTAATTCAATAAAAATATCCCTTCCTCCATAAGATGGTCTGGAAGTTCATCTCAGCGAACCTGAAGCTGTCTGCAACAGCGGGGTTCTGATTTATGGAAGCTATACACCTGCCACTCAACTAACTGTCAAAATGTTTTCTCAGCAAATGTTTCACCCACCTTGCACAAGCCTACCAACACATGTTACAATGGGAAGAAAGTCAACTGGAGCTGTTGTTTGCAGTGGCTGGCATCCTCCACATACTTTTTAAAGCAGAACTGAGAACTACATTCAAATGATCCTTATTGGTGTGCAAATCAAAACTCAGTGACCAGAACTAAATAAATAAATATTTTAAAAACTTTTGTTCCCTTGAAAAACACACCACAATGTCGATGGACTGACTTACTCTAGTGGCCCATTCCTGAGGCTGGGAAGGATTATTTAGAGTTATAGTGCATTTTCAGTGTTCTGTCTGGAATCGGAATATAAATAGAGCATTCGAGATGATTCTGTTAGGACACACTTAAGATCAAACACTTTTGGTACCGTAAGATAAAGATACCAGGACTGAAATAATTCTTTAAAAGAGTATTCTGGGGCTGAAGAGTTGGCTTAGCAATTAAGACACTTGCCTGAAAAGCTAAAGGACCTTGCCACATTCCCAGAACCCATGATGCCTTTATCACATGCCCCTGACCAGTGGAGCAGTGGTTGGAGGCCCTGAAACCCCATTCTCTCTTTCTCTCAAATAAATAAAAAAATAAAATTAAAAAAGTATTTTTTTAAAAAGTGTATTCATTTGGTGGAGATGGCTTCAGTGGTTCATTTGAAACAACCAGCAATGCTCAGAAAACAAAACGAAACACGAGACAGTGGTGTGTAAGACACAGGGTACAGAGACAGACAACGAATGGCTTCGTGACATTGATTTGCACAGAACTTCTGAGATACCAGCACTAAAAATATGGATGGTCATGACAACACATTTTAACTGGACTCTGCTGGTATGGTTTGCATCAAAGATGTCATCAGAGGCTGGAGAATGGCTTAATGAGTGGTTAAGGCACTTGCCTATAAAACCGAAGGACCCAGGTTTGCTTCCCCAGAACCCACCTAAGACAGGCAAAGTGGCACATGTACCTGGAGTTCATTTGCAGTGCCTGGAGGCCCTGGCATGCTTAGCCTTCTCTGACTCTTCCTCCCTCTCTCACACACAAATAAATAAAATATTTTTTTAAAAGATATCAACAAAAGGGCTGGAGAGATGTCTCAGTGGTTAAAGCACTTGCCTACAAAGCCTAAGGACCCAGGTTGGGTTCCCCAAGACCCACGTAAGCCAGCTTTACAATGGCACATACAACTGGAGTTTGTTTGCAGTGGCTGGAAGCCTTGGTGCACCCATAATCTGTCTCTCTCTGTCTATAACTCTCTGCTTGCAAATAAATAAATAAATAAATAAATATTTTAAAAAAGATGTTACCAAAAATCCACATGTTGGAGGCTCAGTCATGGCCCCTGGAGTGAGTGGGAAGGATTATGGGAGGTGGAGCCTGGTGAGGGAGTCTTTAGCATACTGAGAGTGGACACTTAAGAAGGGTTTGTGGGACCCTAGGCTCTTCTCTCTCTCTTTGCTCCCTGGCTCCCTACAAGTGAATGGTCTGGCTTTGCCACATACTTCTGCCATGATGTCTTTATCACAAGCCCCAGACCAGTGGAGCAACCAGGCATAGCCTGAAACCCCTGAAACACTTGAGACAAAATAAATCCTCTCTCTTTCAAGTTGATTATTTCAAGCATTTGTGGAGATGGCTCAGTGGTTAAAAGTACCTGCCTTAAAAGCCTGCCAGTCTGTGGTTCAATTCCCCAGCCACATAAAACTGGATGTGCATTCATTTGCAGAAACCAGAGGCCCTGGTGTGTATACACACACACACCATCACCACCACCACCAACAACAACAACAAAAATCTCCCACTCTTCACATTTTTAAAAGAATGCAAGGAATAGCCATAGGCTGTGAGAGAATTACAAGTCATATATCTAATAAAACATGTATATTTAGCCTATTTAAAGAACTTACAAAACATAACAATTGGTAAACAGTAACATTTAAGGAAAGGATCAAAAGATTTGAACAGGGCTGGAGGAATGGCTTAGCAGTTAAGGTGTTTGCCTGCAAAGCCAAAGAACCCAGGTTCAGTTCCCCAGGATCCATGTTAGCCAGATGAACAAGGGAACACATGCATCTGGAGTTCGTTTGCAGTGGCTGGAGGCCCTGGCATGCACATTCTCTCTCACTCTCTGTCTCTCCCTCTTTTTCTGTCAAATAAATAAATAAAAAATTTTTTTAAAAAAAAGATTTGAACAGACACTTCACTGACAAGGACATAAAGCAGGTAAACAAAGCCATGACAAGATGCCCAGCATCCTGAATCAATAGGGACATGGCTTAGGGTGCTTGTTGCTTTAACTGATTTCTCAGCACTCACCTAAAGCCAGATGCAAAGTGGTACTTATATCTGTAATCCCTACACACCCACAGCAATGAGAGGCAGAGCCAGGAGAATCCCGAAGCTTGAAAGAAGCAGTAGCTGCAGGAGAGACTGTCTTAAGAAGGTGGAAGGAGGGCTGAAGAGATGACTTAGTGGTTTGAGTGCCTGCATTGCCTAAGATATGCAAATGTGGTTCCAATCTCCAGGTCCCAGTTTAGCCAGATGCAAAGTGTGCTGTGTGACACTTTTGGCACAGGGGGTTTCTGGATTTGTGTGCTAGCTGAGATGGGCTGGTTGGTTTTCTGCTTCCTCTTGTCTGGTCCAAAAAAAAAAAAAGGCTAAGAAGGTGGAAGGACAGGAGACACACACCAAGATTGTCCTTTGGCCTCCATGGATCTGTAAGCTTCAATAAACACCCAAATCCCTTCACACACACAAACAAACCTGGTCTAGAAAAAAAAGAACCATCTACCAGTGAAAACAATAATATGCCCAGAGTTATCAGATAGGTGTGGAACAATCTAAATGCTCAGATTTTTTCTTCTTTTTTCTGGTTTTTCGAGATAGGGTCTCGCTCTGGCCCAGGCTGACCTGGACTACTATGTAGTCTCAGGGTGGCCTCGAACTCATGGTGATCCTCCTACCTCTGCTTCCCCAAGTGCTGGGATTAAAGGTGTGCACCACCATGCCCAGTTTAAGAGAATGCTTTTTTTTGTTTTGATTTTTCAAGGTAGGGTCTCACTCTGGCCCAGGCTGACCTGGAATTAACTATGTAGTCTCAGGGAGGCCTTGAACTCAGGGTGATCCTCCTACCTCTGCCTCCGGAGTGCTGGGATTAAAGGTGTGCACCACCACGCCTGGCTTTCAGATTTTTTTTTTTTTATGAGAATGTAAGTAAATCTCTGAAACCATTTTGGAAAACATTTTGGCTTTTCTTTTCTTTTTCTTTTTTTTAAAATGAAAACATATCTATAATGCTAACAAGGAATTCCATAACTTGGTATTCACCCAAGAAATCAGAAAGTATACATTTGTCTTAGACAAAGACCTGTGCAATAACCACTCAGCATAGATTTATACAGAATTCCTCAAGCTGGAAAGAAGTTAAATGTCCATCAAAAGTTAAGCGTATGAATAAACTGTGGAATATCAGTAAGGTGGGATACTACTCAGAAAACACCCCAAAAAACAGAACAACTCAGAACAACTCAGAATTCACACAACACCATAGACGAGTATCTGCATAATCATGGCTAGTGAAAGGAACAAAAGTTCCTACATGACACCATTTCTTTTATTTATTTTTGGTTTTTCTGAGGTAGGACCTTAGTGTAGCTCAGGCTGACCTGGAATTCACTATGTAGTCTCAGTGATCCTCCTACCTCTGCCTCCCAGGTGCTGGGATTAAAGGCCATTTCTATGAAACACTAGAAAATGCACACTAAATGTATATTGACAGAAAGCAATATAGAAAAATGACTGGAAGGAAGGAGGAACACTGAAGAAAAGCAGAAGGAAACTTAGGGTTTGCATGTACTCATTACCTCGATTGTGGTAAGTTTCATGAGTAAATACATACATGTGTCAAAACTTAACCTATGTACCTTAAATTTGTTCATTTCATTATATATCAATTGTACCTCAATACTAAAACCCTACAAGATACTAATTTACTTTGAGAAGTTTTAAAAAATATATTGTATTTATTTCAGGGAAAGAGGCAGAGAGAGAGAGAGAGAGAGAGAGAGAGAGATAGAGAGGGGCAGATAGAGAGGAAAGAATGGGCATGCCAGGGCCTCCAGCCACTGCAATGAACTCCAGATGCATGAGCCCCCTTGCGCATCTGGTTAACGTGGGTCCTGGAGAATTGAATCGGGATCCTTTGGCTTTGTAGACAAATGTCTTAACCACTAATCAATCTCTCCAGCCCTACTTTGAGAAATTTTAAAAAATAAAATCAGCATGCCACGGCATAGGCATTCTGCTATTCCCAAAGGGTTTCCATCTTGCAATGGTTCTAAACACTGGACAAGGTTTTGAGCCACGGACCCGTAGGTCTGACCTCTCCGTGCGCCCACTGTGCTGAAAAGCTGTGGAAAGACAAGCTTCAGCTTCTGGGATAGGTTTCATTACCCGAAACCTGCTCTAAAGTATGTCACTTACCCTCATGTTTATCACCATGTGCTATGACATAATAATTAGCTACCTAATAATACTGATACTCTTTTTGTTTTTTTTTCTGGGCAAGAAGAGAATTCATTGACAATAAACCACAAGACTCTAACTTCTACTCAGAAGGCCTTCCAATAAGGTCACTGGAGCAAGTACAGATGACCTTACATAGGTGATGTGCGGCCTTAAGAGTGCACACAGAAGAAGCCAGGTTCTAGACCTCAGCATTTCCTCCAAGGTGAGTCATAGAGGGTGCAGGCTGTGCTCCCCGAAGCCTTGCTTACCATCATTCCAGATTCCCCCAAATTTCTACTAAACGATACACGTTAAATTCCTGATAATTAGCAAAGCTGTTTATTACTGAGCTCACTCTGAGAACAAAGTGGCGCTTATTTATAAGAAAGATCAGAGAAAGCAGAGTCAGTGGTTTGCAAGGGTCTCAGTGTTAAACACTGGAAAGTGACATTCTTCTATAAATCCACGCTATGCTGCTGGCAACATAGACACTGGGGCTGGAGAGATTGCTCGCCTGCAAAGCCCAAAGGAATTCAGTTTGATTTCCCAGTATCCATGTAAAACCAGATGCACAAGGTGGCACCTGTGTCTGGAGTTTGTTTCAGTGGTTAGAGGCCCTGGTACACCCATTCTCTCTCTCTCTCAATTAAAAATAAAAATGAAAGATGACACTGCACTGGACAAATCCAATTTCTTTTCAGGAGGAACAGTATTGTAAGCTTGGACACTGAGCCTTTCAACACTTTCCTTCACAGAGAAAAATAACATTATTCAAATCATTCAGTCCAAACCTGGGCAGTCAGGTCTCTGAAAATAAAAAAACAGTATGGAAATCTTATAAATATGAAGAACTAGCTTAGCATGACTACATACATCATTCTTGGAGCCAGAACTGGGCAAGCTGCTTGTGAAGTGAAATAAGGAACACACTTAAATAACACACAGAGCACGTTATCCCAATCAATATTTTGTAGAAACTGCTAACCGACACTTCCACTGTATCTTTGATTGATGAAATCAGACACAAGCTCAGAGTCCACTTTCTGTGTTTACACAGAACAAGAAAGATGACTTCTATGAAGAATAGTGGATATAGGATTCAACATTTGGCAAAGATTGAGATGATCCAAGCTGGCCCTGAACCACTAATAATGTTTTTGAAAGATTGGGTTATTAGATTAACAGTTGTAGAAGATGGACACTATTTATGCAATGTTAAAGCAAACATTTTCATTAACCAAACATTTCCTAAATTGCCAACAAAAATGTGAAACTCTATCTGGCACCTGTAGCAAAACTGGGGCCTTCCCTGGTCCAGGGCAAAGAGCCCTACCCTTTGTGTGCACGGACCTTGCTTGCTCACTCGCTCCAATGGTTAGAAAAAGAAAAACCGCTGAAACTAGATTTTAACCCTTGAAGCCTCACACTGGATACTTCAGAGCACCCAGCTCTCTGGCTTCATTTGGTCAATAGCGTGTGCACGGTTTGAGGACCTTGATGTCCTAGGATCAAGGACTCTACTTACATCATGCATGGAGTCTAGAAGCTTGGTCAGTTGATAGAACCTCTGCCAGCTCTGTCCAGAATTGTTGGGACACTTGGTGACCATCTTCCTCAGCTCTTTGATGTAATTTGTCCTCATTTCTTCAAATGCAGCCTGGCTTTTGAGGCCGTCTTTTGGAACTGTGTTAAGGAATACAAATATGTAAATCCCCAGGGTGGAAAAACAGCTTTAACATCTTCGCAATTAAATGGCTTCAAATATTTTAAACTCATAGACTGATGATGAGGCTGAATGTTTAAGTCTTAGTTGTCATTGGGAGTAACTATGCCATGACCTCCTGGTAAACAGTTGCCCACATACATATACATTATTGCCTATGCATCCGACGTGTGTTACTTTCATATATTGGCTCACTCCTGATATCATAGCACATGATCCTTCTATTACGCTTACTTTACAGAGGAGAAAGTTGGACTGGAGGCTGATTCACTAAGGTGCATGAGTGTTCAGGATCACCTAACTACAGAGGTACCACGACGTGTCCTCAGGGGACAACCCGGAAGTAGTCTGGGTACCGTTCTGTGTGCAGGATGTACTATCACCCAGGACGTCTCTGTTGGGTAAATGGCCTTGAGTATATTTTTTAAAGTATTTATTTATTTATTAAAGACAGAGAAAAGGGGGAGAGGGCACACCAGGGCCTCCAGCCACTGCAAACGAACTCCAGACACATGCACCGGGGTCCTTAGGCTTCAGAGGCAAGAACTTAACTTCTGGGCTGGAGAGATGGCTTAGCAGTTAAGGCGCTTGCCTGCTAAGCCTAAAAACACCAGTTCCAATCTCCAGGTCCCACCTTTAGCCAGATGCAGTGACACAAGGGCGCAATGCTGCACTTGCCCACAAGGGAGCGCACACATCTGGATTTTGTTCACAGTGGTTGAGAGGCTGCTGGCGCGCCCATCTCTATCTGTCTTCCTCTCCCTATCTCTCTGTGTCTCTCTCCAAAATAAAAAAAAAAAAAAGAACTTCTAAGCCATCTCTCCAGCCTCCAGCCTGGAATATTTTTTTTTAAATATTTTATTTTTATTTATTTATTTGAGAGACACAGATACAGAAATAGGCAGGGGGAGAGAGAGAGAGAGAGGGAATTAATGGGTGTTCCAGGGCCTCTAGCCACTGAAAATGAACTCCAGATTTCTGCACCACCTTGTGCATCTGGCTTATGTGGGACCTGGAGAATCGAACCTGGATCCTCTGGCTGCGCAGGCAAGTGCCTTGACTGCTAAGCCATCTCTCCATCCCCAGCCTGGAATATTTTAAACTCATATACTGATTATGAGGCTGGACAGTTAAGTGTTAATTAGTGGCCACATACATATACAAAAGAATAATGTCTATGTATCAGACGTGCAAAAAAAAATAAGCTATGTTTACTTTTAACTTTGGTGAGGTAGAAAATAATGGATCATGGTTTTCTTTTTTCCTTTGATGTGGTGACTAGTTCTTACATTGAAAAAAAATTAAAATAATACTTTTTATTTATGTGAAAGAAAGAGACAAGTATAGATAGAGAATGGGTGCTCCACAGCCTCCAGCCATTGCAAACGAATTCCAGATGCATGCGCCACCTTGGGCGGCTGGAATACATGAGTCCTGGGGAATTGAACCTGGGTCCTTTGGCTTTGCAGGCAAGCGCCTTAACCACTAAGCCATCTCTTCAGACCAAGAATACTTTTTTTGAAAGAGTACTTTGGGAGCTGGATGTGAAGCTCAGTGGTAGAGCAGTTGCCATAGCATGCCCTGGGTTCCAAAAAGAGAGAACATTTTGCCATTCACAAGGTGGTATTTAGTTGCTTCTGTGCCCTGTTGAAAGGCGCCACCTCCCCAGATCACAGGAAGGCACTTTATGGTGAAAGGCTGAGAGGGGGAACCATGGACACAGCTGAAGCTCTAAGAATCTACTTCTTTGGCAGGATTTCAGTATGATCCCTAAGTAGCTATATTTGTGCTTTAACACGGAAAGACATGACCACTGAGAAGTGTGGTTTTAGGAGACGAAGGCCTTACGAAAACTCATCACGTGACAACAGCACTGTGAACCTGAAACTGCTCTTTCTCACTTCCTAACTATACATCCTGCTTGCTAAGTTTTCATAAGTGATATAAATTGTGATTTCTTTGGTGGTCATGCCTTAGAATGGTTAAGTACTGTTTCTGTGTATCTTGTGTGATATTAGAAGCAAGGCATACAACGCTCTCTAAATAAACCCTGTTTTCCTAAATAAAGATGTGAATTATCTTGCAAATTAACTTCTACTCTCATGTTAATAATCTCCTTGAGTTTAATTACTGAGGCTTTTGATTTGCGGCCTATTGAAATCTATTTTTGTAGGAGAAAAATATTAAATCCTTAGCAACAACTGTGCAAATTCTTGAGGTCTGCCAAATATTTGTTGAGATTTTAGAATATCTTTCACATCAAGAGTTAAATGAGGGCTGGAGAGGTGGCTTAGCAGTTAAGGCACTCCTGCAAAGCCTAAGGACCCAGGTTTGATTCTCCAGGACCCATGTAAGCCAGATGCACAAGGTGGAGCATGCATCTGGAGATCGTTTTGCAGTGACTGGAGGCCCTGGCATGCCCATTCTCTCCCTCCCTCCCCCCTGCTTCTTTTTCTCTCTTAAATAAGAAAAAAAAATTAATTAAACCTTTAAAAAGAAGAGTTAAATGGCTTCCATTATATAAGAAATACTTTTGTTTGATTTAGAATTTTGTTTTGAAAGTATGAAAAATAAGGAAGGAAGCTGTGGCAGTTTTAAATGTGTGTCCCTCATTGACTCAGATGTTTTATTAAAGCTTGTAACTTGGATCTCTACGCTGCCTGGCTGGAGGAGGTGTGCTAGGGGCAGATCCTGGAGTCTAGCCCTGAAGTGTCACTGGGGGTGGATCTGACTCCCAGCCCAAAAGTCTCAGAGATCAGTCTGGGCTCTGGCAGGTGTCCTGTTGGCTGCAGTCTGTGCTCGCTGCTCTTGGTGTTTGCTGGCTGTTTGGTTGTTTCTCTCTGCTTGGATGTATGGAAGCAGCTTCTTCCGCCACTGATGGAACTCTTCCTGGGATGTGTAAACTTGAAAGAAACCCCTTCCTCCCATAAACTGTGTCTGGTTTGGATGTCCATCCCAGCAATAGGGAGCTGTCTTCTACAGATGTGAATAAACAGCATATTAACAGTAAAACTGGAGACCCACTAACATTCTAACATGAATAGAACAGTTTCTGAAAGAGACACACAGCTTGAAATAATCACTTACACTTCCTGACTATAGACTTAACATTTTTTTAAAGTCATAGGACCATATAAAGTAAGCCTTTTCCTTCTTTGTTGTTTTGCGTTTATAAGTGTGTGTGTGTGTGTGTGTGTGCAAGCATGTGGAGGTCAGAAGAGGACACCAGTGTCTTCCTGGACCATTCTCTACTTTATTTACTGAGGCAGGCAGGGTCTGTCACTTGAACCCAGAGTTTACTTAATCAACCAACTTGCCCCAGACATTCGCTGCCTCTGCCTCCCAAGTGCTGGGATTGCAAGAGGGTCGCCATGCCCACCCAACATGTACATGGGTGCCAAGAAGCTGACCTCAAGTCCTTATGCTCGTGTGGCAAGTGCTTTATCTGCCAAACCATGCCCCCAATTCCAGGATTTTCAATAGATAATTACATGACATTAATCACCCTATACATAAAAGAAAACATCTGCTATTCAGGTAGAAGGGATACATCTCACTACCCTCCTGCAGTATTATTTGGAATATCAACGAAGGTCAAGCAGAGCTTTTCCCATTTCTGAATACTGTGTACTCAAATAAGAGTCAAGATTATATCATCCTGTGTCAAATATAATGACTTACATTTTAATGCTATAACTGAAGTCTATGGTGCCAATTTGCTAGCCAGACTTTTTGGAGGTTGAAATGAACAGACTAATGAAGGGAACTTAAGCAAAACCTTGAGTGCTGGAGTTTTGCCCAGAGTTTCTGAATTTACTTAGTAAGCACGGCACACCTGCTGGAAAGCTTCCAGCATGGATGGGCCAGACAAGAGCAGAGAGGCGTGCGGGCTAGAAGTGGTTTACTTCCCTCTAAAGTGAAGAGCACGACGCTCTCTGCATATCACTCTACAAGCCCTGACGCGCTGGGCATTCAGTGCGCTATCTAACATTCCAAAATGACAACCAAATTTGTGCATTCAGTTGCAGATTAGCAAAATAAGCCTACCAAAGCCTGCAGTTTCTGGGATTCATGAATTTCCTTATGTGTTTCTGCCTTCTAATTTTGCTTTTTCTCTGCATATGAAAAAATCAGAATGCAAATCCCTGAGCTACTTGAAAACTAATAAATAAATTCAGGTACTTTCAAATGATATCAGAACCCAGTAAAGGCTGAGAGAGTAAATGAATGGAAACAGGATGAGGTACCAGATAAGACCTAGTAGTCAAGATGTGTAAAGAATTAATAGGGGGCTGGAGAGATGGCTCAGCGGTTAAAGCACTTGCCTGCAAAGCCTAATGACCCAGGTTCGATTCCCCAGAACCCATGTAAACCAGGTGCACAAGGTAGCACATGTTTCTGGAGTGCATTTGCAGTGGCTGGAGGCCCTAACATGCCCATTGTTTCTCTTTCTTTCTTCCTTCTTTTCTTTCTCTCTCTGTTTCACTCTCCCTCTCTCCCTTCCTCCTTGAAAAATAAATAATTAAAAATTTTTTAAAAAGAATAGGGAGACTGGAGAGGTGGTGCAGAGGCTCTTGGTCACAAGCCTGCCAGCCCAAGTTCAATTTCCCAGCACCCACGTAAAGCTGATGTAAAGTGATGTATGCATCTGTGCTCATGAATCCCCTGTGGTAATGGGAGGCAGAGCCAGGAGAATTCAGAAGCTCATGGGCCAGACAGACTGGCCACATGTAATGGTCAAACAACAAGGAAGACCCTGTCTCAAAAGAAGGCAAAGGGGGGAACAAGCACCCTGGGGTTGTCCTCTAACCTCCACGCATGGAGTAGTATGCCCTCATACACACACACACGTACACACACCAACATACATCCACATGCAAATAACACAAATATTAACTGTGAATATGTATGGAAGTTGTCGATAAGGTGTCAAACACAGAAATCTCAAAAAAAAAATTTAAAAAGAATTTGTTACAGCACAGGGATTTTTCTTTCTTTTTTGGGGGGGTTCATTTTTTGGTTTTTAAGGTAGGGTCTCACTCTAGCCCAGGCTGACCTGGAATTCGCTATGTAATCTCAGGGTGGTCTCGAACTCATGGCGATCCTCCTACCTTTGCCTCCCGAATGCTGGGATTAAAGGCGTACGCCACCATGCCCGGCTAGCACAGGGATTTTAAAAAGGTCAATATTTCATCTAAGTTCCAGTAGTTAAAAGAATCTTCTAAGCAGGAATAGTGACACGGTTTGGAAAGGGAATGGAGTCCCTTTTATTAAATTGAAAGTTTATTGTGGAGGCTAGGGAGACGTCTCAGCAGTTAGAGGTACTTGTTTACAGTCTGTCAGCTTGGGCTCAGTTCCCCAGCACCTGTGTAAAATCTGGGCCCAAAGTGGGACATGTACCTGGGATTCATTTGCAGCAGCAGGGAATTCTGCATGCATGTATGTGTATGCATGTGTGTGCCTGCACACGAGCGCATGTGTGCACATACACACACAAATGATTTTTAATATTTTATTTTTATTGATTTGAGAGAGAGAGAAAGTGAGAATGGGCATGTCAGGGCCTCCAGCCACTGCAAACGAACTCCAGATGCATGCATCACCATGTGCATCTGGCTTATGTAGGTCCTGAGGAATTGAACCAGGATTCTTAGGCTTCACAGAGAAGTGCCTTAACCAGTAATCCATCTCTCCAGCCCCACAATTTTTTTTTTTTTTTTTTTTGTTTTTCGAAGTAGAGTCTCACTCTGGTAATTTTATTTTTTTTAAAAGATGATTTCTGCAACTTAGGTTCCAGAAAGTAACTTAGGAATGCGAGGAAACCCCTGAACAGACACACAGTGGAGCAGGGAGAGAAAAAAAAAAAGCCTGTTCCTTTCTGTTGACCCTGCAGATGAGAAATCACAAATACAAAACCTACAGGAGACGGGCTGGGGGCAATTAGTGAGGACTGGCGGGGCCTGTGGCAAATTGGACTCTTGAGCCCTGCCCTGGGCAATCAAATTCATTGAAAATCAAAAAAAGCAAAAGGCCAAAAGTAACCGCCAAACCAAAGACAGCCGTGAGCCCCGGTGCCTCTCTGCCACTGGTGCCCACCCTTCGGCCTCAGCCCCACTACCTCCTTGCTCAGATCTCGGTAGCAGCCTGGGTCCCAGTCCTGACTCACGCAGGATGCTAACAGATACCGCTTGGGGGTCTCTCTTGTTCTCTTTAGCACGGGGCTACAAGGCCCCAGGGACACATTAAGCAGTGAAGTAGGTAAGAGAGGACACACTGACCTATGAGGCAGGATTATCACCCACAGTCAAGCCCCCTGCTCTGACCCAGCTGGAAACACCACCTCCGTTCTCCAAGTCTCTTCCCCCAGGAAGCCTCCATCTCTGTACAACTCTTCATCCTCCCAAACCCTAAACAGAGGTGCAGGTGAGGCTGGTTGTGGACTGCCTACTTCTTCCTCTTCATCCTCCCTCCTCTTCCTCTCCTCTCCCTGTAGTTCTCCACACTGCTTGGGCAGCTTTCGCCATCCAGGACACGTCGGCTTCCTGGGTGGCTGCAATACTTAGCTCGGAGTTTTCCTACCCGCACCGTCTCCTGTCATCCTGGGCCTCACCCCGTCCCCTACGTGCTGCCTTAAATTCTTTCTCATCTGTTTGAAAATTCTAGTGTTGCCTGAGGAATAAGTGCCCAGCACGCTTGCCGAGGCTAGCCCTGCCATTCCTTGTCTCCTTGGGCACCGAATGCCATCAGCTTTTCTCTTCTCATACTTGGTTCCAGAAGCCTAAGAAAGTTCCCCACCAATTTGCAATTTCACTGCCCAACTGGCATCTGTCTTATGCCTACTGGTACAGTCTAGCCACCTTCTCAGCTTTCCGTGTACAAGCCACACCATTAGTCACACCCTTCTTGGGAACCCTCAGCTCTTGGCTTCCAAAACTGCACACTCACCCAGGTCCTGACTGCTGTCACAGTCTGCCTCAATCCCTTCAGCCTAGACGGCCGCCTTAATAGGACTCAACGGGTTCTCTTCTCCTCTTTTATGCCCCAGGGTTATGGCTCGAATGGGAAATGCCCTCCTCAGAATGCTTGTACCCCAGCAGGTGGTGCTATTCTGGGGCTTCCTGAAAACTTACAGAACATGGCACCTAGCAGGAGGCAGTAGGGAATGGAGTGTGGCTATATTATCCTGCCCCTTTGCTGTCCTTCTGTCTGCTTCTGGTCTGCCATGAAGCATGTCCTTTGCCAGTTCCTGTCACCACTGTGATATTCTGCCCAGACACATGGAGCCAACCATGGGCAGAAATCTCTGAGACAGTGAGGCAGAGTAGATGTCTCATCCTTTAGCTTGTTTCTCTCAGCTATTTGGTCACAGCAACAATATTCATAATACACACAGCAACCCCACTTAACCTTCGTTTAAGCTACGATTTTTTTTCATGCAAGGATATTTTATATTTCAAATCTGACTTCTGTGTTTCAGTCTCAAATGTTCTTTATCTTCTGGGCATCCCCATTAGGATACAGAGTTGACTTCAAAGATTCGCCCATCAAAACACACAACTCAGGCTAGAGAGATGGCTTAGCAGTTAAGTTGCTTGTCTGCAAAGCCAAAGGACCTAGGTTCCAATCCCTAGTACCCATGTAAAGCCAGATGCACAGGTGGTGCATGCACCTGGAGTTTGTTTTCAGTGGCTAGAGGCCCTGGTGTGCCCATTCTCATTCTTTCTCTCTCTTTCAAATAAATAAATAAAATATTTAAAAAAACACACACAACTCATTTTAACCATCATGAAATATCCTCCAAGTCCCCACAGTAAAATATTCTGCTTGGTGGCATCTCATGTATATGAGTTTTTTTTATGTCCCCAATATTCATATACTACTGACCACATTACTTCTATTTTATTCCAATCCACTTTTCTCTTTCCTTCTAGTCAGTTGCCAAGGTCGTCTCTGCCATGGGCCCTGAATGTGTCAATGTCTTGTCTATCACACAGCCAACCACTAGGCTCCACTAGGCTCCCTGCAGGTGTCTGTGCTCAGAATCAGGCTGAGTTCTCAACTTGCCTTTGACTCACTCTGGTTCTGTCTACATCCAAACCTTATTCTCCTTTCCTAGCCAATCCAACATAATCTAATGCATCTTGCAAAGTTAACTGACTATATCCATAACTTAAAAACATCTAAAATGCACAGGTCAAACACCCCCGCACCAAACTGAGTGCTCTTGTTTATACATGTTTCGATATGCTCCACTCCTATACAGGATCACTCCCAGTGCCCCTGATAGAAATGGCATCAAGGGACTTCACACTCCTCAGACCCAATCTTGGACCTTTGCAAAACCTCCCAAGACCCAGTGGCACCATGTGTCCCCCCCACATCCAGAACTGAGATGTTCTTCCTTCTTTGAGCTGCCATGACACCTGATTTCTGTCACATTAGATTACTATCTGTGTCCCACAATGTGTTGAAGTTATCTTTGAACTTGTGTTACAGTATAAGCTCCTAAGGGTAGAGACTGTGTGTCACTCACCTGTTACCTGAGCTGCAATCCCATCACATACAAGAGACTCTTTACATTTAGTGGTTGGGCAAGTGAAAGCTTATACGTGCGCCCTCGTGCTCGCTCTCTTGCTTGCTGCCCCCCCTCTATATATATATATAAGTTTAGGGAGAGAGCCAGAGAGAGAGAATTAGCACACCAGGGCCTCAGCCACTGTAATTGAACTCCAGACACTTGCGCCACCTAGTGGGCATGTGCGACTTTGTGCTTGTCTCACCTTTGAGTCTGGCTTTTGTGGGACCTGAAGAGTCGAACATGGGTCCTTAGGCTTCGTAGGCAAGCACCTTAACTGCTAAGCTATCCCTCTGGCTTGAAAGCCTATACTCTTTAATATATCTATCAATATCTACAGCTATATCATCTCTATCTTTTTATATCTGCATGTATCTATATCATCTATACCTATATTTACATTTAGGTCGAGGTAGATGTAGAGTTTTCTCTGCATATGTATGGTGTGCATGCATGTGTGTTCATATGTATGTGGGTGCACACATGTGTAAGTGAACATGGAAGCCAGAGGTCAATGTCAGGCGTCTTCCTCAGTTACTCTCACAGTGATCTTGAAGCTCACCAATTTGACTAGACTAACTAGCCAGCAAGCCCCAGGGATACTTCTGTCTTTGCCTTCCCAGCATAGGGATTACAGGCATGCACCACCATGCCCAGCTTTTATGTGGGTGCTGGGAACCCAAACTCAGGTCCTCATGCTTGTGTGGTAAGCTCTTTACTCATGGAGCCATCTCCCTGGCTCCGATCTATAAAGTAACTTAGTTCATCCAAGGCCAAAGCCTCCTGCAAACACCTTCAACACTTTGTGGGCGTTGGGAAGACCAGTTATCCAGTTATGTGAACACTACAAATTGGCTATTCTCTTACAGGGAGGATCATCTGGGTGGACATCAATTCAGTGTACCTGTGCTGAGCAGCAACAGAACCTTCATGATGGTGTACTCCTCAAAGGTAAGCTGCAGCCGCACGAACTGAAGGCTGATCTGGTGCATTCCCTGGCACAGCTCGTACATGGCGGACTGATGCATTTTCTCTCTGCAAAAGAAAAGGCAGCTCGTCTGAGCAGGCTGGTCACCATCTCACCCAGGCTGGCAGCCTGAGGCAGTGCTCAGAAGAACACCCCAGTCAGATTTCCTTTCAGATGAGCGCGTAGAAGGCAAGTTAGATGCCTTTTGGAGTGAAACGCTAGCCCTGCCGAGCCATTTTCTAGCACCAGGAGAATGTGTGAGGAGCTTGGAACCCAACCCCGCTGGGTGCGCCGTGCTTGCCCTCATGTGAAGGGTGATGCTGAGGGCTGGTGGGGTTATGGCTGAGATCATGATTAGCGCAGAGAAGCCGCAGGGATTTGTGCACGGGCCCTGCACACCGACTACGTGGAAAGGATGGGCTTTGTGCTACGAACATCTACAGAGGTGCCTGTGAGCAAGCTGATTTCCACATGGGCCTCCCTTGCAGAGCTGCTTGGAAATGTCCGTGAACTATTTGAGCAGCATATTTCAAAAAGAGAAATTAAAAATATTTTGAAGACTGAGAACCGCAAGTAGACAACGATGTGACATCCGTCACCAGGCATACAATGTTCCCACCTACAATGGCCAAATGAGCCACTCTCTCCACCTTCCACATACCTCTTAAAAAAAAAATTAATCTACATTCAGGCTGGAGAGATGGCTCAGTGGTCAAAGGTGCTAGTTTATGCCAGGCTTGATTTCTTATACTTACATAAAGCCAGACACACAAAGTAATGCACATGACTGGGATTTGTCTGCAGTGACAAGAGGCCCTGGTGCACCCATTCATTCCCCCTTTCAAGTAAAAATTTTTTTTTTTTAAATATACATTCTATAACTGCAACGTCATTTCTTTTTCCTCAAGAAGGAAGCCAGGAATCACTTTGGTTTTAGATCTTTTTCTTCAAATAATGTGCGTGCGTAACAATGGGTTATGACGACGAGGCTAGGAAAAGTGAGGAAGAGACTAATCGCCAAGACATGGGAAAGCACTCGAAGGGCAAATAAAGAAAGAGGCCATGGATGGCCCATGGATACTCCAGTCTACGAAGGCAGGAAAGCCAGGCAGGCTGCATCTTCTTTCTAGGAGGGACTCTGGCTCCCCTTAGTTGGCAGAAATCTCATGGAAGTGGTGCACACAGAATCACATTGAAACATGGCACATTTTGCTCTGACTTCTCTTTCTATGTCTTCCTATCACAAGCAAGAGCTATTTATTTATTTAATTTTGAGAAAGAGAAAGAGGGCGGGCGGGAGGGAGGGAGGGAAGGAGGGAGAGAGAGAGAGAGAGAGAATGGGCACACCAGGGCCTTCAGCCACTATAAACAAACTCCAGACGCATGCACCCCCTTGTGCATCTGGCTTAAGTAGGTCCTGGGGAATTGAACGTGGTTCCTTAGACTCTGGAGGCAAATGCCTTGACTGCCAAGTCATCTCTCTAGCCCTGCTAGAGCTATTTTAGCCCAAACTCACAAACACCAATATAGCAAAAGGCTACAGCTCTACCATTCAGAATTAATAATAAAAATAATAATAATATTGCTTTAGGTTTTTAAAACATCATGGCAGAGTTGAAGACTACTCTCTTCTTCCTGGATCTGAGCCACGTCTTCCTCATTCAAGATAGAAACACCCATCTGAAGGATTATCATCTTCTTAGATATATGCATGTATGTATCCATTCAAACAATGTTGCATCGTCATACAGAAACTTGAAACTAGATTTGCATATCTTTCTGTAACTAACTTACATTCCATGTGAGATTTTGAGATGTATCCTTTTATCACAGTATCACATTAGATATTAGTCACAGTAGGTAAACCTGGTTTTTAAATGAATTATTTTTATTTTTTTATTTGAGAGAGAGAGGGGGAGAGAAAGAGAGTGTCCACAAATGGGTGCGCCAGGGCCTCCAGCCACTGCAAGCAAACTCCGGACGCATGTGCCACCTTGTGCACCTGGCTTATATGGTTACTCAGGAATCAAACCTGAGTCCTTTGGCTTTTCATGTAAGTGCCTTAACCGCTAAGCCATCTCTCCAGCCCATTAAATCTGTTTTTAACAGACAATTCCAAGTTAAATCACTCAAGCTGCTTCACACTTTGCTTGTGAAAATATATCATAGCTTAAATATCCAATCCTCTATACTTCTCTCTTTTTTAGAAAAAATATTTTCGGGCTGGCGAGATTGCTCAGCAGTTAAAACATTTGCCTGCAAAGCCTAACGACCTGGATTCGATTCCCCAGTGTCCATATAAAGACAGATACACAAAGTGGTTCATGCAGCAGAATTTGTTTGCAGTGGCCGGAGGCCCTGGTGTACCCATTCTCTCTCTCTCTGGTTTGTTCACTGTGTGTCTGTCTCTCTCCACTTGAAAATAAAAATGTTAAAAATTAATTTATTTATTTGCATGTGTATGTCTCCTGCCACGACAAATTAATGTCAGGTGTTTGGACTGCTTTTTGTGTCTGGCTTCACGTGGATACTAGGGAATCAAACCCAGGCCATAGGCTTTGCAAACAAGCACCTTGAACCGCTGAGCCATCTCCCCAGCCATATAATTGCCACTTTCTACCTCCTATGAAGGACAGCCAAAGAACATGCTTGTGCCTTTCTATGGCTGAGCGCTTGGGACGCAACTGCTGAGTCAGAGCTCTGCCTCTCCTGTCTCCTTCCCACCAGCAGAGCCCTGTCATCCCACACCCCAGTGTGTTCATTATCCAATCACATCTGAGGGGAGTGTTAAAGGGTAACCCACAATTGCTTTTATTTCCATCCCAGTATCACCAATAGGCACACTTTCTCTTCAAATGTTTACTGGATTTCTTTTTTGGTGATTTTTTTTTTTTTGCATCTTTACTCCTTTTATCAAAGATTTTTTTTCCTTTTGTCACTAACAATATCATTTTCATTTCCTTACTGTTATTATATGAAGAGGGAGGGCCGTCTATTTCCCAGGCTGTTATCAAATTCTTGGGGTCAAGCAAATCTCTTGCCTCAGCCTCCAAGAAGCTGGGATTACAGGCACGTGACACCAAGCACATCCATTTTTCTAAATGTTTATTTTCTTTTACTTTTTAAATACTTATTTGAGAGAGAGAGAGAGACTGACTGGATATGCCAGGACTTTCTGCCTCTGCAAACGAACTCCAGATGCATGGGCCACACTGTACATCTGGCTTTATGTGGGTATTGGGGAATTGGGAATTGAACCTCTGGCCATCAGCTTTATAAGCAAGTGCCTTTACTATTTAGCAATCTCCTTAGCCCCCACTTTTTTTTTATTGTTAACATATTTTTGTCTTCAAGTTTTTGTTAGAGGTGGCGTGGGGGAGGACTAAATAAAACTAAAGATGTATGAAAAAACAAAACATTTAAAAAATATTTTTATTGATTTACAAGCATAGAGAGAGAGAAGAGAGACAGAGAAAATGGGCACATCAGGGCCTCCAGCCACAGCAAGCAAACTCCAGAGTCATGTGCCATTGTGCATCTGGCTTTACATGGGAACGGGGGAATCGAACTTTTGTCCTTAGGCTTTATAGGCAACCACCTTAACCGCTGAGCCATCTCTCCATCCCCTCAACATTTTTTGTTTGATCTTTACGTCTACGTCTCTCCTTCCATTCCTCCTCTTAGAACTTGCCTGTCCCTCCTCCTCCTTTCTCTTAGTAGCTTAATTTCAAACTCACCACATGTATCTTATAAAAACCTGAATTAAAAAATCTTGAGAGGCTCAGAGTTTTGCCACTATCCAATCCCAAATATTTTGCCACTTTAATAGCTCAGTTTAATCTGTTTTCATTTATCACGATGACTAATACATTTGGAGTTCCCCCCACTGTTTTAACTTTCTTTCCTCTCTCCCCCTTTCCATTCCTTGCTTCCCATTTTCCTTCCTTCAACTAGACTAATGTGGCTTTCTAAACCCTCCTTCTTGTGCCTCTGCTGGATTTAGAAGGTATATGTCCTATTTTCACACTTCAAATAATTATTGATATTTATTTATTTATTTACTTATGAGAGAGAAACAAAGAGAGAATGGGCGCACCAGGGCCTCTAGCCACTGCAAATGAACTCCAGACACATGTGACACCTTGTGCATCTGGTTTATGTGGGTCCTGGGGAATCAAACCCAGGTCCTTAGGCTTTGCAGGCAAGTGCCTTAACTGCTAAGTCATCTCTCCAGTCCTTTCTTTAAAAAAAATAGTTTCTTTCTAATTATTCTTAAATTAAGGACTTGTTCTGGGCATGGTGGTGCATGCCTTTAATCCCAGCACTTGGGAGGCAGAGGTAGAAGGATTGCTGTGAGTTCAAGGCCATCCTGAGACTACATAGTGAATTCCAAGTCAGCCTGAGCTAATTAAAAAAAAAAAAAAAGAACTTGCGTACTTAAAAACGCAGTTAATCAATAGTTTTTCCACAAGAAAGGGAACGAATTTAAAATGTTGCTGCTTCCCATTTTCTGGGTTAGTGGTCCACAGTTGCTTGAGTTTTTTTTCCATTTTCCAATCACCACTGGTCGGTCTGTCCCTGTCACATGCTGTGCAATGTGTTCAGTGATATTCTTTTTCATTCCTTTTACAGTGAGGGCCTTGCACATGCTAAGCAAGCCCTCTACTCCACTGTTCTATCTGCAGTCTGCCACTGTGTTTGGACCCCCCAAAGTCTGTCTTTGAACAACATGACTTCTGTATATTACACTCCCCTTTCAGTATTCAATTTCTTCCTTCTTGAAGAATGTCTCTCAGAGAGTCTTTCAGCTGAAGTGACTTGTTAAATTTCCAAGTCTTTAGTCTCAACTTGTCTCAAAGTATCTTTATTTTGTCTTTCTTCTTAGAGGACATCTTACAGGATCATAGATTTGTAGCTTGTCAGTTATTTTCCTCAGTTTTTTTTTTTCCTTTTAGGTAGGATCTAATGTATCCCAGGCTGGCCTTGAACTCCTGAGTGCTGGGATGACAGATGTGTGCCACCAGACTCAGTTTATCCAGTACTGGGAATTGAACCCAGGGCTATGTGCATGCTAGGCAAGTGCTCTACAAGCTGAGCTACATTCCCCAGTACTCCCTCAGTACTTTGAGGGTAGTATTCCACAATACCCAGACCTTCATCATGACCCTGGGGAATTTTTCAGATATTCTTTCATTTGCCTATATGTAACCTGCATTTTCGTTGGCAGCATTATCTGATGTCTGAAGCCTAATTTTTTTTAATTTCTCCTATTCAGGACACAGTCTTTTTTAAACATGTTGATATATATTTTTTCACTTCCAAAATGTCCTTAGCCATTGTTTCTTCAAACACCAGCCATAGTCCATTACTGTCAATTTCCTTGTTGGACTATCAGCGGTATATCAGACCTTCTCATTGTGTCTTATATGTATTTCCTGTCTTCTTCCCTCTCTGTACTTCATTCTAGGTGATTTCCTTAGATCCACTTAAATAATTTCTTTTCTATATCAGGCACTGCTTAATGCCTACAGTGTTTTAATTTTAGTGACAATATTTTTCATGTCAAGGGGCTTAAAAATGTTCACTTTAGGGGCTAGGGAGATGGCTCAGTGGGCCACATGCTTGCCATGAGAGAATGAGAATCTGAAGTCTGATTTCCAGCCCCTACAGAAGAATGCCGGATGTGGTAGTGTGTGCCCCTGGCACCAGGGAGGTAGAGACAGGTGGATGCCCAGGGCTTGCTGGTTGAATCAGTGAGCTCTAGGTATACTGAGAGACCCTGTCTCAAGAAGATCAGGTGGAGAGGCTGGAGAGATCACTCATGTGATGTGCATGTGTCTGGAGTTCGCTGGCAGTTCTAGAAGCTCTGGTGTGCCCATTCTTTCTCTCTCATATGTATCTGTCCTCCTCAAATAAATAAATAAATGAATTTAAAAGAATCACTTGACTAACCCCACAAAGCATGACCCACATTCCCCATTGATGAGGGTCCCTTTGGAAGAGGGAGGACATGGAGGAGGATAATGGAGTCACCATTATGAATATAAAATTAGAATAATATAAATAAAAATAAATTATTAATAAAAAATGGAAAAAATTATATATATAACATTCACATAAAAATATGAAAAGAACCACTTTAGCCTAATAAAATAAATTTATCAAAAACTTAAAAAAAAAGAATCAGGAGGAGAATGATTAAAGATGACACCTAACATCAATCTCTAGAACTACACACACACTCCCATGCTTGCACACATGCACATACACACGAAAAAAATGAAAATAAAACCAGTAAGTGTCCTATTTAGTTTCTTTGAAAATATTTCTGTTGCTTTCCACAGGTATTTCTATGGTTATTAAACCACCTTCTATATCACTAGACTTTTCAAATGTGCTTAAAGTTTCTTTCAGTTAATGTTCAGTTTGGGGTTTTAATGTGCACATATAGTATACATTGTGTTGGCATACACTGTCCTCTGAGCAAACCCCACGGGGTTCTAGCTTGGGGAAGGAGTGCTGTAGGAAGCTTTAGCATTTAAAACTGTCAGCAATGCAAGCATCTCACGTCTGCTGGACCAGGTTTTATGCTAATTTTCCAGCTTAAATGCTTTTTTTTTTTTGTAAGACTCATGTAGTTTAAATTTAGACTCCGCACTTGATGTGGGGTAGGCTTGTGTTCCTCATTGCTTTCAGCTTCCTTTGCTGTGTCCCTGAGCTAGCTGGTTGGTTAAGTCTTATTCTTTTTTTTTATTTTTAAATTTTTTAAACTTTTAAAAGTATAGTTTTATTTATTTATTTGAGAGAAAGAGGGAGGGAGGGAGGGAGAGAGAGAGAGAGAGACAGACAGACAGACATCAGACAGAGACAAAATGGGCGCACCAGGGCCTCCAGCCACTGCAAATGAACTCCAGATGCATGCTCCTCCTTGTGCATCTGGCCTACGTGGGATTGGGGGAATCGAACCGAGGTTCTTTGGCTTGTAGGCAAGTGCCTTAACCACTAAGCCATCTCCCCAGCCCCAAGCCTTAGTCTTCTTGGTAGTAGAGCCTAGACTGATGCACGGAGCTCTAACACAGGCCCTTATGTAGCTGGGGTGAAAAAGCTTTTCCCGAGCATGTCATGACACAGACCTGTAAAGCACATATCTGTACCCTCTTGTCTGGGGCCAACTGTAGCATCAGTTCAACCACTCTGGTATAAATTCCTCATTCTTAGACCTGCTTGCATGTGTTTTTTAAAAATTATTTATTTCTTGGTAAGCAGAGAGAATAAGGCCTTTAGTCTCTGCAAATGAACTCCAGATGCATGTACCACTTTGTGCATCTGGCTTTTCACGGGCACTGGAGAAACAAACTTGGGTCACTAGGCTTTGTAGGCAAGTACCTTAACTGTTAAGCCATCTCTCTGCTTGCAGTTTTATATTTCCTATGTTGCTAAGACCTTGCAAAAAAAAAAATACAAAATGCCCATCATTTAAGAGGATATAAAAAGGCCCAGTTCAGAGTGATACTTTCTTGGTATTTTTCAACCAAAATGAACAAAATGAAAGTGAAGGAAAAGACACAAGGACCAATGAATGGAATGACAGAAGGACTGCAGATTTGTATATAAAAAATGGTGATATTAAACAGAGGTGATACTGGTGATTTATAGATAGTAAGATTTTCAAAGCTCCCACCCAACCCCCCAAATAAATATGGCATTTGTGAAGTTCTCAAGTTCTGACATAGACACTGACTGACTGATTGATTGTAAAATGGTAGTTGAGGAGACTGTATCATCGGGATAGAGGAACAGGCACTTCTGGCTTTGCCACAGAGGGCCCAGAGATGAACAGCTCTTTTTGTAGTCACCTCCATGTTGCTGGAACTAAACAGCTGGCCAAAAAAGCAGCTCAAGGGAGGAAAGGTTTTTACCTTGGCTTACAGTCATGAAGAGAAGCTTCATGATGGCTGGGGACAGTATGGCATGGACAGAGGCTGGACATCACCTCTGCCACAGCAGGTGGAAAACAGCAGCAGGAGAGTGAGCCCAACTCTGACATGGGGGAGCTGGCTCCACAGCCAGAAACAAACTTCCTCTAGCAAGGAGCCACCTCCCAAATTGCCACCAGCTGGGCACCAAGCATTCAGAATGCGTGAGTTGACGGGGGGGGGGACATCTGATTTAAACCACCCCAGCCCTCAAGAGGTCCTGTGAGCTTATTTCTGAGGCCTAGGCGTCTCCTAGGGAGAACTGGACTGCTTTTGTAATTCTGTTCTTGTATACCTGTCACACTCAACTCTATGGATGTCCCTAAAAGTTCTGTGCAAAATGCTAGCTCTCCTAAGATACAAACATGATGGAGAAAATAAGAAAGTGCTACAGAGACCAAGTTTCATGTTGGTTGAGACACTGAAAAAAGTACCAAATGCTTAAAATGACTCTTCAAGAAAATGCCATTTCATCAGTGCTATGTCTCTTTATAACTGGTAAACCAGAGAAGACAGATGTTCACGCGGCAGAAGTGACTCTCACGGTGTCGAACAAGAAAACCAGACAGTTCCGTGTCAAAGTGCTTCTGTCACCAGGACGCGTTAACACAACATCCACACGCAGGCAAAGGCAGAGAGAGACTCAGAGTCTACCTGTTCGTGTGTGACAACACACCTCCGGGTAGAATGCTTTTCCACTTCACCTGAATAGCTCTTTTAACTCTTTGCTGAAGCACCTATCCAAGGAGCATGCTAGGTCCTGTGGCTGCTGTACACAGATGTCCCCCCCCCCCATCACCACGTGGGGGCAGGGCTGCTTGCTTCTCACTGATTAATTCTCACCATGTCTTATGGAGAACCTTAAATGTGATCATAGTGAGGAATTTCATACACAAGGAAGCCATGATACAAAACAAGGCGTTTTGACTTCAAAACCTTGACCTTCAGTTCTCACCATGCTACTCTCCGGAGTATTAATTGTCATGTCCCTACTGAAGTCATCCAGAGATCTTCAATGCCTCATTGGCTGGGTTGTCCCAGGCCCCCACTGGTCTCCTGGTTGCAGTGCCTCATCCGCTAATAGTTTGTTTTTTTAAAATTCCATTGCTGTCTCGACAGCATGAAACTGAGCTCTCCAAAGGAAGAGCACTGTGTACATGATATGGCTCGAAATTTCATGACAATAGGCCATCTTGAAAACATATTAAACTATTCCACATTTTTTTGTACAATTACATTAAATGTACAGTAATGTTCATGCAAAGAACTGGGAATGGGGGCAATCTTTGTGGTGTGATGATGGTATTAATGCTGTCATATTCCTCTGCAGAAATCCTCTGCTACATTCTTTTATTTGTTTTATTTGGAACAGAATGTTTGAGAATAAGCTGGGCATGGTGGCACACACCTTTAATCCCGGCACTCAGGAGGCAGAGGTAGGAGGATCACTGTGAGTTTGAGGCTATTCTGAGACTACATAGTGAGTTCCAGGTCTGCCGGGGTTAATAAGACCCTACCTTGAAAAACAAAACAAAACAAAACAAAAAGCATAAATATGACTACTTTGGTAAAGAGAAGCTAGTCTGTATAAAGGGTTTTAAAAAAACAAAAGTAACTGGATGCCCCAAAGTCAGTGGACTAAGATGAAGGTGGTAATAAGTTGACGGGTAGGAAGCAGTCCTGAATTAAGTGGATACGAGGGCTGGACAGATGGCTCAGTGCTTAAGGTGCTTGCCTACAAAGCCTAATGACCCAGGTTCGATTCCCTACTACCCACATAAGGCCAGATGCACAAAGTAGTGCATGCATTTGGAGTTTGTTTATAAAACCTGGAGGCCCTGCTGTGCCCATTCTCTCTGTCTATCTCTCTTCTCTCTCTGCTTGCACATAAACAAATTAAATAATTAAGACATTCTGAAAAAATGGATATCAGACTTTAAGAACCAACGGTTTCTCGTTTTTACTTTTGGCACTAACATTCTCCCATCCAGGTGCTAACTAGATCTGACCCTGCTTAGCTTTGGAGGTCAAACGAGATCAGGCAAGTTTAGAGTGGTATGGTCACCGACAAGCACTCACATGCTCACACAGCGATCCATTTCTAAGCACCTTCCCGTTTACGGGAACAAAATCACCTGTAATTTGTAAATAAATACAACCGCCAATGTGGGCATAGGTAGGCAGTTCCAATTCCAAGATTACTGGGTTAAAAAAATCAATGAATATAAAAATTTTCCATATATTCGTGTGCAACACACACACACACACACACACACACACACACACACACGCACATGGTCTTACTATGTAGCCCAGGATTATGAGACTGTGCCACAATGCCCAACTGCTGGAATTTTTTTTTTTTTTTTTAAAAACCACTTCATAGTTTTGAAAACTTGAAATTTTCTCAAACTAAGAAACCAATTTTCTTCATAGCTGTAACGTCATTTGGTCTTCTCAGGACATCCTTTTTACTAAACTAGAATCATATGATCATTTGGAAATAGTTTTTAAATATTACATTAAAATAATCTCACTTCTCCCATGCTGATTCTACTTGGAAGAAAAGTACATATTCATAGTTGAAAAATATTTTCCCTTGCTTTTGAGAAAATTTAGGGTTAGGAATGGAATTTACTCATATAATAATAAGGATAAGCTGGGCATGGTGGTGCACACCTTTAATCCCAGCACTCAGGAGGTGGAGGCAGAGGTAGGAGGATCGCCATGAGTTCAAGGCTACCCTGAGAATACAGAGTGAATTTCAGGTCAGCCTGGGCTAGAATGAGACCCTACCTCAAAAAACCAAAAAAATAAAAATAAAATAATAATAATAAGGATAAGGAAAAGTCACATTCAATGCAGAATGGACAGAACATTCAAAATGTAAATGAGATGGCTTAGCAGTTAAGGTGCTTTCCTGTGAAGCCTAAGGACCCAGGTTCAATCCCCAGTACTCATGTAAGCCAGACACACAAGGTGGCACATGCGTCTGGAGTTCATTTACAGTGGCTGGAGGCCCTGGCATGCCCATTCTCTCTCTGTGCCTCTTCCTCTCTCTTCCCATTTCTCTCAAATAAATAAAAAGTAAATGATTTTAAAAAGTAAATGATTTTTATGCTAGTTGCCTACTTTTAATTTCACACCTAAACAAGCTGGACGTTTTTAGAATTTAATTTTTTATTTAATGATATATGTATGTGTGTGTGTGTGTGTGTGTGTGTGTGTGTGTGTGTTAATATACGAACAGGTTATACTCTTTTATTCCCTTGCCTCTGCTCTTGTTACGCTGGCGGCCATTTTCAGTGGGGTTGTGGTATTCACTGTGGGGTCATTAAAGCCTCAATCAGTGGACCACTTCTGTAGCGATACATCCCATGCTCTCTTGCCATCATTTCAAGGCAATCGTATTGTGAGACTTCACATGACAAGGACACTCCATTGGTCCTGTTAGCCACTGGAACATTCTTGTTTTGGTATTGCAAAACTGGCTCACCCTACAATAAAAGAAATTCAAAACCTCACAGTCATTCACTTTATCCGGCCGTCTGGGAGCGGCTGATGGGAAATTACAGCCCGTGTGGAAGAGGAATCCTAGAATTTTATTTTTGCTCTACTCTGATAAAAGCAGAGAGTTGATCAACTCAAACTATAGAACAGCCCCAGCTACATGTATCTGCAGGACCCTGAAGGTGTGTGAGCCCGGAAGCATACAGGCTCCGGCAGGGGCCTTTTACAGTGAGACGGCAAATAGGTGCTTCCAACCAGAAACAGCCGTTTGTGGAAGACCTCTGGGTCTTTGCTTGCTTGCTAAGTTTTGTCTTGTTGCATGTGTATGTGGGGTGCATGCATGTGTATGTATGTTCATATGTGTAAGGGCCTACATGTGCCATCAGAGGGTGACACTGAGTGTCTTCCTCAATTGTTCTTTCACCTTATTTATTTATTTATTTATTTGAGACAGGGTCTCTTGCTGAGCAAGTCTCAGGGGTCATCCGATGTCCCCCGCCCCTCCTCCCAGTGCTGGGCTTACAGGCAAGCACCGCCATGCCCAGCGTTGTACAGAGGAACATGGGTTCCCAACTATGTTTCTCATGCTTGTGTGGCCAGTGAGCATCTCCCTAGTCTGGGATCTCTGTACCTTTGCCCAGTGATGGTCCTGTACATTGTAATTGTTTTTATTTTCGTAGCTACTAGGGATGACTTCTACTTTTCATCACTCATCATTGTTATAAAAAGATTATTGAGGGCTGGAGACTTGTTCTCTCCAGATCCCATGTAAGCCAGACATACAAGGTGATGCAAACACGTGAGGTTGCACATGTGCACAAGATGGTGCGCATGTCTGGAGTTCAGTTGCAGTGGCCGGAGGCACTGCAGTGCCAATTCTCTCTCCTTCTCTCTCATAAGAAAATACACACAAAAAAAGATAATTGTGATGCAGCAACTTTTATTTATTTATTGTTTGAGAGTGGAGTGAGGATTGGCACACCAGGGTCTCCAGCCACTGCAAATGAACTCTAGATGTTTGTGCCACACTGTGCATCTGGTTTTACTTGGGTCCTGGGGAATTGAACCCTGATACTTTGGCTTTACAGGAAAGTACCTTAACTGTTAAGCCATCTCTCCAGCCCAGTGATGCAGCAATTTTGAAAAAATATATATTTTTTAATTTATTTGCAAATAGAGAGGGAGGGAGGGAGAGCGAGCGAGTGAGCCCATGTGGTGGTTCATGCCTTTAATCCCAGCCCTGGGGAGGCAGAATGAGGAGGATCACTGTGAGTCCCAGGCCAGCCTGAAACTATGTAGTGAATTCCAGGTCAGCCTGGACTAGAATGAGACTCTACCTTGAAAATAAAAACGAAAGAAAGAAAGAAAAAGGAAGGGAAGGGGAGGGGAGGGGAGGGGAGGGGAGGGAGAGGAGAGGAGAGGAGAGGAGAGGAGGAGAGGAGAGGAGAGGAGAGGAGAGGAGAGGAGAGGAGAGGAGAGAAATGGAAAGGAGAAAACGAATGGGAGCACTAGGGCCTCCAGCCACTGTAAACGATCTCCTGATACAGGCATCATTTTGTGTATCTGGCTTTATGTGGGTCCTGGGGAATACAACCCAGGTAATGAGGCTTTGCAAGCAAGCACCTTTAACTGCTTTCTCCAGCCTTGATGCAGCAATCTTGAACTTGCATTTAGAAAAAGCTTCTTTTATTATTATTATTTTTTTATTTGACAGAGAAAAAGGGGAGAGGGAGAGAATGGGTGCACCAGGGCCTCTAGCCACTGCAAACAAACTCCAGACGTGTATGCCCCTTTGTGCATCTGGCTAACGTGGGTCCTGGGGAACTGTACCGAGGTCCTTTGGCTTTGCAGGCAACCACCTTAACCGCTAAGCCATCCCTCCAGCCCAGAAAAAGCTTCTTTAACACGTAAAGAATTTCTGTACCAATTGACAAAGGCGTAAGCTGATTGTGTACACTACGTGCGCGGTGGCAGCATTCACAGGAGTCAACAGCTGGAAAAAAGCCACGTGTCCATCAGCAGATGAATGGATAACCAAAATGCAGTACGCACACATAGCAGACTACCATTTATCCTTGAAAAGGAAGGAAATTCCCGCATGTGTTATCACATGAATGAAGATATTACATGCCAAGTAAAATAAGCCAGTCACAGACAAATACTGTACAATTTCCCCTGTGTGCCGTTTCCTGAGGAGTCAAGCTCACAGAAAATAGAATGCTTGTTCCCAGGAGCTGCCAGGGACAGGGCTGGGAAATTGGTGACTGTGCAAAATGAAAACGTTCTCTAGAATGCCGGGCATGGTGGCACACGCCTTTAATCCCAGCACTTGGGAGGCAGAGGTAGGAGGATCACCATGAGTTCGAGGCCACCCTGAGACTACATAGTTAATTCCAGGTCAGCCTGGACCAGAGTGAGACCCTACCTTGCAAAACCAAAATAAATAAATAAATAAATAAATAAAGTTCTCTAGAGTGGCTCAGCACCAGTGTATAATACACTTTAAGTTTTTTTTTTTTTTTTAAATTTAATTTCAAGGTAGGGTTTCACTCTAGCCCAGGCTGACCTGGAACTCACTACGTAGTACCAGGCTGGCCTCAAATTCAAGCGATCCTCTGTGTTCTGGGATTAAAGGTGTGTGTGCTACCATGCCCAGCCCCTCTTTACTTTTTGAGATGGGGTTTCCTTCTAACCCCCCAGCTTGCCCTTGGATCTCCCATCTCAGCCTCCCACAGGCTGGGATTGCAGACACCTGCCGCCATACCAGCATTTACGTGCTAGGGATATCAACTCAAGTCCTCACACATTCTACTTCCTAAGCCACTTCCTCAACTCCTCAAATACATTTTAAGAATCATAAATGAAGCCGGGCATGGTGGCGCATGCCTTTAATTCCAGCACTCGGGAGGCAGAGGTAGGAGGATAGCTATGAGTTCAAGGCCACCCTGAGAATACATAGTGAAGTCTAGGTCAGCCTGAGCTAGAGTGAGACCCTACCTCCAAAACCAAAAAAAAAAAAAAAAAAAAAAAAAAAAAAATCATAAATGGAGGGCTTGAGAGATGACTTAGCAATTAAAGCACTTACCTATGAAGTCTAAGGACCCAGATTTGGTTCCCCAGAACCCACATAAGCTAGATGCACAAGGTGGCACATGCTTCTGGAGTCCATTTGCAGTAGCTAGAGGCCCTGGTGTGCCCATTCTCTCTCATAAATAAATAACAATCAAATATAAAAAAAAAATCACAAATGGAGTCTTGTAATCCACACTTGAAACATGAGAATATGACCAACAATTCCACATCACACTTTCCAATCTAGTCTTGCTATTTTTTTGAGATTTTTTTTAGACCTGGCATTAGACTACTCCATTCTAAGTGCATACATCTATTGCAAAATTGTTTATGATTTTCTGAAAACTGTCAGATATAAAGAATGGTTTCTGTCCAAGAATCAGCAGTGTGGGAAAAATACACATTAAAAAAAATCACAAGATCTCCCTCTGAAGTCTAGGCTGGCTTCACACTTGTGGTGATCCTCCTGCATCTGCCCTCCATGTACTGAGACAATAAAATTGGAGTTTAATTGCATAGCTTCTCTTAGGGTTCAGACATTCAACCTTCCTTTTGCTATAATATAGAATATATTCTTTTTCATTTTAAAAAAATATGTGAGAGGGAGGGAGGGAGGTAGAAGTAGAAAAGGAGGGGGAGAAGGAGACAGGGCAGGGTGGGGGGAGAGAGCATGCACAAGAGCGCACACAGGGCCTATAGCCACTGCAAATGACCTCCAGATGCATGCATCACCTTGTGCATCTGACTTACATGGATGCTGGGCAATTGAACCTGGGACCTTTGGCTTTGCCAGCAAGCACCTTAACCACTAAGCCATCTCTCCAGCCCCCCAATTTTTTTCCTCTATTTTTACAACTTATTTTTGCCTTTTTGTATCTTGATAGATGGTTACTCTTGTTGCATGTGTATTTAAAAAGATATTTATTACAGAGGGAGAAGGAGGTGGAAAGGGAATATGAATATGAAAATGAATATGAATATGAGAATAAATACGAGAATGAATATGGGTACACCAGGGCTTCTTGCTACTACAAACAAACGCAAGATGCATGGCTTTATGTGGGCCCTGGAGAATTAAGTCTGGGCCATTAGAATTTGTAAACAAGCACCCTTAACTGCTGAGCCATCTTTCCAGCCCTGTATGCGTACTTGTGTTGAAAGCTTCACTTGATGCTTTTGGAAAAGAGAAAGGTAACAATTCTGTAATAAACTGTGGTTTGAAAAGGTCACCCAGAAACGGTCCCAGAAGAGCTGTTTGTACAGTGCTGGCATCCTGAAGGGGAAGAAGAAAATGGAGCTTGCTGTATCACTCCTCTGTCTCTCCATAAACTCACACTTAATAAACGTAATCCTTCCACAATGGTTGATTCTCTAAATGCTGAAGTACGAGAGTTCCCTAGCTTGTCTACCACGGGAACCCTTTGGCAATATTGCACTACGCTTGTCCACCAAACACCTCTGAGAGGTGTATGACATTACATTATGAAGGAAAGAACCACTGAAAGAGAAGCTTTGAGTTATTTCACAGCAGCCTGTGCACTAAACACAAGGGACCTTGCACATTGTGGTTTGTGTCCCTTTTCTTAACATGTTTCTGTAATTGATTCTTCTTTTTTTTTAATTTTTAATTTTTATTTTTTTTGTTTTTTGAGGTAGGGTCTCCTCTAGTCCACTATGTAGTCTCAGGGTGGCTTTGAACTCACAGCGATCCTTCTACCTCTGCTTCCCTAGTGCTGGTATTAAAGGAGTGTGCTGCCATGCCCGGCTTAATTTTTATTTTTCATTTATTTTTTAGAGACAGAGGGAAGGAGGAAGAAAGAGAGAATAGGCGTGCCAAGGCCTCCAGCCACTGCAAATGAACTCTAGACGCATGTGCCACCATGGGCATCTGGCTTAGTGGGACCTGGAGAATCGAACCTGGGTGCATTGCAGGTATGTGCGTTAATCATTAAGCCACCTCTCCAGCCCTGTAATTGACTCTTAGATGTTGCCTAGATCCATAATGGCGTGAGGTGAGCAGTTAGTAAATATGCCACATAATGGGAATAGGTAAATCTGATGGATTTCACAAGTTCTTTTCTTTGTTGATATCAACAAAACAAAGCAATGTTGAATCTTTCCGGGTTGAACTATCTCAGGTCTTTAGAATCTGACAAGACGGCCAGTCAATACAAATGCTTCTTAAATTGCTATTACTTCAATAAGCTACCTCCAGGATCCTGGGCAGTACATTGCCAATGCTGCGATGATGTGGATCTCACAACAGAGTTAAGTGACTCACAATCACAGCAGACCTGCAAGACCAGACCTCATGATACTGCATGCCACACACCACGTCATTAGGACGGGATAAATCTAACATCTTGTTCCGTGGGTCAGTGTAACAGATGGCCCCCGTCTCATGCATGTTATTTTCTGAAAAATAAATATCAGCATGCAGACACAAGTTTTCCTCCCACTTTAAAACCTTAATTAGAATAAAAATGACCCCAATTTGAACATTCAAATTATTCCAGTTTACTGTTTTTAAGAGATTGTTCCTGAACTGACAAACAAGCTCTGGTCACTGGAGGGGCCTTTTGCTAGCCATGGCCCCGATGTCTGCCCTGATTCATTATTTGTAATTCATTTGCAGGCAGGGTAGAACTCAGCCGTTAGGTCCTGGAGGAAGCAGCCTGCGTGTTTTGCCTTCCTGGACTAATGTTTAGAGAGACTGGGTCCTGGCGGTCTCCAGGACACTCATCTATTCTCTATTAATTGTACATGGTCAATTCCAGAAACAGTTAAAAGCCAACCCAGTGTTCTGTCACCTTAATTGATGTTCCAAAGGGGATGTGCTTTCATAGAACTGTCCTTGGTCTTCAGCATCTCAAGATCCACTGACTTTAATGGATGCTGAAAATAACATTTGATCATCTAAAAATCTAGAAGGGGCTTGATGACATGACAAGCATCATTTACCGCTGATAGTCCTGGAAGGATAGAGGGGAAAGCACTTTTACCATAAACATTATATGCAGTATTAAAAAAATCATCTGTACCATTGCTTTTTAAATATTTAATATAATTAGTAGTTTGTTTCAGGTACCAGAATCTAGTCTTTGGTAAAAGAAAAAAAATACACATGGGCATGGTGGCACACGCCTTTAATTCTAGCACTTGGGCGGCAGAGGTAAGAGGATCCCCATGAGTTCGAGGCTACCCTGAGAATACGGAGTGAATTCCAGGTCAGCCTGGGCTAGAGTGAGACCCTACCTCAAAAAAACAAAAACAACAACAAAAAAAACCCATAGTAAACAGCCCTCTGTGAAAATTCATATTCAAAGCAAGTGAAGATTTAGGGTATTGGGATAAATCCCATCACAAAAATATGACGAGCAAGCATTTAACGTTAGTACTCCTTCAGCTGTAAACTTTTCTAGATCAGTAACAGTAAAATTCATTTGGAAAAGTGATTTCCAGATGCTGTGGTTAAAAACATTTGCCATGCAAGTCTGACAACTGGAGTTTGGATGTATGCAGGTACAAGACAGGTACAAGTAGCTCCTGCATCTCTAATCCCAGTGCAACTACGGCCAGGGCAGGCCGACGTGGGAGAATGAGAAGCCCACAGGCCAGCTAGTCTGGTGTTCCTAGTGGAAAACGGTAAGAGACTCCGCCTTATATGAAACCCCAAGGTTATCCTCTGACCTCCACAAGCACACACCGTGACACATATACACCCATACATACACATATCTACATATACACACCAATTGTTGATCTATTCATTTAACTTTGTTTCTTGGTTTTGGTAAGGAAGCTCATACATGTTTTGGCTGTAGTTTGTGACTAGATTAGAGTGACCTACTTATTCCAAGGAAAGTTTGGGAAAGAAACAAAGGAACTCTCAGTCACAACGGTGCTCTTGGACTTGGATTGAGGCAGTGTGGCCTGGGAGCCGGTGTTCTGCACGGCTGTGTTAAGCTTAAGACACCAAGCAGGCTGCTCAGAGCCTCGCAAGCATTTCGTAAATGCTCACCAGGTTAGACTGTGACAGCATCACTGTAAGCCTGGCCTTTTGTATCCATGGGTTCCAGATTCCCAGATTCAAATATATATATATATATATATATATATATATATATATATATATATATATATATATATATGGAAAATTTTGCACCCGAAGTGAACAGATTTTTTTTTCTCGTTATCATTCACTCACAACACAGTGTAACTCCTTCCGCGTTATTTCCATTACTTTAGGTATAAAGATTTTCGAGGAGAGTGAAAGGGTGTGGAGGACGTACACCATTTTACATCAGAGACTTGAATATCCACAGACTTTGTATCCACGGAGGTCCTGGAACTGAACCCCACCCCCCCACACACACTGCTTAAGCATAAAGGGACAGAAGAACACACAGAAAGGGGAGGAAAAACAAATGACGGATAACCCACAACCCCCACAGGGAATACCTGCAACCCTGCTGAAGAGGGGCCTCAGCAGAATGGGGGTGGGGGCCAGAGAAAAGCGGGTACCAACACATGATGTAGCCATACGAAATATTTTGTTAATAATAATAACAACAACAACAATAAAAAGATGGCAAAACTAAATAAATAAAAACGTTGTCAATAAAAATTTTTAAAAATCAAAAAATAAAATAAAATAAAATTCTCTAGTGAAAGTTTTTTTTTTTTTGTCATTACTAAGTCTCATTTGGTAAGCTATATACTTTAGTATTAAGTTTCTAGAAATTTCATTATTTGCAGACCTCTTTGTAAATGGTTAAATAGAAGACAAAAAGCTTTAACGCTAGTTATCACTCCTTCCTGCATGGTCATTTAAAGGTACCGTTTTATTTCAATAAATACCCTAAGTGTTTTAACTTCTATAAGGGGTCATAAAAAGGCAGGGTTCGGGAGCTGGGGATGTAGCGTGCTAACCCCCGCATGCATAAAGCCCTAGTTTTGATTTATAGCACCAAATAAACTAGGCAAGGTGGCATATACCTGTAATCACATCACTGGGGAGACGGAGGCAGGAGGATCAGAAGTTCATGGACACCCTCAGCTACACAGAGAGTTTGAAGCCAGCCTGGGATGCAAGAGGCCCTGCCTCAAAACCAAAAGGCAAAATTAGGATTCCCACTGGATGTGTACTGAAATTCCAAGAATATGAACAAAGGTAACGGCATAGAAATGTTACCAGTCTATTATTTGGACTAAATTTGGGTTAAGGCAAACCACTTTTACCCATTTCCACAAGAGATCTGTCCATACTAGCCACTTATGGAGTCAGCTCTCTGAAGCACAAGCCACATACTCCAGTAGCCAGACCTGGAGCTGTGGGGAAAAGCACATGTGCTCTGATGAAGCCTGGATGTGCAGGTGACTTCCCAGGTGACAGACAGCACAGTGGCTCGCACTGGCAGACGTGACTGGGGGGAGTGTGTGCGTGCTGGAGTGAGGGAATAGAGATTGTTATTGCACTTGATTTCCAGGGCCACAGATTATTGTGAAAGTCTTACTGCGCAAGGAGAAAACATCCAAAGATCCGGGAACTCTGTTATCATAGACGCTATTACATGTGCTAATCAGTGGGCCCTAGGAAATATGTTTTGGGGTGCCACAATACTGGATGAAAAAAGACTTTTGTTTGAAGCATTCTAAAACCTGATATATGATCTGTTCCAACAGAAGAAAGAAGAGTGTTCAACTCAATGAATTTATTAGAGATTAATCACAGGTCTTTTCTTACCACTAATTTAACATCTGTCACAAAGCAGATTCTGTTCAGGATGCTACGAGCACCTGCATCTTTAATTACTGGGTGAGGTTACCACCACCAGGCCACTACGCAGGTCGTGACATCTGTTTTCCATGAAACATGCGTCTCTTATAACGTGAACACAGGGCTCACCTGGTGTGTACTCTCAGTGTTTCTTGCTCTCTCTACTTCCATGAAATAACTAGTCAAGACAGCTGAGGAACACACAGCTGGCATTTCCTAATCATCCCCTTTACTCTGAAATTCTGTGGCCTTGTAATCAGAGCTAAGTGGCATGTACTTTTTCCTTAATGACAATGTTGGGGTTTTGTGTTCACTGCCTATGAGCAATGAGTATTTAAGACCAATGTCTCAAAAGTGTCAGCTCCGTGGGATTCTTGAGCAGGTAGGACCCAGGCTCTGGAAGAGCAGGGTAAACTGGCAAGAGAGAGAGAGAGAGAAAGGGAATTGTAGCCAATGTCCCTCCCCTCAGTGCTGGGTGCAAATAACTGGAGTGTTCATGGAGACATCAGTCCATTGACAACAAGGTTCCCTAACACACGAGAAAGGCAGTGTCACCTCTGGGTATGCGGGTCACAAATTCCTATGGGCAAACTTAATGGCCAGTGCAGGGTATTAAGAAGTGGAGCTTTCAGGGGGTGGTGAAATGATGAGATTAGGGTCTGGATTAGTTAATTTTCTTATTGCTGTGATCAAATACCTGACAAGGTGTAACTTAAGGGAGGAAGGAGTTATTGGGGCTCACAGATTGAGGGGAAACAGTCCATCATGGTGGGGAACGCAGAGACTGGTCACACTGCCTTCTCAGCGAGCAGAAAGTGGATAAGAAACTTCAAGGCCCAGCCCCAGAAACCCACTTCCTCTCTCGCTAGGTCCCACCTCATTCACCAACCATACTGCAGAATGCTTGGGGGTGGTGGTGGAGTATTTTATATATATTTAAATCATTTTAATTTATTTATTTGACAGAGAAAAAATATGAATGGGCCCTCTAGGGCCCCTAGCTGCTGCAAATGAACTCCAGACGCATGTGCCATCTTGTGCAACTGGCTTTGTATGGTTCCTGGGGAATCAAACCTGGGTCCTTTGGATTTGCCAGCAAGCACCTTCACCACTAAGCAATCTCTCCAGCCTGAATATTATATATTTCTCTGCTTTCCTTAGCACAGTCATCCTGGAGCTTTGCAGGTAGCAGATGTTCTCTATCTTTATTCTTAATGGTAAAACTGCTAGCCATAGTTCCTAAATGGCTAGTGAGATGATAAAAAAGAGGTTTAATCACACATTCAGAAAAGTGAGTAGGATATTCATTTATAATATTATCCTTTAAAAAAATTTTTTTTGGGGGGGAGAGAGACACAGAGAGAGAGAGAGAGACAGAGAGAGAGGGAGAGGAAGACAGAGATGGATGAGCCAGCAGCCTCTCAGCTGCTGTGAATGAAATCCAGATGCATGTGCTCCCTTGTGATCAAGTGGGCATTGTGCCCTTGTGTCACTTTGCATCTGGCTAAACGTGGGACCTGGAGATTGGAATTGGCGTTTTTAGGCTTAGGAGGCAGGCGCCTTAACTGCTAAGCCATCTCTCCAGCCCTTAAAATTTTGTTTGTTTGTTTATTTATTTGAGAGCGACAGAGAAAGAGGCAGATACATAGAGAATGGGCATGCCAGTCCCTCCAGCCACTGCAAATGAACTCTAGATGTGTGCGCCACTTTGGGCACCTGGCTTATGTGGGTCCTGGGGAATCGAGCCTCAAACCAGGGTCCTTAGGCTTCACAGGCAACTGCTTCCCTGCTAATCCATCTCTCCAGCCCCTGTCCTTTTTTTTTTTTTTAAATAGTCTTTACCCAAAACAACCTATCACAGTAAACTGAATGTATGAAGTATATACCCCTCTTCCTGTAAGGCAGATTCAAGAGATTTTCAAAAGACAAAAACAATGCCACTGTTCTGTTTTTGAGTGGAAGGGAGAGTGATTTTTTTCGTAAGAATATTTCTATGTGTTACATCATGCTATTTACTGGAGTTCAGTGGTTTTGTTATCATCATTTTAAATGAAATTGATAGATGAATATGCTAAATATCTTGTTTGGGAGATTACCAATGAAAATAATGTTCATCAATAACAGGTCTTTGGGCCTCAGGGATTTTGAAGAGTATAAGGAAGACTTGGAGAACAACAGATCAGCTAATTGCTCCTACCCAGTTCTCTCATTCTATGGAAGGGAGATGAAGCTTAGCCATGTTAGTGTTAGTTTGTTCACTGGACAGCTAGCTCACCAGCAACCAGGTTACTTACTTCTACCCAGCTGAGCTTGTAAATACTACCATGGTATCAGGAAATAAAATTTATTTCAACTTTGGGCCAAAGTTGTAGTTTTTCTAGGAAGAATTAATATTCCATTTGTGTTATTTATACATTGCTACGTTCCTCCCTGTTTACTCTTAAGAGAAATGATTTGTGAGTAGTCAGAAAGAATTCCAGACACAGAAAGTGTTATCTGAGACCATTACAAGTCTCCAGAGGTTTAAATTGCAGCTTACAAAGGCAGCCACCTTGATATAGTTAAGAATCCTGAGCTTTGCATTGAGGGACCCTTGGGTTCAAAACTTGGAGTTTTTATCTCCTCACTTCATTTTATTTTTTATTTATTTTATTTTCTTTTGTTTTTTCGAGGTAGGGTCTCACTCTAATTCAGGCTGACCTGGAATTCACTATGTCGTCTCAGGGTGGCCTTGAACTCATGGCGATCCTCCTACCTCTGCCTCCCAAGTGCTGGGATTAAAGGCGTGCGCCACCACGCCCTGCTGTCTCCTCACTTTAAACAAGGAGAGAAAATGAATTCCTGCCTCACGGAGTTGGGAAGATTCAGCACAAGAGTCCTGACAACAGTGTTTCGTGTCATGCTTTTCGCCTGCCTTCAGTGTCAGCCTGAAGCCCTCAGAGTCCCCACACTGCTCGGTGATTGCTTCTGCCATGCAGAGTCCACACTGGTGGAGAGGAACGGCACAGTTGTAGCCAAACAGAGGGGAGGAGTTTATCAACTGTCAATTCTGCTAATTCCTCTAATTCCATGGAGTGTGTGGAGGGGCACAGATCCCACTGAAGTGGCAAGGCAGCCACACATGGGGATGTGTCACCCACTCAGCAACAGTCCCACCACCCAGCTGTGCCAAGTAAGGAGGTGTGGGACCTCCACAGATGACATCTTCAAAATAAAAGGCTAAAGTCAGCTTATTTCTTCGGTGCCCTCGGACACATAACCCTACACAATGGGCTCAGGAGTGAATGCGGGGGGTGGTAGAAAATTCATCACTCATGTGGTGTGATACAATGAAAAGGGCTAATCACATGGCCTGGTTTCCATTCTAGAAGAATCTAAAGATGCAAATTCAAAAATGACTGCATATATCAACATATATCAAGACATTCAAGTCTGTCCCCCTTTTTTTTCATTCTTGGGAGCTGTCATCAACACTACCATCTTGTGACTTGTGTCAAGATAAGGTCAGAGTTCTCTATATTTTATGTATTGATCAATTGACTGATTTCAGTGCTCTGAATTAAACCCAGGGTTTTGTGCATGCTAGGCAAGTGCTTTACTACTGAAGTATATCCCTATTTTTAAGACAGGGTCATGTAAGTTGTCCAGGTTGGCCTTGACCTCAGATTTATGTAGCCCAGTCATCTGTGAACGTGTGGTCCTTCTAAGTCAGTTTCTGGAGTAGGTGGGATTCAAGGTGTGAGTCATAACACCCAGACATCTAATGTCTTTTTCTATCAAAGCATTGGAGTGCCTGCAGGGCAGGGAGACCAGTGTTCCAATGACAGGGTAAAAGTGAAAGTAAAAAGTTTAACAGATAGCAGAGGAAACAGGAGATTGAAGATCCATCAATACAACAAGAGAAATAGCCAACTGCCTACCATAACATGTGTCATGTGTCACCTCTACCCCACATCTGCTGGGTCCCATGAGAAATTGCAGAGGAAGCAGTGACACTGTACAGCTCCCACTACTAGCCTGACAACCGACTCCAGAGGAAACACGACAGACACCATGGTCAATCAAAACACACCGAGTCAGAAACTCAGAGGCTGCAGAGAACTCACCAGTAAACCAGACTGCCCACAGATGCTGCTAAGGCTCAGGGACCATTGAGAAAAAGGGGGTGGGAAGACCGTAAGAGCCACAGGCTGGGTAGAAATATCCTGAGGCACAGTACTCCCCCACCAGAGACTGACTGAGGCCTCAATTACCCAGCAGTGAGCACCTACAACCCCACTGAGGACAGCCCTCAGGGAAAGTGAGACTGGGGGAGATGGATGTAAGATCACAACCTTTGTAAAAAAATAATGAAAGAAAAAAGTTTGAATTTAACTTTTGGAAGTGCTGGATAACTCCAAGGGGAATGTACTGTTCCTGGAATTACAGTAATACTAGGTAGAGGTGTGACATAGGGCAAGTGCCTAGCTCATCTCCCTACTCCAAAATTTTCTTGAACATATTGTCCTAAGTTAGAAGAGTTAGCAAACTGTAAACAGAAAGGAATAGACTGTATGTTTGGTATTAGCCAAAAGGCTGAGGAGCAATTAGTTTTGACCAATTTATTCTTTGTCAGCCAACCCAACCTTGTCATATAATACACTGCAGAAAATATAATTTTTCTCTATCAAATTATCAGCAAAGAAACTTTTACTTGAATGATTTGATTTTACATTGAAGAGTACTTTTGAGAAAGTGAAGAAAGCCCTTCAGCATGTTAACTGAAAAAAGCAGTAGGCTAATAATTCACACACCAACAGCCATTTTACTGATAACATATCATATATTCTGTTTTACTATTTTTTAATTTTTATTTTGGGAGAGAGAGAGAGAGGGGGAGAGAGAATTGGTACTCCAGGGCCTCAGCCATTGCCATCGAACAATAAGTAAATAGTTTAAAAAATCTTGCTTCTGACCCTCCTGCCAGAAAGTGTATTCATTAACAAACCCAAAATACTTACCAAGTGCCATTTATGTATAAAGCATTCAGAGCATTTTGTTAGAGTCCAGGGATAATTTTAAAATGTATACTTCCTGATTCTAGAGTTTGTAGCATATCAAGAGTGCTAAATGTACAGAGAACACGAAACAAATCACTCAAAGACTGATGTAAAAAACTGTGTTATGAAGAGTTCTGAAGGGAATGTGGCATCGTGGTAGAGACCTGTGCTCAGCATGTGCAAAGCCCTGGGCTCGACCCTTAGCAGTGAAACAAAACACTGAAAATAAAATTTTGTTTTTTGGCGGAAAAGAGAAGTCATTTTATTTTTGAAACAGGGTTTCCTTATGTAGCCCTGGCTGGCCCTGGAATGCTTGACCTTCCTGCCTCAGCTGCCTGAATGCTGTAGTTACTGGTATGTGGTACAGTCTAGTGCTAACTCAAATTCTCCTCATGACAACAGGTGACATAGTTTAGAAACCAAGGGAGGAGGAGGGAATGCCTTGCTTAGGGGACTCTTCTTTCTTTTTCTTTCTCTTTTCTCTTTTTTCCTTCTTTCCTTTCCTTTTTCCTTTTCTTTCTTCTTCTTCTTTCTTTCTTTTCTTTTCCTTCCTTCCTTCCTTCCTTCCTTCCTTCCATCCATCCATCCATCCATCCATCACCATATATGTCTAGATGACTATTCTTTGTCTCAGATTAAAAAAAACCAAAAATCTCCCAGGTTCTACTAAATGTTTTCCCAGATGCCCTCTCCTAACCTATTCTTCAGGTGTAAGAGCTCACTGCGCCCACTTTTTGTGCAAAAGAAACCTAATTCCATTTTGCGCTGCCTCTGTCCTCTGCAGACAAGGCTGACCATTTTCTGCTTCCGATTTTTCTTTACTCAGGTCTCAAACTTCACATAGAATGAAGTGGGGTGGAAAGCAGGCATTGGAGCAGCTGCTGAACATCTCCTGAAGGGGGCACCACCAGCCCCATCTGATCATCACTGTGATCAGACCATCTGCTGGAACTTTGCCACCCCCTCCCCCCCAGCTGCTCCATAGCTTGGGTTTTCATGGGTACAATAAAGTGATAATAAGGTGCAGGAAAGGAAATATTTTGCTATGAAAGTTTATATACTTATATTTACCTAGAAGTGAGAATGAAAAGGAGAAATTTCAGAAAGCACTGTTTTTTTTTTTCCCACTGACACCAAGAGGTGCATATGTGTACATGTAAGAGATGGGCAGAGAGAAGGAAGAGGAAGAAAAAAGCAGGAAGGGAAGAGGGTCACATATGGGAAACCACAGACTTCCCAGAACAGTTACTAGCAGGCCAAGAAGATGTAAGAAATCCTAATTTATTTATTTATTTGTGGCAAGCCCAACAGACTGGCCTTTTTGTATGTGAGAGAGTGAGAGTGAGTTTGAGCCAGAGCATGTTTGAGAGAGAGAGCGAGAGAGAATTGGTGCACCAGGGCCTCCAGCCGCTGCAACTGAACTCCAGACGCATGCGCCATCTTGTGCATATGTGTGACCTTGTGTGCGTGTGTCACTTCGTGCGTCTGGCTTACGTAGGACATGGAGAGTTGAACATGAGTCCTTAGGCTTCACAGACAAGTGCCTTAACTGCCAAGCCATCTCTTCAGCCCAGAAATCCTGCTTCGAAAGCAGCAGAAAGAGAAGTAGGCTGGGGTTAGAAGAGGAAATTCACAAAGTGCCAGCACCAGGGACTCTCTGTCACCGGCCTAGCACTGCTGGGTGGAGTATCTAGATACAGACATCAATCTAGTGGGCACTTCCTCAGGGGAGAGGTTGTCACATTATCAGTCTAACCACTTTGACCTCTGGGAGAACACTGACCCCAGTTACTCATGGACATTCACGTGTCCGTGACATACACGGAGATATCTTCTCAGCCGGCCCCCCGGAGCTCCAGAGCTTTGGGTATGAGGGACAGCATGGGCACTGTGCTGTTGGCAGGGTGGCCCAGGGAAAACCCTCAGTGATGACAACTGGACACTGACCAGTTGCTGAGAACTGCCAGCACACTAACCTAGCTGCTGAGAACATGAAAGAGATCAAGAACTACTAGGGAGAGAGCGCAGTGGCTAAACCGCTTGAAAAATGCCATGGGCGGGGGCTGGAGAGATGGCTTTAGTGGTTAAGGAGCTTGCCTGTGAAGCCTAAAGACCCAGGTTCAATTCCCCAGAACCCACGTAAGCCTGACGCATATGGTGGTGCATGTGTCTGCAGTTCGTTTGCACTGGCTGGAGGCCCTGGTGTGGCCCCCTCTCTCTAGTAAATAAATAAATAAAAATTAAAATATATTAAAAAACGCTATGTGTGGTGGTGCATACCTGCAGTTCTATCATCAGAGAGTTGAGACAGGAGGACCCTAGGGACTAGCTGCCACACCAGTCTAGTTATGAGCTCCAGACCAATATGAATCCCGTGTCCATAAAAGCATACCCATATTTCTGAGCGTGACACCTGAGCTTGTCCTTTGGCCTCTACACATACATATGTTCGTGTGCACCTGCACGTACACACAAACACCTATACACATAAATGTGTGTATCATACACATGCATAAATAACTGATAACTAATTACTGGGCTGTGTTATTTTTTCTTTTTTTTTTTTTTGTATGTGTGTATGCACACACGCGTGTGTGTGTGTGTAACTCACACACACGTGGAGGCCAGAGGAGATCCTTGGGGGCCTCCCCTGTCCTCTTGTGCTGTATTTCCTTGAGACACAGCCTCTCACTGAACTTGGAGCTGCTGGTTGTTGGTCAGACTGGCTGACCAATGTGTCTATACCCAGCTCTTTTAAAAAAATTTATTTATTTATTTATTTGACAAAGAGAGAGAGGGACAGAGAGGCATATAGAATGGGCACGCCAGGGCCTCCAGCAACTGCAAACGAACTCCATACGCTAGCGCCACCTTGTGCATCTGGCTTACGTGGATCCTGGGGAATTGAACCTGGGTCCTTTGGCTTTGCAGGCAAGTGCCTTAACCACTAAGCCATCTCTCCAGCCCTGGGCCCAGATGTTTGTATGGGCTCTGGAGACTGAACTCATGCTTGTGCAGCAAGTGTCCTTACCTGTTTAGGCCATCCCTCCAGCCACCGGAGCTGTCACTTTTTTTTTTTTTTTAATTGTGCTTAGGGCACACAGCCAGCTCAAGACCATGACACTGTGGGGTGACCTTCCCCCTTGAAGACAGAGTCACATGGAGAGGCTGGGGAGGTGACATCAAGAGTTAGCAGTCGCTTTCTCTTACAAACAGCCTTGGGGCCAAAATAATGCAAAGTTCAGAGAAAAGACATAGTGAAAAGCCACCAGAACCATGACTTTTAATTTGAAAATGCTGGCCACAGCTTAGAAGAGCTTGATTGTAACACTGAGTCTTTGTTTTGGGGGGAGGGTAGGGAGGGAAGAATTGAAAAACTTTCATTATAGGCTTAAGTGGGCGTTTTAATATGTGTTGAATTGATAAGAAATTTGAACAGTTGCCATGATCTGCAGCAATATATGATGTTTCAAGGTGAAATTGAATAATTAATCATTTAATACATATCTGAAAAGTTTTGAGTTTATAATAAGAAAAGTTCTACGCTAAGGCATTAACTCATATTTTCGCCTCAATGTTTAATGAAAAAAGAATCGGAAAGAATGTTTCCTTTATTATTCCCTATTTCCTGCTTTTCCTCCAGCTCCAATATTGCTAACATGCTGCTGAAGGATAAGTTCATTAGAGAATTTCAGACTCATTTCAAAGGCTGAAGGCCAACACATATGGTCAACTATTAAGGTGTGTGTTTCTTTCTAGTAAATACTGCAAAACCTCTGTCCCTGGATCCAAAGCAGCCCCATATGTCGCTTCTTTACCATAAACTTTATCTTTATTAGCAAGAACATGAACTTAGAAAGCCCTTTCAGGGGCTGGAGAGATGGATCAGCAGTCAAGGTGCACTTGCCTGCAAAACCAACCTACTGGGATTCCATTCCCCAGTGCCCACGCAAAGCCAGATGTATAGAGTGGCATATGCATCTGGAATTCCTCCACAGCAGGAGCCCTGGTGCACTCATTCTCTCTCTCTTTTTTTTTTCTCCCCCTCCCTCCCTCCTAAAAAGAGGCAGAGAAAAAAGGAAGCAAGCTGTTTCAGACCAACTAATACATTTGGGTCCATTTGTTCAATAATTCTTTTAGCAAACATTTACAGAGCACTGGCCATGCCTCAGGGACAATGTTAGGGTGCTAGAAATTCAAAAATGTCTATGGCATGGTCTGAGTTCAACGTAAGGGACCAGTGAAACCTTCAGATGCCAGGTGTTTCCCCTTTCAGTTGTTCAAAACAATTCTTTTTTTTAAAAAAAACTTTTTAAGATTTATTTTTTATTTTTATTTATTTATTAGAAATAGAGGGAAAGAGAGAGGGGAGAGTGAGAATGGGTGTGTCAGGGCCTCTAACCACTGCAAATGAACTCCAGACACATGCGCCCCCTCGCGCATCTGGCTTATGTGGTACCTAGAGAATCGAACTGGGGTCCTTAGGCTTCGCAGGAATGTGCTTTAACTGCTAAGTCACCTCTCCAGCCCTAAAAACGTTTTTTAAATATAGTTTTATTTGTATTTATTTGAGAGAATGAGGGAGACAGAAAAATGGGCGTGCCAGGGCATCTAGCCACTGCAAATGAACTCTAGATGCATGCGCTCCCTTGTGCATCTGGCTTACGTGGGTTCTTGAGAATTGAACCGAGGTCCTTTGGCTTTGCAGGCAAGTGCCTTAACCACTAAGCCAACTCTCCAGCCCTGTTCAAAACAATTCTTGTAGTTAAGTTCTTTGTTGGGATTTTTTTGTCAGATGGTATAGACAATTAAAAAATTTTAAATTAATAGATGATACCAAAAGCAAAAAGAGGATAAATAGGTAAGTGCAAGTTCATAAAATTAATATGTAGACATCAGCGTGCACTTTAAAGGGCTAGGGATGTAGCTCAGTTGGTGGAGTGCTTGCCTAGCATGCCTGAAGCCCTGGGTTTGCTCCCCAGCATTGCATAAAACGGAGTCTGATGGCACATGTCTGTAAGCCCAGAACTCTGGAGGTGGACATAGGAAGATCATGAGTTCAAGGTCACCCTCTGCTACATAGTAAGTTTGAGTGCAGTCTGGGCTATGTGAGACCCTGTCTCAAAAACAGTAAAACAGAACAATTTTAAATGAGTGGAAAAATCATGCCCAGATGGGAGTAAATAATTATAAATCACATATCAGATAAGGATTTTATGTCCAGAGTACATGAAGGACAACCAGAGAGCAAACGATATAAACTGAGAACGGACCAAGGCTCTGAATGGAAACATCCCAGCGGCCAGCCAATCAGGTACTGCCCTGATAACATCAGTCATTAGAGAATACAAATCAAAACTACCACATCATACCTAGTGGAGTGACCATTCAAAGAAAAATAAAAAAATTATATATATTTATATTTATATATTATATATAATATGTAATATATTATATTGGCAAGAATTTGGAGACAGTGATAACCTGGTGTGTTGCTGGTAGGATGTAAAATGCTACAATTACTATGTAAATTTTTGAGTAATTCCTCAAACTCTTGAGCACAGAATTACCACATGCCCAGAAATTCTACTCATTGGTGGAGATGCAAAGGAGTACAGAGCAGGAATAGCTACCATGAGGTGTATTTGTGCACTCTGCTCACAGCAGTATTCATAATACCCATGCTGATAAAGAACAGGAGAGAGAAATCAGCTAGACAGCTTAAGATTAGCAGGGCTCTGAAGGTGAACTGTTGTTTTTGTTTTGTTTTTCTCTGAAAGTGGGAAATGCTCTGAAGCTTGCAAGGAAGCATCTGTGTGGTTCCCCCCCCTCCCCTTATCTTTTTATTCCTAAAGAAGTCCTTGCAACCTCTACTTTGCTGGAAGCAGAAAAGCCAAAAGAGAGAGTTTGTTTTGTCACCCTTATTGTATTATTTATTTGCCAAGCAGAGAGAGATAGAGAGGAGAGAGACAGACAGAGAGGATGGGGGTACCAGCACAAAACTGCAAAACTTGTGGCAATAAAAGGAAAGCAAAAAGGAGGTTTGTGTCCCACGTGAACCTGAAACAAAACTAGAATGTGGCCTCCTTGCTAGAACCTGTGCTGTTAGCAGGGAATTTTTTTTTTTTTTTTTTTTGGCACTCTACATTAGCCTGTGAATGATGGCTAAAATACATTGACTTTGAGGTTGCAGTGAAAGATAACAGATAAGCATATTCACAGGAAATACGCATGAATAATGGAACATTGCTCAGCCATAATAAGGAATGGACTCTGAATATGCTCAGCCACATGGGTAAACAATGACAACATAAGCCAGACACACTCTGCCTGTACAGACGTCTAGAATACAGGGAAAGTCACACAGTAGAGGGAACCAGGGGCTTGGTCAGGGGAGGGATGGCGAGTCATTACTGAACGTATTTACTGTCAGTTTGGGAGAGGGAGAGTGGGAATGGGTGTACAATAATGCAAATGTCATTACTGAAAAATTTAAAAAGATGGTACATTTTATATTTTATGAATTATTTATTCATTTATTTGAGACAGAGAGAAAGACAGAGAATGGGTGCATCAGGGCCTCTTGCCACTGCAAATGAACTCCAGATGCATGCGCCACTGGAAAATGGAATGTGAAAGGAGACAATGGACCCAGTCAAGCATCCTCCTGTGCAGCCCTCACCTTTAGGCACACATAATGGAGGCCACCCCCCAAAGTTGATCTTCCTGACAGATAAAGGGGAAGTTCCAGGGATCATTAACATAGGCCTTCTTGCAAAATGCAGGTGTTTACTGTTACCTAAGGAATGGGACCCCCTCTGTGCAAATGTACCATGACCTTCCTGTATCTTTTTGTTTCTAAATATCTTTGTGATTACATAGCATCGAATGTTTCTTGCCTCTTTTCTGCCTATGTGATCTATGTAATGAATACCTCGTGACTTCTTGTAATAGCCCCCCCCTGTTTAACAGTAACTTTATGGTTTAACCCTCATCCTGTTTTGTCTATAAACATCATGTGGTTATTTCCAATAAAAGCTGACACTCTGAACAGTACAATGTTGCACCCCAAGACCCCAAACTCTGGGGTGTTGACCTGGTGTGCACCAGCCTTTCTTCTTTTTCTTTTCTTTCTTTTTTACCCAATAAAACTTTGCCTCACATTCCGTGAGCCGATGGTCTTACCTGTGCGACACCAGACCCCATAACAGCCACTCTGTGCAGCTGGCTTTACGTGGGTACTGGGGAATTGAACCCAAGTACCTTTAATCACTGCACTTTGAAGCAAGTACCTTTAATCATTGTACCATCTTCCCAGCCCAAATTTTATATTTTTTTAAAAAATTGAAATACGCCCTTAAAAAGATGAAATGGAGCTGGAGAGATGGCTAAGTGTGAAAAGTGCTTGCTGTGCAAGATCTGACTGATATTCCTAATTTTTCATTGGAATAAAATCGTCTTGGTTGCACACCATACTGGGATGAGCTGAAACTTCTAGGCCAATGACTGCAGGCATTATTTGGTATCTTGGCACCGTGGGTCTTCCTTCTATCACCTACCTGTTTGTCATCTGATTCCCATTCTGGATGCACCTATTATCATGTCTCTAGAGACAGCCAGCTATTAGAACACGGCTGTGGTTACTATCATAATTCCAATGTTCCCTTTTAAATATTTCTTGACCCAACAATTAGAAAGAAGCACTGCTGAATATAAATGTACATGACATGTACTAATGTGAAATGTAAACAGCATTAAAATGTAAACTTAACATAGGAAGGACTTTATAGCCAGGAGGAAAAGAATCTATTAAAATTCTTTCAATCTTTTAAAATGTATCATAAAGTGAAAAAAAATGTTTCACTGGAGAATAACATTTTGGCTTCTTTTCTGACTGAAAAGAAGGGTAATTATGGTTGTCATGAAAACACATTGAGCAGCTGTATACAGTTAACAAAAGAACCATTATATGATGCTCAAAAAACTGGCACTTTAAATATTCACATTTCCTAGAAATTAGATCGTCTTCCCAACTGGAGCAGATACCAAAAGAGACTGTTTTCTATTAATCATGGCTTTGTACCAGTTGAGTTAGTGAAGCCAACTGGATCATCTTTCTTTTGGGACAATTCCCGCATACCATGATGTAGGATTTACATGGATGAATTTATAGATACTCTGGAGCGTGTATACTATATTACTGCAAAGAGTCACTTTTATGTTTTTTTTTTTAAATCCATAGATTTGAACTCTTAAAGCATGCCCATCTCGGCAGATTCTTTCACACACGTACATCTGCTTAGAAATCACGTTCAAAAGAAGCATCCCGGATAACGCCACAGCTTGTTTTATGAGGGATAATTCATAGGTACTTACTCATTAAAGACGAGGTCTGGCGCAAAATAGAGAAATTGGCTGTTCGTATGTTTGTACGATCTCCAGCTCAAGGCAAATGATGATAGACACATCCAAGAATACTGGATTAGGGTAATTTGGTCCTCAAGAGGCAAGTTTTTAAATCCTAGAGAACAGAACAATTAATCACAGAAATATACTGACATTGTAAAAGTACATTCCAGGAAGCAGTCAGCTGCTCACCTCCACCTTTCTCTAACAGACACAAATCAATTCCACAGGCATCTGTGGAGACCCGACCCCACAGTGCGTCTGGCCCCAGGGGGCTTCATTTTAAATCCATCCTAAACGCAGTGGCTGGGGGAAGGCAGCACTGCTTAGATAGTACAGCAGAGTCCGGGGAGGTTTAGATGAGCGCATGAACTCCGGGTCACACTGAAAGAATCTGTATTCATCCCACCCACAACCAACAAAGCCAACTAAAAGGAAGAATTTAGCCGGGCGTGGTGGCGCACGCCTTTAATGCCAGAACTCTGGGAGGCAGAGATAGGAGGATCACCGTGAGTTTGAGGCCAGCCTGAGACTACACAGTGAATTCCAGGTCAGCCTGGACTAGAGCAAGACCCTACCAAAAGAAAAAAAAGGGGGGGGGATTGAACTCTCTCTCTCTCTGCAAGAACAGAAAAATTGGTCTTTATGACTTTGCATTACCTAAGCAATATTGATTCACCTTCCTCATCCACTAGGATAATACCAGAAATTGCTCTATAGGGAAATAGACATCCTTGGCTCCTTGCTCATTAATAAAATCCCACAGCATACAAATGACCAAAAGGTAGGGATTTGATGGCTGTTGCAAGGGTGTTCAGGACAGGAAGGGATGCTTTGTACAGAAGTTGTTCAGGATGTCTTACAGGGTGGGTGCCAAGCCTGGCCTCCCTGGGCTGTGCCCAGAGGAGCATTTGTTCTGAGCTGCCAAGAACGAGCTCCGTGTGACCTCGCTAACCATGTGTTCCCTTGGGGATGGCGTATGTCGTTTCAAAAGCTCCCACGTGCCTGTTCTAGTGCAATACCACCCTCCAAAGCAAGCCTTCTGGGGAGTCAGAGGCCTACTAACCCCCAGACTTTTCACGCATACCCCATCCACTTGAACATCACTTTTCAAACTGACATCAGGATACAAGGCAGAGTGCATGCCGCTGCATCCTCGGCCCTGGTTGGGGACACCGAGCATGCATACCTGGAAGTACCTTGGCCCACTTCACGACCTGAATCATCTGTTTGCCCGCCAGTCGGTTGAGCGTGGAGAGCAGGTTTTCAGCCGTGTCTGGCTTGGAGCCATCATAGCCCGCGTACACGATCTCCGGCTCGATGTTCTCCAGGATCATGGCTGGGGACGGCGTGAGCGCGCGCGTGATGGACGTGAGCTGTGGGACCAGCGCCGAGTTCAAGTTCACCGGAGGCTCTTTGGCGGGCGCGATGTACGTGCTCCCCTCCTCCGGGCTCTGCGGGGGCGGGGGCGGGGGCTGCTGCGGCTGCTCCTCGTGGATGCCTTTTAATTTCCCCAACTTTTTGGACTTCCGGGCTGCAAAAATGCAAAAAGTCAGAGGCGATGAGGTCATAGGCACGTACACATGGTCTCGAACACACTAAGGCAATCAGACATTGATTGAAATTGGTCCAAAGCAGCTGTCACTCCAGAAGAGCTCTTGTCCCAAAAGACACATTGCCTTCCAAATAGTTTTTCTTTCTTTCTTTCTTTCTTTCTTTCTTTCTTTCTTTCTTTCTTTCTTTCTTTCTTTCTTTCTTTCTTTTTCTTTCTTTCTTTCTTTCTTTCTTTCTTTCTTTCTTCCTTCCTTCCTTCCTTCCTTCCTTCCTTCCTTCCTTCCTTCCTTTCTCTCTTTCTTTCTCTCTTTCTTTCTCTCTTTCTTTCTCTCTCTCTCCCTTTCCTTTCCTTTCCTTTCCTTTCCTTTCCTTTCCTTTCCTTTCCTTTCCTTTCCTTTCCTTTCCTTTCCTTTCCTTTCCTTTCCTTTCCTTTCCTTTCCTTTCCTTTCCTTTCCTTTCCTTTCCTTTCCTTTGTTTTTTCGAGGTAGGGTCTTACTCTAGCCCAGGCTGACCTGGAATTCACTATGTAAATCTCAGAGTGGCCTTGAACTCACAGCACTGGGGAGGCAGAGGTAGGTGCTGGGATTAAAGGCATGCACCACCACACCCGACTTCCTAATAGTTCTTTGAGGGGAAAAACGAAGAAATCTCCAGAGTTACTGTGGACAGTAGGGTAACAGCTGACCCCCTCCTCCTTATCTACAAGGCATAGGGCCAGGGGATACCTGCAGGATGACCAGCCAGCCTCACTATCCTCACCATATATTCAGCCTTATGGGGAGAAGCTATGGAAAGTGACGCAAAACTTTATTGCAGTGCAGAGCTGGATCCCATGACAAAAATAAAATAGGAGGGCTGGCGAGATTGCTCAGTGGTTAAGGCACTTGCCTGCAAAGCCTTACACCCCAGGGTTCAAATCCCCAGTACCCAAGTAAAGCCAGATGCACAAAGTGGCGCATGCATCTGGAGGTCAGGTTTGTAGGGAGTAGAGGCCCTGGTGCACCCATTCATTCATTCTTCCTCTTTCTCTCTCCTTGCAAATAAATAAAAAATATTTAAAAAACACAGAAAATAGTAAAAATATATTGAATGCTTACTACAGCAGGCTCTGCTCTGAACGGCTTATATAAAATGCCCAACTTAGCGAGTTTTGAGTAATGGTATTATTCTTGGTTTAGAATAAACACACAGGTCAGAGCTGGAAAAACGTGTCCAGGATCACACAGCCAGTCCACGGGAAGTGGAGTTTAGAGGAAAGATAACTGGGTCCTGTGCTGACGTCATGGGACGTGGCCAAGTTGGACGGAAAGTTGATTGGGAAGGGGTTAGTGTATGGGTAGAAAGAAAACTCAGAAACACCGCTGCGCTCAGGGCTGTGGCAACTGCTGGTCTTGCAATGGTAATATTTCCAATTTTAAAATTCTTCAAGAAGCAAACGCTTAATTTTAACACACACTCCAAATTGATGGGATAATCACTGAGCCCAGAAAAGGGCTATGCCACACCAACTAGCTTGACTGAAAAAAACAATGACCATTCATGTTTACAGTTATACCCACATTCATATATTTACCACATTCATCACAGAAAAACCTGCAATTCAGCTAAAAGTAATATCCATCATCCCAGGAGAGATACATCCTACCTACCCTGGGGCCATTAACCACTGGGATAGTACTTAACAAAAAAGACACACCCACCCACTCACCACACACACACACACACACACACACACACACACACACACGCATGCTCTCTGCCTCTTTCTCAAATAAAAATAAAAAAATATTTAAAAGGCTAAGATATAATCCCTGTCTTTAAGACGTTAAAAATTAGCAAAGTGATTTAAAAATTTCAAAAAGTTATTAAAGAAGCTGGGCGTGGTGGCGCACGCCTTTAATCCCAGCACTCCGGAGGCAGAGGTAGGAGGATGACCATGAGTTTGACGCCACCCTGAGACTACATAGTGAATTCCAGGTTAGCCTGGGCTAGACTGAGACCTTACCTTGGAAAAACAAAAAATGAGCTGGAGAGATGGTTTAGCAGTTAAGGTATTTGCCTGCAAAGCCAAAGGACCCCAGTTTGATTCTCCAGGACCCATGTAAGCCAGATGCACAAGGGGGCACATGCATCTGGAGATCATTTGCAGTGGCTGGTGGCCTTGGTGCGCCCATTCTCTCCCTCTCTCTCAAATAAATAAGTAAATAAAATATATTTTTTAAAAAAGAAAATTCTAAAAAAATAGAAAAATAAAAACCAAAAAAAGAAACAAACAAACAAAAATAAACTTAATAATGGACTGCATTCTTCAATAAAAGGTTTGAGGCAGAAAAATCTGATTATCATGATCACTGAATGAGGACCAGATCTACCCTACATATATATATATACATATATACACATACATATACCAGGAAGCTGCTGAGGACACACTGTAGGCAACCAGGATGCAGGATGATTCTCTAGTCAATGTTTGAATGAAAGCAAATCACGGAGTATGTGCAAAGGGCCTGGACAACTAGCACGAGAGCAGAACCAAGCAACACACTCAATCCCAAAGGCTGGCAATTACAGATTGCTGCTGACTTTGAATATGATTCACATCAATGGGTGCTAGTTTCAACTTATATTAAAATGGGTGATATTTTCAAATTGTATTAAAAGTGATATTTGTTTGAAAATTAAAAATTTATATTTGTTTAGACCTTCAGTCTATAATGCTGTGCTCATTCTCATGTTTAATTTAAGATCAATAGTATGATGTTTCATGGAGAAGATTTAAAGTATTTTTATTTATTTGCAAGGGGAGAGAGAATGAGAATGGGTGTACCAGGGCTTCCAGCTGCTGCAAATGAACTCCAGATGCATGCGCCCTTCGTGCATCTAGACTGACGTGGGAAGTGCAGAAATAAACTTGGTTTATTAGGCTTTGCAGGCAAGTGCCTTCACCTCTGAAATATTTCTTTCCTTCAGTATTTACATGCTAGTTTGTTGTCTGTAGCATAAACTACTGTACACGCTGTCAACATCATAGTCCACATTTCAGTCACTTTCAACTTTATGCTGAGACTTTGTGAATGCATGTGGGAAACTTGAAATTGAGGACTAATCCTCCTTTATTTAAATAGCTGAGGCAATCAACACCTTCACTGTGTGAATTCTTGAGCCATGCCATGTATATCTATTTACCTAATATTTTCTAAAGGTCCAGGAAGTATGGTTTCATGGCTAATTATTAGTCAAAGTGGCTTTTTAAAAAATAAATGAGGGCTGTAGAGATGGCTCAGGAGTTAAAAGGCATTTGCTTGCAAAGCCTGAAGGCCTGGGTTCGATTCCCCAGTATCTAACATAAAGCCAGACACACAAAGTAGTGCATGTGTGTGGAGTTCATTTGCAATGGCTCTAGCTCTGGCATACCATTCTCATTCCCTCTCTTTCTCTCTGCTTGCAAAAATAAAATTTAAAAATAGAATAAAAAGTAAATAGAAGTATTACACTGTTCAAATCTGTTCTGCATAATAAAATTTAAGCTCTTCAAAGTAGGTGATAATGTCTTATGTGTTTCTATAGGATCATGCCATGTACTCCTGTGCTGTGACGCTCACGCATACTTGACAAATGTTTACTGAATAAATCTGTTACGTTCTCAGATGTCCATAAACAAATTTTACATATGTGAACATTAATCTCCTTCCGCATGGGAAATCTAGGCAGGGTCCTGTGATTTTAAGATAAAATTTCTGAGTTGCTAATTATTATTCCTTTTCAAAATTTCTACTGTGTAATGACCCATTTGTGAACTCACCACTCAAAATGTTATCCCTAAAATAATAAGCAGCTACATTTATTGACTACCCAGTTTCTGTGCACAGTTCGACATGCTTTTTATATGTTTTGAGCACCCCAAATGTTCACCAGGGTCCTGTCGATAGGCACTACTAATATTTCCACTCTGCAGGTGAAGAAACCAAGGCAGCAAGCCTTCTAAGTGTACAGAGCTACTAAATACTAAGGCATGGCCCCCAGCATATGTTCTTTGACTTCTATGCAAGGCAGTCTCTCTCACCGCTCTTTCCTCTGTATCAACTTTGTATTATTTTTATGCTTTCAGAGTAGCACCAGCTTCAAATGCAAGTGTGTAATTAAGCTGTTTTGCTAATTGCACAAGAACGTTTTTTGGCTAAAGATATTTAATGAGCATGCTTCAATTATCCAAAGCATCAGTGGACATAGCTTTTTGGATGGAGCATCTCACTAAATACTATGAAGTTAATGGTCATTGGGCTTGAAGATCCCATGGTCCCCAGTGGCCTGGGCCACACTCTATCATCGCTCAACGGCCAACAGCAGCAGCTCTCCTCTCCTCCTCCTCTCTCCGTCTTTCCTCTTCTCTCCTTTCCTCTTCTCTTTCCCCTCTCCTCTCTTTCTCTCTCTCTGTCATATGTGTATGTTGCATACACATGACTGTTTGTTTCTTCCACTTAAACTCTCTTAAAAGAGGAATCTCACTTGTTTAGCTTGGATTTTTTAGTAGCTAGTGTGTACTCAGTGGCTGACCTCAGATGCCAAGGCCTTAGTTACTGACAACATCTTGGCAGCAATCATCTCCTGGCACTGGTAGGAAACAGAATTCCATAGATTCTCCATGGATCAGGGCTGGCAGTGGGAGGCCCTGCTTCTAATCCTGGCAATACTTGGAACAGCAAGGTGGGGAGCTCCTTGGTGGGACTCCACAACGATAGGGGTTATTTTCCAGTGAGATCGGCAGATTGATGGAGGCCTCAGAGCACGGCTTGGCATGACTTTCTGTTTGGTTTGCTCTCTCTCCTGAGGCTGATGTGAACTCCTGTGCGCCCTTCAGACACACACCACCGGGACAACCCAGTGACGGCTGCTGCTCGGGAATGCTGTCCTCCTTGCACTCTGCGGGGAGAAGACGAGGTACACAGGTTCCCCGGCACTTGTGTTTCAACCTGACTGGGGCACATGAAAGACTGATGTATGGAGGACTATGCATTTCTTTTTTTTTTTTTCAACTTCACTAGAAACAAAGTGAAAATCCACTTTAGAAGCACTTCTTGATGTGTCTTGAAACTTAAGGACTTGGCAGTGGTTATTGCAAAGGACATATTGGGATTATAGTAAAATACTTTTTTTTCTTTTTTTCTAATATTCCCAGGCCAAATGTAATTACAGCTCATGGGATGGTCACAGCACCTCCCATGATTGTGGTTTCTGGGTCAGACTTCACTGTCTTTCTACTGCCCGAGGAGAAACACTCAGCCATGGGGCTAAGTATTTCTGTGTCAGAAGGAGCGCCGTCTTTCCACGGCTTTAATCCGTGGCACAGCAACACTACCCTGATGGGTACTAGCAGGAAAACGAGCATCTCAATGACTCTCAAGGCAGTGTCCGCGCTAACTGGACAGAGTGTGGGTCCAAGGGCATGCTGCCTTCATAAATAAATAATTGGCTTCTCAGCTGATATAAGGAAATGGCATCTCAATTGTTTAATACCCTCCTGGAATGAGCAAGAAAGTAAAAAACAGGGCATTTTCGAAAGTATCTACAAATAATTTCAGATCACTGTATGCTAATTAACAAAGTATCATGCATTATTGATTTTATTAGCATAAAACACACATGCTAGGGAAAATGGAAACCCAACTTCTGACCATTTTATAGGAAATTCTGAATTAGTTGATCTCCAATTAAATTTTACTAAGTGTAAGTAAAGTTATCCATAGATATATTCATAGCCATGCTACATATGATTTTGTTGTCTCATGTGCCAGAGGGAGTTTTAGCATCACAGCATAGGCTCAACCCCTACTGGTGGAGTCATGTCTCATTGTCATTCAAAAACAACCCAAGTTTCTTGGAAGACAGCTCTAGGGGTTTCCCCCTTTGCTCAAAGTGACGACTGACTTTCTCAGACTGAGTTCTCCTTGGTTCCCAGCCTGGCAACACTTTTAAGATGTATTGTCTCACGTTTAAAAACTCTGGCCCGAGGTGAAGCCTTCCCCACACATGTCCTTAGTGTTCACATGTTCTTGAATTTGACATTAAAACAAAAAGGAATGAGGGGGGAGGAACATAATTCAGAAAGTGCAAATACCATAAAATAATCGGCTCCCCTTTGGCCCCTTTCTGACTCCCTCTCTCTATCCAATAGGGAAGATGCCCTATTTCTGTCACAGGGAAATGATCATCCCAATTCTTGCTTTTTTCTCTGAGCAGCTGTCTGTTCTGACTTGCTTCATATCACTTGAGCCTCTGCAATCAGTTCTGATCTAGTCTGAGGGACTCTACCCTTGCGCAGACCCAGCGGTGCATGATGGTCCACTTCTAAGTCACACAAAAGCCAATCAAGGCATGAAAGCTTGGGGCCAGAAGTTCAGTTCCCCAAGGTGGCTTGTGCCTGTAATCCCAGCACCAGGGAGGCAGACACTGTAGGATCTCAGCAGTAGCTAGCTAGCTTGTTTAACTCAACAGGTGAGTTTGGGGTTTAGTGAGAGATCCTGTTGTGCAAAAAATAAAAATTAAAAAAGGTAAAAAGAGATCAAGGACTGGAGAGATGGCTTAGTGCTTAGTGGTTAAGGCGCCTGCTTGCTAAGCCTAAGAATGCCCATTCGATTCTCCAGGTCCCATGTTTGCCAGACACAAAGTGACGCAAGGGTGCAATGACACACTTGCCCACAAGGGGGCGCACACGACTGGAGTTCATTCACAGCGGCTGAGAGGCTGCTGGCACCCCCATGCTCTCTTAAGGTTTTTCTTTTTTCTTTTCTTTCTTTCTCTTTCTTTCTTTCTTTCTTTCTTTTTCTTTCTTTCTTTCTTTCTTTTTCTTTCTTTCTTTCATAGCACTCAACATTCTTTCAAGCACACATTCTGAAATCACAGTATTTGCCCTTTGTGCATATTTTGGGAAAATATTTCTGAAATTCTCTCTCACCACACTTAGAAGCATAAGGGAATTGTTCCTGTTTTACAGACAAATGTGAAGCAGAGCCGTTCCTTTCATACCACTATAAGGCTGGAATGTAAGTCAGAGGGTCTTAGTGACTTCCATGGTGGGGCCACCAGAATTCAGAAACTCATTTAGTTGCACTTTTCGACCTTAGGGCTGAACTGCGTTTGGGCAACAAGATGCCTGCTGCTGAGACTTGAGTTTTGAGAAAAGAATATTGCATGTTCTCGCTGGTAGTGAATTCCAGGCTCCCCCGTAACACATTCCAGGATGCCTGGAGGAAATGCTCTTGCTCTCTAGTCTAAATCCCCTCTTCTGTCCTTCAAACCCCTTACATCTTATCTTGCCCTCCGTGGAAATACAAAAAGAGATGCTCGCATGACTCAGTAACTGTCTCAAGTTTTTATAACTGCTGTTGGGTTTTTCAACCCCTCAGTCTCGACTCTGGAATAAGTCAGTCCATTCCTTTGCTTCCTCTCACGTTTTATCCAGGGCTTTGTAAGCAGAGCAACAGCCCCTGACCTCCCTGATACTTCCCCAAGGGATGTGTGAATATGGCCATGGCCGGGTCTGAGTAAGAGCTGCCCTACAGAATGAACCCACGGTCCCTTGGAACTACAGGTCTGCCCCATGGAAATGCAGGCCTCTGGCTTCCCTGAAATCCTGGGCACCACAACCAAGCCAATGTCTTCATACCTTAGGCTGTTGCTAAGATGGGCAATGCAGGTCTCTTACCTTTCTTTTGGTTATGACACTTTAATTCTATTTTTAATCCTATTTTTAAATTAAAAAAATTAATTTGCAGAGAGAGAGAGAGAGGAAGGGAGGTAAAGATTGAGGATGAATATGAATGAGTACACCAGGGCTTCTAGCTACTATAAATGAACTCTAGAGATACGTAGGCCACTTTGTGCACCTGGCTTTACATGGGTCCTGGGGAATTAAACCCAGGTGTATTTAGGCTTTGCAAGCAAGCACCTTAACCACTGAGCTCTCAACGACACCTTAATTTTACCTGGAGGAGAAACCTTCAGGCAGAAATCAAACCAGTGAGTCTAAGATCTATAGTTCAATGTGGGAAAGAATTCTTTTCTATTTCTCACTAAAAATCAAATTTAAAAGCAATATTGTGGGGCTGGAGAAATGGATTAGTTAAGGTGCTGGCCTGAAAAGCCCGAGGACCCAGGTTCGATTACCCAGAATCCATGTAAGCCAGATGCACATGGTGGCACATCCATCTGGAGTTCATTTGCAGTGGCTAGAGGCCCGGGCATGCTCATTTCACTCTCCTTCTCACATAAATAAATAAAAATAAAATAAACTTTACAAAAAGCAATATTTCCTGTGATACTTTAGTTCTTTAGATATATACATATGTATCATTTACATAAAATTAATATTCATTAGAAGTTCACTTGGGAAACAGCCTTACTATTTCATACTGAAAAATAAATTTATAAGCAACATTGTAAATACTGATAATTTATATATATATAAACATATATATCATTTACATCAACTTCACATTCTTTAGAAGTTCACTGGAGAAAGAGCCTTACTATTTCATACTAAAAATTAAATTTATAAGCAACATTACAAGTGATTATATATTTATATACATAATTTATATCAAATTAATATTCTTTAGATAGTATATATATTTATCTCCTTCATAAATTGTACTCTCTGGGAACAACTATGCTGAGGATTGACACATATGTCCATGCAAAGCCACTCATGAGCTTTACAATGTTGGTTTAAAAACAAAATCTAGCTAGGCATGCTGCTGACTCACTTGTAATCTTAGCATTTGGGAGGTTGAGATAGGAGGATTGCCATGAGTTTGAGACTAGTCTGAGCTTCCGAGACCCTCTCTCTCTAAAACAATATAAAATGTAAAAATTAGAAAAGGCAACAGGAAAAACCAGCACCACAATGGCAATGGCCCTCCGGCAAAAGGTTCCTCCTTGAACAGGAAGTTCTCTAAGAGCTACAGCAGCTGCCAGGCTTGGCACACGTGTGAGCAGAGAATGTATTACATGAGGCATGAGCTCGCTGGTATGCAAGGTAAATAGACTCATTTAGAATTGTTTGTGAAGAAACATTACTACTGTAACAAGGTCACTGAGGTGAACAAGGTATGAGAAGACTGCAGTGACCAGGAAACAGACTTCTTCAGCACCCGCTTAATGGACTGTGTCTTCCCAAGTTCTAGCAGGATCCCTGGTAGTCTCAGTAGAGCAGGGAGGGAGAACCTGCCCTGGGTAGGGAGCATGAAGGAGACCCACAGGCTGGCCCCATGCAGACCTCCTCACACTGGAAGCCAACTCAATCGGGGTGTAATTCAGGTGAATACAATATGGGAAACTAAGCTTAAGGCTGGTGTACACAGCTCAGTGGTGGATAGCATGCTTAGCATGCATGAGACCCTATGTCTAAGAGCCGGCACCAGGGATGGAGAGATGGCTTAGAGGTTAAGGCACTTGTCTGGGAAGCCTAAATACCCAGGTTTGATTCCCTAGAACCCATGTAAGCCAGATGCACATAGTGGTGCGTATGTCTGGAGTTCATTTGCAGTGGCTAGAGGCCCTGGGGCATCCATTCTCTCCCTCTCTCTCTCTCTTGCAAATAAAAATATATATATATTTTTAAAACCCAGCAGCAAAACCAAACAAAATCAAAATCATGTCTGAGGATATTTCCACCAGCTAATGGTATTTTTCTTTACAAAAAACATTTCAGCAGGTGATTCCTTAAATAAATGCTCAAGGAACATTTAAAATACAGTGCATGTCCGCTGGCTTGAGCATCACTTTTCAGCAAGTTTTTGTCATGTTTTTTCTCTTCTTTCCCTGAGCAATAATTTTCATCTTTCTGTTTTTGAAGACACCCAGAACCCTATACCTTAGGATTACTAGAGTATTCTGAGGCAGCAAAGGTAGTTGCCCGAGTTCAATCAAGTTCAGATTTTTAAAAAAAGATTAATTAATAAGGAAGGAAAAATACATTCTAGTTTATCTCCAGTACTAATTTTCTTAAAAAATTAATCCTTCCATCTTAGTTCAATATTCTTTCTGTAAAATAATGACTCATCTCTAACTCACTGTAACTCTAGTTGTTTTTGCAAGAACCATTATTTACAGGCTATTTTATTTTTTTAAAAATGACTTTATTTTGAGCCAGATCAGAAATAACCGTTTACATGATTGATAAGAAAAAGTCAACTGAGCAGGTTTTACTCAAGACTACCAATGCTGAGATGATCACTGAATGGATTGCAACTCACTAAAATTGTTCAAGGAATAAAATGAGCAAAGGATTCAGATATCCTAAGAGACACTCACAGTCCTGTAAAGTTGAAATTAAAAAAAAAAAAAAAAAAAAAAAGCTCCATGGGCTGGGGTATGGCTCAGAAGTTAAAGGCACTTGCTTGCAAAGCCTGTTGGCCCAGGTTCAATTCCCTAGTACCAAGAAAAGCCAGATGCATCTGGAGTTTGCTTGCAGCCAGCAGGAAGCCCTGGTGCACCCATATATTCTCTCTTTCTCTGCTTATAAATAGTATTAAAAAGCACATTTCACAATTGGAATGACTTAGCAAATAGTATACATTCTGCGTATTACCACTTTGTTATTACAAATATTTCACAAGTGTGAGACTAAGAAGTCAAACTGAATAACAATAATAAAAAAAACTCTTAATTTACAAGCTACCACTAATGAAAAAAGGATGAGTGTGAGTTTATATTAATGAGTTAACAGGATGCCATTCAAGTTGGGGAGGGGGATTTGGGAATGAATAGGTCAGAGGAAAAGGAAAACAAATATTAATGTTTACAGCCTTTATGCTTTTAAAATAAATATTATTCCACATTTTATTCCTCTGACATTATCAGAATGAGTCTATATTAAGAATTAATAGTAGCCAATGGTGCATATACTTGAAAAAAGAAAGTTATTTTTCTAGGCTGGGTTCTCTTCAGGATACGGTCTGAATTGGTCTGGAAACTCCCACATCAAGTGGAGCCAAACCAAATGGTCTGTTTTGGCGAAGTGCACTGGTTGTCCTGCCGTGGCTCCTCAGGTCTTGCTCCCAGCGTTCCCTGCGCAGGGTCAGGGTGACAGCATCCCGAGCCACGCCCAGGCGGGAGCCACACAGGCCTGGCCCTGCCCTGCCCTGCCCAGCTGTTTACAAGGCTTAAGTCTATTTTTTCCCTTTGGTATCCTGCCCCAGTGTAAATTCCAGAGCTCTGGGGCCTCTCAGAACCCGATTCAGCACCTAGGGATTCACAAAAGCTTCGTTAAAAAAAAAAAGACTCCACTTTGTTTTCCTGTCAAAGGTAAGCTTCACCTTGGCATTGTTTAGCTCTACGCAAAACAGAACAAGGGACAAGAGCAAGTTCTTAGTAAACAAGATGCTAACTCATTGAAGGGAATCATCACGACAGGGATTATTTTTGGTGATTCCTTATAAGCCATACTTTTCCTTCTTTAGGTGAGATTGAACCACTGACTTAATGTGAAAACCAGTGGTGGCTCTCCATCAAAGTCTTGACGGTGAGCTGCACAGAGGAAGGGGTTTATATAAGATGGCTTAGCAATTAAGATGCTTGCCTTGGAAGCCTAAGGACCCAGGTTCGATTCCCCAGTACCCACTAAGCCAGCTGCACAAGCTGGGACATGCGTCTGGAATTCGCTTGCAATGGCTGGAGGCCCTGGTGCACCCATTCTTTCTCTCTGCCTCTTTCTCTTTCTCTCTCAAATAAATAAATAACATAAATAAATATTAAGTACTTCCTGAGGGATAACTAGGCCACTTCTGCCACCATTTCCTGGGGAGTGAGAATTCACACGTAAGTCACGCATATTTTGAAAAGTGACATCACATTTCCAGAAAGGAAATTGAACCATTCCTCTCCCTGTTGTTTACCATCGCCACTTCCTTCTTAGTGTTTCCCTTGGCCCTAAAAGCTCTGTTTCTTTTCATGTCCAAGGCGGCTGCGGTGACTGCACTACCCCTATACGGAGCTCAGCAGGATGAACGGGTCTTCCATGGGTGGATCCCACGGGCAGGTTTGCTGGTATTGTTAGAACAAGCCCCTCTTCGTGTGGCATGGTGGCCTGTCATCCCTGACCCTGGTGGGACTCTTGACAAGTCACTGGGAGTCAGTTCTTCACTGGTGACTTACATAAAGGTCAATTTCATGTTACAATTTTCAAATGGATAATGTGGTTTCAAGTCACAGTCCATGGAAAGCACAATTTTGATTGCCCATTATGAGTTTTAATCCCCACATTTGAAGGGGGATGACATGGGCCTGTAACTTTTCCTTAAGAGCATTAAATTTCTTGAATGGTTACGTTTTGTGGACATACAGTGAGGGTCTGTATTAGTTACCTGCTCTGTGCTATGAACAAATGCCTCACTGTCCAGAAACAGTTTAAAGAAGGAAAGGGGTGATTTCTGCTTATGTTTTGGGGTGTCACAGTCCATCATGGAAGGGAAGACATGATAGGCTGGCTCAAGACAATGATAGGCAGGAAGTAGAGGGACAACAGGAAGTGAGGCTGGGCTATAAACCCTCAAGGCCCGCCCCCAATGACATACTTCCTCTAGCAAAGTGCCTCTCTTCTAAAGATTCCATGACCCTTCCAAGGAGTGCCCCCTGCTGGACACCAAGTGCTCAAACACATGCGCCCATGGAGGACAGGTTACATTTACAGCACAACAGTTAGAAATTCCCCTTTAGATATAAATAGTCTCCCTTTTTTTTTAATATTTCATATTTAATTTATTTATTTATTTGACAGGTGGGGGGGGAGAGAATGAGAATGGGCGAGCCAGGGCCTCCACTCACTATAAATGAACTCCAGATACGAGTGCCCCCTTGTGCATCTGGCTAACATGGGTCCTGGGGAATCGAACCTGGGTCCTTTGGCTTTGCAGACAAATGCCTTGACCATTAAGCCATCTCTCCAGCCTCCATAGTCTCCCTTTCTAGATATGACCATGGAGAACAGAGACCATGAGATCATGCCCAGTGTAACAACATACTCCATATTCATTTGTTTGCTTTATGAGTTATTAGACTAGAACTTGCCTACGCAGTTTGTTGAATGGAACACAGTAGGTGGTAAGTAGGTATTCCTGCCTATCATTGTCTCTTATTGAAAATGTAGGAAGAAAGAAGTTACCAAATAAATTGTGGCTTTGCTGGTCTTCCAGAATTTCTTTCTTTCTTTTTTTTTTTTTTTTTTTTTGAAAATATTTATATTTATTTGTTTGAGAGAGAGAATGAGGCAGAGGGAGGGAGGGAGAGAGAGAGAGAGAGAATGGGCATGCCAGAGCCTCCAGCCACTTCAAAGGAACTCCAGATGCATGTACCCCCTTGTGTATCTGGCTTACTTGGGTCCTGGGGAATGGAACCAAGAATGGGTTAGATTTCTCAATGTGATGGTGCAGCCATATTCTCTAAGGCAGCTTTAAAGAGAAATAGAAAACAAGGCTTTAAGTTTCATCTCAAGTCCTAGGGCAGGGCTAGTCTACCTAAAACCAACTCTAGCCAAAGATCTGCCCTGCCTGCCTGATAACTAGGAGAGGCCAGCATCCTCCATAGAGCTCCAGTGAGCCGATCTGCAGAGGGCCTGGCAGCCAGGAACCGGGAAGAGGCTGCTGTTGGTTTCTCCCATGGCAACAGCCCAGAAGGCATCTCTGCCACCTCTAGCCTCGGGATTCTCCTCAGGGATGCAAAAAGGAAGAGGCCATAAAACGAAAACAGCTTTTACCTTTTTAGCTTCCGGGAAGAACCACAGTGCAGAGACAGAATCCAGGTGAGGCAGGCTGTGTCTCTAATCAGAGGTTTCAGTGGCTATCACTGAGTGAGACAAGGCAGCCTGGATTCCGTCTGTGGGTGGCAAGATGTTGAGTTTTATCCTTTCTCGTTCTTAGGAAGGGGTGGGGAGAGAAAAGCTGTCACTTTCCTCTGCCTCGGATCTCATCAATGATTCGAGATTTGTGAGCGCCCTGAGAGAATCCTAGCCTTCTGGAGCCAGAGACATCGCACACATAAAAGGTAGTTTAATCTCATTTTCATGCCAAGGGAATGAAGCACCAAAATATATGATAAGCTGGCCCAGGTCCCGGATGGTGGAGGCCGGTAATCCTCTGAGCCTTATCATTTCAAGGGCAACAGTCTGTTGGCAGAGTCAGAGGCAGGTTTTGTGTGGGAGAGGCTTGGAGGAATGTGGACCAACATATCTGCTTATGTTTGTATTTACTTAGGAGGGCCTGGAAGGCATTTGATGGAAATTAGGAGAGGAGTTAAAGACTTTACTGAAGGCCGTCCAATAACCACTGTTAAATTCGATGTCAGTGCAAAACTATTCAAATGAAATTACAGATTGGTTAAAAAAAAAAAGCTTCTCCAGGATTATCACAAGGAACTACCAAAGTTAGATGACAAACGTTTCCATGATTCTTGGCGGCCAGCTGGCTATTAGCCCACCAGTGTTTGTTCGAGGGTGACTGTCTCACCAGTGTGAAAGGACGTCTGTGCTCTGGTCATGAAATATCCAATGAGTATTACCCTGGATACAATGCTATGTATTACTCCAATTTTAAACATCAGTAAGAGATTTAACACCTTCTATAGTCTGGCTGTCAACATACTGTGCATTAAAATCAACACATCAGCAACCAATGTAATGTTTGATGTAAGTTAAAGCCTCTGAGGGCAAGAGGCTACTGTGGCAATTTTCCTACGTGCCAAGCAGCATGCAGCAGATAGATCTTACGTATCTGCAACTTCCCTTTCAATGTTACCCTCATGGCCCATGGTCTAAACTAATCTCTACAGGGAGCTATTATTTCTCCGCACTTCACTTACACCTATTTGGGCAAGAAATCACTCACATGGATTATTCTCACGATTTTCTCCTACATGTAGTTAGCTCAATGCTGCTGCTTTTCTCATTTTCTTCTTCTGCTTAAAACTGAAACAAGATTTTAGCACTGTATTTGCAGGGAGCCACGACAACAGGATCCTTCTGAGGGATACATAGGAGACATTGCAAAAGGGGAGGAAATTTCAAAGTTTGGGAAGAAAGCCCATTAAGACACACTAGGGAGTGAGAGCGAGAGCTAGAGCGAGAGAGAGAGAGAGAGAGAGAATGGCCTAGCCACTGCAAATGAATGCCAGATACATATGCCACTTTTTGTATCTGGCTTTACGTGGGTACTGGGGAATCAAACTTGCTTGCAGGCAAGCAGTTTAACCCATGAGCTGTCTCTCCAGTCCAAATGTTATGTATATTTTAAGGGCTTAATCTAAATAACAACCTATAACCTTGACATTCAAATGGTAAAGGACCTAAAAGGGGATCGCTTCAGTTCAGAGACCCCCAAACAAAGATGATCAAACTCCTCCTCCAACTTAGCCCACGGGTCATCTTCCTCAGACCGTCCCAAGGGTGTGCTCCCACGCAGAGTCTCCACTGCCCAAGGTCCACACGTTAGAATATGCATAAGTGGAGGGTTTTTATTCTGAATAAATTTCCTGTTTGATTTTCTTGTACTGGGAAACTAAGAACTACCAACCTGAAGAATCTGAGAGAGATGAGAGAAAGAAGGAGAACAGAACATGAGCAAGACTGAATGGAGGAAATAAAGGAAGGAAGGGAGGAAAGAAGGAAGGAAGGAGAACGGAGGAAGAAACATGCAAAATCTGGTCTATACCACAGTTTCTTCATTTTATTGCCATTTAGGGCTAGACAATTCTTTTTATTTATTATTTTTTATTATTTTTTTAAATTTATTTTTGGAGAGAGACACACAGATAGACAGAGAAGGAGAGGGAGACAGAAATGGGCGTGCCAGCAGTCTCTCAGCTGCTGTGAACGAAATCCAGATGTGTGCGCCCCCTTGTGGGCAAGTGCGGCATTGCGCCCTTGCGTCACTTTGCATCTGGCTAAACGTGGGACCTGGAGATTGGAACCAGCGTTCTTAGGCTTAGCAGGCAGGCGCCTTAACCACTAAGCCATCTTTCCAGCCCTAGACAATTCTTTTTGTAGGACTGTTCTGGATGTTGTAGGGCATTCAGCCCCCAGTCCCCAGCTGTGACAACCAGAAATATTCCCAGATCATCCATCCATGTCCCTCCCAGAGGCAAAGACAAGCCCTGGCTGTACCACTAGTCTACACCCAGGAAGTTGTTAAAAACAAGAAGAGTGAGCTAGAAAGAGAAGTAAATCCCCACACTTCAAAAACATCAAGCCAAGGAGAGTGGACGAGAGCGATGCTAACTCACTGAGCTCCCTTCGTTTCCTAAACAGCAGGTGTCATGCTGGAAAATGAGCTGTGCATAGTAACAAATTCATATTCATCTTCAAATTTGGTATCTTCCATACAAAAAATTGCATTTCTAACATTTCTTTAAAAAATATATTCTTTTATTTTAAGATTTTATTGCATTTATTTATTAGAGACAGAGAAAAGGAGAGAAAGAGTGAGAATGGGCGCACCAGGGCCTCTAGCCACTGCAAACGAACTCCAGACATATGCACCACCATGTGCCTATGGCTTACGTGGGACCTAGAGAATTGAACCAAGGTCCTTAGGCTTTGCAGACATATGCTAAGCTATCTCTCCAGCCCTTAAAAATATATTCTTTTAAAGTTTTTTTGTTTGTTTATTTATTTATTTGAGAGAGACAGACACAGAGACAGAAAGAAGCAGAGAGAGAGAGAGAGAGAGAATGGATGCACCAGGGCCTCCAGCCACTGCAAACAAACTCCAGATGCATATGTCACCTTGTGCTACAGTTTTAAAGTACTACCATCAGGGGCAAGCAACCCAGGTACAAGACACAGCCCCCTGAGAGACTCCCAAATATTAGTGGAATTATATCATCAGGTCTACCATTCACAAGGCATGGCCAAGTGCCTGCCACACCCAAAGGGCGTTATGTCCTGACAAGTGCATATCCTGTATGTTATGACACTCATAAAAATGAGTCACGCTAGATTTCAACATTCATCCTCACATTCAAATTAAGCCAGGCTTTATACAATAGGCTTCCTTATAAACCATCCATTAAACGGAATATTTGTTTCTGGGATGCAACATGGTCTCCCCACCACAACCCTTCCTCCCAGCTGTGTGGCTGATGTGCTCCTCAGGGCCAACCTCTTGTTGACACCACCTGTAAGTAACAAAGTCCACGCCCAAGGTTTATAGCCTATTTCTCATCTTCCAAGGGGCCCCCTCTTGTTTTTGTCCATGAGTGGCCGCTCTGCACCTGGCCAGTTTCAGAGACAATTACAAGTGACTCTCAGGTGATGGAATGCCCCGGCAACACCTGTGCCAATGCACTTTCTCCTGAGTGCAGTTCCACACTCGTGCATGGTCTTAAGTGGTCCTTCAAGACTTTCCTGGTGGTTGTGGCCTTGAAGACAGCAATTCCTGACCCCACGCGACTGGCCACCTAGACATGTGCTGAGCAGTTATGCCCCAACACTCATGTAAAACACGCGCACCTGAAACCCCAGTGCTGGGGAGGCTGAGACAGGAGGATCCCTGGGGCTCACAGGGTAGTTACTGGAGCTGAACTGCCCAGATCTAGGTTCAACTAGAGACCCTGTCTTACAAAATAAGGTGGGGGTTAGAGGCTGACGAGATTCAGAAGTTAAAGCACTTTCCTACAGAGCCTAATGACCTGGGTTCAATTCCCCATGGCCCACGTGTACAATGTTTGCAGTGGCTGGAGTCCCTGGTTCACCTGTTCTCTCTGTCTGTCTCTCTTCTGTCTTTCTCTGCTTGCAAATAAATAAAATATATAAAAAATAAAAAAAAAAAGGTAGAGGGCCACTAAGGACACCCGTTGTGAACCCCGTCATGTGTGTGAGAACCTCCCCTGCACCCACACATATACAAACAGCCATACACACATATGCACATTAAAAAGGTAAAGAAGTTGCTGATGTCATTTTCAAAGCAAAAAGAACAAACTCTCTAGATTTGGGCCACTGTCAATGCCGGTGCTGTTCCTTTATCCTTGTGCTAAACTGCCTAAGCTCATGTGGCCCAGAGACATTGTCGTTATTCTTAAAGATTAACTAACTGACTGAAGGCAAGGCCATGGTCTATCCTCTTATTGCTGGATCCAGATCACTGCGGGGAATGCTTGGCACCGTGAGGGGCACCGTGGATACTCGCCTAAGGAGTCGGATTCTTCAGAGGTCAATTTCTTAAGCACAGGATCCTTTCCTCTACAAATTCAGCTGATCTTCAGATAAATAAAACAATTCTACAGCAGTCGAAGTGTTTATTTTCATGACTTCAATAGTATTTCACATTATTATGCTCTCAAAACAAACACGGTATAGAACACTGAAGGAGGAATGACGGACGGGCACCTCCGTTTTGGAGTTTCTTATTTGCATGACCTAAGTTAGGCATTGCCTTTCCATTGAGGCCAGTGGACTTTCTTCTCAAAGCCATGAACCAGCACATGCTGCTGAAGCCATTTTTTTAAATTACTTTTTTTATTGACAACTTCCTTAATTGTGGACAATATCCCATGGTACTTCTCTTCCTGCCCCTCCCCACTTTCCCCTTTGAAACTCCACTCTCCATCATAGCCCTCCCCTCTCCATCAGTCTCTCTTTTCATTTTTTAATCAGCTCTGCTCAGTCGGCTCTTAAGAAACTTGGTGTCAAGTGGTTTTTCTCGTCGGCAAATAAAGTGCTCAGCAAACATCTTGACTCTTCACCTTTATGACCCCCAAATTTACAGAAAACTACTCTCACTTAACAAGTCCATGCCTCATCATTTTCAGTGCCCATATTAACATGTATCAATTATACACATGAGTGGACTTCAGTGTGATGTACTCACACATGCATACTGTGTGTGCATTGATCAAATCCAATCACCCCTTTCCCACTATGTCCCTTTCCCATTCTCCTGGAATCACTGCTCTACTTCGGGGTCAACATTCTTTTAAATTGTACATTTGAATGGTAACATGTGATACTTGTCTTCCTGTGTTGAGTTTATTGCACTTAAAGTCCCTTGGTTTTATCTACTCTGCAGCAAATGACAAGACTTCATTTTTCTACACAGCTAAAAATTACTCTGGTGTGTACACACGCTGTGTTTCCCTCATCTATTTATTTGTTGATGGGCATCTAGGCTGATTCCATATTGTAGTGTTGTGAACAGTTCTCCATAGACATGAGTGTATAGGTATTGCTTTTGTATGCATATTTCATTTCTTTTAGATCAATACCCAGAGGTGGGAGTGGAAGAGCTGGACTATACTGAACATTCATTCTATCTATCTATCTATCTGTCTATCTATCTATCTATCTATCTATCTATCTATCATCTATTATCATCTTTTAACTATTATCTATCATCTAACTACCTATAATCAATCTATCTATATCTATCTATCTCTATCTTTTTGTGATGCTGGTGAATGAACTCAGGTTCAGGCACATGCTAGAAAAGTATTCTACTATTGAGCTACACCTCAACCTGCCAGACCTAACTTTATTTTACGTTTTTTAAGGACTGCCCATATGGTTAATAGTGGCTGTACTAATTTACATCCCTCCACACAGTATACAAGAGCACATTTTAGCCTACACTTTTGGCCATACTTTTAAAAAGTTTTATTATTATTAATTTATTTTTTTATGTAGGGTCTCACTGTCAGCCCAGGCTGACCTGGAATTCACTATGTAGTCTCAGGCTGGCCTTGAACTCATGGTGATCTTCCTACCTCGGCTTCCCGAGTGCTAGGATTAAAGCCTTTTGGCCATACTTTTTACATAGCCATTACACTAGGGTGAGAATTCCCGCCTTTTAGTTTTGATTTGCATTTTCTTGATGGCTACTGACACTGAGAATTTTTTCCACATATTTGTAGAAGTGTCTACTAAAATGACTGTTTCATTTTAAAAAATTACTTGGCTTTTTTTTTTTAGAGAGAGAGAGAGAGAGAGAGAAGGAGAGGAAGACAGATAGAGATGGATGCACCAGCAGTCTCTCAGTTGCTGTGAATGAAATCCAGATGCGTGCGCCCCCCTTGTGGTCAAGTGCAGCATTGCACCCTTGCATCACTTTGCATCTGGCTAAACGTGGGACCTGGAGATTGGAATCTGCGTTCTTAGGCTTAGGAGGCAGGCGCCTTACCTGCTAAGCCATCTCTCCAGCCCATTACTTGGCTTTTGTTGCTATTTTAATTTTTACATGTATATATGTGTGTGTGCGTGCATGTGTGCACAGGCAGGTGGATACCTTAGGGCTACTTCAGGTACCATCCACCTTTTGTAAGACAGGGTCTCTCATTAGCCTGAAGCTAACCAAACCAAGTCCAAGGCTGGACTGGTTGGCCAGTGAAGTCCAGGGATCTGCCTGTGTCTATCTCATCAGCTCTGAGCTCTGAGATTATGTTCATACTCCTATGCCTGTTTTTTTTTTTTTTTTTTTTCCACATGGGTTCTGAGGATTAAGCTTGAGTTCCCATGCTTGCACACAGGATCTCAGGTGTGTTTTAGCTGAAAGACCAGCAGAGAGCAAACATTAAGTGCAAAGCATAGTAAAAACCATAAGTAAAAGCAGTAAGGTAGAGTTAGAGTGTTAGGTACAGTGAAAACAGTAGAAATGAGAAACAGAAAGACAGAGAAGGAGGAGGAGGAGAAAGAGTAGGAAAAGAGAAAGGATGGGAGGAGAATAAGAGAGAATGAATGTGAATGAGAATTAAAAAGAAAACCCAATAGGAGATGGGGAGATGGTTTAGCAGTTATGGCGCTTGTCTGCAAAGCCTAAGGATCCAGGTTCGATTCCCCAGTACCCACATCAGCTAGATTCATAAGGTAGCACATGTGTCTGGAGTTCATTTGCAGTGGCTGGAGGCCCTGGCATGCCTGTTCTCTCTCTGTTTACCTCTTTCTCTATCTCCCTCTCTTAAATAAATAAATAAATAAATAAATAAATATTTTTTTTTTTTAAAAAAGGATAAACCAAGAGGTTAAAATCTTGGTATATACTTAATGACACCCTGGCCCTTCACAAGACCTACCTGCACAATAATGACATGGTCATGGGAGAACTCCATTGTCTGAGGTAGTTTGACAGAATGCAACAGTGATGTGTGGTGTTAGGAACAACAAGAATGAAGCAAATATTGTTTTGAAAGGTTAGCCAAGAGGAGCATGTCAGGGAATGGCATTCCTACTGACTCTGAGAAGGCTCCTGAGAAAGAGGACAACTGTGAAACCAGGTCTCATGAAAGCTAGGACAAATGGCAAATTGTTTTTTTCTTTCTTTTTCTTTTTTTTTTTTTAAACTTATTTTTAAATACCATAGACTGGGTGTGAGAAATTTAATTTTTTGCACCTCTGTAGGCAAGAAATCTTTTTTTCTTTCAATTTATTTATTTGCAAGGAGAGAGAGAGAGAGAGAGAGAGAGAGAGAGAGAGAGAGAGAGAGGCAGACATAGAATGGGCATGCCAGGGCCTCAAGCCACTGCAAACAAACTCCAGATGCATGTGTGCCTCGTGCATCTGGCTTACATGGGTCCTGGAGAATCAAACCGGGATCCTTTGGCTTCGCAGGCAAACACCTTAACCGCTAAGCCATTTCTCCAGCCCAAATGGCAAGTTTTTAAAAAAATTTTATTTATTTATTTGAGAGAGGGAAAGAGGCTGAGAGAGGGAATGGGTGCACCAGGGCTTCCAGTCACTGCAAATAATCTCAAGATGCATGCGCAACCTTGTGCATCTGGCTTACATGGGTCCTGGGGAATCAAACCAAGGTCCTTTGGCTTTGCAGGCAAGTGCCTAAACTGCTAAGCCATCTCTCCAGCCCAAACGACAAGTTGTTTTACACACCAAATGTCTGAACCACTAAGCACTTGGACCTGGACAGAAGACTGGGAGACTCACCACCAAGACAGACTGTAAAAGCAAAAGCTAAGGAAAAGTTGAAATTCTGAGGACATTTGTGTTTCCAAGCAGAATTTTCCTGGATCCCTGGGACTTATCTGTCCAAAGCAAAGAAAATTAGCCTACCAAGCAAGTTCAATAAAGCAAACCTGTGTGTGTACACATGCACACTTCCGGGGAGGGGTAAACTTTTCCATTTAATGCCTGCATTACTTCTTTTCTAAGATCTCATTGATAGATACCAATTGAATCAGAATGCTGAAGGAAATGAATGGACACTAAATGTACAGGTTAGTTACAAAATATAATCACCAAACTATGTGGAAGAAAAAAAAATGTCTTAAAATTTCCCGGGCGTGGTGGCACATGCCTTTAATCCCACTCGGGAGGCAGAAGTAGGAGGATCGCCATGAGTTCGAGGCCACCCTGAGAATACATAGTTAATTCCAGGTCAGCCTGGGCCAGAGTGAGACCCTACCTTGAAAAAACTAAAAAGATAGACATGAGGAAGAAAATTCTTAAAAGGACAGCATATGGGTGGTAGGAAATCAATTTCATACAATTCCCCTCCTATTATTGGCTCACTCCAGAAAAGATCAGGTCAGCCTGAGCAAGAGTGAGACCTTACCTTTAAAAAACAAAAAAACAAACAAAATAGTCTTAAAATTTAAGGGATAGAAAACATCTTATACATTCTATACAGGATCAATCTTAAGCAAACACCACAACTTTTCTGCCACAAATGTTTGAAGGATAAAAATACCAATTACCTGTAAGTTGTACAAACCTGTGCAATAGTGGCACACAGGCTATTGGGATAATCAACTTCTTTCTGATTGGATATGAGGCCTGCTCAGTGTGAGGGAATTCATACATGGTACTAAGCACCAAGCCAGAAGCCTATGGCTTGTAAGGTCATAGACCCTAGAGGGAAGTTCCCACCAGTCCTTGGCCAAAATGAGAGTTTATGCCTACCAAAAAGTCTTTTAAATGACTTGCTTATCCCTTTTATCCATGCAGCTCTCACTCTTGGTTAGAGAATCTGCTCTTTGTAGCTGGTTGTGAATACAGAGGAGATCCAAAAGCCATCAGTGTGACAAGAAAAGAAAGCCAACTGCCTTGCTTGAGAGGAGTCACCCTCATCGTACCCACCAGGGCCCAGGAAGCTTTACAGAGGAAGTGGTAGATTAAACAAGAGTGCCGCTCTCACTGCGAGCCTGAGAGCCTCCTCGAGGGAGATGGCGGTTAACATTGAGGAGACTCAAAACTCATCAGAGCAGAAAATCAGAGGCTGCGGAGAGCTTAACCCTAAAGGAGACTTGTCACACACCCTCCAAGGCTCAGGGAACAACACTGTGGAAGAGGGGATGGGAAAAAATGCAAGAGCCATCAGGTGGGAAGGAGTAACCTTGAGAAGCACTGTTTCTCCCAGGGACTGCCTGGTGCATTCGTGCCCCACAGTGAATACAGATCACCGCACTGAGCAGAACAGAGGTTGGTGCAGAGGGAACCTAAGAGTAAAACCAATGGGAAGATGACCAATAAGCATATGTTCATGCAGAAAAGTTCACAACTAACAAAAATATCAGTTATTTAAATTCAACTGATTCTTTTCTTTTTGCTTTGGTTTTTCGAGGTAGGGTTTCACTCTAGCCCAGGCTGACCTGGAACTCACTATGTAGTCTCAGGGTGGCCTCGAACTCACAGCGATCCTCCTATCTCTTCCTCCCGAGTACTGGGATGAAAGGTGTGCACCACCACATCTGGCTCAACAGATACATTTCTATGATATGGTTTTACCTATACATGAAAATTCCCCAAATATACTTTTCATTAATTTACAAAAACCATGCCATTTTCCTCTTGAGCCTATGATCAACCACACTGACATTATTCCACTGAATGAAAAGGAAACTTTTCTGAGGAATGACAGCGCCTCACGTATGGAGGCTTCCTAAAGTTCCCCAGTGATGCACTATCTTCAGTAGCCAGCCTCAGGAGACCCTTAAAGATAGAACTGTGTTTCCCTGATTGGATTCGGAGTATGAAACCTACCCTTCCACTGGCACTGATACTGGGATTTCTCTCCCCAGTTCAATGCTGTGTGAGTTTTGCAGGCAACTATGCCATCTGGGGAAGTTGCTGGCAGGTGAGGCCAGTGTTGCTCAAGTAAAAGTGTCCCTCCTCCTCTCCCTCTGTCTTCCCCTTCCCTGCTCCTCCATGTCAACCATGTTGGGTTACTTTTTCACCCCTGCCTTTTGTTTTTACCTCACTTTTCCCTGTCCATTATCAATGGGATTTCACAACAGGTCACATGTGAATGTCAATCAGTCCTTTCTCACTTTTTTTTCATGTTCCACAGTAACTCTGGTGACAATATGTATGCCTCATTCAGTGTCATTGGTTTTAATGTTTCCCATATTGGCTCAAAACTGTGAACTTTATTTTCTTTAAAATATTGATATTGCTAATAACTGGGAACAAAAGAAGATTGTATCCATCCTGTTACTTCACTTAACAAAGCATTTTTGGTATTCTAACTTTCCCTCTTAAGAGTCTCGGCTCATGTAAGTCTTTTCACACATAGTTGTAATTCCAGAATAAATAACCCTTATGATTTTGCATACTAATTTTTCATCAATAGTCATTTTTTTCCAGAAAGTGTTTAATGGGGTTATAAATGTTCACACCCATAATTTTACTGGGCAATGAATACTGCTTCATGTGGATGAATACTAACTGGAATATTTCCCTGCTTTGCTTCCATTGTTATCAGGAATGCATTTGAGAACACAGTCTCTGAACATCCCGGTCCCAGCATCTGCATTATGTCCCCTTTCTCTTGTCACCTTGTTGCCTTCTTTCTACCCCTCCCCCAAGCAGTTCTGTTTCCTGCCATCAGCTGGCAGCTTCCTGTGTCTGCAATCCTCTTTGCTCCTGACCTATCCCACCCGAAGTTGGAAAGGTGGATTCAAAATGGCTACCTGCCAGAGCATCTGCTAAGGAAAGCTACGGATGCATGTCGCAGGTAAATAGGTGCGAGGAGTCGGAGCCGATTTCAGAGATGCAGCGCAGCCTACATAGTCTATGCTGCTGCATTTTCCGTTTGATTTTATCTTATGTGTAGTTCTCCCAGGTTGCCTTTCTCTAAACTCTCATTTTTTTTTGTATTACGGGTATATGCATATATGTGTGTATGCTTTTTGTATTTGTGTGGGCACGTGTGTGGCTGCATATGCATGCACATGTATGTGGAGGCCAGAGGGCAGCTTCTAGTAATTTCCCCCAATTGCTCTTTTCCTTTTTTTTTTTTTTTTTTTTTTTTTTAAGACAGAGCCTCTCACTTAATCTAGAGCTGAGTAGCTAGCCAGCAAGCCTTCTGTCTTTGCCTCCCCAGTGCTGGGATCATAGGTGCATAGGTGTGTACCACCATGCCTGGATTTTTACATGGTGCCAGAATCCAAAGTCAGGTCCTCATGCTTGCAGAGCAAGCAAGCCCTTTTTCCCACTGAGCCCCCCCTAGTCCTACCGTCTACATTTCTGAAGCTACAGGAAAGCCAGATTTAGATATTTCATTTATTTATTTTTAAATATTTTATTTATTTATTTTTAAATTATTTATTTATTTATTTATTTATTTATTTATTTATTTATTTATTTATGAGAGAGAGACACACAGAGAGAGAGAGAGAGAGAGAGAATATGGGCATGCCAGGGCCTCCAGCCACTGTAAACAAATTCCAGATGCAAGCGTCCCCTTGTGCATCTGGCTCACATGGGTTCTGGAGAATCGAACCGGGATCCTGTGGCTTTGCAGGCAAATGCCTTAACCGCTAAGCCATCTCTCCAGCCCCAGATTTAGATATTCAAAAGGAATGTGGAAGTGGAGTTTTTAGCATATCCGGTGGAAGATGAAGTAAGTTAGGACGTGGTGAAGAAGAGAGTGAAGCCACTTAGGATCTCATGTGCACATTGCAGGCTCAACTGATAGGGTCCTGGGCTCATGGGTAACATGGCACAGGGACTTAGACTGGCTCTCAGGTGCCCTGTCTGCTCCATGGCCAGGGGTGTCCAACTGGAAACACTGTGAAGTACTCCTTGGGCTCAGGGCTAGTTAGCTTCAGTGCTGTGCTCTAGGTATGTTAGGAGTCAAGAAATGTACAGATCCTTCTGTTAGACACTGGTGTGTGAAGGCGAAGGGATGAGTTCTTTCTGAGCAGACAGACTATATGGACGTTTCTAAAAAATAAAGTGTCAGGGGCTACAGATGGAGTGACAGGCTCAGCTTGAGGCCCAAGGGATGATGATTTTCCTGTCAATTTCTCTGTTGCCATTCTCACATCCTCTGCTATATTTTCCTTTGCATGTGGCCTGAAGCCCAGCAGGACTTTAAGAAAAGAAATAGTGCTTACGGCAGGAGGGAGAGAGTGGGTCTAGAGAAATGGGGAGAGGCACATTTTACAGCTTTCACTTCTGAGAAATAGAACTGTAAATTTATTTTCTTCCTTTCCTCCTTCCTTTTTTTCCTTTCTTGCTTCTTCTCTCCCTGCCTCCCTCCTTCCCATGCTTCTTTCTTTCCTTTCCTCTCCTCTCCCTCCCTCTACTTTGGGCACGTGGTTAGGATTGCCTCGAAATCAACTGATAGCATAGGAAAAAAACTGATTCCAAAGTATTTTGGGCTTTATTTCCAGTGTTATGATATCCACTAAAAGAAAGGGCTTCCAAGAAGTGTTCAGGCTCATTAGCATCCCCCTTATCTCCCAGAAGAGCAGAGAAGAGGGCGCTGAGGAGACTGGACAAGTCCGGCTTGTTAGAAAAACAGGGCTGGACACAGCTAGAAAGGTTTGTATTGAATTCACATTTTGTATAGAAAGTTTTCACATTCAGGGTTTAACATCACATAATCTCTGAAAGCTGCTTGTGTTCTTTTGACCTCCCCCAAACGGAAACTAAAAAAGGAAAGCTTAAAAGACAGTACGAGAGCAAAGATGCTATTTCAACCGGACAATTGAAGTTGATTATTTAGTTCACGAACTGGAAGCGCTTAAACTGTAACCTGAGTCCCCCCCACCCCAAATATGACTTTCCTAAGTGTCAATTTCCACTCTGCCTGTTACTGACTCACTAATGCAATGACCTCAGTTGTCAAAGTATGGGCTGGGGCGGGGGTTAGCTCCCAAGTCTTGCAAACATTCAGACCTGCATTTGACCCTCAGAGTCCATGTGAAAAATGGAGGGTGTGGTAACACGACTGTAATCACAACACTGGGGAAGTGGAGACAAGAGGGTCCCGTGGCTTGCTGGCCAGACAGTCTGGTCTAATTGGGGGCGGGGGGGCATGTCAATAAGAGACACTGTCTCAAAAAATGTGAGTGGCTTCTTAAGGAATGATATCCGAAGTTGTACTTTGTTCTCTTCCATACTCATGCACACACATACACGTGCATAAACGCATGCACACACACAGTCCAAAAACTGCCCCGGTGCATACAGAAGCCAACAGCTAATTACTAGTTCTGTGACATGTGTCATGACAAACCTTACTTCCAGATTACTGCACACACCAGTGAAACACCTGTTTCTGTTTACAGACCATGCCAGCCAATCTGTGTCATCAGAACCTCTTTACAGCAGGATTGATATCAGGCCTGGGCTTTGGCTCCGACAACAGAGATCTGAGTGGGTGGTGTCCCTTGCTGGCCATGTGGCTTTGGGCAAGCGCTTCAGTCTCTGTGTTGTCACGCTAGTAAAATGGACATATTGATAGTGGTGTGAGGCTGAAGTGGGAAGAGACATAGGAAGGGCTTGCCAGAGTCCTGTGGGGACTCAGAAAATGATATCCCAAAGTGTGGCAACTGAAAACCCAGGTGTCTGGGACCATCTCCCAGTCCCGTTTGCAGAGAGAGGCTTTCCATGGAATTCTTCTATCCATCTATAGAACAGGTTCATAAAAAGGAGACCCACTTTCCCTCGCTTCCCTTTCAATCATAGACCAAGAAGAGCATGCTCACAGCACAGAGGGAACTGAAAGTTAATGCTCACATCAGCATCCAGGTGAACTTCGTTCATCTCAGGCCTCTGGCCTCATTCATTTCCCTTAGAATTCTTTTTCTATCAAGTTGCCTACCTGGTTCTGTGCTCTCCCTTAAGACAGGGTAGCTGGGCTTCCCCTGCCTGGTCCCTCCTGAGATTTCTCCTTTACCCGACTCTCAGGTCCCAGAATTTCAATCCTGCCAATCGGGCCTGTTTTCCTGCGAATCTGTCTCTTGTCTGTTGTATGGACTCAAATGATTGAACCTCTGGTGGGTGGGAAGTTTCTTTCACCCCTACAGTACAGAGAATGTAGCGGGTCCTCAGAAACACCGGCTCATTTATTCAACATGGGCCTGCGTAACACTAGTGTGTCTCTGGGGATGGAGCAATGAAGAAAAACAAAAATAAAAATCAACACAGATTCCTCCCTCAATGAAATTTAAAATCTAGTCCAAAATGATACTGAATGCTTAAATAGTGCTATTGCTACTTACTGTTGTTGCTAATAAGCCACTGGGTTTCAGTGAGTGCCAAGGACAGGCCCATGTGCCATGGTGATATTGGGAGGTGGAGAAACCTTTAAGAGGTGTGGATATCTTATGGATATTGGGACTCCAGTCTCTCTCTCTCTTTTTAAAAAATATGTTATTATTTATTTGAGAGAGAGAGGGAAAGATATTCAGAAATAGGGAGGGAGGGAGGGAGAGGGGGAGAGAGAGAGAGAGAGAGAGAGAAATGGGCACACCAGGGCCTCCAGCCATTGCAAAAGAACTCCAAATGCATGCACCCCCTTGTGCATCTGGCTTACGTGGGTCCTGGGGAATCGAGACTTGAACCAGGGTCCTTAGGCTTCACAGGCAAGCGCTTAACTAAGCCAAGCCATCTCTCCAGCCCTTTCTCTCTCTCTCTCTTTTTAAACATCTTTTCCTTTTCTATTTATTTATTTGAGACAGAGAGAGGGAAAGAGAGAGAGGAAGAATGAAAATGGGCACGCCAGAGGCTCTAGCCACTGCAGACAAACTCCAGATATATGCGCCCCCTTGTGCATCTGGCTTACGTGGGACCTGGAGAATTGAACCGGGGTCCTTAGGCTTTGCAGGCATGTGCCTTAATTGCTAAGCCATCTCTCCAGCCCTCTCTCTCTTTTGTGCCCTTTCCATAGGGCCCATAGTTTTGCCACACACTGCCACCATAACATGCCCTCCAAGCTGTTACAACAGGCCAAGTCCTCTGTGAGCCCAAACGAATGTTTCTTCTTTCTAAGCTTATAGTTTCAAGAATTTGTTACAGTACTGGGAAGTTGACTCACACAACCAGCACCCAGCAATACACAATGAAGGATCACATTGTTCCTGCCATAAATTTACTCACTTTATCCTCCCCACAGCCCAATGCACAGGTTTGCTGATCAATGAGAGTTGAAGACAAGGATACCAGGCACACACCAGGGGTAACCTGTGAGTCCACAAGGCCAGGGGGGACGGGACATGGACTCCCACTCATGTGGTCTGGTTTCAGAGTCTGCCTTCTCAGCAGTGGGGGAAGGGGATCCTCCCTTCCTGAGCTGTTGCTAAGATGCTTTGGATAAGCTCTTACATTATGTTTTCCTGGCTCTTGACCTCCAAGAGATGCTCTGTTCCACAGGCAGCCATTTTTACTCTCTAGTCCTGCTTAACTAGCCAGTGGATTCATTCAAAGCAAAGAATGAAGTCCCAGTTTATTAAGTCTATGAATTGTTTTATTTCTTAGTATGTAACATGTACACATGTATACATGCATGCTTCTGATATAATGCAAAATTCAAGGCACAGAAGAATATAGAGTGACAATTACCTTTCCTTCCTATACACCATGTGTTGTTTTTCTAAATTCGATACACAATGCATAGCATAAAAATGTACCTATTTGTAACCGATTATGTTGCTGAAAAAAAAATATATATATTTTTTTCTTTTTTCTTTTTGGTTTTCTGAGGTAGGGTCTCACTCTAGCTTAGGTTGACCTGGAATTCACTATGTAGTCTCAGGGTGGCCTCGAATTCTTAGTGATTCTCCTACCTTTGCCTCTCGAGTGCTGGGATTAAAGGTGTGCGCCACCACGTCCGGCTTGAACAATTTATTTATTTATTTATTTATTTATTTATTTATTTATTTGCAAGCAGAGAGAGAGAGAGAATGAAGAGAGACAGACAGAGAGAGAATGGGCACACCAGGGCCTCCAGCCACTGCAAACGAACTCCAGACGCATGTGCCCCCTTGTGCATCTGGCTTACATGGGTCCTGGGGAATTGAACCTGGGTCCTTTGGCATTGCAGGCAAGTGCCTTAACCATTAAACCATCTCTCCAGCCCCGATATTTCTGAAGTAAGGTAATATTAGTACAACTTCGCTTTACTAACATTAGAGGTAAGTTCATAATAGTACATATAAACTTCACTTTTTTTACCTGGGTACTGGAGAACCAAACCCATGTCCATAGGCTTTTCAGGCAAACTCTGCAACCACTGAGCCCTCTCTCCAGCCCTCTCTTCAGTTACTTGTCAGTGCAGTTATATTTGATTTGTGAATAGTGCTCATTTTCTCAACTTTTAAAAAATACCTTTTGGTTTTATTCTCATATCCACGTACTAACCAGGTCCAACACTACTTACTCAGGCATCTTCAAGATGGAAGAGCCATAGACTTCTGGTTTTATTCTATACTTGAAAAGTCTTTTCTACTTAGAAAGTATTCAAAGCACTTTTTGAAAGTACTTCTGCCATTACTTTTCAAAGTTTAAATCTCTGGAGTACCTTAACTCACTCAGGTATATAGCAAGACTTTAGATTCAATGTAGTTCCAAATGGTTATGTACTTTTCACAATGCTTTTCACTGAACAACCTTTTCTTGCTCTCCTGATCTGAAATGCCAAATTTATTATATATAAAGTAAGTAGATCCCATATTATGTGGCTCTAGTTCTAAATTATTTTATTTGTGTGAGTAAGAGAGAGAGAGAGAAGGAGAGAGAGAGAGAGAATATGAATGAATATGAGATCACCAGGGACTCCTGCTACTGCAAACAAACTCCAAATCCATGTACCAGCTTTGTGCATCTGGCTTTATGTGGGTACTGGAATCAACTTCAGGCTGTCAGGGTTTGCAATGAAGTGCTTTAACTACTGAGCCATCTCTCCAGCCCTGTAGTTCTAAAATTTCTGTTATTCTATCTGTTGTAGCCTGAATGTGAAATGTCCCCCATAGGATCATGTGTTTGAACACTTGGTACCCAGCTGCTGGTGCTGTTGGGGAAGGTTGTGGAGCCTTTAGGAAGTGGAGCCTTGCTGGAGGACGTGGGTCACTGAGGGATGGGCCTTGAGATTTCATAGCCTGGTCCTACTTCCTGATGGTGGCTGTAATGGGACCAGCTAACATCCTGCTGTGTCTTTCCTACCATAATGGAATGTATCCCCTTGAGTCTATAAGCCTGAGTAAACTTCCTTAAGATGCTTCTCAGGAAATATTTCATCCCAGTGGCGAGAAAGTAACTAACACACTAGCTGATAATCAATGTACATGCGCCATAGTGAATTTTAGTGTCTGTACGTATAACACGTTTGACTATCGGGTAGGGTTAGTTCCTGACATCATCTGTCTTTTCCAGAATTGTCCTACTATTCTTTGGGAAGTTAGAATCATCAACTGGTCATATATATCATATTAATTATAACAGATGATTCTCTTTTATCCCCTCATTCCAGCTCTCGGTACCCTGGAGGCTCTCCTCAATGAAGGCTTCAGTCAGTCCCTATGGGGTAGTAAGGGACATGACTCAGGATATTCCTACCCACTCTGCGCCTCTTAGAATCTTTCTGCTTCCTCTTCTGCGATGTTCCCTGAGCCAGAGCAGGCCTGTTGGCAGTTGCCTTTAGTGCTGATGGTATTTTTCTTCCCTTAGGATTGACTGTGTTATAATTATGAATTAACTACGCAAACTGATGCCTCTATGAGGTTGATTCTTCCCATCCATGAACACTGTATATGTCGGCAGTTGGTTCTAGCCTTTCACCCTTTCTCCCGTTCTTGGTGAACTTCTGCATAATTTCATAGGCTTTTCTTTCCAGACAGGTTACTCTTGGAGTTAAGAATGCATTCATGTATGTCCTGTGCTATGACATACGGTCTCCCTTCTAAACAGATATGATGATAAAAATGGTTAACTATGGTTTTCTATGAAAAGGTAATCATCTTTGTTTTGTTTTTTGTCGAAATTCCTGGTCCTTGAAATGAAGCGAACTCAGGCATGAAAAGTCCACGTGTATTACAGCCACAAAGTACGTCTCCTTTAAATTCCAGCTAAGAAACGCTCTCCTCCTGAAATGACTTGGCATGAAAATGGGACCTTCTTTTCATGGAGTTTTAGAACCTTTGCTTCATGTCAGGTTTGGGTTCAATTTTGGGAGGACATACATCCTGGTGGTGATATATTCCATATTACACATTTTCACTAAAACAAAGCCACAAAACTTACCTCCTAAGTTCATACCAGCTTGAAGACATTTCTGAAGTCTGCAGGCAGGACAATTCTTTCGTCGGATCTTGTCAATGATGCAATCATTTCTTCCAGCACATAAATAGTTGTGTTGCCCTAAATCAATAATAAAAAAGTTATTGTTTTTTTTTTATAAAAAAGTTATTTTAACAACAACTGTCACTCTAATACTGAATACTAATTTATATAGTAATGTAAGACTTCCTCTTTCCCACTCTGAAATTTCTTCTTCTAAACAACAGAAGGCAAACAGGGTAGTGGGGAGAAGGACAGCTTAACACAGCCAGGAACTCAGTCTATATATCTACTTCCAAGCAGGTCTTATACAAGAAGGACCACGTATCCTCACTGTTGCATTGTGTTGATTGCTGCCTGGATTTGAGCAATGGTTCTTATTTCCTTCAGCCATCAGAACGTCACCAGTCCAAGCAAGGGCCTCCTGCAGCTCTTTAAGCTGCAATGCTTGCCCACCACCAACACAGGTAATTGTACGGGAAAGACTTTCAAATTTCACTCTTAGAAATGTTGACCTCTTGTACTGTAAATCTACCTGGCACTGAACATGTGACAGGCTTGGAGAGTAGCACCCACTGGCAGAACATGGAATTGTAGCCTAGCTCTATCACTCACTTATTTCTTCTGTAATATTAACTGAATGAGGTACCAGAAGCAATGGGGAAGACAAAAAAAATCTTTACTCTTGGGCTGGAAAGATGGCTTAGCAGTTAAGGCACTTGCCTACAAAGCCAAAGGACCTCAGTTTGATTCTCCAGGACCCACGTAAGCCAGAGGCACAAGGTGGTGCATGCACCTGGAGTTTGTTTGCAGTGGCTGGAAGCTCTGGCATGCCCATTCTCTCTCTCTCACTCTTAAATAAATAAATAAAAATAAAATATTAAAAAAATCTCTATTCTTCGTTACTTTCATTCAACGTTGGGGAGGACTGAAAACAGACAAGGCAAACATAAATTAATAAGGGCTTATGCAGTTAATAAGTGCTGGGGAGGAAGAGTAAGGGAAGGGTCATTTCACATGTTAGAGTACATGAGGGAGGCCTCATATATCCTTTGATGTAACTCTGTGGACATCCCCGACAGAAGAAAAAGCAAATGACTCAGGAAAGGGACAGGGACAACTTGGTGGGCTTTAGGAATGAGGGCACCAGAGTGAATGAGCGGAGGAATGAGTGGAAAGTCAGGGGAGATTTATCTGGTTCTCAGGGCCCAAGCACTTACTGTCCATCAGGACTCTGGCCATTACTCTGAGAGAGGAGACTCAAGGGTTTGGAGCAGGATCACTGGCTGCTGTATGGAAAACTGACTGTAATATACTAAGGACAGAGGTGGGGAGACCAGGCACAGGGGGTGACCATTACGACCTAGGGGAAGGATGGAGGAAGCACGTGTCTGTGCGATGGGGTGAGATGCTGTCAGATCCCAGATGAATTCGGAAGGTTCTAGGATTTGCTGACAGAAGAAAAGGAAGGTGAAGAGTGAAGATTCTTGGCTTAGTAACCGAGGTAAATGGAGCTGACATCAGTTAAGACGGGCAAGATGGTAGGAGCCTGTGGTTTATGGGGAGCTAGCCCAGCTTGGTCTCAGATATGGTGAGTTACATGCATTATCAATGAGATTCTTGTGTCTGGAATAAGGAGGCGATCTGGGCTGGAAATGCCATTGGCTCTAGGTTGTTACTGTTAAGTCACAAGACAGGGTGAGATCGTATGGCAGGTGAACACAGGGTACAGAGAGGGGGGCTGAGGACAGTGTCTTGGGTCCTTGAAAACAGGCAGATACACAGGGACTCACTGGTCACTGTAACAGCGCCAACAGGTTAGCTCCCTTCCTTCAACCCAATACCGTCACATTTCTTTGGTAGAAAACTTCTGACTACAACAAATATCTACAAAAAATAGTGTGTATCACTTCCTTAATTAAAATAACTTAGAGTGTAATTTCTGTAACTGTACAGAAAATCTTACTACTAATAATAGTGAGAGAATTGGAAAAATCTGTTAAAATGAAGAAACTAGATACCACTACTATAATAAACTGAGGTTTTTCTCTAGGTGTTTTTTTTTTTTTTTTTTTTTTTTGGTGTTTTGAGGTGGTCTCGCTCTAGCCCCAGCTGACCTGGAATTCACTATGTAGTCTCAGGGTGGCCTCAAACTCACATTGATCCTCCTACCTCTCTCTGCCTCCTGAGTGCTGGGATTAAAGGTGTGCGCCACCATGCCGGGCTTGTCTCTATTTTTGTTTGTTTGTTTGTTTGTTTGTTTGTTTGTTTGTTTGTTTGTTTGTTTTTTTGGAGGTAGGGTCTCGCTGTAGCTCAGGCTGACCTGGAATTCACTATGTAGTCTCAGGGTGGCCTTGAACTCATGGCAGTCCTCCTACCTCTGCCTCCTGAGTGCTGGGATTAAAGGTGTGCGCCACTACACCCGGCTTTTTCTCTATTTTTTATTTTTTTATTTTTATTTTTGCTGTGCATGTGTAGCATGCATGGTATGTGAATATATACTGTATGCACACTTGTCTGCAGATGTGTGTGCCCCAGGTGCACGTGTGCAGAGGAGAATGCCCAGTAGGAACTTTTCTAGCTTTTCCATATTATCCTCTTGAGAGTCTACCTCACTGAACCTGGAGCTGCCACTTCTATCAGCTGATCAGTGAGCCCCAATATGCTCTTGTCTGCCTCTCTCTGCCACAGGACTGGGGTTACAGGCATGTATGGCAATACTTGGCTTTGTAATGTCAGTGCTGGGACTGAACGCAGGCCCAGCAAATGTGCTAAGCTAACCCCCAAGATATTTTTTAAATTTTGTTTATTTATTTGTAAGGAGAGAGAGAGAGGGGTGGGGGAGAAAGAGGGGTCGGGGGGGGGGGAAGAGAGAGGGTCTCTAGCCACTGCAAATGAACTCCAGATGAATGTGCCCTTGTGCAGCTGGCTGATGTGGGTCCTGGAGAATCGAACCTGGGTCCTTTGGTTTTGCAGGTAAATGTCTTAACCGTTAAACCATTTCTCCAGCCCCGATTATTTATTTATTTATTTATTTTTGGTTTTTTGAGGCAGGGTCTCATTTTAACCCAAGCTGTCCTGGAATTCACTATGTATTCTCAGGCTGGCCTCGAACACTCAGCAATCCTCCTATCTCTGCCTCCTGAGTGCTAGGATGAAAGGCCTGCGCCACATGCCTAGAATGGGCATGCCAGGGCTTCTAGCCACTGCAAACAAATTTCAGATGCATGTGACCATTGTGTATCTGGCTTACGTGGGTCCTGGCGAATCGAACCTAGGTCCTTTGGCTTCCCAGGCAAACGCCTTAACCACTAAGCCATTTTTCCAGCCCCAGTGTGTGTGTGTGTGTGTGTGTGTGTGTGTGTGTGTATGTGTGTGTGTGTGTATTTAATGGAAGGTTCTTAATAAATATAGGTAGGTGTGAGTAATTATACAAAAATAATCCAAGTCTATACCAAAGGTAATAACAGATTAATGTAACAAAGTAGTTTGTATTTTAAAATGAAAAATAAAACTGAAGCCCTATTAGGACGCTATCCTGTTTAAGTTCTAGGACAACCCAATAGTCTAGGCGAGGCAGGTTTTATTATTGCTACTCTTCACAAGGAGAAACTTGTGCTGGAGATGGTAAAGTGACTTCTCAAAAAGACAGAGTCACAAGCATAATTCAGAAGGTTTGATAATTGAGGCCAGAGGGTTTTCTAAAGAGCAATTGGCAATGCCACTTACTGGTGGCCTACTAGGATGTGGAAAGTGCTCTTTAGAAATGATAAACAGCCCTGGTTATACAGTGGTTAGTCGTCTGGGTCATGGAAATTACAAAGAACGTTCTTTGAGTGAAGCATGCCTACTCCTCAGGACAGAATTTCCACTGGTGACTGGTATTATGTGCCTTTTGCCTAGCAAGAGATTGAATGCCTGACCCCAGATTCCATTTATAGCTCACGAGGAGCTGAATAAACTTGAAAGTCTAAAGAAATAACTAAATGTAATTTTAATTTCTTTCAATTCACCAAGGATTTATGAGGAGCCTCCTATGTGCAGAAGACGACACAACCTTCGCATAATGGATTGGCCTCATGTAGTGTAATGTTCTTTTCATCTCTATGGACTGATTAAATGGAATCAAGTCTTATAGATTGCTGGTATACAAAATTGAGTAAGGAACGATCTCTGTCTTATGGACAAGGTAGAAGATTTTCTTCTCTGGGTGTTCAAAAAGTTTTCCAAAAACCGGGGTTATTCTGTAAATACTGTGTTTCTTAAAAAAGAATATTTTATTTATTTATTTATTTGATAAAGAGAGAGAGAGAGAGAAAGGGAGAGGAAGAGGGAGAGAATGGGTAAGCCAAGGCCTCCAGTCACTGTCAACAAACTCCAGATGCATGCACCATCCTGTGAATCTGGCTTTATGTGGTACTGGGGAATCCCACCTGGGTCCCTAGGCTTTGCAGGCAAAGCTGCTAAGCCATATCGCCAGACCACTGTTTTTCTAATGAATAATGCCCTTTAAAGATCCAGGTTACTGTTACAACTACAGAATGGTTTCTTTTTCAGCCCAACAGTCCACCTTCCACAGATAATAAAGGAGGATTTTAAGAGACCACTACAAACATCAAGCAATAGATTCCAGACAATTCTGTCATGAATTTTTAGTTGTGTAAACCTTAAGAATTTAAATTGGAGCCGGGCGTGGTAGCACACGCCTTTAATCCCAGCACGCGGGAGGCAGAGGTAGGAGGATCGCCGAGAGTTCGAGGCCATCCTGAGACTACATAGTGAATTCCAGGTCAGCCTGGACTAGAGTGAAACCCTACCTCGAAAAACCAACCAACCAAACAAAAAAATCGAATTTAAATTGCACTTATACCCATGTGTGATGGGTCTTAACCCTTAGTCCATTTCGTAGTGACAATAACAGAAGTCACAATAAAAATGAGACTTGATGTTCATCATCTCGTTTTTAAACACCATGCCCTCCCAGTGATCAGATAATGACCCCAAAGGCTAGGGAGATGGCTCAGCTGGTAAAGAGGATATGAACTAGCACAAGGATTTGAATTCAGATCCCCAAACCTACATAAAAGCCAGGCATAGCAGTGTATGCTTGTGATCCAGCCCTGGGGAGCTTGCTGGCATGCTGGATCAGTCAGTCCTGGGTTCAGTGAGAGACTCTGCCTCAAAGAATAAGAAAATGGAAAGTGATCAAGGAAGGCATACGAAATTCACCTCTGATCTCCAGGCACGTGTGCATATGTGTCCACATATGCAAATCAGCCACCTCCCCACATGAACACCATGTACACATATAAATAAAAGCTAATCTGGAAGAAATCATACCCTAGGCAGTAAGGGAAACATGACTTTCTATAGAAATACTAACATAAGGTAGACAATTAGAATGCTGACCAAGCCAGTGTTGACCTGGGAGGCCCTGCTAAGGAACTCAAATTTCATTAAGCAGCCATTAAGATGTCACTGCAGATCGCGACTCAAAGAACAGCAGATCTATTAATCTTCAGGTTATGTGGCAGGTTAGGAGAATGAGGAGGGGCCACTAGTAACATTCCACACAAGAGTCCAAGTCCTTAGAGATGTCTCTATGCAAATTAGTAGCTATACTCAGTATATTTAGCAACAGGAATGATCTTGGGTTACAAAGAGATCCCGATGGTGAAAGAAGATGTTTATTTCTCATTCAAGTTACATGTCTATGGTGAGGATCAGTCTATTTTAGCAATAGAAGAACGGCTTAAATCAGATAGGCCTCCTACAGACACTAATAGCCTGTCCACTAGGACATGAGGGGAAAGATGGAAAGATATCTAAGAGTGACCCAACACGGGCAGAGCTGGAGGACAATTGATGGTTGAAAATAGAATCCCTCCAGGTAAAATGTTGTGCTTGAATGGCTCTTTCCTGAAAGACCCTATACTCCATGTAATGCAGGAAGGGGGCTAGAAAGAATCCCCAAATCCTCAGTCTTACTGGACTACCAAGGCAGAGACTGACATAAAAGACAGAAATGAGAGCTGGGCGTGGTGGTGCACGCCTTTAATCCCAGCACTCGGGAGGCAGAGGTAGGAGGATCGCCATGAGTTCAAGGCCACCCTGAGACTACATAGTTAATTCCAGGTCAGCCTGGGCCAGAGTGAGACCCTACCTCGAAAAAACTAAAAAGATAGACATGAGGAAAAAAATTCTTAAAAGGACAGCATATGGGTGGTAGGAAATCAATTTCATACAACTCCCCTCCTATTGTTGGCTCACTCCAGAAACGATCATGAGACTCCAAGGGGTTCATGGATAAAGTCAAAACACAAGGCAGAAGGCTGGGCATGGTGGTGCACGCCTTTAATCCTAGCATACAGGAGGCAGAGGTAGGAGGACCACTGTGAGTTCAAAGCCAGCCTGGGACTACAGAGTGAGTTCCAGGTCAGCTTGGGCTAGAGTGAGACCCTACCTCGAAAAAGAAAATAAAAAAAGTATATAAGGCTGAAAAAGATGAGCAGATATTTCAGCTGCTACCCATAGCAGGGGCACAGCCACTGAATTCTAAGTACTTCTAAGTTGCTATTAAAATTCCAAAATATTCAAGCCCTAGGATGGAATATTAGACCCTAGAATTAGGGCAAAAGAGACTTATCCCCCCCCCCAAACAAAAACACAGGACAAACGAAGCACAGGCCCTGCAAGTTCACGCTGATTTCCAGCTAGCTAATTGACTCCTAGGTTAAAATCCAATACTTTACAGAGAAATATAACAAAATAATGACTTAACAAAATCTAGAGTCTCCAGAATGTCTAGACTATACTAATTATTTGAAATATATTAAAAAAACCAGAAAAATGTGAACCTACGTCAATACAAAAATAAGTCAGAAGAAATAGTTTTTCAAAATAACCTTGAGGTTGGAATTGACAGATGAAAATGAGAATACATAAGAAAAGATCACAAATGTTCAAGGATAAGGAATTAGTGATGTGGAAACTGAAAACACAATATAGATATGCAAGCAAAATCAAATGGAAATCTAAGAACTGGAATGAATACTACCTATTTGTTGGTTAGAGTTAAGAAGATACAGGATGCTCAACAAGAATGAATCAATAAAAGTCAATAAATCTACACCAAAATTTTTTAAAGTCAAACACAAGGAGAAAATAATTTAAAAATAAATGAATAGTCATAGCCTGCAGGACAGTATGAACAATTTAGTAATGTGTATAACTAGATTCCCAGTATAAGAGAAAAAGAGGATAAGAAAAATATATGAAGACTTCCTAATTTAATTTCTAAAATACCAGATGACAAATATACAAATAAAATGATTAAAGCACCACATAGTCAAATTTCTAAAGTAAAAATGTAAAGAGAAAAAATTTTCAAGCCAGCTAGAGATGGTGGGGAGAAGTATATTATACCAGGGGGACTGTGGTGGTTTGATTCAGGTGTCCCCCATAAACTTAGGTATTCTGAATGCTGGTCTCCCCAGCTGATGGCAATTGGAAATTAAATCCTCCTGGGGGTGGTGTATTGTTAGGGCTTATGGATATTATAGCCAGTTTCCTCGTAACAGTGTTTGCTATTGTCCACCTTATGTTGGCCGGGGTTGATGTCCACCCTCTGCTCATGCTGTTGTTTTCCCCTGCCATCTTGGAGCTTCCCCTCGAGTCTGGAAGCCAAAATAAACCCTATTTTTACTCCCAAAAGCTACTCTTGGTTGGGTCATTTCTTCCCGCAATGTGAACTGACTGCAACGGGATAAGAGTAATAAACAAGGATAAGAGTAATAAAATGTGTGTGTGTGCGCGGTATATACATGTGTATGAGTCATTGTGGTGACCCATGCACTCGCCTGCAGCAGGGTGTGCTCACAGACAGTAGTGAAGGGGAAGTCAGGTGTTCTGGTCCATCACTTTCCACTCATTCTTACTGATCCCAGAGCTTGCTGTTTTTTCCCCCACTAAGTCCAGTGATTCTCAGGACTCTGCTTCTCTTTGGGACTGGGGTTACACACATGTATGGCCATGTCCAGATATCTACGTGAGTCCTAGGGATCAAACTTGAGTGGTCTCGGGCTCTCGTACTGGAACAGGAAGTGCTCTTAAGCACTGAGCCACTTCTCCAGCCTCCAAAAGCAATAAGGATTTTTTTAAAGATTGAAACAGTTGATGTCAGAAACATGCTAGGTAATATCTTTAAAGGCTATCAATATAGAGTTCTACAATTACTGAGAATAGTTCTCAAGATGAAATGGAAATCAAGATTTTTTTTTTGATAAACAAGAGCTTAGATTTGTTGGTAGCAATGGAAAACAAAGTACTTTGTGTTTAAGATGATGACAAATAGAAATTTAGACACACTGAAAAGGTGAGAACTGAAAATAGTAAACATATGGGAAGTTTTTTTTTTTTTAGAAATTTTCTGTCTTAAATTCTTAAAAGTCAAATGACCACCTCAAACAAAAATATAAAACCAGAGGGAAATATCATGCATTTTTTTGTATGTAAGTATAGAAGTTGTCAATATAAAAATTAAAAAAAAAATAACAAGGCAGGGCTGGGGAGGTGGATTAGTGGTTAAGGGGCTTGCCTGGGAAGCTAAAGGACCCAAGTTTGATTCCCCAGTACCCATGTAAAGCCAGATGCACAGTATGGCACATGCATCTGGAGTTCATTTGCAGTGGCTGGAGGCCCTGGTGTGTCCATTCTCTCTCACTCTCTCTATCTGCCTCCCCACCTCTCTCAAATAAATAAATAATTTTTAAAAAAATAAAAAACCACATTACGCTATTACAAAATATGTGTGTGTGTGTGTGTGTGTGCGCACACACACACACAATATCTGTCAACAGAACACTAAGAACAGGACAGGTTGGAATTTAAAAGAAAATTATTCCAGGAGTGGGGAGATGGCTCAGTCCCTAAAGCACTTGACATGCAAGTTTGAGGACCTGAGCTTGGAACCCCCAGTACTCACACAATTCTGGGTGGTTGTGGAGGATCACCTAGTATTCCAATACACAGGAGGTGCAGACAGGGCATTCCTGGGGCAAGCTGGTTAGCTTGTCTAGCTATTTGGGCAAGTCTTGAGTTCAACTAAGAGACTCTGTCTCAGTAAAATAAAGTGGAGTATGACCAAGAAAGACACTTGATTTCAACCTCTGGACTCCACAAGTATGTGCACACATGGGAATATGCCTCTGCACACACACATGTGGACACACACACATGAAATTTCCATTGCTATAAGTTTTATGCATTGTATTTAAAATGATGTGTACAGTCATTCAGATAATCTATGATATTAAGTTAAAGACTGTGTCTCCTGTAATCTTTTGAGCAATGATTCTTACACGATGGCCCCTACAACAGCTATCAAAAAAATCACCTAATAACTCATCAGGTGTTTACTTTCACCGTTCCCTTTCCAAATCTAGTATTTCAGAAACTTTGGCATGGGGGCTTAGAAACCTGTGTCCCATATCATCAGAAATCTGGTGCTTGCCAATGTTTCAGAAACACTGCCATCAAATGCTCATTAAAAATAAATAAATAAATAAATAAATAAATAACAAGAAACATCACTTAAGAGTCAATAGAGGCATAAAACAGAAAACAAAAATACAACCCAAAGAAAGGTGTAAAAGAAAAAACAACTGATCGAATAACAGAAGGAACAACCCAAAAGGCAAAAGATGAAACTGTTTACAGCATCCATTCCATTAAATGTAAATGGTCAAAACACTTGAAAGGTGAAGATGGTAGAATATATTTCAAAAGCAAGACATTTTAAGTTAGAAGAGCACTGGCAGGCTGCAGGACAGAAAACAAATATATACAACATAAACAGCATGCCTAAGAAGCTGATGTGACTCCATGAGAGTCAGAGAAAGACGATGCTGAAACAAAGAATACTGCCAAAGAGAAAGATGGTCATTTTGACTGACCACAGTGAGAAATGTAATCTCGTGCATGTAGGCATCTAATCACAGAGCTTCCAGGCAAAAATGAACCAAATGGAAAGGAAAAAAAAAAAAACTCAAAATCATACTCTGAAATTTAAAAACCTCTCAGGAATCAGTAACATAATCACCACCTAGCAAATCAGCAAAGGTACAGAGAATTTGACCAATATCACCACAAACACTTTGACTTACTATCATTTAGTTCACACAACTGTAAATTATACATATTTTTCAGCACTCATGGCAAATTCATTGAGACAATACACCCTGAGCTATGAGATAAGCCACAAATTGTGAAAGTATCAAAATCATGCACAATCTATTCTCTGACTGTAAAGCAACTGTAAATGAATAACAAAAAGTTATTAAGAGCTCCATGGCCTTGAAAATAAAGCAACATATAGGAAATGGATCAAAGAAGAAACTGTTGAATATTTCCAATGAGATAATAAAGCTCAACATATTAAATTTGTGTGGCTGGAGAAATGGCTTAGCAATTAAGGCACTTGCCTGCAAAGCCTAAGGACCAGAGTTCCATTCCCCAGAGAGCACAAAGTGTCACATGCCTGTGGAGTTTGTTTGCAGTAGCTAGACCTGGTGTGTCCAGTCTTTCTTTCTCTCTTTTACATGCTATCTCAAATAAGTAAATAAATGAAATATATTTAAAAATTTGAGGTGTACAGCTACAGTAGTTCCTCATGGATAAATTAGCTTTTATAGGTTACAATTAGGTCTTATAGGAAATAAGAAAAGTTTTAAAATGACCTGAGATTCTACCATAAAATCTAGAAAAGAGGGCTGGAGAGTGCTTGCCTGTAATGCTGAAGGACCCAGGTTCGATTCTCCAGTGCACACATAAAGCCAGATGCACAAGGTAATGCATGTGTCTGGAGTTTGTTTCCAGTGTTTGGAGGCCCTGGCGTGCCCATTCTCTCTCTCTCTAATAAATAAATATTAAAATATTTTTTAAAAACTAGGAAAGAGAAATTAAACCCCCAATAAATAATGCATAAAATAAAGGACAGAAATGAATGACAAAGACAAGGTAAGCAACTGGGAAAAAGAGAATCAGCTGTTTCTTCGTATAGATGATGAACGGGAGGGTCAGCTGCTGTGGGCCTGGCGTGTGTTCATGTCTGCTCACGCAGGCTCAGGATGAGGGAGCTCAGAGGGAGAGTGTGGACTCTGACTCAGGAAATCTAATATCCATCCCAGAAGGACTGCTCAGCCACTGCTCAGATCCACTGCAATAACCCGACGCAGCCACAAGGGGGCGACACATTGGAATCTCCCCTTCATTCTCCCCAATAGGGAAGTGAGGACATAAAATTCAACTTCCTTAAAAGCAGAAGTTCTTCTCAGTAGCAGTACATTTTTTACATTATAGATATTTTCTTCCAAATTAATTTTCATAGATAAAGTTGAAGGTTATTTATCCAAACAGTGGGATTTTTCAAAATGTTGATAAGAAGATACCATCATCAATCAACACTAGTGGACTATTTCAATGAAGAAGGTGAACCTTGACCCCCAAGTTTAAGTACCTACTACTTATCCCATCAATACTGATATATTAATATGCATACATACTCAGAAATATATACACAAATAGAAAATAACTTCAATTTTATAGGAGAAATTCAAACACCTCAATTTTCAAATAGATTATAATTCTCTTCATAAACATATGGGGAAAGTTTTGTTTAGCTGCTAGCAGGCACTGTCATTTCAAAGGGAAAAGTATATATTTCTACAATATGGAGATTAAAAAAGCCTAAAGGATATAATATCTGAACACCGCAAAAATATTCCAATATAATAAAACTTTTGTACAAAATTCACACTATGGTAAGCATTACTGCACATTGGTTCATAAATAGATGAAGAAAGTAGAGTTGGTACAAATAAGTGTACTGCCTGGTTCATAGTCGATGCTGAGTAAACGATGAAATAATGAAATAAAATGTACTAATATATTGAAATGAACATACAACATGGATAATTTAGTTAATGTAATATGCTGTGCAGACACAAGTCCACACTAATGAATATTCACCCAAGAATCCTAAGAAAGTGGCTTAAAAAAAGAACTACACATCCAAGTCATTTTTGCCCATCTCTAGCATTCCACTCTGAAACACCCCTCCATACACACACCCATTAGGAAAATGAGTCCTGGGCTGGAGAGGCGGCTCAGCAATTAAAGGTGCTTGCTTGTAAAGCTTGATTGCCTGGGTTTGATTCCCCAGTACCTACGTAAAGCCAGACACACAAAATAGTGCATGTGCTGGAATTTGAGTGCAGTGGCAGGAGGCCCTGGTGTGCCCATACTCACTCTTGGTGTTTCTCAAATAAAATTATGAAAGAAAGAAAATGAGTTCTTACCATATGACTCAGTTATAGCACTCTGGAGATATATAATACACACACACATACATATATACATACATACATACATACATATATACACACACATATACACACATATACATACATATACACATGCATACACACATATACATGCATGCATACATATGCACACATATATACATATGTATATACACATACACACATACACACATACATATGTATCTACACACATACATATATACACACACATACATACACACATTGTATATATATATGCATATATGTATCTTAAGTAACCTCCAATTTACTATAGAAATACTTGTCCATCCATACTTTTATTTATATATATACACACAAACACATGTATGTATCTTAACTAACCTCCAATTTACTACAGAGGAACTTGCCCATCCCTGCTTATTGCTATTCATAGTAGCTAGGAAATAGAATTGGCCTTCTAGATGCGCATCATCTAATAACAAAGACGTGGTACATATACACTATGGTGTTTTATTCAGCTATAAAGAAAAATGAAGTTATGAAATTTACAGGAAAATAGATGGCTCCAGAAAAATCTTTTTTTTTTCTTTTGAGAGAGAGAGAAAGAGAGGGAGGGAGAGGAAGACAGAGATGGGCACGCCAGCAGCCTCTCAGCTGCTGTGAACGAAATCCAGATGCGTGCACCCCCTTGTGGTCAAGTGCAGCATTGCGCCCTTGTATCACTTTGCATCTAGCTAATCGTGGGACCTGGAGATTGGAACCACTGAAGATTGGAACCAGCGTTCTTAGGCTTAGGAGGCAGGCGCCTTAACCGCTAAGCCATCTCTCCAGCCCCAGAAAAATCTTACATGAGGTGAGATACCTAGGGCTCAGAAGGACAAATGCTGACAATTCTTGCTCACACAACCCTTGCTTTGAATTTTTAAATGTGCATGTATATTGGAGTAAGAGTCAGTAAAGAGGCCAATGACCCCAATGAGGGGTCACAAGAGAGGAACAAAAGGAAGAAGGGTTTAAGGATATAACAGAATGAAGGAGGGAAAGGGTTAAGCAGGGATGAGGTGGGGGAAACTGAAGGAAGAGGGAGTGAAGGGACCATTAACCAAAACTAAAGACGTGTAAAAAAAAGTCCTTTTGGAAATTGACTTCTGTTAGCTAATTCAAAAAAAAATTTTTTTAAACTAAAGGGTTTGAGCAGAAGTGGATGGATAATGCTACTCTCCAAAGCCACAGTTTGTTACAGGAAAAATCCTAGCATCAGGGGTGGGATACACTGTGAATTCCAGGTCAGCCTGGGCTAGAGTGAGACCCTACCTCGAAAAACAAAGCAAAACAATAAGACCGAGTTTAAAAAATAAAAGGCACTGTTCTTTTGGTATTGCTTCCAATTATGACATTGCTTTTAACTATAGCATAGAAAGTTTAAAAGTGAACTTTATTATTTCAAAAGTTGGGATTCAGGGGAGGAGGACGATGGCTCCGTGGGTGAGAGTGTTTGCTGTGCAAGCATGAGAACGTGAGTTCAATCCCCAGAAGTCCTGTAAAAAGCCCGGCACAGCAGCTGTGAATATCAGCTCTAGGGTTGGGGGCAGCGGGCAGACAAGGAGGATGGCCCTGGCTCCCTGGTCAGCCAGTGTAAATGACAAACAGCAGGTAGCTCCAGGTCTTGTGAGAGTCTTTCTCAGGGAGGGAAAGCTAAAAAGCAACAGATGGGATACCCAACATCTCCCTGTGGCCTCTGCATGCATGCATGCACATGGGGCACTCTTATCTGCACACATGTACCACACACATCACAGTACTACACACACACACACACACACACACACACACACACACACACACTCACTCACCAAACACAAACCAAGCCAGTCTGATAGGCTATTTCAATTTTCTTTTTTTCTTTTTTTTTTTCCTGAGGCAGGGTCTTATCTTAGCCCAAGCTGACCTGGAACTCACTCTTTAGACCCAGACAAGCTGTGAACCCACAGAGACCCCCCAGCCCCCACCCCCGCATAATGAACTCTTCCAAATGTTCCTGGAAGGAACACTGAGGATTTTTGAGATTTTTTTGTTTGTTTTTTTTTTTTTTTGAGATAGGGCCTCAACTCAGCTCTAGCCCAGGCTGACCTGGAATTCACCATGTAGCTCAGGGTGGCCTCGAACTCTTGGTGATCCTCCTACCTCTGCCTCCTGAGTGCTGGGATTAAAGGTGTGTGCACCACCATGCCTGGCTTTTTTTTTTTTTTTGATTAATGTAAAATCAAGACCTAACTTTGTTTTTTGTTAGACTTGAGCTGATCCCAAATGAGAAAATGTTTAAATGGCAGCTAGGTCTTGCAGAATTGGTAATGCCCGAACAGTGATGGAAAATGGATACTATAAAGTGGATGATAAAAGGAAAGAACAGAAGGAAGGACTCTGGTTTCCATCCAGAAAGTCAAGGGAACTAGAAGAGGCTCAGCCAGAAAGGTCACTTAACCTTTCTGATTTTTTTTTTTAAATTTAAATTTTATTTTATTTGTGCTTATTTGAGACAGAGACAAGGAGGGAGGGAGAGAGAGAGAGAGAGAGAGAGAGAGAGAGAGAGAGAATGGGTGCACCAGGGCCTCTAGTCACTGCAAACGAACTCCAGATGCATGTGCCACTTTCTGGTTTATGTGGGTGCTGGGGAATCAAACCTGAGTCCTTAGGCTTTGTAGGCAAGTGGTTTAACCACTAAGCCATTTCTCAGCACCCTTTTTGAGCTTTTTGGTTTATTTTTACTTATTTATTTGAGAGCAACAGACAGACAGAGAGAGAAAGAGGCAGAGAGAGAATGAACGCATCAGGGCCTCCAGCCACTGCAAAGGAACTCCAGACACATGTGCCACCTTATTTTTATTTTTGTTTTATTTATTTTTTTTTTTTTTTGAGGTAGGGTGTCACTCTGACCCAGGCTGACCTGGAATTAACTATGTGGTCTTAGGGTGGCCTCAAATTCACGGCACTGCCTCCTGAGTGCTGGGATTAAAGACGTGTGCCACCACGCCTGGCTATGCGCCACCTTATACATCTGGCTTATGTGGGTTGCGGGGAATTGAGCCTTGAACTGGGGTCCTTAGGCTTCATGGGCAAGTGATTAACTGCTAAGCTATATCTCCAGCCCCCTTTTCTGAGTTTTGATTCCCCAAATTATAAAACAGATACCAATGCCAAGTTTGTAAATGGCTCTATGAATACAAACGAAAATACACAAAATAAGAAGTACATAATCTGGCTTGAAGGAAGGACTTAAAATATAAAGTGGTGGCAGTGATATCATCACTAGCCATTTATTTGATCAACTAACTCTTTCAAGACAAAAGTAGGCTGAGAAAAATCCAAAGGCCAAACACAGTCAACTCTTAATTAAATGTATGTGAGTGGAGAACTTCCTGTAGGGGCACAATATCACACTCAGACTAACTACAAGGCAAAAAGGTCCCTCTTAGATAAGACAAATATTATTAACTTCGGATCCCATCCTCAAATTTTACCTTCTTCTAAAAGCTGGCAGGGAAGTAGGAGTGTTGAACTACATCCGTAAACAGAGAACTAAGGGCAGAGACTCTAAGCTGTTTACAGTTCAGCTAACAATTCCTGACTAGGGCTCAGGGCTGTAAGAATGGAGAAAGGTTCTAGGAAGCAATAACTTCCTTGTATCACTGCTTTTGATATCTCCTGTTGCTTTGTATTACTCAATACTCTTCAAAAAGCAAGAAGACACACCTGTTCAAAGCCAGAATTGTCGACGGTGGGAAACACCTTCAATGGATGAGTGAAGGTGGGGACAGAAAATATTCAGACAAGCAATTTGAGGAGCAAGGTCCTTTGGCTAAAGAGGTTCTGAGATTTACAGAATGTTTCTAGTGTGATTTAATTCCACTCAACAGCGTGTGTATATAGGATGTTGCAAACTCAGGAGCCTTAGGCATGCTAGACAAGTGCTCTCCCACTGAACCATATCCCCGGCCCAGAGAAACTTGAGGCACAGTATAAGAAGCCACAGTGTAGCCAACCACCTCTACGAGTTTACATTCTGGAGAAATTAAAGGATTTCATCATGTAATATTGATATGGTGTGACTTTAAAGAAAGAAGTGATTTATATGAGGGGAGGGTATGAGGAAGCCTTTATAAAGAAAGGACTATCTAGGGGTAGAAAGAGGATCATTCAAGAAAGGTGGGACAAATTTCTGCCAAGTACAATGGTATATTTGTATGAAAATGTCACAACAAACTCCATTATTTTGTAAGCAGAGAAACTTATGGCCATTTCAGGAGGAAAGACTGCAGCCTCCATGAGAAGAATAAGATCCAATAACTCTAGATTATTTTTATTATTGCCTTTTCTTTTGCCATTTTATTGTCATCACAACTAGTGTGGAGGACAATGTATTACATGTGGCTTATGTCAACAACATGAAAAATGACAGCAGACAATCCTTTGTATATCTGTACCTCTACTAGAGTGGTCCCGCGTCATAAACAACAAACTTGAAACTACAGATGGGAGGAGCAGTGTGCAGCCCACATTTCCCTGTCTGTCTGACCCTGGGTAATTAATATTCAGCCTGAGGACTCGGGCCACACACGTGACACATCATTCTTCCCTTTTACTTTCCTCTTTTCATGCTTATTTTAGGAAGGCATTCTGCTGGCTGACCTCATGTCATACTCAGAAATAGGCATGGATGCATACAGCTGCGTCAGACTTGTCAAGTGTTCTTCTCCCCTCAAGGTACCTGGTAAGATGCTCTATCCTTGCTACATGTAGCAGAGAATTTCCTAATGCTGGGACAAATCACCCAACCAGAGCAGTTTATGAAAGTAAAGGATTTATTTCCAGCTGACAGTTTTGGTGTCCATCATGGTCGGGAAGCATGGCAGGAGAAGAGAGTTGAGGATCACATCTTTTTTTTTTTTTTTTTTTGTTTTTCAAGGTAGGGTCTCCCTCTAGCCCAGGCTGATCTGGAATTCACTCTGTATTCTCAGGGTGGCCTCAAACTCATGGCAATCCTCCTACCTCTGCCTCTCGAGTGCTGGGATTAAAGGCGTGGAACCACCACGCCTGGCTTAAGAATCACATCTTTATATTAATCAGAGAGAAAGCGGAGAGGGAACAAAGTGGTCAAGTGAACAAGGCCTGCCCCCAGCAATGCATTTCCTCCAACCATCCTGACCAGTGCCACCAGCTAGGGATTAAGTATTCGAACACATGGAACTGTGCAAGACACTTTAAGCCACCATGGTAAGTGTGGCTGACGATAGGGGTGATATGCATTTATCATGGTGAACACTAAATTCCTTAGGAAAAGTGAGATATGAAAAGCATTAGGTTCTAGAAGCCCTAACACCATGGTGAACATTGACAAATACCTTTGAGAATCCTTAAGAAAGGATTCACAGAGCAGGAAGTACTTGAACTAGCTTTTATGAACTGTAATGTAGCCAGGTAAGGAGCTGAAGTGATCCCCAGACTGGTCAGAATGCCCCAAATTCTGTCCTCTATATATCTTAAAAAAAAAAAAAACAACGACTGACTGTTCACACATTGTCCTGAACACATATGGCCTGGATGCAGGAAGTAAGCATGAGACAACACTAAGGCTGGGCCTGTACCGCCAAAGTACTGGGACCTCCACACTGCACCCTTAGAGCAGAACACTTGCGCTACACCCTTGATGTTTCCTTCCAGGGGAAGGAAACTCCCAGATGTCACACCTCATGCCTCTGTGGAAGGAGAAAATCCCATCAGAGAGCAGGTACATGACCTCCCAGACACCGGGGTAAGAAGCCTGCCCTTACCCAGAGGTGCCCAGGCCTGTGCCGAATTCTGAGGCTCAAGTTTCAGGCCCTTTTTGCTCTCAGCACAAAATTGTATCCTTCAACTTATTTACCAAAACAAACAAACAACAACAACAACAACAACAACAAAAAAGGGCTGATATTTCATCTTCCACAAACCACTCCTTTGTTTTTCCATCTGTTCAGGATCCAGGTGGGGAAATACAGAACTATTTCACAGGTCCCTTAGAGACTGGGAGCAGGCAACGAAGTCCCTGACCGTCATATCTCAGCAGCGAGTGACCGTTGAGCCTGCATCATGGCACAGGGCCCCGAGGCTCCCCCTCAATCCCCGCCCCCTTCATCTCGCCCCTTGCTTCCTAACTCCCCAGATGTGGAGGTCATTAACAATCCGGAGACCCACAGACTGTGATCACTGTTGGCATCCAAATGCTGGGGTACAAACTTCTTGATGGATGAAGCATACTTTTAAACCCTTTTGTCTTTTGGCTGTTGTGTTGGTTTCCTTTCTAAAAGACAATCTTTGTCAAATTTCACCGCTAATCTTGCTTGCTTTTGCCACGGTATCTTTATGCTTACCATGTTATATGAAATAGAATTTCCTTTCTCATATCTTGAAGCTACAAGACAGATTAACTAAATTTGTAATGTACTTTACTAATGTAATTGAATACTTATGACTGGCCAAATGATATATTGCCTAATAATTTGTCATATATCCAAAGTCAGCAAATCTGAGGCTTTGGCTGATGGTGGTATTCATTAAAAACACAAGCACTAAGTGTTGTCATAAAGCCCTTAAGAATTCTTCTTCCCCTAACTACCGACGGATGCAGGGACTGATCAGACTTTGTGCACACTATTTCCCTGTTTCAAAATAATAAACTCATTTTCAACATCAGGCAATGTCACCAAATCCTTTTTAAAATTCGCTTTCTGCTTGAATCTAATTTTCACTTTGAAAAGTCCATTTGTTGTCCTGCTGTAAGATTTTTTTTTTTTTCCAAAGCAGTTGACAACTGCCCAGCAGCAGCAGCCTGTGTTTGCAGTCGCTATTTTGGGCTACATCACATGTCACTTACATAACCTTGTTTAACTGCTCTTGAACTGGTTCAAACAACCTGCTAAACAGATTAGGGCAGTCCCAGCAAATTCCCGCATTGCAGATTCTGATGGGTGATTCCACCCCCACCCCCCAATGCCATTCTAGAAGGTTGCACGGTGAGTAGGATGGTGTGTAAGAAAAACTGGTTACTCATTGTCAGAGCCAACTAAAACATTTGATAATTAACTTCCTCTGTGCAGTTAAAACCAGCCCGGCCTGCCCATAATAAACCAAGGAACAACGATCCCCTATTGCGGTGGTTTATGACTGAAGCTGGATTAACATGCTTTAAAATGCAGGGGGAGGCGTGTGGGCTGCCTCGGCCACCTTGAAGCACAAGTCTTCTCTAGTTATGTTTTGGGATCTTAACATTTTAATCTATTAGTCAGATTGCACTTGGGTTTCAGGAATTTTTTTTCCCCATGGGGGTAGGTGCAAAATTCCTGAATAAACATCTTTCCATGTGTGAGAGATATTAAGTTTTCATTAATTTCCTTACATCATTAAATTTTATTAAATATATAAATGCTAGCTATGATTTAAAGAGTCTTTTCATAAATGATAAAAAAAAATATGAAGAAATCCAAAGGCTGTAAGATCGTAATCTCAAGAAACAGTGTGGCGTACAATAAGAATAGTACGTTATCAAAAAATAACACTGTTTTCCAAATGGTTGAATTCCCTCTTACACACTTTCAAGAGTAGGGATTTTACATAGTTGGGCTTCACTGTACAACATCTGCTATCTAGATAACTTATTCAGGGCAGCGGGCAGGGGACTAACATTTGTTGAATTCCCATTATGTGACAGGTGATTTACCAATCATATAATTTAATTGTTACTTTAAACATGCTGGGGGTTGTGCTATGAGATAAGACACATTATCCGCATTTTGCAATGAAGATTCACTCTGAGAGGTTCAACCATGTGGTTAGCTTAGCTGGGATTCAGACTTATAACTCTATGACAGCTCAAACTCTATTTATTTGCTTATGCATGTATTGTGTGTGTGCGTGCGTGCGCATGCATGTGAATGCATGGTATGGTGGCCCATACACTTGCCTGTGGTAGTGGGTGCTTACCTAAGGTGGCTGGAGTATAACGTGAGGTGTCCCACTCCATTAAATTTCTGCCCAGTCTTGGTTTGAGTCAGAGTCTGTTTTAGTAATTCTGGAGCTTGTGAGGCTTCCATGATTCTTGGGTTTCTGCCTCCCTAGGGCCTGGGGATATGAGCACACATGGTCCTGCCCAGCTGTTTATGAGGGATCTGGAGATTTGAACTCTTGCAATCTTGGGCTCTGATGCTACTGCAGGAAGCACACTTAACCCCTGAACCATCTCTTCGGTCCAGTTCATACATTTTGTTTATTTGAGAGAGAAGAGAAGGAAGAGGGAGAGAGAGAGAAAGGGAGAGAGAGAGAAAGAGAAAGGGGGGGGCACACCAGGGCCTACAGCCACTATAAACAAAGTCCATGTACCACCTTGTGCATCTGGCTCACATGGATACTGGGGGATCAAACCTGGGTCCCTAGGCTTTGCAGTCAAGTGCCTTAACTGCTGAGCCATCTCTCTCCAGCCCCCTTTTTTTGTTTTTGGTCCATACATATTTTTTACACTTTACTTAAACCTAAAAAGTCCGCATGCCTTTAATCCCAGCACTTGGGAGGCAGAGGTAGGAGGATTGCCGAGGAGTTCGAGGCCACCCTGAGAATACATAGTTAATTCCAGGTCAGCCTAAAATACCCTAAACCAAAAAAAAAAAAAAAAAAAAAAATAGAAGGCAAAATGGCACAGCATGATCTGGAGTGAAAGGCATGTAAGGATGTTTTATAAAGAGTAAGACCAAAATGTCACCAGCCACTAACACAGGGAAGGGGAGAAAGAACTCAACTTTACCTGCAGTTCTAACAATACCACATCCAGGATGCGCATCTTAAATATTGCTCAACGTGCCATGTTCTGCCTGATCACGAAGAACCTCAATACCCCAGATTCCGAAGAAGACATGTGTGCAAAGAATGGAAAAATCCTGGTGCTGGGTTCTCCATGGTTAGAATTCATTTTTTCCCCCAACTAGCTAATCTCTCCAAGATCTCCAAAGCAGAAATGAGAGCAGGGTCAGGAGAAGGGACTCTGGTTCAGCCAGCTTGGCTTCAAACTGTTTGTGAAGGCTTGAAGGTTTTAACCATTTGGTGGGTCCTTATCTGCCCTCTCAGACATAGCTTGGTTTCTGAATAGCAGTATGGGCTTAGTCTAATGAGCACCAGATGAGAGCTAATGTTAGTGACAAGGACAACCATCTCATCATCTTCTACCTGCAACGTCAGATTTTGCTAGAAAAGAAACGATGGAGCTAGTTGTATGGGGCTGTTTGCACATCCACATTAAATTAGGCTAGTTTGAGGGATATGATACTACACACACAACAGAGTACAAAATTCAAGTGGCCATATAGCCAAGTTTTCCTCTTCCTTGCCTATCTTCCAAGCCCGTAGTTCTCTACCCTCAAGGCAGCCACTACCATCAATTTTGCTGTAGCCTTCCTAAGGTCTTTCTAGGATACGTGCTTTTTAACCACAGTAAATATGTTCTGTTTGTGAAGCTAGGTGTTATTGATTCAATATGTCTGCTCGTTCAACAAATAATTATTGGGTGGCTCTTACACAACAGTTGCTGTGATCAGCACTGGGTGGAGAGGTGAGTAGGGTGAGGTCCTTGTCCTTGGGAGACAAGAGATCTACTGTGGGGCCAGGGCTGCTAAGCAGATTCAATCCAGGGACAAGCACAGCACACAGATCAGGAAGGAACTGTGTTCCTCACAGACGCTGGGAAGGGCCATGGAGAAGAAGGAACATTAGGTTTGCACCTTGAAGGCTGTTCAGCGGATAGAAAGGTGTCAAGAGAAGCTTCCTAACCGGAGAAGCATTCTAATAATAATAATAATAAAAAAAGACATGATGAATTTTGAGATGGGGGCACTGGGTGTGATGGGAGGCAGGGTCGTGTGGTGGGAGGGTGTAGCCATTAAAGCTGTGGGGACACGGTGTGCAGTGCCATATGGTCTGATGTGACCACTGAGAAATGGGGAAGCTGTTCCAGGTCTACTTTGTGTAGGAAAAACTCACTCTGGGAGAGGAGTGGCAGAGTTCCTGGGACAATGCCAGAAGGACCGGTTCAACTGAGAATCCAGTCCACTTTTCCCGCTAAAGGTGGCTAGGAGAGTTAATTCCTAATTAACCAGCCTCACCTGCACCCCCTCTAGCCAGCCCTAAACCCATCTTCCTGTGTCTTTTCTTTATTTTCATGTTTTATTTGTTTACAAGGAGAGGGGTAGGAGAGGGAGAGAGAGAATGAATATGGGCATGCCAGGGTCTCTGTCTGCTACAAACGAACTCCAGCTGCGTGCGCCACTTTGTACATCTGGCTTTATGTGGGGACTGGGGAGTCGAACCATGGCCATTAGGCTGTGCAGACAAGCGCTTTAACTGCTGAGCCATCTCTACCTGCCTCAAGATCCATTAGTTACTCTGGTGAGGAAAGCTGAAGCCATCCTACCTCACTTCTTCCTGGTCCTCCATGCAAATGTCGCACATTTTTCTAAGTTTATAATTTTTAATGTGGTTAACCTCAGCTTCCTTTTCCCACTGTTCTCCTGAAGAAGCAGATACTGTGGGTGCTGGAGCTAAGAATGGTGTGACCTCTGGGTTGCCTCCTGCTTGGCTTATTAAAGAGGAGCAAGTTTCTATGCTTATGAAGAAAACGTGGCACAAAAGTCTTCCTTGCGTTTACTAGAACCTTCAGTATGATGAACACTTGTTGACTATTAGAAGCCGAAGAGAGTGTGTATTAGATTTCAACTGCTTTCACAAAATCCTAGAGGCAATCAAGGGGGCTGGAGAGATGGCTCAGCGCTTAAAGGGGCTTGTGTGCAAAGCCTGAATGCCTGGGTTCAAATCCCAGGACCCATGTAAAGTCAGACGCACAAAGTAGCACATGCATCTGGAGTTCATTTGCAGTGGCTGGAGGCCCTGGTTTGCCCATTTATTCTCTCTCTTTGCTTGAAAATATATAATTTTTTTAAGACAAAGGAACAAAGGTTTATTTTGCCTCAACTTTCAGAGGTTTCAGTCCATAGTCACTTGATTCTAGCTTTGTACCTGTGGGGATCTGGTATAGGAAAGCTATTTACTTCATGGTGGCCAGAAAATGAAACAAGGACTATAAGGGGCTGAGGTCCTAATGCACTCTCTGGGGGAATACCCCTGATGAGCTTACTTCTTCCCACTAAGATCTCATCTCTTAAAGGGTTCCATCACCTTCCTATAGCATCACGGGCCGAGGATAAGCCTTGTTAACATATGGGCCATGGAGGATATTCCAAACGTAAACTATAGCACAGAGGTTGTGGAAGGGAGAGGAACCGTGGGAAGTTGTGCCTACCACCCTGTGTTCTGTGGAATATGACACTGTCTCCCATCCAAGTACTACCTGGGCCTGATCCTGCTTAGCTTCCAAGATCAGACGCGATTGGGCACATTTAGCTTTGTATGGTTGTACAGTAAGACACACTATCTATTGAGAATAAGGAACACGGGTGTTATGGAGGAAGTGAAGGCCCAGATCATACATGCATGTGGTAATCATGGTAACATGACAGCTGACATGAGACAGAAAGCACAGGACACATATGTATTGAGTATAAACTATGTCCCAGGCTATTAGGTTAGGGAAGTTGCACTCAGAGTACATTCATGTTATCCCAGCTTTGCTCAGAGGTGATGTCACCCTTCTCTCCTGAACAATGAATTAGGTGGCTGTCTGTGGAGTTTCAATGGTGATGGCAGTATTCAAACCCAGGTCTGACTAAAGCCCTTGTTCAACCAAATCACCTGGCACGCTACTGGGAAATAGGGAGACACCCAGTTCTTGCTTTGTAAGAAGGCTTTGCATATAAGACTCAACCTGGCACATATATGTTCATTTAACTAAATTGCTTCAAATGTAGAGTTTCCCATCTAGAAAACAGCTTAATTCTTAGAGTTAAAACTCAGGATAAGCGAAATTCCCAGTTGAGTTCACAATGTCGTAGTGGGCTTTGGGGAGAGACACAGCAGGTGACTCCCAGACTCGCACTCTCAGAGATGAAACGCTGTGCAAATGATTTAACATCCATAAAGTTATCACCCATAAAGGCAGTGTCACAAAACATACCTCATATAAAGATTAAGTGTAACTCCGTATTTTGAATGCCCAGTTCCACATCTGGAGTAGAACGTGTGCGCCACAAACCATCTGCCCTCCCTGAGGTCACAGCCCTGGAGATGGTAAGTACCTCCAGGCAGGGTGGAGCCCCGTTCCTGGAGCAGAGGGCTCAGTGCCACCTGGATCCACCATCTCTGGTGGACAAGGCTGGATGTGGTCAATGGCATAAATGTTCTTGCTTCCTCCTGCAACATGGGCACTGCAAGAGTGTGTTTCCCCATGACGGCAAGCAGTGTTCAACATTAGGTGTCAGGATCTGGTGCCTCAATTTTGAACTTGGGCTGGGGCCGCTGCATTGAGAGAGTTTCCTACGAATTATGCTTGTAGCTCAGGTCCTGTTTCTGTGAGTTTTGCAACTCACTCCCATGTCCTGTACCCTGTTTAACTATCTGTAAAGGTACCTTAAATCCTACAGGGAAAAAAAAATTCCTAGCAGGAGGTGCCTGACTCCTTCCAAACTCCAAACCCAAGACTGGAATTCTGACATCTGCCTTTCTTAAGAGCCACCTGCTGAGATGTCTAAATGCAATTGATTGCTATACCACAAGACTTTCAGGAAGTCCTGTCCGGCCCATGAGAGGTTTCTGTGCTGTGGCCTGTGTTTTCTTGTGTCCTCTCTGCCCGCACCTCACATGTAGTCCAGCCTTTGGTAGCTGGTCAGATCCACCTAGTTTGTCCTGCTATTATCTTGATCCTTCATTCTCTGACTGTGCAGGGGTTTCTCAGACCCAAGTCTCCCTGCTGGGTCCCAGGTCATAAGGCAGTGAGGTCATCTTCTCTTGGAAGGAGGGCCTGGATGATTCTATTGATCGGGTCCTCTCTCCTTTTTAATTTCTGATGGAGGATGAAAGGGACAGGCAGACAGAGGTTTGCTGTAGGGTAGACACTTCAATAACTGTCATATTCTCTAGTTGGAACTAGACCCCAGCCCAAGTGACTTGTGACCAGGGAGTTAACACTCCCCCTTTGCCACATGCTCTTCTTTAGACATATTCCTAAATGGAAAAGAAAAGCTGCAGTTTGAGGCAGAGTTTAGCCTCTGTCCTCCATGCTGAGTTTCTTTTCCATCTTCCTCCTTCCTCCTTCTATTTTTTGCAATTATTATTTAAGCACCCTAATCCATGGTGGTGTGAAAGTGAAGCAAGCTGGCCGTCTCCCTGGACTGGCATCCTTATGTCGGGTCTGTCTGCTCCGTCACCCTTCAGGGGACATGCCAACCTTCCTTCAAATGCAGCTGGAAAATTCTATGTCCCTTTATCTTGACACCTTATTTCTATTTGTCTTAAAATCTGTTGTATGTCCAGTCACAAGGGTAAGAATTGAGGTGATTCTGAGATATATTAAGTACAAAGTAGTCATAATGCCTGGTCTAATGTATCAATAAATTAATATTCTACTACACTGGGCATTTTTTTTTTTCATACACGAATTCCTATACAGTCAGAAAAATCCCTAACTTCCTGGGTCATCTTGGCCAAATAACAACTGGTCTCGTCTCTCATCTGTCAGATGGCGGGATTAGGTGATATCTATTGTCCCGTTCCTCCTTCTCTGTTGAGAAGGGAGGAACTGTGGAAGAAAGATGTAAAGCCACCCTCAGAATGACTAGGCAGTAAATCAGGGGTTGTAGCACTGCCCCATGTGCTATGTAAATATTCTCCGTACAGAGGCAAGCCCAGCTACGAGCCAGAGGCAGAGAGGCAGAGCTAGGAGACAGAGCTGAGCCTTCTGCCCTCGTCCTACAGAAAAGTTTTAGTTTTGAAAATTAGTGAAAAGCCTTTATGAGTAGTCACTGTAGCCTTTGTTACGCAGTGATAAGGGGAATTATTATTACTAGTTTTTGAAATACTTCCAAGGAACATATGCCAAGAGATAAAGGCAAAAGGATTTAAACTCGTGCACACACGTGTACAGATATTAATTTATTCATCATATAATTTAAACGGCTTCCACTGCATCAAAAGCTAAACAGCAATCACATTCGAATCTCAGACAGATCTAGACCTTTTCACTACATACTCCAACTTAAGACGATAACATGCAGAAATGGGATGTTCACTCCCTCTTCTCTGCTCGCTTCAGTCCTAGAAGTTTGTAAGGAAGCTACTTGTTTATGGATTTTTACACTACAATGATGAAACTAAAAAAAAAAAAAAACATACTAGGGAAAGGACTAGAAATACTTTTAAGAGCAAAAAAACTGGGAGGAGATCATTATACTTGATAAGCTATGACTTCTCTGGAAGAAAATGAAAGGAAGAAGGACTCTGGTTAACACCTCAGATCAAGTTACGTGAAATAATGTGCCTTACGAAGCAGGCTGGAGATAAACAAAATACAGCTTGTCGGCCAAAAATAGCCTAGTTTTCCCCAGCTCTGCTTTCCATCTGTCAAAACAAGGTGGATGGCATTCATCAGATACCAGCTAGGCATGTGTAGCTGGACAGATTCAATCATTTTCGGATGGAGCTGGTTTTATCATCCATCAGAACAACCAAAAGTCAGTTCACAGAGTTCGTATAAATGTTTAAGTAATGGAGGCTCTGATGGCCATTATTAGCCAGTGAATTCTACCTTCCCTTCTGTCCTGGAAGGTCAGAAACGTTCAGGTCTTCTCTCCAAAGTCTAAGACCCTGGGCCCACCTTTCCTTAAAACCTTCCCTTATCTTCAACAGAAATAACTTCTCTCAGGCTGGAGAGATGGCTCAGTGATTAAGGCACTTGCCTGCAGAGCCTAAGGACCCTCAATACCCATATAAGCCAGATGCACAAGGTGGTGGTGTATGTATCTGGAGTGCGTTTGCAGTGGCTAGAGGCCCTGGAGCATCCATTATCTCTCTCTAGAAAATAAATAAAATATTAAAAAAGAAATATCTCCTCTTTCTGAAACACCCCCAGCATGTTATTAAAATGTTAGGGAACCAGTTAGCATCAAGAACACTAGCACAGACTGGGTATTGCCTTATGTTAAGCAAGCTTTGTTAGTATACAATACACTATTAAAGTGATCCCTAGTTCATGTCCTTTTAAGTTCTTGCAAGAAACTATGGCTTCCTTCCCCATGTGAAGTTTGGCTGTTTAAGTGTCATTTCTTATCTATGTCAGAACATCTTCAAGTTGGAGATTGTGTTTTATGCATTACCAGAGCCACTGGTGCTGCCTCATCTACACTTCCAGTTGTTTTCCCTTTTCTATAAGAAGTCAGAATAGGACTAGAGAGATGGCTACGTGGCTAAGGTGCTTGCTTACAAAGCCTAGTGATCCGGGTTCAATTCCCGAGTACCTGTGTAAAGCCAGAAGCACAAGGTGGCACATGTATCTGGAGTTTGTTGGTAGCGGCTACAGGCCCTGACATGCGCCCATTCTCTTTCTCTTTCTCCTTCACCTTCTCTCTCTCTCTCCATCTGTCCTTGAAAATAGATAGATACAATAAAAAAGAAGTCAGCACAGAGTTGGCCCCAGCTGTGCAGTCCTTCAAAAGGGCAGTGCTTGGGGCAGAATCCCTGTTCCTTCTCAAGTGAAGCTCCACCCTTTTGCTTGCCCACACAAAAATAAGTCAATTTAAGATCATTCAGGAACGTGGGCTGGAGAGATGGCTTAGCGGTTAATGTGCTTGCCTGTGCAGCCTAAGGTCCTAGGTTTAACTCCCCAGCATCCCACATAAGCCTGATGCACATGGTGGCACATGCATCTCTAGACAGAGTTCTTTTGCACTGGCTAGAGACCCTGGTGTGCCCATTTTCTCTTGCATAAATAAAAGATATATAATCTTGCATGAATAAAAGATAATTCAGAAACATTAGGCATTTATCCGAAAACCAGTGCAATAAAATTATTATTATCATTGTTATTATTTTATTTTTTTGGTTTTGCAAGGTAGGGTCTCACTCTGGTCCAGGCTGACCTGGAATTCACTATGTAGTCTCAGGGTGGCCTCGAACTCTTGGCGATCCTCCTACCTCTGCCTCCCGAGTGCTGGGATTAAAGGCGTGCGGCACCACGCCCGGCTTAATGAAATTATTATTTTTTTTTTAAAATCTTAGCAAAGACAATGTGATGACCCAACTACAAATGACGGAAATCATTAGATATGGTGGTAAAGCCCAAGGAATGTCGGGTGAAGAACCGACCTCCACTCCTGCCAGTAATGATGAAATTCTCATGTGCCTTTGGAGTTGTGTGATACCTTCGTCAGGAATTTGTTTTCCACTTTAATGTTTACAGTATTCTGAACGGAATATGTTTATCTCGTTGAAATGAATGCTAAGAATTATTCTGCATGTGTTCCAAAAGGCATGGTTTCCCTCGTCCTTAACCTTTAAGTCGTACAATCTGATAGTTTAAGACGACAGTACATTTGAGACAGCCATCCCACCTAAAAACACTCTAAATTATTTAAATTGAATTTTGATTAAAGTTAAAATAAAATTTTCCCTGAGAGGGCGCATTCAAGGTTCTTAGAACATTTGCAAATAAATCTTTGTAAGCTGATTCTGTGAAGACACAGCATGGTATACCTGGAGCCTGCTGTCCTGACTGGCGTAGAGTCTCCTTGCTTGTTAACCTGAAGAAGGTAGAAGAAAGAGGCGCAAAGGTCTCCTTGGACTTTGAATACTCTGGATACCCTGAATTACTGAGCGGAATGTTTTGTTTCTTCATGACAAAGATAAGGTGCCCTTTTCATTCTGTGTTTAAGTTTTAGAAAGCTTGTGGTTTTACACATGCAGACAAAGTCAGTCCCAACCTAGCGCTAAAGAAATGATGTGAAGCTGTGCATGTGCGTGTGTGTGTGAGGGACATGTGCTCATGTATGTGTGGAGATGCACGTACACAGGTGTGCATGTGTCTGCATATATATGTAGAGGCCACAGGGGGATGTCAGGGGTCTTCCTCAGTCACCTTTTGAAACAGGGTCTCTCGCTGGACTAAGAGTTCATGTATTCGGCTAGTCTAGCGAGGAGCCAGCCAACCCTAGGGTCACTCGTGTCTCTGCTTCCCAGCCCTGGGTGATAGGTGTGCACTGTGTGCCTGGATTTGTTCTTTACACGGAGGCTAAGGATCTAAACTCAGGCCCTCATCCTTGCTTGGCAAGCAGTTGAGCCATCAACTGCAAAATTATTAAAAAATATCATCTATAGGGCTGGAGAGATGGCGTGGTGGTTAAGGCACCTGCCTACCAAGCCTAAGAACACTGTCTTTCTTTTTTTGGGTAGCTTTCTTTACTGTCTTTAGTTCTTTTACAGTACTGAGATTGGACCCAGTACCTTATGTATGTGGCAGAGTAAGCACTCGGTCACTGAGCTAGACCCTCAAAGTTCAACTTCATAGTCAATGTTACTAGCTAAACCAATTTGGGACCTTTGAGGCCTGTATCCTTAAGTATGGTGTTTCAATTCATAGTAATCTACCAGACTGATTTGTTTTGAGACAGGTTCTTGCTATGAGAGCCTTGAACTCATGATTCTCCTGCCCCAGCCTCTCAAGTGATGAGATTATAGGCATGTGCCACCACACCAAGCTATAGATGATTTTTTTTTTATTATTTGAGAGAGAGAGAGAGAGAGAGAGAATGGTCATCCCAGCGGCCTCTCAGCTGCTGTGAACAAAATCCAGATGTGTGCGCCCCCTTGTGGTCAAGTGCGGCATTGTGCCCTTGCACCACTTTGCATCTGGCTAAACGTGGGACCTGGAGATTGGAACCACTGGAGATTGGAACCAGTGTTCTTAGGCTTAGGAGGCAGGCACCTTAACCATTAAGCCATCTCCCCAGCCCTTTTCTTTTTTTCTTTTTACATCCCACATTGTTGGGGATAGAAGCCAGGGCCTCACATGCATCAGGCCAGTGCTCTACTACTGAGCTATTCCCCCAGCCTTCTGTTATTTCTTCAAACCTAGAACCAACATAGAACAAAATGAAAAGATTGTTCAAATCATAGACCAGGTCATGGTGACCTCTTGTGGCCCTGTGACTACTAATCCTTTCAGATGGACAGTCAAAAATTACCCATCACTACAGGGTGACTAGACTACCTCTTAGGAGTTACTTGATATGAGTGGGAATCACCAGCAAAGGAAACTTCTGGAAGATCTCAGCCAGGAGTTACTGAAAGGAGAAAGCAATGGGACATGGCTGGGTCTGGCTCAGGGAACAGCAGTTGCTGCAGCTGCCCTGTGAGCCGTGCCAACCCCTGGCATGGTGGAATGCACACTTGGAATTGCCAGAATTTCCATGGCTGTAGGAGAGGCTGGACTTCCGGGTTGTATTTGAAATTTCTTGGCTTTTAAATATTGGCAGCTAATGGAAATATAAAAAAAAAAAACTGTACACTCCAAACAAAACACTTTGGCAGGCTGGCTTTTGATCTGGAGAAATGAGATTAAGAGTGTAGAAAGGCCAAGGGGAGCTAGGAAATGGGCTTCTGTCTTCGGGAGCTGGATGGTGGGGTTGGGGTGACAAGTACATTGTGTATCTGCCACCGAAACAGGATCCTGTATTGGTGTCCTTGTTGATATGCTTAAAAACGGAGGACAAATCCAGCATCCTGTCTTTCAGATGGACCACAGAAAGTCTGTGGAACATGAAAATGAGAGAGATCTAGAACACAGGCCTGTCCCCGACCTGCCCTCCCTCCCCTGTGTCCTTGGGATTCATGACCACATGCTGGTTGGTGTTTCACAGCAAGCGTTGGAGACAGTTCTCAGCTCTCTGGAAAACCATTCCAGTTCACTAAACTGTAAATGGTGTTGAATGTCCTGGAGGCATTTACCCATGAAGTGTTCTATGCCAGTGGTCACTGCCTGGGTACATTGGTAGAAGCCACACGGGGCCTCCCTTGTGAGAAAGCAAAGGCTGTGGCAGTCAAGTATGTGTAGAAGGCTGGGGCAGTGCCGCATGTGACCAGAGATCTGAGTTCTACATCAGTGCCAAAGCAGCTCGGAACTGGTGCTTCCTTTGATAAACCCTGGAGAGTAACATAGCACCAGAAAATGAGAACTTCATGAAAAAAAAAAAAAAAAGAAAGACTTCCTCATTCTTTCTTCCACTTCACAGAGGCACAATTAGCCTTAAAGGATTATACAGCTTGAGCAGAGAACTTCTATAAAGGGGTGAAACAATTATTATTATTATTTTTCCAAGGTAGGGTCTCACTCTAGCCCAGGCTGACCTGGAATTCACTATATAGTCTCAGGGTGGCCTCGAACTCACGGCGATCCTCTTACCTCTGCCTTGCGAGTGCTGGGATTAAAGGCGTGTGCCATCACGCCCGGCTATTAAATATTTGATTACATTTAATTATTTTATTATATTTAATATATGTTTTTATTTTTTTATTATATTCATGCGTGACTTTGTGGGACATGAAGTTTTTTGTCACAATTCCTCAAGATTTGTTGGAATATGAAAACACATAAAGATGATAAACTAATATATGAGCATGGCTCTGTTCCAGTATGACATTGTTTCTGGACACTGAAGATGATTTTCATGGATTTTTAATGTATCACAAATATTATTTTTCTTTTTACTTTGACCCTAATTACTTAGTTCCCAGGATAAATAAAAATCACCAGCAGGCTACCTCTGATCTTCAATCTATAATAATGTCCAAATAAGAGCAAACAGTGTTTCCTGGTTAATAGCCACATACCAAGGCATGCTAAGCCCTCTCTTAGGTCATTTCAAACTGTGGCAACAACTTTATGGAAATATTATCGTCTCTATTCTGTCTGTGAGATCACTGAAGCTTGGGGCAGTCAAGTAACGTGCCTAAGTGAATGCAGATGATTAATGAACCCGTATGAACTGGCTCTGGGCTCCATCTTACATCCAGAGGGAAAATCTACAGAGTGGCTGGGTAACAGCATCTTTCCTGGTTATATCAAAATATCTGGTTTTGGGCTGCAGTTAAGGTGCTTGCCTGCAAAGCCTAAGGCCCCAGGTTTGATTCCCCAGAACCCACATAAGCCAGATGCACAGGATGGTGCAGGCATTTGGAGTTCATTTGCAGTGACTTGAGGTTCTGGCATGCCCATTCTCTCTCTAATAAATAAATTAAAAAAATAAACATTTTAAAAATATGTTAAAATTAAAGAAAAATATCTGGTTCCCTTCATCCTAGTAAATCAGAATCACCCTGGCACAGTACCCGGATAGCCCTGTGCCCCAAAAGTAAGTCAGTTCAACGCAGCTATTTCTAGTTGTGCTCAAACCTTTGTTTTGTGGGACTTTTGTTATCAGATATGGTCCTACTAACAAAGTCGTGATCTGCTGTGACTCAGCTAAGGTTCAGAATACTGCGGAAGCACTTCAAAGACATCAAGTTACTGATCAGACCAAGAAGAAGTTCCAGATGGGAGCCAGTGTCTTATTAACCAAAGCTATATTTGCTGGTAATCACTGTGCAGAGCCAAAGCGGAACTAAAGCTGGATACCTAGACTATATCAAGAGAAAAATGTGGTGAGATAGCTAGAAAGGGTAATAGAAATGACACAAACCTGTAAATAGTACTTTTAAATGAATGCAGCCGACACCAGCCAGCCTGCTTTGTGGCACAGCATACACTGCATAATTGCAGTGCATTTCCAACGATCAGAATTTCTCCTCATAGCTCTGGGGTGAACTGAAGACTTTGGCTGGCATAAAACTTATCACACGAAGCTTTTACGATTCTTTAAACTAGATCTAACCCAGTAGAAGCGACATGGGAAGGCAGTGTACCCAGAACACGGGCTTCTATCTCTGAACACAAGGATGGAAGGCTCTCCGGACCCACATATCCCCCAGAGATTCTTCTGGGGTGGCAATGGGATGAGCCCCATCTTCCTGAATTTCCCCATGTAAGAGGCCAGTCATTGTTTGGAATTCACTGGGATCATGTGACTGTTGCTATTTAAATCTTCTCAGGACATCTATCAAGCTGATGTGAATTTATGCTACCCAAGCAACTTCTGCTTCCTGATACTTTCTCCTTTCCTCCTCCTCCTCTTTTTTCCTTTCTCTCTCTCTCCTTTTCTATTTGAGGACTCATACTGGTGTGCTTGCTGTTGTCTCTGTTGACTAGTTTATCTTGCTTTTTCCCCTCTTCTCATCCCTTGACAGAGTTTTGACAGCACATTTGTATCCGGACCAAGAAGAAGTTTCCAGCCTCTGATTAGACTCGAATGTTTGCTGTGAATCAAGGACAGGAGAAGCCTACAGCTATAAAGAGCAAAACAAGATGTGGAGAAGAACCGTACGTGTAACCAGAGACAGAATCCATGTGTGATGAGCTGCAGCCCTGGTTGTGAACACATGTAGCCACTAGCAAGGGCTTTACTCATGGGACCTTGAAATAGAAAGGCAACGAAAAGATCTTAAAGCTACATGGCTGGGAGGCTGACTCAATAAGATAGTTGTGTTGCCTTGTTTTAATTTTCAAAAAGAACCATATAACAGGATGGTACACACCAAAAAAAAAAAAAAAAAAAAGTGACCAACAATGCACTCTTGCATGTCTGAGAGACATTAGGAAGCCTGCATAGTGTCAAGTGTATGAATTTGCTATTAAGAACAAAGCTAATTGAGAATAGCACAGCTCTAAGTAATAATTTTTACATAAATGAGGAGAGATAAAAAAAGATTATAGTGATGAGACCACATTATTCTAATACCAGAAAAAAAAAAAAAAGAGGCAAAACAGAAACACACAGAGAGCGTGGTCCAAACTGAAGAGTGACGCAAAAACCAACGTGTTAAAGTTGAAAAGGTCATCGAGCAAGTGATGTACTTTTCACACTCGCAGGAAATCCTGCTTTTCTGAAAGATCTCATAGGCTACAGGACAGACCCACGAATCTTGTTGTCAGTGACAAGAATTCAGTCTTTTCCCAGTGGTTTAAGTTGTTCTGTTTTTGCTCGGTTAACATTTTGAGGGATTTCCTCTGATTTATTTTTCAATTACATATTTTTGACAAAATGCAGAAGTCATGTTTTTCTCCACTCATTTCAAGCGTAGAAGTAAATGGTTATTCGTCCATTTACAGAATGGTGCAACTACCACCACAATTCAGTGTTAAAAGTATTTCCATTATCTCAAAAAAAAAAAAAAAACTCTGGCGACCTTGTGTGGTCAATGTCTGCTCCTATATTCTAGCCAGATAATAACTAGCTTTCTGTGTCTTTAAAATGGCCTTTCTGGATATCTCATAGGCATGGAATCTTAAGATCTAGTATTTTGCTTTTAATGTTTTCCACTTAGCACAATGCTTTGAGGTTCATCCACATTATAGCATGATCAATAGTTGGGTTTATACTGCTGAATAATATTCCATTATGTGGATATAGCATATATATTTATATATTTAATTTACCTGTTAATCAACATTAGATAATTTCCATGATCTTCTTTTTTCTCAGATTGGATAATGCTCATATGAAAATTTGCGTATAATTTTTGTGGGGGGTAAATAATTAGGTTTCTGTTGGATAAAGACCTACCTGGATGTATTTCTATTTGTCAAAGTCCAGCAAACAATACTTAAATCCAAAGGTGCATTTGCTTCCTCATGGAACCCATCTGGAGATGTAGCAACTCTGATATAAATGATGGAGAGAGGTGATGTTTTTGAAGCCTCTGAGGCTCTTGTCACTGTGTGTTGAGGGGTTAAATGAAGACGTTAACAATGGGAAAGTCTGTACAAAGATCAGGAGTGGAGGCCAGATTTCACAGGGGATTACTGAAAACAATCTGTTAAACTCTGGGCATCATAAGAGTCTAAAGTTAGGTGGATCATCTACCTCTGGGACCTTGTGAAGAGCAGTCTCGTATAGCTCAGGCTGGCCTTTGTATAGCTAAAGATGACCATGAGCTTCAGCTGCCACTTCCACAGTGCTGCGATTACAGGCAGGTTACAGATTACCCAGTTTTATGTGGCATTGCAGGATAAAGATAAGGGTTTGTGATGCTAGGCAGACACTCTACCAACTGAGCTACATTCACAGCATCCCTCTCAGGAGGTAAATGGTAACCTGTGGGCCTTCTAATAATTGTATACCTGTTCAATATCAAACAAGATTTCCAAACTCATAGCACTATAAAGTCCCATGAAATAGATGCACAATGTGTATAAATAATTCTTCCTCATCCATCACAGTTAATTCTCACACACAACAGTGCTATTTATTGCTGGTCATGACATGAAGTATTCAGGGAAAGAGGAAACTGAAGATAGAACTTGAAAGAGGAAATGACAGAGAAGATTAGACAATCCTTTTCAAAACAAAGATTTTTCTCTTGTGTTATCTAGTGAGACTAGAACTGAATATAACCTCTGAGAACAATAGGATCTCATTCAAAGGTAAACCACATATTTATTTCTTTGTGAAACATTTTTTTTTTTAAAAAACAATTTTAAAAATATTTTATTTTAGAGGGAGGGAGGGAGGGACGGAGGGAGGGAACAGGCCAGGGCCTCAGCCACTGAAAAAAACTCCAGATGCTTGCATCACCTAGTAGGCATGTGTGACTTTGCGCTTGCCTCACCTTTGTGTGTCTGGCTAATGTGGGATCTGGAGAGTTGAACATGGGTCCTTAGGCTTCACAGGCAAGCACCTTAACTACTAAGCAATCTCTCCAGCCCTGAAACATTTTTTTAAAATTACACTCTTCTAAGATTGGTGTGTATGTTTCTGAATTCAATAAATTGATATGAGTGCCATGTAGGTCTCACACATGATAATTAGCAGGCAGAAGCTGTATTAACTATGGCTGGTATTGATTCAGAAGAAACAAGTCATTGACACCAAGCAAGATTTTCATTTGTTCCTTAAATCTATGGAATATCGTCATTATATTGCCTTGAAATTAAATGAAACCCCATTGGAATTAGAACATTATCTTATGAAAAGTCATAAAATGCCATATAAAACAGTCATAAAACACCATGTAAAATGACAAATTTTCTATTCTTTGCAATTATGGGAAATTATGAACAATTAGAATCCTCAATGGATTCCTCACTTAGGAGAAGGGCATGTGCTATGTACTCAAAAATCTGTTGATCTAATAAATGAGCACAAAGCAAACATTAGCTGGAATGTGCCTGAGAGAAATTCACCTTGGTTATTGAATGCTGCTAAAAAGAAGATGGAAATTTCATACTTTCTTCAACAGAAATTTTACTCTTGTAAAAGTGGCAATAATTCCTGAAATTTTCAAAAGATGATAGTGAAAGGAGAAGTAATGAAGCTCATAATGCATATGCTGATTTATTAATGATGGATGATTGCAAAGATCTTAGTACTCCTGTTTGTTTATTTTTTCATTACAAATGGTACCACTTAGGAAATTAACAAAACATAAAAGCAACACAATTTAAAATGTAGGTAATACATTCTGTTTGAGATTTCTATTTAGTGTAGATCACTTTAGAGCTTGCAACTCGGAATGTTTACAAGGAAGGAGCCGAGAGAGTAAACACTTGTTATTTACTGTGATGCAATTCAACAACTGCTTATTGATCATGTATCAGGCACCTTCCAGCTTTTTAGATGCTACAAGATAATAAAAATGTTCCAGATTACATTTTATCTTCTTGGGACCTAGTGGAAAAGAGTGGGATGTGATCCGGTATAGACACATAAAAGTATGGATGCGTAGAAGAGAAAGCTATTAAGAAAAATGATATGGCAAACTGAGGGACAGGGATCAAATAATATGAAATGGAATTTTTTTTTTTGGAGAGAGACAGAGAGAGAGGGAGAGGAAGACAGATAGAGTTGGGGCACGCCAGCAGGCTCTCAGTTGCGTGCGCCCCCTTGTGGTCAAGTGCGGCATTGTGCCCTTGTGTCACTTGGCATCTGGCTAAATGTGGGGCTTGGAGATTGGAACTGATGTTCTTAGGCTTGGCAGGCAGGCGCCTTAACCACTAAGCCATCTCTCCAGCCCTGAAATGGAATTTTTAAGATATGTGTTAGAAAGATTATTAAAAAGGGCCAGAGGCGCTGGGGAGTTGCACAGTGGAAAAAGCATGCGCTGCACATATGTGAGTACCTGAGTTGGATACCAGAACCCAGATAAAGCTGGGCACTGTAGAAGGTATCTGTCATCCCTGCCCTTCTACAGTGAGAAGGGAGGCAGAGAAAGGAGAATCTTCTGGAAGCTTGTAGGCAAGTTAGCCTGGTGAATGAAGCAATAAATCACACGAGAACCTGCCTCAAATGAGGGGGAAAGTGGGGAGCAACACTTTAAAATTATCCTCTGACTTCCACACGTGTGCCCGCACTATACACGTGGAGATGCACAAAACATACATCATATACACACACCACACAAAAAATCTAAACAGGATGACAGAGTAGAACAGGCAGAGGAAAAGAATTCTGCTTTCAGCTGCATGTTCCGACCTTACTGACTCCCCTGTCGTGGTGTGTCACTTTCTTCCGGCAAGCAGCGGAGAGCTATGCATCAAGTTCCAGAAATATTCCTTATGCCCCCATTCAAGTCTCTGCTCAGTCTTCATGCCCAGGCTCAAATGCAACCCGACTTTTCTATTCATAGGATGCAGCAGCAGCTCGGTGAGGAATCACTCTCTTGACCCTCACTAAGCACTTCCACAGACAGTTATGCTGTTTTCTCAAGATTGTGTTCTCCAACTAGACTAGCAACAGGCAGAGCCACAGCCTGTGTATTAGGTGGATCTATGGATTCCCTGCAGTGCCTGGCGGTCCATCAGCGGATATTTGGGAGCTGATTAGAGTGGGAGCTGATTGGAGTGAAAGACAACATCAGACTTTATTGAGCCATGATCGGCTCTTATTAAAGGAAAGCACAAAGAAGCAAGTGTTGGTGAATTCCCGCTGTGTGGCAGGATGGGTAGTTTAAGATGGAAAAGAGACTGTCGAATGATAGGAAAAAAAAAAAAAATAGAACTGGCTCTCAAGGATGGGGCCGGGCCCATTTTGAGTGAAAAGCTAATAAGACTTGGAGACTGTTCTTACCGGAAGGTCAAAGGTGAGAGGCGAATCACAAGTGACTGGGAGGTAATGAACTTTAGCATCTGAAATCTGGCATTATCATGAATAGTCACATGGAAGGTGAACTGCCAAGTGTGCAGGAAATCTGGGAAGTTCAGTTGTCATCTTTTTATTTTTACAGGCTTCTGAGCCCAGAAAGCCCAGAAAGATTCTGTGGGCAGACGAACCCACAGAAGCTAAGAACTAAAGCTGAAGAGTTGGGGATATTGATCTACGAGGTGGTCACAAGTACACATTCACTGGACATACACAAGGGACTCACTGCAAAAGAGAAATGGCCAGAAGTGAGGGACCTAAGATGAGGTGGGCAGAATGTGAATCAGAGAAAGAATGCATGGGTTGAAAACTGCCTGTGGACAAAGAGTGAATTAAGGGCTGGGGAGACAGCTCAGTTGGTGAAGGGCTTGCCATGCAGGTGTGAAGACCTGAATTCAGATGTTCAAGTTCACACTCATAAATGCCAGGCAGTTGTGGTCATCCACCTGTAATCCCAGCACTTGGGAGGTAGAGACAGGGGAGAGGCTGGCTATTTAGAATAGCCAAATGGGTGAGTTCTGGGTTCAAGTTAGGAGACACTGTCTCTAAATAAGGCAGAAGGGATTCTAGGAAGACACCCAATGATAACCTGTGGCCTTCATACATATGGATACACATGCATGTGCACTGCAAACACATATGCACCGACATACATGCAAACATGGCTACACCCACATATACCACACATCCAAATGCAAAAAAAAAAAAAAAAAGTGTGTTAATTCAGACAACATGGGAATTTATAATCTCTGGAAGAGAAAGCTATCTTCTTGCAGTAAATTAAATCAGATTCATAGTCAAATGTTTTGTGAATAAAGGGAAATGGAAAGTTAAAATTTTTAAATAAAAGAATACTTATTAGTCACGAAAGAATGTGTTTCACATTTTATGACAAAACACACAATTTTGTCCCTATCATCTCCTCAGCTTCAAGACACAGTAGATCTCAAAGCATGCACAGGAAAAAAAAGTTCATCACATAAACATGGGAAATGTTTTTCTCCACTCAGTGAGTTAGCATTATATCGGGGAGACAAGGGAAAATGAGGCCAGCCCCCAATTCTATCACAAAGCTAGCATTTGTATTTCATAGCTGAAGATAATTTTATTTTTTTTTTCATGTTTTGAGAACTCCAGCAGAGCCTAACTTTCCACAGATGGAAAAATGTGTTTGGACTTTAGACTTGAACAATTATGGTCAGAACCCTAGCTCTGCTATTTCTTTGGAAAATGTGAAGCTTCTGGAAGTAATGTCTTAAATGTCTTCATTTAAAAAAATGGTAATGGGGGAGGGATTTAGCTTGGTGGTAAAGTGCTAGTCATGGGTTCCATCCCCAGCACTGCAGAAAAAAAAAAAAACAAAAAAAACAAGGCCAAAGAGATAAAAGAAAATATGGCCACAACTCTAATGACATCTAACATACAGGGTTGTTCTGAGGATTAAAAATGATATTCCATGTGGTAAGGTCTGACTAAATGAAGGACATTGATGAGTGTTCATTTTTCCTCTTAGGAAAGCTACATTCAGAAAACCAGGAGATTTTTGCATGTCACTTCCATTTTATTCAAGTATTTTTGCTTTCTGTTGAAGCAAGGCAAAGCCAGGCAGGGCAACAGAGAGGAGCTTCTGCAAGCATTTAGTACCAAGGAATTACAACTTCAACAAGGGCATCCTGGATAAGACAAGCAACAATGGTCCCTGGGGAGAGCAGAGCCATGAAAATGGTACAAATGAGCCAACATTATTTCTCATTCTCTTACGGGGTTCCTTGGCTAACAGGTTCCCAGCCTCGCCAACTCCCTACCCCAGTGGACACAAAACTGTCTTCAAATCTCCGAGGTCTTCCGTGGAGCGTAGCACACTGTTGAGGTTTGTCAGTCTGACAAAGGCTTTTTGCTGAGAGACAGATAAAACAGTAATTTCCAAAATGCTATGTGAGCCTAAGAGTTCACCTGCCTACGTGTAAGGAAGCATGAGTTCCTGTCTGCTGACATGACCCATTCTAGACCGACGTAAACACAGACGTAACAAGAAAAAAATTCCCCTCATCCGCAGAATTTTGTTTACAAAAGTATATACATAACAATATTATGATTTCTGTAGGAGTTTAATTTTTCTCTGCTGAGATGGAAGCAAATACTCATTTGGAAAAGAGTCATCCCATCATCTCCTAATGAATTACATGCAATTTGTGAATATTAAAACTTGGCTAAGTTTGAAATAGTTGGTGCTCTTTGGAAAAGAAGATTTTAGTATCTTTTCTATACGAGTAGAAAACTCACTCAGTTCCAGAAAAAAAAACAAAAAAACCACCACCACAACTCAGTCTCTCTCTCTTTCTCTCTCTCTCTCTCTCTCTCTCTCTCTTTCTCACACACACACAAACTCTCAAAATATATTTGCATAGGGCTGGAGAAATGGCTCAGCAGTTAAAGGCACTTGTTTGAAAAGCCCGCAGGCCTGCGTTTGAGCCCCAGTACCCATATAAAGCCAGGTGCACAAAGCAGTGCATGTGTCTGGAGTTTGTTTGCAGTGGCCCTAGGCCTTCATGCAGCCATTCTCATTCTCTTTCTCTACTTGCAAACAAATTTTAAAAACATTAAAAAAATTTGTATTAACAAATCCACTCTCTTTTGGAAATGAGTTGAATGCAAGGTACCCAACATCAGACTCACGTAGGAGATTATAATCTCAATATTTTGGCATTCTTCCTTAGACTGAATGCAAACATCTGGCATTCTGCTAGATACCTACTGGGTCATTTTTATCCCTCTGACAGGGACTTTATTACTTATGATAACTATCCTAGTCTTATACAGAAGTCTACTTAAGCATAGATGTTCTTAGATGTCTATAATCCATAATGTAAAAGACATTAATCAAATTTAAACAAACTATGAACCTTCATTTTTTTTCCAAAGAGATCTCAAATTAGAAAATAACACATGGTAACAATTTCTTAAGACATCTATTGGGAAGAGTTATTGAAAACTTTCTGTAGATGAATAAGAACTCTTCAAAATCTTATTAGTAGATTATTTAATGGCAAGAATTCTGCTTCATCTGAGGCATTTTGTTTAACTGAGAATAAATTTACTGCATAATAATGTCTGGATCAACATACATGCTGAAATAGACCAAAGCAAAATAGAGAATATTTCTTTATTTATATTCGACTGGGCAAGAAGCATTCTAATTTCAATCACCATCAATTTGGGTTTTGCCTTTTATTTTTTCTACTTTATTTATTTGCTTGAGAGGGAGGCGGATCTATCTGTCTGTCCATCCGTCCATCCATCCATCCATCCATCCATCCAGAGAGAGAGAGGGGAAGAGGGAGAGAGAGAGGATGGGTGCGCCAGGACCTTTGCAAACAAACTCCAGGTACAGATGCCACCATGTGCATCTGGATTACGTGGATCCTGGGGAACTGAACTTGGGTCCCCAGGCTTTGTCGGCAAGCGCCTTCTAAGCCATTTCTCCAGCCCCCATGTTGCCTTTTCTTGAATGTCATTTACATGGAACTACAGAACAAGCACTACGTTAGCTCTGACTTTCACTCAACATAAAGTTTCAAAAATGTATCCCTGCTATTGTGTATGTGATTCATCCTCTCACTGCAAATTAATATTATCTTACACTAGCTCCATGGTTTACAGTGTGTGTGTGTGGGGAGGGGGGGCGGTTGTTATATCGAAGTTGAAAACAGTTGAAATTCATTCAAACATTCTACCTACTAAATTTCCTAGCTTTGCCAAGCCTACCTTCCCTGTGCTCAGAATACTTAATGTTAACCTACACTTGCACGGAATCATACACCAAGCCTGTTTTATAATCAAGCATTGAATAGTTCATACAGGTCACATATGACCTTTTGCCCTTTCCTCACCCCTCTTCCAGCTTGTCCCTTTTATATTCACTTTTGGTTATGGCTCTACAAAAACAAGTTGTATTTGTAAACACCAGAATGAATGATCCCTAAGTATCTGTTTGCTAACTTAAAAAACTCAAAAATAAATTTCTCATTAGAAAATAGTTCATGGCACGGGAGAGATGGCTTAGCAGTTAACTGCTTGCCTGTGAAGCCTAAGGACCCCGGTTCGAGGCTCGATTTCCCAGTACCCATGTAAGCCAGATGCACAAGGAGGCACATGCATCTGGAATTCGTTTGCAGTGGCTGGAGACCCTGGTGTGCCCATTCTCTCTCTCTGCCTCTTTCTCAGTCTGTCACTCTCAAGTAAATAAACACAAGTAAACAAACAACAACAATAACAAAAACTGCTCTTAAAAAATAGTTCATGTAATGTGTTGGCTATCTGTATCCAAAGAACCCTGACACTTTCCCCTGAGCACTATGAAGGAGGGGACTGTATATCGCTAGTTTATCCTAAGAACCAAAAGTAGCATTTAAAATCCAACTTCTACTGTATGCAGATCACTTTTACACCCCTGCAAAGACATATAAATATGCAAATTATCCATTTTATGAATAAAGAGGCCATGAGCAGTCACTGCGTGGATTTGCATGGCTGTGGTCCAATATTCTTTGATGATAAATACCTGAAATATACTTGGGTCCTGAGGTAGGTATAGGTCCGGCAGACCATGTATGGGTGTATGTCAGCTTTATAGGACATTGACAAACTGCTGGTCAAATCATGCTATCTCTCTCTGTCACCAGGAATGCAACTAATATATATATATATCCTCTCTAGTATTTGATGTTGCCAATTTTTGACAGTAATTTTTTTAAATGTATTTGCAAGGCGGTGGTAGTGGGAGGAAGGGCATGCCTGGGCCTCTTGTCACTGCAAATGAACTCCAAATGCATGTGACACTTTGTGCACCTGGCTTTATGTGGATACTAGGGAATCAAACTCAGGCCACCAGGCTTTGCAAGCAAAAACTTTAAACCACTGAACAATCTCTTCAGCCCTGGCATTAATTTCATTAAGTATAACACAGTTCCTTAACGTTTGAATTTAGTTTCTCTGACTACTTAGGATGTTGAGAATTTTTTCACATGCTTATTAACAGGTGTCTCTGTAAATATTTGTTCAAGTCCTTCCCTAAATTTTCTTTTCTTATCTTTCTCTTTCTTTTTCTTTGTTGAGGTAAGGTTTCACTCTAGTCCAGGCTGACCTGGAATTCACTATGTAGTCTCAGGGTGGCCTTGAACTCACCACGATCCTCCTACCTCTGCTTTCTGAGTGCTGGGATTAAAGGTGTGTGCCACCATGCCTGGCTCTTCCCTAAAATTTTTGACTTTAATTTCTGAAATAATTTCAGAATAACAAAAAGTTGAAAAAAAAACCACAAAGACTTGATATATTCATAATTCTGCTTCCCACAGTGTTAATAAATCACATGACCATGATTAAATTACCACTGAATTATGAGACATTATTATTAGTTTACCTAAAACCTTATAGGTTTGAACACCTATTTACTTGAGGTGTCTAACTTATAAAAGTCAGGCAACCTTGTATTCCCACATACATAATGAGAAGATTTGGGAGCCAGAAGAAAGCATCTCTTGCCTGCTACCCAGCCGTTGGCAGTAGAGAAAGAAGAGGGCACCATTCAAACTTCTGCTTGATGCCAACAGCACAGAGGACATTTACTGCCATGGTGAAAGAGCCAGTGACCAGGACAAGCATTTTGTCAAGACTGCATGAAGACTGAGGGGAAAAAAAAAAGCAAGATCCAGGCTAAGATGCCATCTTGAAGTTTATTGCTTAAAGAAGACCACAACAAATGACATTATAGACCTGGGCATATATGGTCAAACCTGATCCTAAAGAAACAAATTACAGCTGGTCTCTCTGGCTTTCCTGTGATATAGGAGATGAGGTATGGTTAGGGAACTGACCTCCTCAGGCCACAACAGACTATGAAGATACCCGTGATGTCCCCAGGTCCCAAGACGTGCTACAGCAAAACACAACTACTACTCCAACATCGAAGTCACCAGAGTGATGGCTGGACAAACAGGCCCATTTGCATTTCCATTGTCAGAACAAAATGCACCTTTTCAGAAATTGTTTGCAATTGAAGAGGCACTGTGGTTGAGGTTTTTAGAACCACCTGCCACCTGATTCCTCTTCCTTCCCCACAGAACCTTACATCCATCCCTTTCCACACCTTCCCCACAGCTGATCCATTTCCAGGTGGCAGAATCCACTTTCAGCTCCAGGCAAATGCTCAGCTCTCCAGGGAAGTAGCAGTCAGTCTCCTAATCACTGAACGCTCACAGATGCCACTTCCCTCCACGGGCAAAATTTCTAGGCATTTGGGGAAAGCAAAAGGAAGTGTTTCTTTCTCTCTCCCTCTTTCGCTCTCCTTTCCTCCCCTTTATTCCTCCCTCTTCCTCTCCATCCCCACCTTTCTGTCTTTCAACAGCTACTTAAAGGATAGCACAGAGATGGACAGAGATGGGATCTTAACACTGCTACGCTCCTTTAGTCATCAGTCCTGACACGTGCCTTCTCCGAGCACTGCCAATTAGCTGGGCCCGTCAAACTTCCCATTACTGGGGTCAGTTTGTATTGACTTAAAAAAAAATTAATTAACTGTACCACGAAAGTATCCCAAATGATAGAATATCCTACTTAATCCACTTTTTTTTTTTTTTGCCTTGGCTACAACTGAATTCTTCCTGGCTTTTGTTTAAGCTTGGGTGTTTAGTTATTGCCATATAGTGGGATGAACTAAAAATAAGTTCATGTTCCATGTGAAGAACTGGAGAATGTACTTATGCATTAAATCTTAGTTCCAAGTCCAAAAGACCGCATGGTTTCCCTTGTACCACATTGTAGTTTAAAAGCAGCTAAAGAATGAATGAGAAGTGTTCAGTACATCTTCACAATTTAAATATTGATTACTGAAAATAAGCTCTTGAAATACAAGCTCAAAGTGAAGTCTCTGAAACATTCAGTGGCCACAATAGCCCAACAGGTAATCCTGCTTTTAATTCTTAGTCAAGGATGTCTTAGATCCTTTTCATCGAGGTAATTTTCACCCTTTGGCGAGTATTCCAATTTCCATGAAATTTAATCATCTCACTAGGGTTCAGTTACAAGTGCTGAGATCTAAACTGATTCCTGGAAACATCTTTTTGAAGAGTGATGTCATTGTCAAATGAAAAGAAGGGGCTAAATTTGAGTTCCAGATTAAAAATATCTCTAATATAATGTTGCACATTATTCAAACATTTTAAATTTAGCTCTTTTGCCCCCTCAAAACAAACTTGCCACAATTACTAAATAATTCTTTTATGTTGGGCATGGTAGCACACACCTTTAATCCCTGCGCTTGGTAAGCCGAGGTAGGAGGATTGCCATGAGTTCAAGGCCACCCTAAGACTACATTGTGAATTCCAGGTCAGCTTGGGCTAGAGTGAGACCCTATGTCAAAAAAACCAAAAAAGAAAACTAATTCTTTTATAATCATTCTGAGGGTAAAAATTATCTTGGTATAAGAAATCTGAAATATGTGGACCATATTACCAAATAGTGATGTGGCTGATTACCACTCACAAACCATGGCCCGAAAACAATTTGCATGTACAAATTTGGTTTCTTCTATACACGGTTAGTAAGCTCTCAGCCTACTGTATACTTTCACCAATATATTTAGCTTGCCCAAACTACACTTCAGGGAGGTGACATATCATTAGCAACTTTAAAAATCTATGAGAAATAAGCCAGGTGTGGTGGCACACACCTTTAATCTCAGCACTTGGGAGGCATAGGTAGGAGGACTGCTGTGAATTTGAGGCCAACCTGAGACTTAATAGTAAGTTCCAGGTCAGCCTGTGCTACAGTGAGACCCTATCTTGAATAAACCAAAAAAAAAAAAAAAAAAAAAAAAAGCCAATGAGAAAGAACTGCTCAATATGAGTATTTTTCAAGGGCGTTAGCACTCAATTACATCTGCTGCTTTATGGTATTACATAATTAATATATTCATGAGAGCTTTGGTCTGGTTGACAAATCACACTTTAAATTATAGCTTCTATCCTTTAAAAGGCCAGTGACAAACTGCTTAAAGCATTAAGATTTCTGGAGCTTGTCTTGTTTCTGGTTTGAACAAATAATTACACAAAGACTTTAATAAAATGATAGTAAGGAAATTTTCAATGACTGTGCTTTTAGTAATAATGGTGTTTAAAATTTTTAAGTAATAATTATATCTAAAAGGGTCTTATCTCTTAAAGAGCCATAATGAATATTTGTGAATGTCTGGAACACTCAGACACTCCCGTGAGGCAGGAAAGTGGATGTGGTCACAAGTGGAGAAGCTGAGCGAGGGTCACATGAGGGCTCAATAGAGTATTTTACCTAGTTTTGTGTATTTTAAAAATAAAGTAAATAATAAAGCTTAAACAATCATTTTTATTTTTGTTTATTTTATATTTTAAATTTGTATTTATTTATTTGTGAACAGAGAGAGAGGAGACAGACAGAGAGAATGAGCATGCCAGGGCCTCTAGCTGCTGCAAATGAACTTTGGATGCATGTGCCAGTTTGTGCATCTGGCTTAATGTGGGTACTCAGAAATTGAACCTGAGTTGTTAGGCTTTGCAGGCAAGTGCCTTAACTGCTGAGTCATCTCCAGCCCTTTGTTCATTTTTAAAAAATTTTATTTATTATGTGAGGGAGGAAGGGAGAGAGGGAGACAGACACAAAGAGAATGAATGCACCAGGGCCTTGTGCCATTGTAAACAAACTCCAGATGCGTGCACCATTTTGTGCACCTGGCTTTATGTGGGTACTGAGGAATTAAACTAGGCATCAGGCTTTGCAAGCAAGGATCTTTAACCACTGAGCCATTTCCCCAGCCCCCAAACAACCACTTTTTAAAGTAGAATTAAATGTAGAATAGCTCTGAGGATTTAAAAGTTTTAGTGATATAACTCAATCACTCTGAAATTTGATTCTCTTTTTCAGTCTTAACTATTTTATTGAAGTATACTTTACACACATCTAATACACCCACAGTTAAGTGTCCAGTTCATTGATTGTTTTAGCAAGTTTATATAGTATTATAAACATGAGCATAATGTTTCAACTTGAGAACTTTTTGCTATTATTGAGATGGGAGTATTTTTTGTTGTGGATCACATTGTATTTAAACAATGTTGACATAACAGCTTGGCCACAGTTCAGAACCGATCAAGGATCCCTGTTCTGGTCTCTAGGTGGGCTTTATCCTTCCTGCCTTCCCATGGCAGCAGCTCTTCATAATCTCCCCACTTTTCTTTAATTCATCTAGTAAGTCTCTCTACAATTAAAAAAAAGATATTTGTATGTGCATATGGAAGGGGGGGCGGGGTCTCTTGCCACTGCAAATGAACCCCTGTGTGGCTTTAAGTGGGTGGTTGGGGAACTGAATTTGGGTAAGTTTTGTCAGCAAGCACCTTTAACCACGGAGCCATCTCTCCAGGCCCTACTACTACTGTCTTGCCCTTCATCTTTATTGACATATTTCTTCCTTGCCAAGTTACGATGACAAAATACATCTGTTTTCCTTTTTATGTAACTTTACTCTTGGCAAATGGCTAAGCAAATGAGCACTCTGAGTCTACTTCTCTGGGTCCCTGAGATTCTAGCAGGTCCCCCACCTGGTCCCCACCAAGTCCCCCAGCCTAGGTGCTTTGAGGATAGCAGAGTTAGAGTTAATCTTTCCCATGTTGGAGGAAACGGAGAACTGACTATGTTCGAGAAGGCCTGAGTGAGACTCCACTTAATGTCATTGTGATTCCGCTGTCATCCCTACCCAAGCACTGCCATTTGGACTTTGTTTCTGCAGAAATAATTATGTGTTAGTTCAGTGGTTGTGCAAGGGGTCTGCATGTATGTGCACCTCCATTTTCAAACTTCCAGCCTCAATAGAAAAAGTGCAGCTGATTTTTTTTTTTTTAAAATGAAATCCCATAGGCTTTCTTAACAGGGAAAAGATAGCATTGGGATAATATACTTTGGACACATACTGCTAATATATACAACCTGAAGCTTAATTATTTTATTTTATTTTTATTTTTTTAGTTTTTCGAGGTAGGGTCTCACTCTAGTCCAGGCTGACCTGGAATTCACTATGTAGTTTCAGGAAGGCCTTGAACTCACAACAAGTCTCCTACCACTGCCTCCCAAGTCCTGGGATTAAAGGCATGCGCCACCACACCCAGCTTGAAGTTTATTTTTTTGAGGTAGGGTCTCACTCTAGCCCAGGCTGACCTGAAACTTGCTACGTAGTCCCAGGCTGGTCTCAAACTCACAGCAATCTTCCTAGCTCTGCCTCCTGAGTGCTGAGTTTAAAGGTGCACAACAACACACCTGGCTTGACAGTCTTCTACTTCAAATAAAGATTAGGAAACCACTGCTTGAAGATTTAGGCATATTACATAAGAATTTTTTTTTTTTTTTTTTGAGAGACACAGAGAGAGACAGAGAGAGAGGGAGAGGAAGACAAATAGAGATGGGTGCACCAGCAGCCTCTCAGCCACTGTTAATGAAATCCAGATGCATGCACCCCCTTGTGGTCAAGTGTGTCATTGCGCCCTTGCATCACGTTGCATCTGGCTAAACGTGGGACCTGGAGATTGGAACCAGCGTTCTTAGGCTTGGGAGGCAGGCGCCTTAACCGCTAAGCCATTTCTCCTGCCCTACATATGAATTTTTAAACAGTGATAATGTTCCTTTCAGTGTTGAGCATTTACAAATTTAAATGCTTTTAGGAATGCGTGTGTAGCTGGACATTCATGGTCATGATTAATGATTTGTTGTAGTGACTAACCACAAAATTGATTATCCAAACATTTATTTTGTTAAGTGAGAGTGGGGGGGGCAGATAGAGATAGAATGGGCATACCAGGGCCATCAGCTGCTGTAAACGAACTCCAGAAGCATGCGTCACATTGTGCATATGGCTTACGTGGGTTCTGGGGAATAGAGTCTGGGCTCTTGGGCTTTGTAGGCAAGTGCTTTAACCACGAAGGCATCCCGCCAGCTCCCAAACATTTTGTGAGTATGCCATTAAACACAGAGCCAGGCATCCCTGAACTTAGGAGGCTGAGGCAGAAGGACTGCCAATTTGAGGACAGACTGGGCTTTATTGATTTTTATTGATTTCAAGGATAATATGAGCTACATAATGAGGCCCTGTTTCAAATAAATGGATGAATGAATACAGAAAAATAACTGCACCACAGAGCTAGGGATGCATCTCAATGGTAGAGCATTTGTCTAGCATGTACGAGGCCTTGGGTTTCATATCCAGAACCACAGGAAAACAAAGAAAAAGAAAAAGAAACATTCCAGAACAAGTGCAAACTAAAACTATCCCAGGCAAATGGGGACAAGAGATCTCTCTTTTTATAAACAAGTCAATAATAATAAAACATTAAGGGTACTAGGTTTTAACTACAATTTCCAAGGGACTAGAATTAATTTCTCTACAGTGATTCTCAAACTCATACTTTTGGAAATGTTTCACTACCATTGAGAGAGAAGCTAAAGTAAATCTTTAGATTCCCATCACCCGAGCTGTGCGCTAACAGCTCTGCTATTTACCTCTGCTATTAATAATCCTATATCTGCATTTTCATAAGTGTCACTCAACAATGAACTTTAACCAACAATATTGAAATAGTAAAATAGGATATATAATACATGAAATGAGATCTTCAAATCCAAATTTTGGGGGAAATAGTCAATCCAAGGGAAGACAAACTTTCATTTGTAATTGAATAATTTCTTTAAGCAACAAGAATAAAAAGTCTATCACCACCATAAAATACCAACCATGTGGGGCTCAGTGTCTCCACTACTGAATAGAAAAGCAGTGAGGCTGGAGGTATAAACCCCAAATGCACACACACACACACACACACACACACACACACACACATATATATATATCCCAGATTCTCTTGGCATTTAAGTAGCATTTCCATTTCCATTAAGGTCTCTTCACACTAGAAATATAATAATTAAAATTCTCAGCAGCACTTGTGTCCATTAACATTAAAATGCAAATCAAATTCAGAAATTAAAAACAGCTGGAATTTATAAACCAGAAGGATTTTCTACTTTGGGAAAGAGATTATCATGACGTATGGTGCAATTTTATGAACTTATTAGTTCAAGTAAGTGAATTTACATTCTACAGTGCTCCAATAATTTTATAAGTTGGAGTACTGCCCAAAAATGAAATGGAATTTTTTTCAGTTGTTTTTTATGGATAATCCAAAATGATTTACATTCAAAAATTAAATTACAGATTAAAACACATGGTGTCAAGCTAAAGTGGCTTGTAATGTGAAACAGGTAGCCTTGGTGAATTTCTTTCTCAAGAAGCAAACAAAAATATTTCTGAATGAACTTCCAAAACAAATTAGTGCCATTCATTTAAATACTCTGCTAAACAAGATGACACCAGCTTAAACACCAGCTTGGACCATTCGCTCCATTTATACAGAATATCACCAGGAGAAATTTTAGAAATACCTCAAACAGGAACATTTAACACCACTTTCCCTACTACAATTGAGCATAAACCCACTGATGATACCTTGTTCCTGATTCATTACTTCTGTTACTATTATTTTACATTTTTATTTAAAATTCACAACTCTATATGCAAAAATACATTTTTTTTTCAGATATTCTTGCTTGAGCAGCCCTCAATAGGAACTCCTAAGCTCACAGCTGGAAATGATACTCCAACATGTCTTTACTATTTGTTTCTCAAAGCCCAAAACAGGGCTTTTCCAAACTCAGTCAAATTTTACTATTGAATAGATCAGGTGCATAAAAAGTGATTTTCATTTCTTTTTTTTCTTTTTATTTGAGAGAGACAGAGAGAGAGCGAGAGAGAAAGGAAAAGGCAGAGAGAGAGAGAGAGAGAGAGAGAGAATGGGTGCACCAGTGGCCTCTCAGCTGCTATGAATGAACTCCAGACACGTACGCCCCCTTGTGGGCAAGTGTGGCATTGCGCGTTTGCGTTACATGGGCCTGGCAAAATGTGGGACATGGAGATTGAATGGGCGATCTTAGGCTTGGCATTTGGGCGCCTTAACTGCTAAGCCATCTCTTCAGCCTGATTTTCATTTCTTAAAGCAGGATAATATAAGAAATTTGAGCAAATCAACCAGTAACAAAATACACCAGCAATATTATGATATACATATATAAATATATGAATGAATATACTTTCAAAGGGAATGGTCAGAAAAATGAACACAGACATGGAACTAAAGTTAGCTTTCAAATTGTGAGAATAACTTAAAAATAGTAATAGATATATATTGCATCGAAAAACTATGATTAAATGTTGAATTACAGTGCACTATAGGAGCCCAATTCAACAGATAAGAAGTTTCCATTTCCCCCCATTGTTAAATTTTAAAATACATTCTCTAATATCCGATGCAAGACAGACATCTCTTAAGTGTCTAGCATCCGCACATGATCTGGTATCAGGACTGCTAGCTGACTCATTTATTCACTCCACTCATGATGCACCAGGTACTGAATTCCTTGTGGGGAAAGAAGCAAGAGTGAATCCTTGCTTTCCACAGTCCATCAGGAGGAAGCACAGGGACCATGTAATAAGAATAAACAGGTACTATTAAAATACAGATATTTTCCTTTGCAGTTATGGACATCTAACCCTGGGACTTCCATGTGGCAGACAAGCACTCTACCACTGCCACACAGACTCTGTTAGGCAAATCACATCTGGAGGAATTATTTTGTATGATAAATAGTTTTTGATGACATTATGCTAAGTAAGTAAACAATCACAGAAGACTCTGTTGGTCTCCTTATATGAGAGAACCAGGAGGAAATGAGAAGAGTGGTGGCAGCTCAGCTCCGTGGTGGGAGGAGTTAGCGTTTGATGACTGCAGAGCTTCAGCTTTGTCACTCAAAAGCCTGGAGGTGGATACTAGTGACAGGTGTAGAACAGTGTGAATGAACGTAATGCCACTGAACCATATCCTTGGACAGGCTGATGGGGAATTCTATGATATGGGAATTTATGTCCTCAAAAAGTCAGAATGATACACACTGGCATATGATAAAAAAATTAAAAAAGAACGAAAGAAAGAAGCTGGGAATGGTGTCACATGCTGAGGTAGGAGGATTGTTGTGAGTTTGAGGTCAGCCTGAGACTACATAGCAAATGCCGGATCATCTTGGGCTACAGTGAGACCCTTCCCTCGAAAAACAGTCTATGTTGGTGCTTATCGCTGGTGGGCATGGAGCAAAAGTTCTAACGTATACTATGGAACTGTGAATGACTTCCACCCTTTAGCGCAGCCTGGCTACATCTGTTCAAATTCATATCCGCATTTACTCCAGATGTTAGTATTGCAATCCATCAAGTGTCACCAGTTTAAGAATGAACACATATAGTGTCCTCTGTCCCCTAGGCTGTGAGCTCCATGTGGGAAGGGTCCATAGCACATTTATTTTTTGTTCTCATAGCCCCTGAATTTCACAGACAAGTCAAGAAAATATTGCAACAGCATCCAGTGCTCATAGAATTCCCTGTTAGGGTTAAAGGATAGGTATTTCTTTGTCTTCTTCAGCCTTTTTTCTCTAAAGTTCTAACAGAAAATCTTTTCTTGTATAAGCAGAAGGGAAAATATCAATGTAAAACCTGCCTAACCAATGCAGGTTTATTGTCAAATCTCTTCTTTAGGAAGAAAAGTTTGCAAGTCTAGTAAGAGGCAGAAAGAGGTAAGTTCAAGAAGCTGCAGGGATGAGAGCGTGAACTATCACAGTAAGCTACCAGCATTTAATAACCCCAGTTTTCTTCTCAAGTCAAAATTGTATAGGTTCTCAATGAGGCAAACATAAGCCATGAAGTAAATATCATTAAAGAGATTCTAAAAGTGAGAACTTTAATTGGTTGCCAGTTACTGGTTTAGGTGGCAGGTTTTCTTCATATTCCCAGATCTTTTTTTTTTTTTTTAATAAAATTTAACAAATGGCTAGAAACTGACTAAGATGGTGTTTATTTAAGTTCGGGCCAGGCATGGTGGTGCATGCCTTTAATCCCAGAACTTGGGAGGCAGAGGTAGGAGGATCACCATGAGTTCGAGGCCACCCTGAGACTACATAGTGAATTCCAGGTCAGCCTGAGCTAAAGTGAGCCTCTACCTTGAAAGACTAAATAAATAAATGAATAAATAAAAATAAATAAATAAAAATAGTTTATGGAAGATGGTCAAATGATAAATAGTATTGCCTTAACCGATATGCTAATTATCATTTCAAAAAGCAACTCAGAACTGTTACTTTCCCTGTATTTAACTGCCTTAACGATTTATTTTTGAAAGGATTTCTGGTATCTATTTATTATACTGAGTTCTACTTAAGAGCAGGCTGTTGTGATTTCAAAGGACCCCTGGGCACTTCCATAAACATAGAGGAATAATCTATACTACTTGAAGTTTCATTTGCACCAACTTCCCTTCAACCAATGTGGGGTTTTCACATAATGGACTTTTAAGGGGCACCCATCCCCAAGCAGCTTCCTGCTCTCTGCTGTCGCAGAGAGTACAAAACGACACACTCACAGGTGGAAAACTTAAAGCTCTTGCCATTTCTCACGGCTGTAGAGAGTGCTGGGAACTCACGGCAAACACCTCATGCTGATTTCAACCTCAAGCCAAGGACGACTTTGGAACCACTTCACTGGAGACAGGCGCCGAGTGATTCCTGCCACGGTTTCTGCCTCTGCACGGTATCCCGTGATTAAATCATTTACAGGTGGCACTGTGTGCAGAGTTACTTGACAGGATCATTTGTGGGACAGTCATTTACATAAAAGAAAGGGTTTATAGCATGGGAAATTCTGGCTAATAGATGCCAGCAGGGTCAGTCTCTGGATAGGCAAAGCTGAGGTGAACTTGTGACAGAACTGTCATGTTAACATATGGCATCTGGAGTCCTCATTGGAGATGATGTTGGACTACTTTGGGTTAAAAACCCTGTGATATCAGTGCCAGCCTCAGTCTACAAGAGTGTTCAATCTTAACTTGCATCGTGACCATAAGGTGCAGCAAGAGGTTTCTATATAAGAGGAGAATGCATTCTAGCTATTTTTTCCCCCAGGGAAAACCACTATGCTTTTTTTTTAATTAAAAAAATTTATTTCAGAGAGGAGTGGGGGAATGAATTGGTGGGCCAGGGCCTCAGTCATTGCAATTGAACTCCAGACACTTGCGCCACCTAGCGGACGTGTGCGACCCTGTGCTTGCCTCACCTTTGTGCATCTGGCTTACGTGGGATCTGGAGAGTCGAATATGGGTCCTTAGGCTTTGCAGGCAAGCGTCTTAACTGCTAAGCCATCTCTCCAGCCCCACTATGTTTTTTTTTTATGTGCTTAGACATTATAAATCAACTGCAATTTAAATTTGTAACCAAGGACACTGCCTCCCTATACTTTCCTCAATACACAGATTTCAGCTACTTCACAGCCATGAAGTTCAAAGCAGTCAACAGCTGGGCCAAGCTTCGTCACTTACTTAGCTGTGTGATCTCACCTATGTCACTTACCTGCAGGTCTTGACCTGTATGGATACATGCTCCATAATCATCTCCTGCATGTAAAGAAATGGGGGGGGGCAGCTCTACTGGGTATTTCTTCCTAGGAGGGACCGTAACAGATAGCCAGAGGAGCCTGGCTATTGAAGACCTGGTCCAGAAGGACAAGAATGGCCTTTACATTATTTTTTAATTGAGAACTTTAATATATGAATGTGCTGTAGACTATAGTTTGATCTGATTCCTGTCCTCTAATCCTCTTTTGTCGTTTCCCCCCATGGTACTGAGGACCCTCTTCTTTCTAGGTAGACTTTCTTCTGTTCCACGGTTTCCTTCCGGTGGTCCTCCTCTATCCTCTAGATCAGAGATTGCATCCTCTTCTCTTCAAAAGGTTGTGGGGTCAGTCACAGGTTTTTTTTCTCTTTCTTTTTCATGCTCTTTTTTTTTTTTTTTTTTTTTGTTGTTGTTGTTTTTTTCGAGGTAGGGTCTCACTCTGGCCCAGGCTGGCCTAGAATTAACTATGTAGTCTCAGGGTGGCCTTGAACTCACGGCAATCCTCCTACCTCTGCCTCCGGAGTGCTGGGATTAAAGGCGTGCGCCACCACACCCAGCTTCTTCATGCTCTTTTTGACACTGCCATCTTAGGCCAGCATGAGCAAAATTTTGGTAAAAATTTGTTTCAAGTCAGAATTTAAATGATTCTGCATAGAAAAATTACAGTCTACAACTTCTGAACTATGCCCACACCTAATACCACGCAGTGAATCTCATGTACCAAACAGTATTACAGCATTTAATGTCACCCGTCACCCTGTCTGCTAATAAAACAGAAATGTTTGGCCAATTGGAAATGCTACTTGTCCTAAGTCTACCTACGATTTCAGCTTTTTTTTTTTTTTTTTTTTTTTGTTCTCACCAGGGTTACTGATTTCAAAGAGATATTTTATACTTAGAGTCTGTGTATGTGTATTTGTGTGTGTGTGAGGGGGGCTGGATTGGAATGAGATGTACAAAACCATTGTTTTCCTGATGCTTTTTATACTATCCCATCACATAACCACTTAGAGAACTTTGCATATTATGTGCTACGTGTCCAATCTGACAAGCAATCATAGCACCGTGTGCGCACAGCAATCATTTCCTTAATGTCTCTAGCAGGCCAGACACTTGACGGATATTGTCTCTAATCAGCCCAATGTCGCAAGAATCCAGGTATTACCTGAACTTAATTTTACAGTTAGGAATCATACCCAAATGCCCAGGGTCAGTCCTGTATTTCTCAGTGAAGAAAAATAACGAAGTGTTGGGCACAGAAAAAGTCCTGCTTGCCATCTTTAGCTCCGCCCTTCATTGTGCACCTACGGGGAAACTTTTTCAACTTTCTAGTTCATTTCTTCATCGAAATGTAGGATACTGCTTAGCTCGTGCAGAAATTGTACCAAAATAATAAAAACCAGACTGTCTACTTCAGGGCTTGGCTCACCGTGGTGCTTATTCTCAATGTTTACTAACAGGGCCACTAGAATTTGAACATGACCTTCCTGGGGCTGTGATTCTGACTGCCAGGATAAACCAAAATGGCTGAAGAAAAACGAGGTACGACTGCTCGTCTCAATTCCAATCGAGAAAAAGGAGTTGTCAAGCAAAGCTCGTCGACATTTGGCTTTAATAGACTGAGCCTAGAAACACTGTCTTTCAAGGAAATTTTGTAAGAGGTAATGAACGATCATCCACTTTATGTAAGACAGAGTTTTTGATTACGTGATTGGAAATGAACTTTAAGCAGAGGAGAAAATATTCGGCACATGATCTACCTGTGCACTATAGGATAAATCCTCGCCTGGCTTCATTTCTCCTTGATTTTTTTTTTTTAAGTGGCTTACTCTATAACAGAGTAGGTATGTTCTAGAAACTAAAGTGCAAGAACATGGTGGTCTCCCGGTTAGATATTAAAAAAAAAAAAAAAAAAAGCAGAAAGCCCCTTTCTTGAGCCTGTATATGTCTATTAAAAAAGCCAGTAGTCTGTAGTAGGCAGCAGGAGTGCCTCTCAGGTGCACTCTGCAGAATGGCCTTTCCTTTGGAAACTGTTTTGCTCAAGGAAATACCAACAAATATAAGCCCAAACCACTGAAAAACATGGTAGAATTATATCATAATGTGGTGACAAAAGGAAGAATTATTTGTGAATTGAAAATTAAAAAATTGTTTACTAATACTTCAATTTAAAATCCTAAATCTATCTTAGTAATTAAAAAACTTATTTAAGAGTTAAGAACTGGACAAATGTATTTAGTGAGAGCACCATATAGACTGAGGATCTTCAAAGAAATTCGAGGCACATATGTTGAGTTTATTTAAAAAAATTAAAGGAAAAATTGTTTGAAGGAATATATAAAATTATTTATAACAATATTTCTGCAGTTTTTAATCACCTATTTTAAAAACAGACATTTTATTCATGTTGGTTAACATTTTTATTTCTCTTCCTTCTTAAAGTGTAATTTCATTTCTTACTAAATTATAAAAAAGGAAAGAAAAAATGCCAAAAATAGCTCAGCACTTAAGACTGTTGCCTGCAAATCCTAAGAACCTGGGTTCAGTTCCTCACGTAAAGCCAGATGCACAAAGTGGCACATACATCTGGAGTTTGTTTGTAGTGGCTAGAGGCCCTGGCACACACATTCTCTCTCTTTATCTCAAAGAAATAAATGAAATATTTTAAAAAGAAAAAAATGACAATGCTTATGACTGACTGTCTTACAATAAAGACACAAGACATCGTTTTGATAAAGACATTGTTTTAATGTTCTCCATAATGCTTTTCTACAAAAACAAAGAATCCTTCTGAAGTGTGTTCTCCCTCACTGGAGGAAAAACAATTTTCTTGTCTTTCAAGTAATGTTTAAAATGCAATATTTTTCTGATTTGTTTTACCATGTGTTCATAGCTCAATAGAGATTAATTTTTCCTACTGAAATGACTTCGTTCTATTCACATCTCCTCCCTGTGGGTCACTGCTATAAATTACAACTCAGTAGGATAAGGACGATAACTATGTATTTCCAAATCCTCCAATGTTCCACCCAGTGAACTGAGCTCTACAATTAGACATTTTTTTAAAAGGATGTATTGGCTGGTTCCATTTGATTTTTGCAGTATGTGTACTGCTTATGGAAGAAAATGATCACATTGATTCCCAAGACTCAAGATGATCCTTCTGTTTTGTGGGTAATTCTCAAAATATAGTTGATGAGTAAAAAACACATGAACATTGCTGAGAAGGGTGGTATCTGAGATCCTTGTGCCTTTAGTTCATGGGACTAGACTATAGGGGGCACCCAGTGCCCAGCCAGTAATGAGCACTGACAGATGAGGTGAGGCTGAAGGGATGTGCTGGAAACTCTGTACTATGGGCAGGTAGGGTACACTTCTTCTATTACAATGACTGCTTTATCTCAGAACAAATTACTTATCTTGAGAGAGATGGGGTGGGAGAGGGAGAATGAATGAGAATGAATGGGTGCACCAGAGCCTCTTGCAAACACAGCATGCGCACGCATACACACACACACACACACACACACACGGGGAGGGGGAGGAAGGGAGGGTGGGAGGGGAATATGAATGAATAAGAATGAATGGGTGTACCAGAGCCTCTTGCAACACATTATACATCTGCATTTGGTTTTACCTGTATTATCAGGTACGCATGGTTTGCAAGCAAGTGCCTTTAACCACTGAGCCATCTCCCCAGCCCTATTTCAATATTTATATGTGACATATATTATGCTGAGTTTGAACTGTCAGCAATTATAGTAAATGCAGCTCTTCAAATCAATCCTAACCGGATGTGCCAAAAGTACATTTAATTTCAAATACTGAAGGGAAGGGAAGGTTGTTGGGAAGGATTGTTTAATCTGATATTATTTAGTAATATCTGATCTTATTTCTATAAGTGTTTCAAGTATTCTCCCTTAAAAACACACTTCTATTAAGATGCTCATTTAAGATTTCTATTTAATGGCTATTAATACTCTTTAGTTGTAGTCTTTTTTTTTTTTCAACTCATATTGTACAGTAATAACCATATCCCATTGTGGACCCCGTTTTCGGGGGAAAATGCGATAGTGCAGGCCATGTATAAACAATCAGCCTAGCCTAATGGTTTTCAAATTTAGTTGCTCAGACCAAGCGGGAAGGCAGGAGAATGCACTCTGTTTTAGAGCACTTGCTACAGCTAATTGAAGATGAAAAAGGAAGCAAGAACTAGCTCCGATTTCCCAATCATTTAAGACCTAGGCAAAGGTGAAACTGCCTGTTTTCCCTCTTTTACACACAGCACTCTTTTCCTTCCTCAAGTCAAATATTTAATGTGTGCATAAAGTAGCTACAGTTTCAATATTCCATATTTTATTGAGAGCCGAGGTATATTGATTCAACTCAGAAGAACGGGAAAACATCTTTAAAAGGCAGACTTACAAAGCAAGCCCTTAGTGCTTCTGGAGTGCCTTCAACATTTTTATTGTTCATACTCTGAGATAGATAGAGCAGATTTTTTTTAAAGATTTATTTTCTTTTGTTTATGGAGAAGAAGCAGAGATTCAATCATTTGCTCAGTCCCATAACTTGCCATATACTGTACATTGTGGCTCTCTATAAAAAAATAATATTAGCATCTATATTGTTGATACCTTTGTTATACAGTTGCCTGCTAGAGAAATTTCACAGGAATGGTTCTTGCTGCTGCTTAAAATCCAAACAACTTTCACTAGAATATTTGTCAATGGTTGTTACAAGCGTGATAACGAACTCCAAACTCAAGCCCTGGTCATTCCTTCTGAATGGTAGAATAAACTAAAATAAAACAAGGGATTAACAGCACCAGAGTGAAGGAGACAGACCCAGAGGAGACTCAACACCTACCAAAGCAGAGATCCAGAGGCTCCTAAGAGCTCATCAGTGAAGTAGACCTAAAACTCACCCACCACGGATCAGGGAATTTTGCAGAAGAGGGGGCAGAAAGATTGTAAGAGCCACAGGTTGAGACAACATGTCCAAAGGCATTCCCTCCCCTCAAAATAACTGACTGCTGCTCCTACAAGGTGTAAACTACAATCCCACAGGGAATACCTGCAACCGCCCTGAGGAGCATCCCCAACGGAATGGGGGCAGGGACGAGGGAAAAGAGGGTACCAACACATGATGTATCCCTACAAAACATGTTGTTAATAATAATCACTCACTGGGCTGGAGAGATTGCTTAATGGTTAAGGCATTTGCCTGCAAAGCCAAAGGATCCCGGTTCAACTCTCCAGGACCCACGTAAGCCAGATGCAAAAGGGGGCACATGCATCTGGAGTTCATTGCAGTGGCTAGAGGCCCTGGTGCACCCATTCCATTCTCTCTCTCTCTCTCTCTCTCTCTCTGCCTCTTTCTCTCTCTCAAATAAATAAATAAATAAATAAATAAATAAATAAATAAATAAATAAAATATTAAAAATGTTTAAAAAATAATCATTAAAAAACAAACAAAAACCCAAGGGATTAAGAGGAAATGGGAGAACTGGACATGAAGGTGCTCACTGGTTGTCTCAGCACTCTGGAGACTGAGGCTATAGAGTGGGATGCTGTCCCCCAACAATAAAAACAATATAAGCCAGGTGTGGTGATGCACACCTTTAATCCCAGCACTTGGGAGGCAAGGTAGGAGAATTGCTGTGAGTTCCAGGCCACCCTGAGACTACATAGTGAATTCCAGGACAGCATGGGCTAGAGGGTAAGACTCTACCTCAAAAAACAAACAAACAAAAACCCCAAACAACAACAAAAAATCAAAACAATAATAACAAAACAAAACAAAAAAAAACAAAAAAAAAACAAAGACAGACAAAAAACCAAAAAGGAAGTCATTGGTCCAAACCCTGCTCTTCAAATTCCATATTAAAAAAATTTTTTTATTAGCGAAAGAGAGAAAGACAAAAACAGAAATGGGCACACCAGGGCTTCTTGTCCCTGCAAATGAACTCCAAATGCATGTGCCACTTTGTGCATCTGGCTTGACATGGGTACTGGAGAATCAAACCCAGGCCATCAGGCTTTGCAAGCAAATATTTTTGACTACTGAGCCATCTATCTCTTCACAAATTCTATAGTTTTTCTTGCACTGAGATAAATAAACAAAAATAATTTAATGAGTCTATACCATATCTACAGGGCAATTCATAGTATGAATTTATATTAAACTTCCTAAAAAAATAACAGTATATATTCCTTGGATTTTTTAATGGGAGAGAGAGTGATGTGAGTGAGTGAGAGAGAGAGCGGCAGGGGTGGGGGAGAGAATTTGTGCACCAGGGCCTCCAGCCTCTGCAATCAAACTCCAGATGCATGTGTCACCTAGTGTACTTATGTGATCTTGCATGCTTGCATCACCTTGTGTGTCTGGCTTACACAGGACCTGGAGAGTCAAACATGAGTCCTCAAGCACCTTAACTGCCAAGTCATCTCTCTAGCCCTACTCCTTGTTTATTTTGCTCTGCTATTTCAATGATTTTGATGTTAGTATATCATTCTAGGTTTAGATTCTTTAACCTTTCACACTGTTTTCCCTTTTAGAAAAGTAAAAGGATGCACTGAACTGTCACATATCAGGGACTCATGGCCGCTTAGACTAGAGAAAGGTCTTAGACTTGGTAGCAGGACATATGTTTCTCCTCTTCCTTAGGGACTGTTCTTTATAATGTGAGACATAAGGGTTTGCTGTAAATTAGCAATGAAGCACATTCTAGAAGGTGATGCTTTTGTACATATAATGCCATAGTCTCCATTCCAAGAGCTGGTATCTACAATGCTCTGTGATCGCTGGGAGCGTTGCTCCTTGGTGTTGGTCTGTTCCTCTCTGCTGTGGATCAGGTCTATGGCATCCCCCCAAAAAAAAATCAGAAAGAGAGGGAGAGAGATTGTATACATATCCCTAGATGGTTTTATGATAATTGCAGGTGGCCCTGAGGTCTTCTGACTGTAAGGCAAAGTTTGCTTCCTGCTGTTTAGAAAGCATTTAGAGTGACTGAGGGAGGTGGGACTAAGCACTTGTCTTTATTTTACACGTCCCTGCTTCTTTCAAATAATCGTGACCAGCCTCTTTCTCTTTCCTAGCTAAGGAGTCAGGATAACTCCATCAATAGAGACAGGAAGGAGCATCATTAAAAATACAAAGATTATTACACATGTGCTCTATGAAGTCTCTGAGAGCAAAATATTCTGTGAAAATTTTGGGAGCTTGGAAGAATGGCCTTTTTATGCCTTCCCACTGATTCCTGAAGAGCATCACCTTGCAGCTCCCTTTGGTGTAACAAGCCGTTTATCATTTAGGACCTGCACTGTCAAGTGTCAGACTCCCCACAACCTCCAGTCACCGCAGTCCTGGGCTGGCTTTTCTCTCCAAGGCTGTGGGTTTGATACCTCTGATAAGCTTTTCAATTTTTTGCCTATCTCCCCACACAATGCACCGGCCATAGCAGCTCTGACTTCTGGCATTCATGCCCATGGACTGCCAAATGCCTGATTGTACCATTCCTTTAAAATCCCCTCTCCCCACAAAAAAGAAAAATCACGAGAAGAGTGTCTTTTTTTTTTTTTTTTTTTTAAAGAACTTTGCCCTTTTGCTATTCTATTTCGGGGAGAGAATCTTTCCTTTAGAAAATGAATCTATACAACCTTGATAATTCTAAATCCCACCCTTCGGCCCAATGCTGCCACATGTCCTTTGCAAGTCTCTATCAAAGATGCTCATCAAACACAGAGCACACTCAACTCCTACTAAGCCAGATATCCAGAGACACAGAGGCTCCCAAGACCTCATCCCTGAAGTTGACCTAAAATGAACCCAGTGTGGCTCAGGGAAATTCGTGGAAGAGGGGGTGGAAAGAGTGTCTGAGCCATAAGTTGGGTCATTATGCACAGAGACATTCCCTCTTTCCTGTAACTTTTGGCTACCCCCATAATGCACGACCCACATTTCCCAATGAGCAGGGTCCCTTTGGAGGGTGGAGGACAGGGAGGAGGCTACCGGAGGCACCAACATGAACGAGCCCAGCATGGATCCCTGTCGGTTCTCCCTTCTCACTCTTGTGCGTCAGGCCTCCCACTCCCATGGACCAGTTCCCATCACCATTATCCTCCCCCAATGGTCTCCATTGGGCAGCACCCTCCATGAGACCTTGCTTGCGTAGCACTGAGGGACTCAACAGCTAAGGCCAGTATGAGGAACTTTCCTACTGTAAATAACTTAATACAAGTGCCTTGCTGTATTTACAAGAAGGGCCAAGATTCCTTATTGCAGGGCCCCAGGGTCTTTGTTTCATCTCCTCTCGCATCGAAGTCCTAACCAGGCCTGACCCTGCTTAGCTTCCGAGATCAGATGAGATGGGCGTGGTATGACCTTAGAGTCATCTCCTCTCCTACTTCCTGGCTGTGGTCCTACATCTGCCCAGGAAGACTTTGACGGGGCTGGGTCAGCGTGAGAGGGTGTTTCATGCCCAAGTCTTCAGCTTCCCATCCCTTCATCTCCTCCCTTTTTTGTCCAACATAACTACCTACCCACTCTCCTTTTCCTTCTAGAACTCTGTTTTGGAACTGGACTTCAGCCACTTCAGCCATTTTCATTGTCAAGAGTACCAAATCCTGTACGTCACGTGATCCACAGTACATGGTGAGCACACATCTAAGGGAGCAGTGTGTAGGCTCCTGCCTCTTGGATATGTTTCTGAGCACTGGGCATAAAGCAGACATCAGTCAGGCAGAGTTAGCACCTCTCAGCTTCCTACCAGGAAGACAATCTCCCAATGATCCCCTGAGCCTCACAGATTATGTCTAAATTTCATCACACACAGGAGATGAAACAGCGGAGCATAAAATATTTAAGTAGGGCTTTAGATTAATATAAAGATATTAAGGAGGTACTTTGGGATGATAATGGTGTCTTTTTTAATATGAAGTTCATTTCTTTTCTTTTTTTTTTGGAAGTTCATTTCTTAAGAAAAAATAGAGACTACCCAACTCTTTTTTTTCATTGGGTTAGCAGAAATCCAAATTAGAGTTTCAACTTGGAATGACTGGAATTATTTAGAGAATAGCAAGAAAATACTAAGTTATAATGATCCCTTCCTAGTATTTGAAAGCTAGAGCTGTTGTTCAAGTGTTTTAAAAAAATTAGTTTTATTTATTTATGGGGGAAAAGGAGAGATTGAGAGAGAAGGGGTGCACCAGGGTCTCTAGTCCCTGCAAAGGAACTTCAGAGACATGCGCCTCTTTGTGCATCTGGCTACTAGGGAATTGAACCTGGGCAGACAGACCTTGCAATAAATATTTATTTTTAAGAGTCGAAGGATCAGATGATTTTGCCTTATTAAAAACTATTGGGGGATGGAGAGATGGCTTAGCAGTTAAGGCATTTGCCTGCAAAGCCAAAGGATCCCGGTTCAACTCTTCAGGACCCAGGTAAGCCATATGCACAATGGGGCACATGCATCTGGAGTTCATTTGCAGTGGCTGGAGGCCCTGGTGTGCCCATTCTTTATCTGTCTGTCTGTCTCTCTCTGCTTCTCTCTCTCTCAAATAAATAAATAAATAAATAAATAAAAAAACTACTGGGCTGAAGAGATGGCTGCAAAGCCTAAGGACCTCAGTTGGATTCCCCAAGACTCACGTAAGCCAGATGCATAAGGTGGTGCACGTGTCTGGAGTTCATTTGCAGTGGCTAGAGGCTCTGGCATGCCCATTCTCTCTCTCTCTCTCTCAAATAAGCAAATAAAAATAAAATATTTTTAAAAAGTTAAAAAGAAAACTAGGAGGAGCCAGGTGTAGTGGTGTACGCCTTTAATCCCATCATTTGGAAGGCAGAGGTAGGAGGATCACTGTGAGTTCGAGGCCACCCTCAGACTACATAGTGAATTCAAGGTCAGCCTGAGCTAGAGTGAGACCCTACCTCAAAACAACAACAACAACAACAACAAAACAATATCAAGTTAGTATTTTCCCTGTCACAATTGCTTAAGAGAGTTCAGATCCAAACTCGGGAAAGGTTAATTCAAAAAAAAGCTGGTTGGCGCTAAGTGTTTGAATGTCCTTACTTATGCTTACCTGTGCCAAAAGCCAAAAGCCAAAAACCAAAAGCCAAAAAAAAAAAAAAAAAGGTTTTATTAGTAACTCATTGCTATGACAAAATACTTAACCAAAACAACCTAAGGCAGGAAGACTTAATTGGATTTATAGTGTGAGGGGACACAGTCCACAGCTAGTCACAGTGTACATATAGCCCGGAAGCAGAGAGAGAGGAATGCTGGGCTCAGTTCTCTTTCTCCATTCTATCCAGACCAGGACCTCAACCCATGGAATGATGCTGCCTACCTTCAGAATGGGTCACCTTACCTCTTGTCATTGAATCTGGAAACTCCCTCATGGACATGCCCAGAGGTTTCCATGGTGATTCTAAATCTCATCACATTGATAATCAAGATTAACTATCACTGCTGATATGAACGATAGATGAGAAAATTTGGAGCCTTGGAACCCAGAAAGTGCTCAGTAAATTAAAGCAGTAAATTAAAGAGAGAAGGAGAACAAGCAAGAGACAGACAGACAGAGAGAGAGAGAGAGAGAATTGGTACTCCAGGCCCTCCAGCCACTGCAGTGAAACTCCAGATGCATGTGCCACCTTGTGTGTATGTGCGTCTGGTTTACGTGGGATCTGGAGAGTTGAACACAGTCAAGCGCCTTAACACCTAAGCCATCTCTCCAGTCCGAAAGCATCATTTTTGTCTAAATCTATTCTCAATAAGAACTTCCATTCTCTCAGTAGCAAGGGAAGAGCTACTTTTAAATCTCAGGGTGCAATTAAATCAGACAGGCGAAAAAAATGGGTTCATACAAAGGTTAAGTATCTCACAAAATTTTTTTAACTAGTTTTTAAAAACATTTGGGACACCAGGAAAGCTGTAAGTAGATCAGGGGCAGCCTTTCAAAGACGTTGGGTAAACCTCTTCAACACCCACATGCCTGGCTCTACATCTCTCTTTATTTTTATTTATTTACTTATTTGCAAACACACACACACACACACACACACACACACAGAGAGAGAGAGAGAGAGAGAGAGAGTGCGCATGTGTGAGCATGTGAATAGGCAACCCAGGGCCTCCAGCCACTGCAAATGAACTCTAGATGCATGTACCACTGTGCATCTAGCTTTACATGGGTACTGGGGAATAAAATCAGAGTTATTAGGCTTTGCAGGCAAGTGTATTAACTGCAGGGCCATCTCTTTGGTCCAACATCTTTCTTTCTGCTCTCAACTTCCCTTTTTCCAATTTCCTAACTTCACATGTTTTAAATTACATTTTAACTCACTGAAATCTCAGAGCTACTTGGTTTCAGGGTAGGATGTCTTATAAACAAACATAAACATGGGGAATACGTTTGAAAATTACTCTCTGTGCTCCTAATTGATAGTTTTCAAATTTTCTCCACGATTTAAAATTTTAAACTATAAGAAACTTTGTTTGGGCAACACGAATTTCACTAATTTACTTTTGGCTCACACATCCTGATGCCAAATCATTTTCCAATAAATTGCTTCGAAGTATTGTCTTCTTCAGAGCAGCAAATACTTGGCATGGAGACAGGTTCAGGGGAGAGTCTTGTAGTTATCAAACAGTGACCACGTGTTGCTTGAGCAATGCAATGTGCTGGGCGTCGCCTCTGCAGTGGTCAGCAAATCATATCCCCTCCTTGTGTTTGTTTGGGACTCTGGACTGGATAAGGGTCAGTAACAATCACAACACTCATTCACAGGGATGAGTAAAAAGACAAAGCTGGGACTGAAAATGGTGCACACTTAATGCCAGAAGCATAGGAAGGCCTTGGATAGTCAGATACCAGGTAGCTAAGTTATTTCAGCACATCACGTGGCGATGGAGAGATCAAAATAATGTACGCAAGTACGTCATACACATGCCAGCTCCAAGATTTATGGTCTCTTAGGTCCGGACCACAGTTCACTCAGTCTCTTTAAATGCCTACGTTGCAGCAATTACATCTTATGCCAGGGACGTTAGCTCTAAAACCTTTACTCTCAACCTTGCATTGTTGGCCAGGCTTCAGCATCAAACATCCCACTTCCTCTTAGACACACCAGAATGTTCCATAGGCATTGAAGACTCACCCTAGGTCAAACCTCACTCTTTAGCCCCCACCCCCTTGTGCTGGTAATTCTTTTATTGCTCTGCAGCTCCATCAGCTTTGCATTTGTTACATCAGTAATTCATGTGTTATGTTTAATCGCCTCCTCACCCCTCACTGTATGGTGAGTCCCACCAAGGCAGGTGCCGTTGACTATTTTTCATTCACAGATCCTTGCCCAAGATGCCACAATTGGCCTTTAGTAGGGATGTATGAATCTGTGTCTGCTAGATGACGGATCTCTACTCACACACCAGAGAGCAGTTCCCAGAACAGAATTCAGATCTCAGCACATGGCATCAAGAACGAGCTTCGGGAGTCACCCTGCTGTTTGGCTTTTTTTTCCCTTCAAGACTGAGGTGTTGAGAAAACTTCCCAGATAGTGAGGGGATATGACCGTTCTGTCAGTTCTAACCCTGCTAGTTGAAGTTTATCCTGGTCATCTTTCTCTAGAGCTTTAGGGTGTACTGTCTGTGTGTGCAGGTTGTGTGTGTGTGTTTGTGTGCATGTGTGTACACAGGCATGTGGAGACCAGAGGAGACCAGGGTGTTGTTCCTCAGCCACCATCACCTATTTTGAAACCGAGTCTCTCACTGTCCTGCAACTTGCAAGTAGGCTAGACTGGCTGGCCAAGAGCCCGTGGATACTCCTGTCTTTCCCTCCCCAGTGCTCTAAGTCTGAACCGCCACACCCAGTTTTTGAATTGTTATTTTCATTCATTTATTTGAGAGAGAGAGAGACAATGAGAATGGGCACACCAGGGCCTCCAGCCACTGCAAACGAACTCCAGATGCATGGGCCACCTTATGCATCTGATTTATGTGCATCCTGGGGAATCAAAGCTGGGTCCTTTGGCTTTGCAGGCAAGTGCCTTAACAGCTAAGCCATCTCTCCAGTCCCAACGTTTTTCTTTTTTAACTTATATTATCCTAATTTTACATTAATGTTGGTGACTCCAGTAGCCTCCTCCCTGTCCTCCCCCCTCCAAAATAATCCTCCTCATTGGGGAATGTGGGTTGTGCATTATGGAGGTGGCCAACACTTATGGGGGATAGGCAAAGTCTCTGTGCATAATGACCCAACTTGTGGCTCTAACACTCTTTCCGCCCTCTCTTCTGCAAATTTCCCTGAGCTACGTTGGGTTCATTTTAGTTCTAGGTTCTGGTGATTGAACTCAGATCCTCATGCATGCCAGAAAAAACCCTTTACTGAGCTATCTTCCCAGCCCTTATCCTAGGCCTTCTCTTACCTAAGAAAAAGAAAACAACCTTCTGTATGAAAGCATTCAGGGCTTCTGCTTTCTTAAAGATGAATTCACGCTCCTCCTGGGAGTCTAGGACCTGGCCCCAATCTGCATCTTGACCCCCACTTTAATAACCTCACTCCTCAAACTTTATATAGTGGTAACGCTAAATTGTTTCTGGTGCCCTGTGCAGGCTTCCTGCCCTTATCTCCTCTCCTCTTAGCCTTGCCAAGTCTGATCTGTCTACATTCAGCTTGGGGTCAATTCTTTGAGAAGCTTTCCCTCACCTTCCAGGGTGGCCTAAATGTCATGGCTCTGTATGTTTCCATAGCAACCAAGTGAAGGGATATCAGAAATCTCAGAAAACAATTGCCACGGATACTCAAGGTGTATAGATACAGAAAGAAGGAGAGACTTGTAGTTTGGATGTGAAAAGTCCTCTATAGCTTCATGTGTTTTAACACTTGCCCACAGCCAGAGGTGGGGTCTATCTGGAGGAAGTGCATCACTGGAGGGAGGCCTGGAGTTTTCTCAGCCTGCCTCCACTTCCTGTTCTTTTTCACCTGCCTGGCTGTGGACACAACAGTGTGATCAGTTTTACGCTACTGTTGCCAAATCGTCCCCACCTCCAGGAGTTATTCTTCCTCGAAATCAAAGCCAAAACAAACCATCCCTCCTTTTAGTTGTTTCTCGTCAGGAGCAACGTCACTAATACAAATGTGCTGACTCCGACATGACCCAGTGGTACGTACTTATTAGCTTTTACAGTAAAGAAGTAACAGAGAATCAGCTTCCTCATTCCTGATTAAAAAAAAAACAATAATAAAACAATAATAAAACACCTTCAACTCAATCTTTTCCTGAGAAAATTATATCTAGTCCTTTGTTTCCTGACGGAGGCAGCTGGCCCCGCAGTAGTGATGATAACCTTGGATGCCCCCTCAATGTGCTGTACACAGTTCCTGGGAGCACTTGGGGCTGACCTACATCATTATTATTTTTAATATTTATTTTGTTTTATTCATTAGAGACAGAGAAAGAGAAAGAGTGAGAATGGGCGCACCAGGGCCGCTAGCCACTGCAAACGAACTCCAGACGCGTGTGCCACCATGTGCATCTGGCTTACAGGGGACCTGAGGAATTGAACTGGGGTCCTTAGGCTTCGCAGGCACGCGCCTTAACCACTAAGTCATCTCTCCAGCCCTGACCTTACGTTATTAGCTGAAGGCATTTGATAGACATTCAATTACTGCCTTGCCTTGTCAGTGCCTTGCTTTCACATTGGCAGCTATAAGGAGGTATATTTATTTATTATGGCCTAATATCGTCCTGATTCAGCTTGGGTCCACTAAGTTGGAGGTTCTCTACTTTGTGATACAATAGACCATTCTCTTCTGCAGCCCACAGAGCACCAGTGCGGATAAGTTGGGCTGACAGCCCAGTGAGAAATGCTTTCCTCTTGAACAGTTTGATTCCCTCATCAGTTTGACAGATGCAAAGACAATGAACTATTAATTGACCATAATATTCCCTTTAAAATATTTCTCATGTAGAATCACCAGTCAATGAATTAAAACACTGCTGCCATGGATGGAACGGACCACACGTGGAAGGAACGTGGGGCATATTCATGGGCTTGGTTGTATTAAGTATACTGCATGTTATATAAAAAAATAATCCAAAGACTAGCCTGTTTAAAGCAGTTTTACCTTAAGAAATACTTACAAGCCACACAAGTCTTCTCCTTAAAGGAGACCTGAGGCTGGAATCTGACATCCCAAAATATGGTATCATACTAAGATGGGGGCTCTTCAACCTACTGAGTTTGCTGAGAAAAATCTAAATATACTTCGCTTTACATAATAATGAACTCTCCTCCTCTTTTACAGCCTTGTAAGTACCCCATGATTTGCAGGCACCATGTCTTCTAGATACTGCTCCTCTACTGTGTATCCAAAAGGAAATTAGGTTATAAAACAGATTGTGGGAGCTCATCAGCACTGTTCGTGGGGGCTCCCTGTGTAAAATATGCAGATGAGATGAAGTTATCGCATTTTACAACTTGGGTAGGACCGACAGGGTGAAAACCCAAAGGAGAACTGGAAGTTGCATGCTAGGCGTTATAAAATGTGCATCCAAGTTATTGGGCTAGTTCTACTGGTAATTTACTGTCTGGTTTGGAGAAATTGTTTAATCTTGACTGCTGTGTGGTACAAAGAACACTCATGTTCATGCAAACTTTTATTTGGTGGCTATATATTATCTGAAGCCTTGCGAGGCAATGAAGGTAAGACCTTGTCTTGCCCTAAGTCTTCTACCAGAGGCATTACAAGATTAGTTTGTGAGAATGGGAAGATGGCTAAGTGATTGGAGGCACTTACATTTAAAGCCTGGTGGCCTGCGTTTGATTCCTTAGTACTTATGAAAAGCCAGAGGCACAAAGTGGCACATGCATCTGGGCTTGGCATTCAGTGGCAAGAGGTGTACCCATCTCTCTCCCTCTCTCTTTTTGCAAATAGATAAAACAAACAGACAAACAAAAAATATCGTTTTGTTTGGAGTTATCAGCAGGGTCTTAACTGTGTGACTCCAGAAGGTGGGTGTTCCCCAGGCAGTTGTAGAGGCTCCTTATGGCAGGAATTCTCAACAGTCAGGGCACCAGGAAACTCCATGTGGTAGTTTGAATATATGTCCCCCAATATATTCAATGTTTATTACTTTATAGTTTGCATCTGCAATCACCTTGCTAGAGGCAAGGTCACTGGGGGCTGGTCTTAAGGTGTGGTGATGGTTTGAGATTCCATTGTAAAGATATGCAAATGTGCCTAGCAGGAGTTCCTGAAGTGTGCTGTGTGACCTTTTGGCTGGAGTTTTGCTCTGTGTGCTGTGGTGGCTGGTTGGCTTTTCTCTCTGCTTGGTCCTGTGGAGAGCAGGTCGTTTCTTCTGCCGTTATGGAACTTCCCCTGGATCTGTAAGCTTCAATAAATAATATCCCTTCCTCCATAACTGTGCCTGGTCTGAAAGTTCATCTCAGCGAACCTGAAGCTGCCTGCTACACTCCATCAAGGAACTCTCCACAAGATCTGCCACTCAATACACTCTCTGAGAACTGTGACTCAAGAGGGGTTATATCATTGCAGCAAGGGTTGCAAATGTCTCCTCAATGCTTGAGTCATTTCTTCACTATGATCTAGCAGACATGGATGTATTAAGATGAGCTTGAGAAGAGGCACAGCATAGGGAAGAACAAAAGAAGTCAATCTTCCTCCTTAATAGTCCTTTTTTTTTTTTGAGATAGGGCCCTGCTGACCTGAAATTCACTATGTAGTCTCATGCTGGCGCCCAAACTCACAGTGATCCTCCTACTTCTGCCTCCCGGCCACCATAGCTGGCCAATATTTATCTTTATACCCACAGATTAGTTCTGCTCTTAGCCCCAGTCAGAAAAACGTTTTTAGGGGGAGACAGGGGACAGTGGGAGCAATTAATGTCAAGAATCTAGAAATAAACTAGTAAATGCTCAGTCCTCCGCAGGACATAGACAACATCCTGATTCTTCCCATATTCTTTCTCCAGAGAGACTGAGCGTGATAGTGATCAGAGGGAGAATAAGAATAAAATAGTAAGTAAACAAAGAGAAAATGTACAAACAAAAAAATAAAGAGGTCTTTAGCCACATGAAGATTATATTTTAGGGCTGGAGAAATGGCTTAGCGGTTAAGGCATTTGCCTGTGAAGCCAAAGGACCCAGGTTTGATTCCCTAAGACCCACGCAAACCAAATGCACAAGGAGCACATGCATCTGGAGTTTGCAGCAGCTAGAGGCCCTGACATGCCCATTCTCTCTCTCTCTTTTCTCTCTCTCTCTGCTTTCAAGTAAATTAAAAAAAGATTATATTTTAAATCTACAAATTAACATTTTGGAGTTGGAGATGTGGCTCAGTGGTGTAGCACTTACTCTGAGCCCTGTCTCCAGCACTTCAACCCCCCACACACTCTCTCTCATCAACCAAGTCTACTATATCAAAAGACTTTAACAACATTCATCTTCCTATGATTAACTTTCTAATGAATAGAAAGATGTACTAATATTTAGGTTTTTTGCACATTAATTTATACCCTAGTTATAAAAATAATTCTTCAGAGATCTCCACAGAAACTACTTAATACAAAATGAAACAATTTTTTTAAAATACTTTCTTTCTCCATAGAGACAGTCAGGTTCTGGCACCAGCCGAGGTGAGGGCTCTAACATGGAGCTAGCTGGCCCATAAGTGGAGCAGCTGGCAACATGGAAGCTTCCATTACTTCTCCACGAGGCTCTTCTCCATAGAGCTTTGGTTTTACTTATCACCGTCTTGATACACTAATGAGCGAGCCTAGGAGTGGGGAGGTCTTAGGTAGAGGTGCCAAGCATCACGAGGACATGTGATGCTTGTGACAAGGGCAAGGGCAGTAAAAAGAGGCTGGCTTTTCTGTACTGTGAAGGTTTATTTTCCCACTTTTTTTTTTTTTTTTTTTTCGAGGTAGGGTCTCACTCTAGCTCAGGCTGACCTGCAATTCACTGTTTAGTCTCAGGGTGGCCTCGAACTCGTGGCGATCTTCCTACCTCTGCCTCCCGAGTGCTGGGATTAAAGGCGTGCGCCGCCACGCCCGGCTTATTTTTCCCACCTTTTGAGACTCAGCCTCTGGTAACAGATCACAGCGCTTCCCACTCTGGGTCTGGAGGCTTGAGTTGTCCCTTCCCTGCGTCTCCCCTGGTGAGCCCGTTTAGGCTGAGGTGGCTCTGTTGTGGGGAGTTTGATGGCAAGGGCCAGGAGCAGAGCACCTGTTTCAAATGGAGGCCGGGTCCTGACTGTCTCCAGCAGAGTCAGAGCAAAGGCAAGTAGCCCAGGGAATTCTAACAACCTGGCTGGAACCATGGCTGGCCTGAGACCAAGCCAGTGTTTTCAGCTTTGCAGCATAGGGACCAATGAATTTCCACTGGGGCTTCAGCCCACGTGTGTGTTGGATTTTCTGTTACCTGTAACTCAGAGCCCACATCGTGAAAAAGAACGACTGAACCCCTACCACTAATTCAAGGCTTCTTTTAGGGACTATCAAAGACTTAATAGCATTAATCAGGCTGGGGTGTGTCTCTGCATACAGCCTTGGCCTCCCATCTGAAAGCCCTGGGTTTTATCCCTGGCACCACATGAAGTAAATAAAGTATAAGTAATGAAAAAAAAGTAATATTAATTACATAATCAATCCCAGAAGCAAAGAAGTAATTCTGCATTGTAGAACTAACGATTCTAACTGGGGTCTCTTGAAACACAGAGGTGAAACATCGAGGCTACATTTTTTTTTTTTCAAACCTCTGAGGCAAAAATTTATCTCTCAACCAATTTCCCTGAGAATTAAAGCTCAGAGGATCTTGAAATGGAGGGTCCTCGGTGAACACGAGTGTCAAAGACATGAAAATACAGTAACTCTCCACATTCAGACAGTTTTCAGCATGTATCCAACCATTTGGCCCAAGTCTGATGTTAATTATCTGCTTGTGAGTGAGGGTCTAAGAAGGCTAGAAACAACCATTTCTACTTATGAAGTACAGTTTACTTGGCTAGAAGCCAAAGTTAGCTAGCCTAAATATACAGCATAATCTTCAACGTTTCCATTTGATGTACTCAGAAACCTTCAGTGCAATACAGGTAGGACTCTAGAGGGGACCTGGAGTGTGAGCAGTTGACTGATGAAATAATTCTGCATTGGCATGGAACACAACTTTAGCCACAGCCTGGATCCCAGTATTAATGTTTTAATTTTGCAAAAACACGTGTATTTATACAGGAAATATGGAAAAGGTCAAGATGATGATGCTGCATGTCTAGTGAAAAAGGGTGTTCTGGAGCATGCAAACGAAACTGACAATGACAGAGAGAGCTCATTTTTCCTCATCTCACTGCGAGACAAACGGAGACAAGGAAAACAGCAGAAAGTCCTTCTGACTACTTGAGCTGTATTTGCAGTTTCCAATGAAACGTTGCTCAGTGGAAAGTCTCTGGGTAGTTTTCAAGATAAGGACTTATTACTATTCATTACTGACAGATCATATTAAAAAAATAATAACCTTGCAGCATTTCCAAACAACACTGTAATGTCAGCTGAGCGAGTAAAGGACACACGAGGAAGAATGTGTAAAAAAGGATCACCCACATGAACATTTACCTTCCACTGCTCGTTTGAAGAAGACTTTGCAGCTGCCGCAGGTCACCACCCCGTAATGGCATCCCGAAGCCTCGTCCCCGCACACCAAACAGATTTTGGAAGGTCTCGAGGATCCGGTCGTAACACTTCGTAAAGTCGAGCTAGGGAAAGAAATCAAGATTTCAATGGCGTCCCTGTGATGGTGCAGTCAGTATCTTACTCCGCTTAGCTCCAAACTGGCCGATGAGTAAGGTGCCACCCATGAACTCAACAGCAGAAACATAAAGGTAAAGCTGTGCCAGTCAGTGGAGTGATGGCGTCGAGAATGTGTACAGCAAAATCTATTCTTGGTACAGACAGATGCAGCAGGGATGGGGGATGGGTGGGGGAACACGTGTGAACATTTTTTTCTGTTTTTCACAATATTTATTAAAACCACTTGTCCAATTTCTTATCTTGAAAGAGACTTGGAAATATTTACCCTATCTGGTTATTGGTATTGACAACATCCCTTCAAATCAGTGAATCTAATCAAGATATGTTGCAACAGTTTACTTTAGGGACAAAAGTAGTTCTTTGAAAAGTAGTCGTTAAGGGCAACACTCTGGGGGAAACTTCTGAAGATATTTTTAAATTTTATTTGAGAGAGAGAGATACAGAGAGAGGGTTAGAGAATTGGCGTGCTAGGGCCTCTGCCATTGCAATAGAACTCCAAATGCTTGCGCCACCTAGTGGGCATGTGTGACCTTGTGCTTGCCTCACCTTTGTGCATTTGGCTTACATGGGGTCTGGAGATTCAAACATGGGTCCTTAGGCTTTGCAGGCAAGCGCCTTAACTGCTAATCCATCACTCCAGCCCGTGAAAACATTTTTATACATTACTATGAGCTAATGGTATATTCTAAACAAAATATAAATTCCCATGAGCAATGATATGTGTGTATTTGGGTGTGTGTATATATTATGTATGAAGTATGTATGACAGTTCAGATGTGCACTGAGCAGGCAAAGTACACTTGGTCATTCATAGTCTGCATGCATTCATTATTTGCCAATGAGTCTTGTACAAGGTACTAAGGGAATAAATATAAAATCCTAGTTTTTGTCACAAAGTTAGTGGGGACATAAGCTGTCGTGGTTTGTGTTGTGCCTCAGAGGAAGATGGTGGCACACGGTGGGGTCAGCCCTCCATTCTGGAATGGCTGGGAATATGGGACTCAGAAAATATCTGCCCAAATGTGATGGGAAAATTGAGTTTTGAAGCATGACTTTGTGTGATACCCACACAAAGAAAAAGGCAAAGGAAGTGGAATATGAGAGGATTCGGAAAAATGCAAGCTGAAGGTGTTCAGAAAACTGTGGGCAGGGATGCAGTAATGCGATGGCTATCATCCTGATGTCCATCCTTCTGTCTTGGAATGAAAAGCAGAAATGTGGAAAAAAGACTCAAAGAAAATCCACCAGAAGGCCAAGATGGTTATGTCACGGTGACGATTCGTCTCTGTTTTTCACATTAGTGAAGACATGGCAAAATCATGTTCTGTGCACATTTGCTTAAGAACTGTTTTCAGTGTATGACAGCCCACTCACCCCAAATCCTTGAAGGACCAACCTAGCCAGCTCCCCAGAGCACTGTAGCATGGCCACCTCCTAGAAAATGACTTCTTAAATCAAGGACTGAAACAATCTTCTCCAAAGCTGTTTCTCCTCCTGAGAAAAGGGCTCTTTATTACTTCTATTAGTGGCCTTTGACTTCTTTATGGCATTCAAAACATTCCATTTCAGGACCAGCGACTTCTGCAACATGCTGGCTGCTAAAACTCAATCCAGGCTTGGGCTCACACACTGGACACTTCAGAGAAAAGCCACCACTTTATAAATATTTAGTATTATAAAAAAATCATTATTAAAATATAATTACTTTCTCACAATGACAAGCATAGGTAGGTTTTGTTTAGTGGCATTGAGGCCTGAACACAGGGCTTATGCGTGCTAGCAAAGTGCTCTACCACGGACCTTGATCCACACTCCATATATGGGATTTGTATTAATTTTTTTTTTTTGAGCCTTGATCTTGGTCCCAGTATTTACTGGTCCTTAGCTTCAGTCTCTGGAAAGCTCCTCTTTTTCTATCCAAATTTCCTTTTGGGTTGATCTCATCTAGCCTCTGGTTTTAAGAATTATTAATCTAAGGACTCCCAGATGTTCAGCTCTGGCCCAGATCCTTCTAGAACTTCAGTCCACTTATGCAGCTACCCACCTGGCACTTGCATGTTACTGTGTAATTACACCTAAACTCAACATGAAATCGACTCTGCTGGTCTCTCCATCTCTTACTATGCTCACTTAACACACCTCATCTCTTAGTGACCACAATTATGGGTTGAATTATATCTCCTCAAACATTGCTAGTTGAGGTCCTGGCCCTTGTGCTTCAGAATATGACCTTCACTGGGAATAAGGCTGCTTGCATGTGGATAGCTGAGATGAGAACATGATGGAGTTAGGTGGACCTTAAATCCAATGTGACTAGTATCCTTATCCAAAGAGGAAGGTGAGACACATGTGCTCATGGAAGGTGAATGCCAGGTTCAGACAAGGCAGAGATTGGGGATGCAAGGGAGGAGAGAGGCGTAGACCAGATTCTCCTCTGAGCCCTCAGAAGTAACGGATCAGGCCACACCTTAAGACTGCACACGTAGCTTCCAAAATTGTGAGGCAGTAACTATCTCCCCTCCCTCCCTTCTCCTTTGCTTCTTTTCTTTCTCTCCTTCCTTCTTCCTTCCTTCCTTCCTTCCTTCTTTCCTTCCTTCCTTCCTTCCCTCCCCTCCCTCCCTTCTCCCTTGTTTCTTTTCTTTCTCTTCCTTCCTTCCTTCCTTCCTTCCTTCCTTCCTTCCTTCCTTCCTTCCTTCCCTCCCTCCCTCCCCTCCCCTCCCTTCTCCCTTGTCCTTTTCTTTCTCCCTTCCTTCCTCCCCTTGTTTCTTCTCCCTTCTTTCTTTTCCTTCTTCTCCTCCCTCCCCCTTCTTCCTTGTTTCCTTTCTTTCCTTCCTTCCTTCCTTCCTCCCTCCCTCCCTCCCTCCCTCCCTCCCTCTGCCCTTGTTTCTTTTCTCTCTTCCTTCCCTCCCTCCCTCTGCCCTTGTTTCTTTTCTCTCTTCCCCTCCCTCCCTCCCTCTTGTTTCCTTGTTTCTTTTCTTTCTTTCTTTCTTTCTTTCTTTTTTTTCTTTCTTTCTTTCTTTCTTTCTTTCTTTTCTTTCTTTCTTTCCCTTTCTTTCCTTCTTTCTTTCTTTCTTTCCCCTCCCTCTCTCTCTCTTTCTTTTCCCCCTCCTCCCTCCCCTCTTCTTTCTCTTTCTTTCTTGGGTCTCACGATCCAAAGCTGGTCTCAAACTTGCTATGTAGCCAAGAATGACCTTGAACTTCTGATCCTTCTGCCTTTGCTTCCAGTGCTAGGATTGCAGGCATACGCAACCAGTTTATGTAGTTCCACTACATAACACATACGACATCGTCTTGATCCAAATCAGGACTTTGTGCAAGTGAGGCAAGCACGCTACCAAATGAGCTCCATCTCTAGGCCACCAGGCAATAAATTTCTGTCACTGGAGCCATTCAGTGTGAAACGGTTTTACAGAAGTGACAGCAAACTAACACAGTATTCTGTAGATCTTTCTAGCTTCTCAGACCGAAAAAAAAAAAAAAAGACTAGCCTCATCCCTGAGTCCTCTTTCACCACACACACACACACACACACACACACACGCACACGCACACACACACACACAGTGCTAAGCTCTACTCACTTCTACTCAGAACGCACCTGGGCTTGACTCACTCTCACCACCTCCCCTGGCACTAGCCTACTCCAGGCTGCTAACAGTGCTTTATGGGGAACTCCACAGAAGCTTCTTAGCTGACCTTGTTTCTCTTCACTCCCTCATCCCTCTTTATTACATTATGCATTCCTTGCTTCAAACTCGTTGCCACACACTTGGACTCAGCCATAGGCCATAGAGCTCCACTCTGCTCCGAGTCTCCTTTTCCCTCTCTTCCCTATTTTCTGCACTTGAGTAACACTGAGTAACACTAGCCCTCAAACACACCAGCATGGTCCAGCAGGACCCCTTTTCAGCCAGATATCTAAACACTTCCAGCAATGTTTGCTGTCTGCTTTTGACAATCTTACAATCGTTTTATTATGTGTCACCCACCCAAGAAAGTAAGCTCAGTATGAGTCCAGATTTCCATCTGTGTCCTTCACTTCTTGTGTCTAGTGCAGGGAACGGAAGCTGGCACACTGAAGGTCTCTGAAACCCTTTGGATCTTTTTTAAAAATATATTTTTATTTATTTATTTGCAAGCAGAGAGAGAGAGAGAGAGAGAGGGAAGAGCAGAGAGACAGAGAAGAATGGGACACCAGGGCCTCTAGCCACTGCAAACAAACTCCAGATGCATGTTATCATGTGCATCTGGCTTACGTGGGACCTGGGGAATAGAACTTTGGTCCTTTGGCTTTCTTGGCAAATGCCTTAAGTACTAAGCCATCACTCCAGCCCTCCTTTGGATCATGAAAGTCCCCTAATGGCCATGTGTTAAAGGCTTGTGTGACCCTTTGGCAGGCAGTAAAGCCAAGGCGAGGTGAGGTGAGGCCTAGGGGAAAGACAGGTTAGGTTGCTGGGGGTTGGGGGTATTCTTGTGGGGATGTTCTTGTTGGGGCTACTGATCCCAGTTTTTCCTTCTCTTTCACTCTGAGCTACCATGATGTGGACACCACAGCCAAATTCACTATTATCTTCTTTTATTTTAGTTTTTTTTTTAATTTGAGAGAGACACCACTAAGCCATCACTCCAGCCCTTATTTTAATTTTTTAGAGAAAACAAGAGAGAGAGAGAGAGGGAGGGAGAGAGAGGGGTTAGGACCTCAGCCACTGCAATTGAACTCCAGTTGCTCGAACCACCTAGCAGGCATGTGCGACCTTGTGCTTGGCCTCACTTTTGTGCATCTGGCTTATGTGGGGTCTGGAGAGTAGAACATGGGTCCTTAGGCTTTGCAGGCAAGCACCTTAACCACTAAGCCATCTCTGCATCTCCATATTCTTTTATTAATGCAGGTATTTTGCCCAGTGATGGAAAGTTGACTAACCTAGCACCCAGCTAACATGTGATTTGGTCATGAGTTTGCATTGTCACAGGCGCTACCGTGACACCCACCCCACCATCTGTTCTGGAGGCCTGCTGTAGCCCTCATGATAGGGAATGATTTGTTTGGACCTGTGTGAGGAGTAACAGCCATACAGCCAAACCAAAAGGCAATGCCAAAGGGAAAGTCTAGCCTAAACCCAGACACATTGCGAGACCCTTACTAAGACAATAAAGGCACGCTTGAGAATCAAACCACAATCAGCCTTACTTTCCTTGCTTTCAAGGACGGAAGAACTGCTGTGCCTCCGTGGGCCAAAGGGTTTCTCTACACGCGCACCAGGCCTTCTCAGCCCATCTCTAATTTGCCTGTTTGTCTGGGTGCTCATCCCCACCTTCTGAATCATTTCCTTCACAATTCTGCACCTAGCCATCTCTTTCTTTTTCCCTCCTCATTCTTTCAGTGTGTACACACATCTTTTGTTGTTGTTTTGAGGTAGGTTCTCACTCTAGCTCAGACAGACCTGGAATTAACTATGTAGTCTCCGGGTGGCCTCGAACTCATGGCGATCAACCTACCTCTGCCTCCCAAGTGCTGGGATTAAAGGCGTGCGCCACCACGCCCGGCTCCACACACAATTTTATACATTCTCTTGACTTCCAACAGCTCTCTAGTGAGAAGCTCTGCACATCTCTACAACCAGCTTCATGCTGCCTGGTCTGTCCCACTCTCATGCCTTCCATCCTCTGCGTGACTTCTCTGCTTCTACTTCCTCTGAGCTGCTTAAATAGGTCCTTTCAAAAAAAAAAAAAAAAAAAAGTAATTCACCTTCTTTTGCTAGGTGTTGATGTTCTGGACGGATACCTTCCGTCTGCTAATAACCATCTTATCAGAGGACAGGAGATCATTATTTTAGGTTGTGTCCCCTGTGGTCTATAGCGTCATTGTGCTACACTAGGGTTCAGCTATCTTTTTTTTTTTTTTTTTTTTTGGTTTTTTGAGGCAGGGTCTCACTCTAATTCAGGCTGACCTGGAATTTACTATGTAGTCTCAGGGTGGCCTCGAACTCATGGTGATCCTCCTACCTCTGCCTCCCACGTGCTGGGATTAAAGGCGTGTGCCACCACGCCTGGCTCTTTTTTTTTTTTTTTAAATTAGCATTATTTATTTGAGAGAGATACAGAGATAGGCAGGTACACACACACACACACACACACACACACACACACACACACGGGGAGGGAGAGAATGGGTGCGCTAGGGCCTCCTGCCACTGCAAACAAACTCCACATGTGTGTGCCCCCTTGTGCATCTGGTTTATGAGGGGCCTGGAGAATCGAACCGGGATCCTTTGGCTTTGCAGGCAAACGCCTTAACCACTAAGCCATCTCTCCAGCCCTCAGCTGTCTTTTCATGCTTTAGGTCATGTTGTCTCCTTTCCATCTTGTCTCCTACTTTGGGGCCATTACTGAGCAAAAGTAGGGCTTCCTGACCACAAGCACTGTGATACTGTGACAGGAGACCTGATAATTAGGCTGGCTTTGGAGTGCCAGGTGAGGGAATGGTGTGGAGGGTGGAGCAACTGGACAGAGGGATGACTGGCAGAGTAGAAAGATGGCCTGAAATCTCATTCTGCTGCTCAGAACAGTGTGCAACTGAAGCATAAGGGTTTGGGGGCTGAACTTTTCATTTAATATTTTCAGATGACAAGTGACCGAAGCCACAGCAAGTAGAAGAAAGGGTTAAGGAGATGAAGGCTCTCCTACTCACCCAAGTGAGTGACCACGTCCTGCTCATTTCAGCTTTGCATACACCCAGGTGCCTTCTTTGCACCTCACTGTTGGCTGTCCTGGCTCAGGCCTTTGGCAGACCTAACGGGATTCTCTTTCTCCCTCCAATTCATTCTCCTTGACTGACAAAGTGATTTTGGTGGAGTTCTGATCGCATCACTTCCATATTTAGAGAACTTGGATCGTCCTTGTTGAATGCTCGCATAAATGAAAACCTCAATAGGATGTTTAAGGTCTCCCCACAACTAGCCTTCTCCTGAGCCTCCTTCCCATAACGTCTAGCCTTATGTTCATACATGCTGACATCTCTGCTGTGGTGTTTGCTTGACATGGGAGGCCCATGTCCTCCCAGCAGGTCACTCCTCTTTCTCCTAACCCCTGAGCATCGTGGGAACCCCTCTCCTTCAGCAGACATCACTTTGCCCTTGCATGAGTGACCTGAACATTTCTCCAGTCCCTTGAGGGTAAAACCCTTATCTCTGAATCTCTGCTCCTGATGCCATCAGTCCTGGGTTGGCACTGTTTATTGAATGAATGAAATCACACTCATAATCTCATTACAGCGGGACATAAATTCACAGAGGGCAATTTTACAGAAGGTAAATTAATGAGGCCAAGGTTATACGTTCAATTTCCATACGGTTCCTTTAGCTTCAGAAAGGGCGGGGGAGGGAAGGAGGAAGGGAGGGAGAGAATGAGAACAGGAATGTATACAAAAGAGAGAACATGAAAATTCCATCAAAATAACTCAAGGACAGAGATACGGACAATTGTCAAAAGCTCAGCCAGCAGCAATCTCAAACGCATGCATGATGAACCCGAGACAGGCGACAGAGTGTAGATGGGGTGGGAAAACTGGCCCTCCTGAGCACTGTCATGTAACTTCGAGGCTGAAAGGTGGCATAATGTTGGAAGGTTATCTGGTCCCTCGCCCACCCCTGCCCCCATGCTGAGGATCAAACCCAGGGCCTTGTGCTTACTAGGCAAGCATTCATCCCCTGAGTTAAACCCCCAACCCAAGGTTATCAAGTTAAAAAGAAATCCATTTAGGCATTTTATAAAAGGAGAGAGGGAAGGAGGGCAGGAGAAGAAGAGGGAATCTTTGAGCACACTTCTTCTACGCTGACTATGTTACTAAAGCACGTAGCCTACTTAGTCATCCATATGTCCTAATTCACCTTTGGAATATAATCCACATTTCTACCTGGGGGCTGAGGTTCTGACTGTAGGGTAAAATGTGCTGGGGTACAGGAGCTGGGGAAGCAGCCTTGGCTCGGCCATTACTGTGGAATCTTAGCAAAATCACCTCCCAATTTGGGTCTTCATTCTCACCATGAAAAAAAAAGTAGGGCTGGAGGGATGACAAAAAAGGTAGTTCTCAGAATATCATACAAATCTTAAAACAAGTAATTGGTCCACTTTCAATCAGACATTCTTCATAGTAAAATATGGCCTTGGCCTTTTGTGGCGGCCCACCCCCATAATGCAGCACTCAGAGGCTGAGGCAGGAGGACCCTGTCTCAAAAATAGACACGGAGACAAGCCTGCGGGGCTGTGGCTTCAGCTCAGTACAGATTAAACCAATCTATGCTATTTTTTTTTCCCTACTGTGTAATCATAGCTAAGCCTCTGTCACCACCTGCTAAAGAGTTAATCTATATGTAATCAATTTCTGCTCTCATTCAGATATCAGAAGCAGAGAACTGGATAATGCTTCATAAGTACACTCATAACATCTTGATCTTGGAACATGCTGCTGAATATAAGTAGTCAGGCATTAGGTCCATCCTTCCCCACCCACTGTTCTAGGCACTTGATATTTTACTAGTTATTCATTCATTCATTCATTCATTCATTTGAGAAAGAAAGAGAGAGAGAGGGAGAGAGAATATGAGAGAATGGGCACACCAGAACCTCCAGCCACTGCAAATGAACTCCAGACACATGCACCCCCTTGTGCATCTGGCTTACATGGGTCCTGGGGAGTTGAACCTGGGTCCTTGGGCTTTGCAGGCAAATGCCTTAATGGCTAAGCCATCTCTCTAGCCCAAACTTTATTATTTATTTACAAGCAGAGAGAGATAGGAGACAGACAGAGAATGGGCACACCAGAGCCTCCAGCCGCTGCAAACGAACTCCAGATGCATGTGCCCCCTTGTGCATCTGGCTTATGTGGATCTTGGGGAATTGAACTGTGGTCCTTTGGCTTCGTAGGTGAGCACCTTAACTGCTAAGTTATTTTTCCAGCACCCCCCCTCCCCGCTTTAAAAAATATATATTTATGTTCTAGGCACTTAAAACAAAAATGAGAAAGTGTGCCCCCTCATGAAATTGCCATTGTGGTGGGAGTGGAAATGGATAATCCAGGAAAAATTCCAGCTTATCCAGGGATAAGTACTGGGAAGACAATGACAGCGCCCAAGCTTGTGGGAGGACCTGGAGCGCATATTCTTCAGGCATGGGGGCCTCTGAGGCCTTGGACAAGACACAGCAACCAGCCACGTGTAGATGCTGAAGAGGAGGAGGCGATGTCTTGGGACAGGAGTGAAGGGGATACTTTGCAGAAACAGGTTGCAGTGCAGTTCTTAAAAGAACGTATACCTTATGAATCTCAGTGATTATTTCTTCTAATGATATAGTTGGTTATTTCCAACCCACAATCCGCAGGCAACAGAGGAGTAAGAATTGTGATGAGAAGTGTTTAAATCCGGATGTACCCAAAACACTGCCTGGAAGGTGAATAAACAATCTAGCCACCCTACTGGTTTTATTTAAAGCAATCGAAAACATCAATCAAAGAGCTATCAAAGCATCATGCTAGCTCCTCATGAATACTTTTTAAAAATATTTTTATTTATTTATTTGCAAGGAGAGAGAGAAACAGAGATAAAAGAGAGACAGAGTAAGTATGGGGGTACCAGGACCTCCAGCCACTGCAAACTCCAGATGCATGTGCTACTGTGCATCTGATTTTACCTGGGTACTGGAGTTTGTTTGCAATTCTCTCTCTCCTTGCAAATATAAATGTAAATGTAAATATAAATAAATAAATAAATATATATATACATACACATACATACATATACATATATATAAAAGAATATATAGAACAATGTCTGATATAAACTTAGTGTTATTTAACCTCTAGTTATGATTAATCAGTATTACTGTTGGAATTATAATTTTATTGGAGACTGAGTCTCCTCTGTAGCCCTGGATGGGCTGGACTCCCATACGGACCAGGCTAGCATCAGACTTGTGGAAATAAGTCTCTTGCGTGGTGGAATTACAGGCTTGTGTCATGACACCCAGCTTGGGTATACAATTTAATTTTTTTGTGTGCATGTTTGTGTGTGGAGGCCAGAGGATAACTTTGGGTGTTGTTCCTCACTCAGGTAACACCCACCTTCTTTTTTTTTTTTTTTTTTTTTTTTTTTTTCAAGGTAGGGTCTCACTCTGGTCCAGGGGCTGACCTGGAATTCACTCTGTAGTCTCAGGGTGGCCTCGAACTCACTGCGATCCTCCTACCTCTGCCTCCCGAGTGCTGGGATTAAAGGAGTGCGCCACCACGCCCGGCTCACCCACCTTCTTTTTGAATCAAGATCTCTCACTGGTGTGGACTCACAAATCAGGCTAGATTGGCCCCAAGCATCTTCCGATCTTAGCATTCCCAGCACTGGGATAGGAAATGTGTGCTACCATGCCTGGCTCTGAGGACCGAATTCAGGTCCTCATGCTTGCAAGGCAAGCACTTTATCCTGAGCTCCCCACCTCTGTAATTCTTAGTGGGAACCTGACAAAGAAGTAGAATTATAGGCAATTTAACCTTTCAACAGTAAACTTTTCTGTACTGATTTTAACTTGTATACACATGCTCAACGTTGGTATCAGAAGAAACTTTTAAAAAATATTATTTACTTTTTATATTTAAAGCTTTCATACAGGTACACACACACACACACACACACACACACACACACACACACACATATTGTTTGTTTGTTTTTCAAAGTAGGGTCTCACTCTAGCTCAAGCTGACCTGAAATTCACTCTGTATTCTCAGGGTCGCCTCAAACTCACGGCGATCCTCTTACCCCTGCCTCCCGAGTTCTGGGATTAAAGTCATCACAGGTACATATTTTATGTTGGGCACATTTTACCTTATACCCTCCCCTTGGCCCTGGCACAGTAGCCATGTTGTTTATGTTCCTTATAGGCAGTGTCTGGGGTACATTTGAATTTAGGCTTTTTTTTTTTTTTTTTTTAAATAATTCTGACTCTTCTGTTTCTGCTGGTTGTAGGTTGAGGACAGACAATGAGAATATTTAGAATCAATCACTGAGATTCAATCATACACTTTGATATAGAGCTAAAGAACACTAAACCTAGGAAACACAAGGTACTAGAACACGATATTAAAAAAAAAATACATTTCAGTGACTAGGGAGATGGCTCAGTGGTTAAAAGTGCCGCTTATGGAAGCTGACAGCCCATGTTCAATCCCTTTAGTACACATGTAAAGCCAGATGCCCAAAGTGGTGCATGCATCTAGAGTTTGTTTACAGTGGTAGGAGGCCCTGGTGCACTCATACTCACACACCCTCTCTCATAAAAGTATAAAAATAAAAATAATTGCACAAGCACGTGATCAGCCTTTAACAGCCAGCACTGAAATCCTAACTTTCGCCCACATTAAAAATATGCTTTAGAAAACATTGTTTTGAGCTTATATTTTGAGTTATAATATTTAGTCTGAAGTAGCTCATTCTTATGTTCCCATGATTTAGGGAGAGTATTAAGAGAGTGATGTTTGGAGCGTGTTTTCTTTCATGTAGTCATCTTTGGTGATAAATGAGTCATTAATGTTTTGTGGATAATTCATTGCAAAACAAGATTCTGCCCCATAAACCACAATTCAGAAAGCACTGCATAGAAGCTAAAGAAGAAAGGCATGATTTCTAACCTGAACTGTGTGAATCAGGTGACGTGCTAAGTCACCTGGCTGTGAGAAAGTTCAATTATAACAATGCTTTGGAAAATAAAATTCAAAGGACAGTAATGATTGTCAGCTATTTTATTATCATATTTTTTTGACAGTGACAGAGAGAGACAGAGGGAGAGGAAGACAGAGATGGGCGCGTCAGCAGTCTCTCAGCTGCTGTGAACGAAATCCAGATGTGTGCGCCCCCTTGTGGTCAAGTGAGGCATTGCGCCCTTGCGTCACTTTGCATCTGGCTAAACGTGGGACCTGGAGATTGGAACCAGCGTTCTTAGGCTTAGGAGGCAGGCGCCTTAACTGCTAAGCCATCTCTCCAGCCCTATTATCATATTTTTAAAAATATTTTATTTATTTATTTAAGAGAGAGCGAGACAGAGAGGAAGAGGCAGAGACAATAGGTGTGCCAGGGCCTCCAGCCACTGAAAATAAACTCCAGATGACACATGCAGCCCCTTGTGCATTTGGCTTACATGGGTCCTGGGGAATCAAACTGGGGTCTTTAGGCTTTGCAGGCAAATACCTTAACCGCTAAGCCATTTCCCAGCCCGATAGTCAGTTATTTATTGATGGATAGATAGATGAATGGATGAATGGATTGGTGGGACAAGATAATGAAGAAAGTCTAGATAATTCAACACACTGGGATCCAAGAGCCCACGAACTTCACTCTAAGGAGAAGCATGGAAAGAAAGTAGAGGAACAAACCTAAGAAATAAAAAGCAGAGGAAGAGACGAAAGGGAGATAAGGAATCCAAGGCCAACCTTGGCAACATAGTAAGTTCAAGGGTATGCCTGGGCTACATAAGACTCTATCAAAACATGGAAGAGAAAGAAAGAGAGGGGGGAGGGAAGGAGAGGGACAGATATGAGAAAAGATGAAGGGAGGGTTAAAATAATTGAAAAGAAAGAAAAAGCAAGGCACTGGGAAGGTCAGATACCTGCAGAATCTTGGTATGGGGGAGAGACTCATGGACTCAAGGTGGGCTCAACCTTGCTGAATACTGTCTAGAGAACACCACCTTGATGCTGAGCCACTGGGATGCAGTAATTGTTGATAATGATGAAATTCATGATGATAGTTATAGTTAAAGATATATTTTATTTATTTACTAGAGAGAAAGAGGGAAAAGAGAGGGAGAGAGAGAAAACGGGCATGCCAGGGCCCGTTGCTTTTGCAAATGAACTCCAGATGCATGCACCACTATACATGGGTACTGGTGTATTGAATCTAGGGCCATCCATCAGGCTTTGCAAACAAGTGACTTTAACCACTGAGCAATCTCTCTAGCTCCATGTTATCAGTCTTTAATCATCATTCTGTATGTTATATATGTGAAGACATAATGTGGACACAAGCTATATGGGAATGAAAGGCTTCCATATCTTTTCTGTTAAGGAGTTTCTACACTCAAGAAAGTTGGCTTTGTAGATTGATAATAGTCTTGAGCACATGTGAAATCTCTGAAATATCTAACATTAAGTATCTCCAAAACACGCATTGGGCTCACAGTAGTGGGTGGGGCTGGGTTATATTATACCACAGTGACATCCCTCTAGTAAGACTCTCTCCCCAAAGTGTCACCAAAAAGAATGGCTTTGTTAGGGGGCTGCAACTATACTTCTTGGGGGACAGACTGGCTCAGTGGGAAACTGAGAAAACACACACACTTTACCCTTCCCCCCAGGGTAGGGTCTCATTCTAGCCCAGGCTGACCTGGAATTCACTATGTAGTCTCAGGGTGGCCTCAAACTCACAGTGATCCTCCTACCTCTGCCTCCGGAGTGCTGGGATTAAAGGTGACGATGCATAGTCTGCGGCTCTTCAGGTATTTTTAAACACAAACCCTCCTACTTCCCACCCCCTGAGAAAGGAAATGGCAGAGACCCTAGGTAGCATCTGAGGTGACACGAGTCAGTTGGTTAAGTGACAGAGTCCACAAGGATTCAGACTAACCTTCTAATACCACCCCCACCCTTATGGTGTTACTATTATTTTTATCTGAGTTTTTATTTTTTTGGGTTTTCGAGGTAGGGTCTTACTCTGGCCCAGGCTGACCTGGAATTCACCATGGAGTCTTAGGCTGGCCTCCAACTCACAGCGTTCCTCCTACCTCTGCCTGCAGAGTGCTGGGATGAAAGGCGTGCGCACTACGCCCGGCTTGAGTTTTATTTTTATGATTAATTTCATGGCTTCCACTTTTAAGTGAAATGCTAGTTAAAAATGATTTTAATAAACCAAACTGTATGCTCATTTCCTGACTTGGCAAAAATAGGACCATGAAGGGACCTTGGGATCTTTCTTTGGGTGTTTATTTTTCTTAGGGTTTGAGATTTGGAGTTGTTCTCTTTTCTTTTTAATTTTTTTTTTCCTGAAACTATTTGGTGTCTAAAGTTTCATTAAGGCTGCCTGAATTTTCTGCATACATGTAACCTAACCCATTGTCACTGGGCGAGTGCTGCTCTATGGGGCCCACCCATTCCTACATAAAACATGGAACCAATTTCTTTAGCTACATCTTTTCTAGACATATCCCACTCATATTCTACTTTTAAGGAAAATAAAAAAGAAAATCTTTCAAATGTCCTACCTTTTTTTTTTAACTCCCTCCCCCCTGCACTCTCATACACATTTTTCCTAGAGAAAAAGAGTCTACCGCCATTCTCAGAGCAACAATAATATATATATTTGAATTATTATTAGCATATTTTAAAGTTATATAAACTCTTATTTAAAAGTCCCGTCTAGGTATTTTCCATTGGCTGGAAATGGAAAAAGGAAGAGGTAGGGCTTTTTTTTTTCATTATTCCTCGCCTCTCCTCATCTTTCCGACTACCTCGGCATCCCTCTAAGCCTATGAATGCACGCTATCAGCAAGAAACACGCGCTTGTGGCTCTGTTCATTAATTCCTTTCAATTACCAAGCTCCCAGCACACATCTGGTGTTGTTTTAAGCCTGTGATACACATCATATCCAGTACTGGAAAAAACAGGAGACACAAACAAATTCCTATGGAAAAGTAAAGGAATTAATATAGGTCGAGTGTCCCTTATCTGAAGATACCAGAAAAGGTTTGGGTTTAAGTTTTTTTTTTTTTTTTTAAAGATTTGGAAACATTTGCATATATATAAATGAGATAGGTTGGAGACAAGATCCAAGACTAAACATGAAATTCATTGAGTTTCATGGATTCCTTATACATATAGTCTGACTATAATTTTATACAGTATTTTAAATAATGTTGGGCATGAAACAAGACTATATGGTGTGGAATGTTCCCCTTATGGTGCTATGTTGGCACTCAGATTTGGACCATCTCAGATGTAGGATTTTTCAATTAGGGATGTCGGCCTGAATATACAGTAAATGTTGTAACAATTTTATATGACTTTCCTCACTCTTACAGAAGTATATCAAGCCTGATTAAAATAGCCTTTCTTCAAAGCAAGAAGACCCAAAATAAAAGTTCTAAATTCAGTCAACTCACTGAAATTTTCATTTCTTATAAATGAGATAAAAATTGATGAGAATTAAGAAAGTGCTCCCAAGAGTAGTGAGTCAAGATTTAAATAATTTTGTTACTGCAGAGGCCTGTGTGTGACGTTTAAGTAAATATTCTATTCTTGATTTCAGTGAGGTCTGAGTCCTTCAAGCAAGTAGTCACTGATATGTTTACACCCTGGAATTTTAAAAAAATATTCAATTTGATTATTTTTCAGGATTATGAAACTTAACAAGGCAATTGTTCACCTCCATCAAAATAACTGATCTTTTCTCTAAAATTCTTAAAAGCAATTAAAGGCATTTTTCTCAAAAGGGTTTTTTCAAATGAAAGTTCAGCTTTTGTCTTTGGAACTGATCCAAGAAAAGATGAAAAAGGTTCCTAAGACAAAGCAATGGCCCAGTATCAAAGCCCGCGTGACACACTACTCCATGGTCAAAGATAGATGCTCCACTGGGCTTTGTGAAAAACACAGGCAAGATTTCAGTGGACCAACATGTCATGATGAAAGATGGCAGAGGGGTAGAGGAAGCTGTTCTTTTGAATTTTCTTTTTTGAGGCAAGCCCAATAGACTGTTCACCCCCCTTATTTTTTTCTGAAAGAGAATGAAAGCGAGAGAGACATGGTCAAAGGGTCAGAGCCTCCAGCCACTGTAATCGCACTTCAGACACATGTGCTACCTTGTGTGCATGTGTGACCTTACATGCTTGTGTCACCTTGTGCATCTGGTTTATGTGGGATCTGGGGAGCTGAACATGGGTCCTTAAGCTTCATAGGCAAATGCCTTATCTACTAAGCAAGCCATCTCTCTAGCCCTGTTCCTTTGATTTTTAACTGTCACAAAGCAAGAGTGAAAGAGAACTTTAGACCCTTCTTGCTTCAAAAATTATCTTCTTGACATGTACTATTGCCCCTTGAGAAACAAGACTGATGTCACCCAGAAAACCGACCAGCAGAGATACAAGGGAACATGACCTTTCCCCTTTATTTTTCTCGATGATTTATAAGAAGGCTGAAGGTGTACCTCTATGGTTGAGCACTTGTTTTGCACACTCAAGGCCCTGGGCCACATTTCCTGCACCACAAATGAAGAAATAACTGAATAATAAACAAATAAACAAACATAGAAACATAATAGCTTAGGTTTCATAATCCTGCTGGCCACAATGTTGACAAAGACATTGGTGGTAAAGGAGGAGAGACGCTCCTGCGTTCAATTTTTAATGCCACAAAATCAGACATAATAACTGGTCCAACATGACTTTGAGAACAATATCCATCTCCTATATGAAACTGTTACATGAACTCCTGCTTGCAATGAAACATTTGAAGTCTCCATAAAGATTTTTCTTTCTAGAGTTTGAAACTATACACATGCATATGCATGCACATGTACATATATATATTTGTATACAAACATATATTAAAATATATATATATATATATATATATATAGAGTATATTCATTCTTTGAGAGAGATTAGCATAAAGCCCTTTAAATACAAGGGATATATTTAAGCAGAATTGACTTTACCTTATAGAATATGCTCAATAATTTATTATATGTGTGTGTGCATGTGTATATACACACACACAGCATGATATTCAGGTATCAGTAGCATATCTTGGATTTTTTATTTTAATTTTTTAAAATTTTTATTTATTTATTTGAGAGCAACAGACAGAGAGAGAAAGAGGCAGAGACAGAGAGAAAAAGAGAGAGAAAGAGAATGGGCATGGCAGGGCCTCCGGTCACTGCAAATAAACTCCAGATGCATGCACCACCTTGTGCATCTGGCTTACATGGATCCTGGGGAATCGAGCCTTGAACCAGGCTCCTTAGGATTCACAGGCAAGCGCTTAACCACTAAGCCATCTCTCCAGCCCTATCTTGGATTTTTCAAAAAGGTAACAGTGGTAATACAATTTTTAAAGCGACATGAAGGAAAGGGAGTTAGCGTAGGTGGTGCTTGCTTGACTGTGTTCCCAGTGCAGTGTGCAGAGGGCCACAGCGGTCAGAAGCGTCACATAAGGAGCTGGGTTGGCCAGTTGTGCAGAGGCAGAATAGAGAGAGAGAGAGGAGGGGGAAGGGGACGAGACCCGCTAGTGAAGGCAAGGTGACCAGCTAGAGCCAGTGAGCACAGGAAAGGCTCCAAGCCAGAAGGGCTCATCAGACGTCCCAAATCCTGCAGTAAACACAGGGTTGAGCCACAGGGCAGAGGGAGGCAGCTGGCACAGGCTGGAGTGGGACTGAAGGGGCAGATGCCAGTAACAATGTCAAGGGCAGATGAACCCTGTGGTTGGTGGCAGAATTTGGAAGCACACTGGGAGCCCTGAAGCTCTGGCCTGGCCAAGTCACCAAAAGAGGACAGTGTGTTTAATGGGCACAGAGAGGCCAATCACGGAGGGAGAGTCAACACAGGTGAGGGGTGAAGGGAGAAAAGTAAAAACTTTTGGCCACACAGGTAGCTGGAAGTAATAAAAAAATTTCCAAATAGGGTGTTTTCTGTGAAGTGCTGTTAAGAACAGACTGTATCCAAAGACACTAATGACAATTTATCATAATCTTAGAAAGGTGGACTGTATGCAGGCTTGATAGTAAAATTTACCTTAAGATGGTATGCATTTCCGAGGAAGCAACCGGATCCTCAGATACAGGTGAATTTGAGTTATGGGGGAAATAATTCAGTTAATGCAGGCAGAGAAAATGACTTGCTAATTGAAATGACATATAGCCACCAATAAATGGAATGACCATTAGAAATTTGCTGGTGATGACATTGCAGAAGATTTATGACCTTAAAGTACACATGTAGGTTGATGGGCTTTTCTAACCAGTACAAATAAGAAGCCAAAGGTAGGAACAGGTTTTGTTACAGTAGAAAAAACGCTCTATACCTGTAGTGTAAGAAAATATTTTGAGGAGGTCTAAAGTCAAGTGAATGGCTTGCTTGCTTTTATTTTCAAAATGTAAGTTATAGAAACAAAGAAGGGTTTATGAGGAATTCAGTTTATTATAAAGTAAAACCTGGTTTTATATTACACAAGCCATATCAAAATATGAAATATAATGAATGTAATTATTATCACCATATGCATACACACAACTATTGAGAGAGAAAGATCTAGAGTTTCTAAGAATTAATAGACACCAAGTAATTCTGAACCAGCTCCTCCCAATTCAGTTTACAATGTTTGAAATTGCAAAAAAAAATTTCAACGTATTACTATTTAAATAAATATGATTAACATAAAATGTAAATGCAATGAAACCGTGATGACCTGGCTCAAGACATTTATAATACCTGAGTTACCACAAGCCCCCTTTCTTCCTTAAAACTAGTGTTCCAGGGGCCTGGAGAGATGGCCTAGTGGTTAAGGCACATGCCTCCGAAGCTTAAGGACCCCGGTTCGATTCTCCAGGTCCCACATAAGCCAGATGCACATGGTGACGCATGTGTCTGGAGTTCGTTTGCAGGGCCTAGAGGCCCTGGCACACCCATTCTCTCTCACTCTCTTTCTCTGTCTCTAATAAATAGATAAATAAAAATAAAATCTTAAAAAAAAATTAGTGTTCCAACTATTCTAAGATAGAGTACAGTGAACCCAACGTAAGATTTTCCCCTTTACTTGAAATTTTAGAAGGCTTACTGTATATTTCATGACAGTCTTAATTTGTTTTTACCTCAAAACAGTTCCTGAAGTAGGAGAGAGGAAGCATGTTTCATGTGGGGACATCATAGAAGCTAGGTGGTATTTTGTCATTGATTTCCAATTTCATATTGTAATTCTGCATATAAAACAGTAATTGCAGCCGGGTGTGGTGACACACAAAACCATTAATCCAGCACTCGGAGGCAGAGGTAGGAGGAATGCCATGAGTTCAAGGCCACCCTGAGACTACATAGTGAATTCCAGGTCAACCTAGGCTAGCGTGAAACCCTACCTCGAAACCGCCCCCCCCACCACAAAAAACAAAAACAAAAACAGTAATTACAGAATCTGATTAATCAGCTTAAAATTTACCTGTGTCACTGAAATGCCCATAACTCTGATATAGTGGGTCTGGGAATTTGCCATTTTATAGATCTGGAAGTAACCCAGAAAATGCTAATGAAAAACCAAAGAGAGGAGAGTTTACTTCCATTACTCAAAGGAAGGGTTGTATAAAGTTAAAAAAAAAATCAATGTAAGAATTAAGCAAACAGGAACTGGAGAGATGGCTCAGTGGTTAAAGACATCTACACGCAAAGTCTAATGGCCAGAATTTCATTGCCCAGAACCCACATAAAGCCAGATGCACAAAGTGGCGCATATATCTGGAATTCATTTGCAGTGACCCTGGCCCATATTTATCTCTCTCTGTCAAATAAATGAAAATATTTTTAAAGAATTAAGCAAACAGTATTATAATAACAAAGGGACAGGGATTTTCCCTTTCTAAAGGCAGGGATGGTCCCAGAAAGCTTTCCCCAAATCTAGATAAAGGACTCTTGTCTCCATCAAGAGCTCCATAATGGAGCCTGTTCAGCCAGTGGGATTGGATGACAATATCTGGGCTTGGGCAGCCTCCCTTCCCCACAAGTCCTGGTTGGCTCTCCCCAGGGATCAAAGGTGAAACACTGAGAAATGTTCAGCAATTTTCTATTTGTCCAGAGACTCTGTTAAGTTTTGTTGGCCTGCATTACTGGCATTTACTAGTTTATAACATTAATATCATAACCCAGAGATCTCTTTTATAAACGATTTTAGTAATACTGATGGCTCTAAAGGATCTGATGATATTATGTGCTGTGCATTATTTCACACTAAGTTTGGACCAGGTATCGACCGCATCATCACTTGCTTACCAACCTGCCTGACAGTCTTTATTTCACTTGCTCTCCAGAAGTGATATGGGATGTAGTGAACACAATATGAAATTTTTCACCTCACTCAAAATCTCAGAGGTGATACAGACTGTAGCGAATGCAATATGAGATTTTTCACCTCACTCAAAACCTCAGGAGCTTTAGTGTACATTTCATGGGAGCCTTAATTTTCGATCAATAAAAGGAATTTTAGTAAATAATGCATTCTGTAGTAGCCTTTAAAAGTAAATGTCTTCGTGGGTCAAGTATGAGGACATGAGTTCAGATTCCTGGTGCTCGTGTAGAAGCCAGGCATTGGTGGCATGTATCTGCAATCCCAGTGCTGGGAAGACAAGACAGGAGATTCCTGGGGCTCCTGGGCCAATTTGGTGAGCTTTGGGTTTAACGAGGGATCCTGTCTCAAATAACAAGGTGGAGCATGACTGAGAAAGATCCCAAACACTAACTCCTGGCCTCTACGTACATGTGCACACACCTGCACGCACTTGTGTGCCCCTATAAATACACTTGATCTTAGCCAAAGGCTGAGAAGCGATTGCCCCTATAAATACAAACATGCATACATAGTCACATAACCCCCCCCCAAGAAAAAAAACCTCAAAAATAAATATTTTATGAAAGCCAGGTACTTAGCAGCAACTTGAAGATTTGAATAGACATAATTTTTTTTTTTTTTTGGTAAATGCTATCATGAAATCTTATCGATTAATATAGCCTCATAAATAACAGCTTAGGTTTCAGCTCTCAAAAGTTTAATACTAGTTCTTTGTAAAATTAAGGTCACTAATACGCAGAGAGGACACCCAAAGACTTTGAAACCACATGACTCACCACTTCACAGACTATCTTATACTCTCAAAACTCCATGGTCAAAGGACACTCCCTCATAGACATATGAGGTTCTATGTAATTTTCAGTATTATATGAAGCTGCTCAAATTTCCAATGAAACCACCTACCTCAAAATTACAAATGCATTTTTTACTCAAGCTGTAAAGTTTCAGTGAGTATCAGGAAATTAAAGTTTTATAAGTCATGTCCAAATCTAAGATCATCCACACCTTGGGCAGGCAGGCAGGCCTTTCTCCTCAGCCCAGAGTGCAGGCCAGACACCTTGATGGCTTGTGGCTTTGCTGAGACTGACTTATCATCAGGCCCAACAGCAGGCCAGGAAGGCCGTGCTTCCCCAAAGCAGGGGGACAGTCACCCAGAGGTTGACCTTGTGAAAGGTCATATGGGTTACTTTCTGGGGACTCAAGGTGTATTCTCCACGGATGAAAAATCTCCACGGAAGAAAAATGAAATACAGTTTCAGCATTCCAAGATGGAATTCTATGTATCAGTAACAACATGCCATTAAAGGAATGTGTTTTAGGCAACATCTCAAAGAGCTTGTGCAGAACCAAGATTTGAAATACCACCTATTTGTAAATTGAAGACAGTTTGCATTCAGGATTGCCAAGTTATGTATAAAACTTTCTGGGGACCCTGGTCTGATTCAAAGTGATAGCTTTAGAAAGTTAAATGTGAGCATACGGCCCCAATCATAGCAATACATATTTTAAAGTTTTAGATAGTGCTGGTTATTCTTATCTGCTTTACTCTAAATCTCTTCTTTAAGAAACCTCAACTTTTCTAATGACTTTGTCAGAAAATGCTACTCTATGTAACTCTGTCTTTTTTATTTATTTATCTTAAAAAAAAATCATTCTATTTGTTTGACAGAGAGAAAGAGGCAGAGAGAGAGGGAGAGAGAGAGAGAGAGAGAATGGGCATGCCAGGGCCTATAGCCATTGCAAACAAACTCCAGATGCATGAGCCTCCTTGTGCAGCTGGCTAATGTGGGTCCTAGGGAATCGAACCTGGGTCCTTTGGCTTTGCAGGCAAACACTTTAACCGCTAAGCCATCTCTCCAGCCCTGTCTTTTTATTTTTTATTTTAACTTAAACCCACATACATAGCAGGCTTGGTGGTAACATGCCTATAACCTCAGCACTTGGGAGACAGGGGGGACTGATAATTCAAGGTGGTACCACTGGGCTGCACAGAGCGGACTGTCAGAAACAGAATACTATAGTTCACTTTCTAAGTGAAGAGACAAAGGATGTATTTTTAAAAATGACTCACACCCTCTGCGATGTTAATATCATCAACCTGACAGGATCTAGGATCACCTAGGAGACAAACCTCTGGGCATGTTTGTGAGGGAGTGTCTAGATTACGTTAACTGAGGTGGGAAGAAGTGGTGCCATCCTATGGGCTAGGGTCCTGGACTGAATAAAAAAGAGAAAGCAAGCTGCAGAGATGGCTCAGTGGTTAAGGCACTTGCCTGCAAAGACTAATGACCCAAGTTCATTTCCCCATGACCTATATAAAGCAGATGCACAAAACGGCCCATGCATCTGGAGTCTGTTTGTAGCCGTTGGAGGACCTGGCATGCCCATTCTCTCTGTCTGTCTCTCCTCTCTCTGCTTTCAAGTAAATAAATAAAAAATCGTATGTTTAAGAAAAGGAGAGAGCAAACGAAGCCCCAGCATTCAACTGTCCCTGCTTCCTGAGGAAGAAATGTAATCAGCTCCCTCACCTTCTGGCTACCATGCCTTCCCTACCGTGATGAACTGCAGCGTCAAAATAAACTGTGAGCCAAAACAAACCCTTCCTGAAGTTGCTCTGATCAGGTATTTTATCATAGCAATGAGAAAAATAACTAAGAGGTTCATTGTTTTACGTTATAGCATAGAAAAGTGTCTGGATTTTTTAATTCAAATGCTGTCAAAAGGAAATTAAAAATTAAGACTGATTTCATGGCTTGTGAAATGAGTAACTTCCACCCTAACATGTTGGAGGGGAAAGTAACAGAAATTTGACATTGTGAAGCAAAATGATAAGTAATTAAATTGAGGAAAGCTTGTTAGAGAGCTGCATAAGCACAACTTAGTGCCATTCTTCCTGGGGCGGGAAGAGTACTAACTATTAAGAATATGCTAGGCTGGAGAGATGGCTTAGCGGTTAAGGCGCATGCCTGTGAAGCCTGAGGACCCCTGTTTGATTCTCCTGGTCCCATGTAAGCCAGATGCACATGGTGGCGGTGCATGTGTCTGGAGTTTGTTTGCAGTGGCTAGAGGCTCTGGTGCACCCATTCTCACTTTTTCTTCTGTCTCCCTCTCTCTGTCTCTAATAAGTAAATAAATTAATTAATTTAAAAATATTTTTTTTAAAAAAGAATATGCTGAAGAGATGACTTAGTGGTTAAAGGCACTAGGCCTTGGCCAGTTTGCCAGTATCCACCCATGTAAAGCCAGATGCCCCAATGTCACAGGCACCTGTGGTTCGTTTGCAGTGGCAGGAGGCACTGGCATGCACATTCTCACATTCTCATCTGAATCCTCTCTTAAACTGACTAACTAAATAAAAAGTGCCTATTTTATGCTAGACTTAGGGAAAGAGGCAACAAGCTATTCTAAAAATTCATGATTAACAGTTCAAACATAAAACATGAGCAAAATCAATCCCTAAGTTTTTCATACAGAATATAGAGCTTTTTTTTTCAAAAGAGTAATGTATATGTTGAAAAATTTATATGCAGCACAATTACACTGAATATCCTTGATATAGGGCATGAACTAAGAATTTAGCTTGCTCCAATGAGGTATTTCCTGGATTTCTGGCCACAATCTGTAAAGTAGTAACTGCAGTTAGCTTCAAACAGACACTATCTTCTTCTTTTTTTAATGCTAAGGTAACCTGTTTAGCTCAGGAAAAGGTAAACCTCATAATAGTAGAAAACCGTAGCCTTTAACTGAATTTCGCCAAGTTCCCGTGGGAGAAAAAAAAAATCTAGTTTTCAATAACTGCTCAAAGAAATTTTAAAGCATAATGTACACTCACATTTTTTTCCTGAAGTGTGCTTTTTGCTAACTACCATCAGAGCTAATGTAATCCCATTTCCCTTGAGAAATAAAAATGTCTTGTTCTGCAGTTTTTCGGTTTTTAAACACAGTTACCTGTTCATTTAGAAGAGTTAACCTGGAAAGAAAGTTATGAGCAATACCAAAAGGAATGTCATTTACAGCAAAGAAAAAAAAAAAAACTTTAGTGCACTCAGAAATAACCAAGATGGGTAGGGCAGGCACCTTGCCTTAGCATATCAAGTGACAGAATTAATCCTATTTACAGCATGTACACTCCTGGTAGGAGTGGGGCTCACTTAGGATAGATATTTCCTCTGGCAAACCTACACAAAGATAAAGGAAACATATTAATGTCCTGATTCTATTGTATGGCAGTTTTTTTTCAAGGGAGAGTCTCACTCTAGTTCAGACTGACCTGGAGGTCACTCAATAGCTCAGGCTGGCCTCAAACTCACAGTGATTCTCCTACCTCTGCCTCCCAAATGCTGGGATTAAAGGTGTGCATCTCACCATGCCTGGCTGTTTGGTAATTTTTGTTCATTAAAAATCAGCTTTAGAGGGCTGGAGAGATAGCTTAGTGGTTAAGCATTTGCCTGTGAAGCCTAAGGATCCAGGTTCGAGGCTTGATTCTCCAGTACCCACATAAGCCAGATGCACAAGGTGGTGCATGCATCTGGAGTTCGTTTGCAGTGGCTGGAGGCCCTGGTGCACCCATTCTCTTTCTCTCTCTCTCTCTGTCTCCTTATTGCTCTGTCACTCACAAATAAATAAATAAAAATAAAACAAATAAATTTTTTTTTTAAATCAGCTTTAAAGCAGCAGCAGAGGTTGGTTGGAGAAAGCTATGTGTAAAAAGAGAAACTGAGTCTTAGATCATTTCGGCATCTTGGGACAGAAGATGTAGGTGTATGTCACAGCCTGTCATATCTTTCATTTCCCTATGAAACCTCACTGTTTCTCGTCTCCTCATTTCCCAAGTGCAAGCCCTTATGGACTTGACCTCACCTCTGCTTATTCTTATCCCATCACTGACCCCACTGAAGAGGAGACAGGCTGTGGTCCTAGCAGATCATCCTCCTAAGTGGGGAGTGATGAGAGACGAGAGAAGGCATTTTTCACACCCCCCCCACATCATAGTACGTACTTATATGCAAATACAGAGGTAACTACTTGAACTGTCACCAACTATTTAGATAAGCAACAGGTTGCATTCATTCCAACATCATTGAGAGCATGCTATGGTGCTATGTCCCTGTTACTGTGTATATCCTCTGGTAATCAAAAGCAGAGTATTATCTATATTGGCCCAAGTTCAGTCATTGTCTCATGATTTTCACTTACACTTTATCTTCCATACAGTCAGAAAAATCAATGGTAAGACATTCAAATTCTCATTATGTATTTGAGGGCTTTAAAAAAAATCAGTGTTTTCTAAGACTTGTCTTGTGTTTTGTGTTTTCTCAATTTAAGGTCCAAACTTTGGTAGGGTTAACTGCTGCTTTTTCCTTATGAGGAGATCTGGGTCAGTATCTCTTCTCTGAATTTTTATTTTCTTCACTGGTGAGACCTTTCAAATCAGCCTATCAAACATGCAACTAGTGTCTACATTCTGAACGCTATCATTCCAAATACTGGGAACTAGGGCTGGAGAGATGGCTTAGCAGTTAAGGCAACTGTCTGCAAAACCTAAGAATGCTTGTTTGAATCTCCACGTCCCACGTATAGCCAGATGCGTAAGAGACACAAGTGTGCAATGTCACACATGTGCACAAGGGGGCACAAGCATCTGGAGTTTGTTCACAGTGACTGAAAGGCCTTGGCGTGCCCATTCTCTCTCTGCCTCTTCCTCTTTCTCTGTCACTCTCTCTGTGTCTCTCTCGAATAATAATAATAATAAAAACAACCAAATACTGGCAACTAGATAATGTACAGTCATTTCAAGGAACTCAAAAGGAAATAAAAACATGTAAAGATAACCACATAGAGGATTTATGAGAGCTAGAAAATATATAAGAATTCATATAGATGAAATAGAAAGGGCTTAATTCATTTCACAGACTGTGATCACTGAGAAGTTTGGCCAGATGTTAACATATAAAGGTTTTTTGTTATTTTTGTTTTCTGAATATCTTATAGATAGCTTATTACATGACATTTAAAAATAAAACCATTTTATATATTAGGGACACTAAAGGAAATCTGTTTAAGAGAAACATTACAGGAAGCCTAACTCCCCTCTACCTTAAGAATGCATGCAGCTGGGATAAAGGCAGAGAAGTCAAATGGGCTATGCCCTCAACACACATTCACTGAACAAGTCGTGTTAGCGAAATACAGAGGGTAGTGATAAAGTCCCTGGTAAGAAACAGAGCTAAATCTCCAACTGAACTGTGTGTGTGTGTGTGTGTGTGTGTGTGTGTGTGTGTGTGTGTCATGCATGCTATCCAAAGAGACTGGCTATTACCTAAAACTGCTTTGTTGGTGACAGTCTAAAGATGGGCCTGGGAAGATGGCTCACTACTTAAAGGTGCTAGCTTGCAAAGCCTGCTGGCCTGTGTTCAATTACAAGCCATCTGTGCAAGCTGGAAACAAACAAAAGTGGCACAAGTGTCTGGTGTTGGTTTTCAGTAACAAGAATCCCTGAAGTATGTGCGTGTGCATGTGTGCGTGCACACACACACACAAGCAAATAATAAAATTTTTTAAAAAGAACAGTCTGAAATATATATTTTTTGTCAACCATATTGACATGAAAAAGGAAATGAAAAGACAGGACATCCACAAGTGCCATAGGGGTAAGGAAACGGAAAACATGACCTTAATGGAAAAGCAGGAGAGATGGTACTGAGAAGAGAGACCAAGGTCATGGTTGAGAAGGGTAAGAGCTGAAGGGCTGGAATGGAAATATGGGGAATAAAGCTGACAGGGATGTGAGAGGTGATGTTTGAAAGGATAGAGAATATAATTTAAAATATTCTATGGAGTACACTTTAAATAATTACACTAGTTTTTATTTTTTTTTTTGTTACTTTTGAGAGAGAGACAGACAGAGACACATAGAGAGATATGATACAGAGAGCATGAGTCAGGGAATATGGGTACATTATACTCCAGCCACCGCAAACAGACTCCAGACACAATGTGCCATGCTGTGCTTTACATGGGCACTGGGGAATCGAACCTGGGCCATCCGGCTGTGCAAGCAGGTGCCTTTAACTGGTGAGCCATCTCTCTAGGCCAATTACACTGACTAATAAGGCAAGAAGCAGCATCCGGGGGAAGAAGACAACTTTAAGGAACATCCTCTGTCCAGGGAAACAAAATCCGGCCTTGCTCAAGAGTATGGTTCTATGAGCAGACATTACCATTTCATAGAACTGAAGAGACAAGAAAAATCACACCATAAAAATATTACAGTGCTATGAAGCTGACAAGGTTTGTAAAAGGCTACTGAGCATTTTAGTGATGATACCAGGGTATAATCCTTAAAATTTACTATCTTTCCCTCATGCCAATGAATATTTTTCTTTCTTTTTAACAGTTGTTAAAACAAACATGTTGGATAGTATTTATTTATTTGAGAGATAGATAGAGAGACAGAGAGAGAGAGAGAGAGAGAGAGAGAGAGAGAGAGAGAGAATATATGGGCTTGCCTGGTCCTCCAGCCACTGCAATAAAACTCCAGATGCATGCATCACCTTGTGCATCTGGCTTACGAGGGTAGTGGGGAATTGAACCTAGCCCCTTAGGCTTCACAGGCAAATGCCTTAACCATAAAGCCATCTTTCCAGCCCCCAATGAATATTTTTCTAAAGAATCTATGATAAGCGACACATCAGAATGCCACTAGCCCCAATAACTCTAGGTGGTGTCCCCATTGCGTCTGCTATGAGAAATGTTTCAGGAACCCTGAATGGGTTTCAAAAAGTGAAAATGTGGCACAACTTCAAGTTCATTCTGCTGTCATTTCTCAGCTGGACTATATTTACAGTCATACATTCAGCTATCACCTTATCGATCTTTTAAAAGTCTTCCCCCCGCCCTTTTTTTTGAGCCCTCTCTAGCCTAGGCTGACCAGGAATTCACTATGTAGTCTCAGGGTAGCCTCAAACTCACCTATCTCTGCCTCCCAAGTGCTGGGATTAAAGACGTGCACTCCCACCTAAAGTTTCCCTTTATCAAATTTATTTATTATTATATTTTTGTACGTGTGGGTATTCATTCATGTATAAGTGAGGGAAGGTGCACATGTGGAGGTCAGAGGAAGATTTTGGGGCCATCCTCACAGTTCCATCTGATTTCATGGAGGATATGTCTGGGTCTGACTCTGCAATTCTTTATGCTGTGCTCACTAGAAGCTCTTGGGAAATTTTCCTGCCTCTGCCTCCCACCTCATCATCAGTGTGCTGGGATTACAGAGGCCTGCCCCAGTTTCCAAGTTTTTTTTTTTTTAATTAAGTAGAAACTTTGTATGGACACAGCATTTATTGGTACCATCATTTCCCTCCTCCCTGCCCCCACTCCACTGAGGGCATTTAATAAGGGACTCTAGATGCAGGTACCACCTTGTGCATCTGGCTAGGTCTTGGGGAATCAAACCAGGGTCCTTAGGCTTTGTGGGCAACCACCTTAATCACTGAGCCATGTCTCCAGCCCTGACACTCTCATTTTCTTTAAGCAAAAACTAGAGCTAAGGAGCAAGTAGGGGATAGCCCTTGAGGATGTCCACCCCTGGATTTCCACTATTTAACACAGAATTTTTAGCCAAGCATGGCAACTATTTTTATTTATTTTTTTGGATGATCTTGGATTCTGATCAGAGCTACTACTACTGTTGCTAACTTCATACCCTCTTTTGAAAGCTTTCCCAAGTCCCTTATTAAAGCCCTGGGAAGACTGCCTATCTGATGCGCTGCCAGGCACTGTACTTTGGGGCACAATGCGCTCAGGTTATTAGCCTGATGTGTATCATTCAGCAAGCTGTCTGACAATTTCACTGATCACCATCTAGTGCGACTGAATTGCTGCCTTGCCCAAGGCTTTTAGATTTATATAATTAACCAAAATTAGCTTGATGTTTAAAACACAATGCCAGCCCACTCATTTATTTTTGGAAGAACACTTCAGGGAGCAGAAGGAGTAGGTTGATTTGGAATTGCCAACTTAAACTGTCAAAGTTTTCCTAGGAAATTACTATACTTCAAAAAAAAATTAAATTCTATTATGGTAAACACTATTAAAGGAAAGCTGTGTGATAAAATAATCAGGTACCATATTATTTTCACTTTAGTTCATTATTAGATTTATCTAAGTCCTGGGATAAAATACTCCACATAGTTTTTTTTTTTGAATGTGTGTTGTAAATATTATTTATGCTAACTTCTGGAAAAAAGTATAAGCTGGTATTCAGTTACACACCTCAACGAAAATGTTGTATGCATAGAATGACATGTATAATGTATTTCTTTTATTTAAAAATGTTTTATTTATTTGAGGGGGGAGAGGAAGAGGCAGAAGGAGAGAAAGAGAATAGGCATGCCAGGGCCTCCACCCATTGCAAATAAACTCTAGACACATGTGCCCCCTTGTGTATCTGGCTTACGTGGGTCCTGGGGAATCAACGGGGATCCTTAGGCTTTGCAGACAAACGCCTTAACCGCTAAGCCATTTCCTCAGACCCTAACGTATTTCTTAATGTTAGACAAAAATTTAAAAAGTACCAACTTCTAAACACTATAATGCCTTGGGAATGAGGCTGAGGATTTTATTCCTAAAATACTTTCACTTACACTAATCAAATTTACCTTTATACATGGAAAAAACATTGAACTACCTACAATTTTTAAACAGAGATTGAGGAAGAGGAAAAAAAAACCAGAATCATTTCCATATAATCATTTCCATAAATATCATTCTGTGAGTAACACAGAAGGAAGGTAGCATTAACGCCCGACCCCCATGAACCATGCCTATTACAAATTTCATTGACATCACTGTACAAGGGATATGAATTCGAGAGTTTTCCAGATCTTGCCTCCACTAATGTTAGGCAAACTTCTCTGTAGCTCAGTTTCCATGTAGGATGGTGCCACGCCCAGTCACACTCTGAAGGAACCAGTGACATGAGGGTATCTTACCAGCTATGTGAACAGCACAAAACCCAACTGGGATAAAGCAGGTGCTTCCAGCTCCCTCATTTTTAATCATTCTGTCAACATCCAGTCAGCCTGCCCAAGTGCCAGGAATTGGCAAACAACTCCAATAACCCATGCCCATGCAGAGCCGTCATCCTGATAGGAATAGTCATGAAGAGTTTGGCCTGTGGCAGAAATGCCAAAGAGTGTCCCCTCGGTCAACGTGTCCTCACCCGTGCATTTAAACACATGGCTGTGCGGCAGGAGCCAGTTGCTCGGGAGTCCACAAAAGGCTTCCAAGACTGGAATCCTGTCCAGCTTCTTGGATTCTCCTGAGTCACTTTTCTTCCTCCTTTCTTCTTCGTTGGTGTCTTCCGGTCTTAACAAGATCTGAGTTACAGTGTTTCACATGGTATCAAACACAGGAGTCTAAGCAGGCAGGTAGCTGGGGACTTGGGATGGGGTGGCCTGGGGAAGCAGTCATTCCGCCAACCACAATCTAAGCGTCTGTCTCTATTTGATCTCTTTTGTGTCTTCCACTTAAGATACAGGGTTTCCAGTGCAGCTTTCCGGGGTGGATAAATAACTTTAGTGCTGAATGAGTGTTTAGAGGGAGAAGATATTTGTGCCCATTTTAAAATAGGTCCCTGGTTAAGCATGTAGCTCCGTTCAAAAACATGAGTTTAGTCAGTGCACAGTCCTGAGTTCAATCCCTGGCCCCAAATATAAATATATAACGAGACTAAGATGAGGGAACTAAAAAATCAAAACTCCATGACATAAAACCCAGATGAGACATATTTGGTTCTTGACTGGATCTGGATATGAACAAGAAAGCTATAAAAAAGGCATGCTTGAGCCAGTGACATTTACATATAAACTCAGTATACACCAAACTGTTGGTTTTATTAAGTGCTGATAACATGGTATGTGGCAAAACATGCATTTTATTTTATTCTTTAAACATTTTTATTTTTTTATTGGAGGAAGAGACAGTGAGAAACAGGTAGAGAGAGAGTGAGTATGGGTACTCCAGGGCCTCTTGCTACTACAAATGAACTCCAGATGCATGCACCACTTTGTGCATCAGGATTTACATGGGTACTGGGGAATCAAACCCAGAGCGTCAGGCTTTGTAGTTAAGTGTCTTTACCTGCTGAGCCATCTCTCCAGTCCCCAAAACATGTATTTTAAAATACATGTAATATTTGGAAGTAAAAAACCTATGGTCACGATGTGTATAATTTTAATATTTATAGGAACCTTGCAGATGACACAAATAGAAATTAGTCCACTCTGTGAATGTAGGAGTGACCACTGAGACTCACTTCCAACAAACAACATGGGGAAAGTGAGGGAATGCCACTTAGATATTAGATTATAAAATATCAAGGAATGCAATTTCTGGGCTCCCTCACTTTATCTTCCACCTTCTCTTGCCGGCTTGCTCTGACAAAGGGAGTGACCATGTCACATACAAGCTGCCCAGGACCTGCTCAGGTGACAAAGAACAGCAGCTTTTGAGAAACAGAGGCATGGCGCTCACAATGATAGAGTCCTGAGGCTGAAGAGCCGCCCCCCCACACCCCCAGCTCCTTCGCAGTGAGCACCTCTCTGCCGCCTGGCCTGCAGAGACCCTGTGATCATTCACTAAAACTGTCAAACATAGGACCACAGACTACGGTTCATACCACAGCAAGGATCACTCAGGAATCTTGGGGGCTGGAACTCCCAAGGTCAGGGTGTGGCATGTTTGGTTTCTTCTGGCGCCTCGGTTTTCCCTGTCTTTTGTGGGTGGTCATTTCTTCTCTGAGACCTCGGGTGGTCTGTGCCCACAGGAGATGACATATGTCCATGTCCACATTGTCTCTTCTTATAGAAGTGCAGCCACACCAGATCAGAGGTCACCCTAACAGCTCTGTCTTGGTTTAATTACGTCTCCTTGAAAGGCAGACCTCCTTCCTTATACAGTGACATGCTGAGGGTCCAGGAGTTAGAATCCAACACCTGACTCTGGGGGAGAGAAGAGCACCATTGCAGCTTCTTGCAGACCTTAAAGAAGGGGGCACAGCTCTTGGATTCCAGACCCACAGAAGACACGGCATGTACATTTTCACTACAGATTTAGTAAGACATTGGAGCAATTTATTAGGCAGCCACAAATGAGTAATTCACCCGGTGAAATAATTTTCACCATTTACCATCTGAACCCAGTGAAAAATAATTTTTATTGAACCCTTTCATATAGGGTTGGGCAGATGGCTCAGTATATACAGTGCTTACCGTATGAGCATGATGACATAAGTTCATGTCCCTAGAACCCGTATAAAATGCTGAGTGTGGCGGCAAAAAACTTAAACCCCCGTGTTGGGGAGGTGGAGAAAGAATCCCTAGGGCTCACTGATGAATGAGCTCTGGTTTCAGGGACAGACTCTGCCTCAAAGCAGAAGTTGGGTAGTAATGAAGGAAGATACTTGACTTTGACCTCCGGTCTCCGCACACACCTGCACGCTACATATAAACATGCATACACCCACAAAAAATGAAAGCAAACTTTTCACATGGATTCAAACATGACCCGTTTAAATTTTGTTCTGTTCTGAAGGTCTTTATGCATGAAATGGCCAATGTTCTTTGAATGCAAATAATGGCCTAACCACTTCCACGTGTGAACTCGGCACTTATCTATCTCATCAGCATCCACTCCAGATGCAAACGGGCCTCCACAGGATTCTCCTTGCTGATCACATCTGGAACTGTTGCTCTACTTACACTGCTAGGCTACAGTGTTTTGAATCACTGGAGGTTCATCTGTTTATACAGAAGATGGTCGCTGTCACTGCTATAGTTGCAAAACATTTTCATTTCATTCACGATGAGTAATCCAATGTGTCTTTTCATCACTGCATTTTCTATTTCCTTTTATGCATCATTGCATATAGCTTGCAACTGTATTCAAACCTGCTTCCTACACCAACCACTTACAAACCACATGAAGTAAGTTAGCACTGTTATCTTTTTAAAAGTATTCATTTATTTATTTGAGAGAGAGATAAAGAGGCAGAGAGAGTGAGAGAGAGAGAGGCAAAGAGAGAGAGAGAGAGAGAGAGAGAATACGCACACCAGAGCCTCCAGCCACTGCAAACAAACTCCAGACCCACGTGCCATCTTGTGCATCTGGCTTTACATGTGGGTACTGGGTCCTTTGGCTTTACAGGCAAGCATCTTAACTGCTCAACCATCTCTCCAGCCAGTAAATTAGCACTTTTATTGCATCATGACACGTCAGCTCTCTAGATTCACATCTATTCTCTTTACCTGTGTGCTACTCACAGTAAATGCTCCACGTCATTTTAACATAAAAAGTTCTCTTTCCATTTTGATTTCATTTCCTCCTGGCTAATTATCAACCTGTTGCTAGATTATGACTCACAATTGCTTTTTTTTTTCTACCTCTTCCAAGAATGCCTTTAGCACTTAAGTTGCTTATGTTGACAATTTGTAGTTTACTCTGTGAGAAAATATTACAGATCACATCCCAAATTTAGTCTTCTGATTTACTACTCTTCCAGATATGGCTCTATGCATATATTTTAGAAGATGTAGCATTCCTCTGAGAACTGCTTCGTACAGCTTTTTAAATCTATTATTTGTATTGACTGTACTTTGGGGATTTATATCTTTTCCTGTTACTGTGGCTATTTCTATGCTATGGAGCATTTGTCAGTGAAAAACAATTCTTGCCCATGAGTATTTGCTTTTATTCAGTTCTCATCCATATTATATACAGTGAAGAAATTCAGTTTTTCTTTGTTTTTGTTTTTAATATTATTTATTTATTTGAGAGAGAAAGAGAGAGAAACAGGCAAATAGATAGAAAGATGAGAGAGGAAGAGAGAATGGGCACACCAGGGCCTCTATCCACTGCAAACAAACTCCAGATGCATGCACCTCCTTGTACATCTGGCTTTGTGGGTCCTGGGGAATTTAACCTGGGTCCTTAGGATCCATAGGCAAGCATCTTAACCATTAAGCCATCTCTCCAGCTTTTCATTTCAGTATATATGACCTTTAGTTACTTTAAGGTTTTAAACCCTTTTTTATAGCACTGAGTTTCCCTTGAGTAAATACTACAGATGCACTGCCATTCTCAACCTTACTTTAAAAAAAAATTGAAAAAAAATATTTATGTATTTATCTATGAGAAAGAGAGAGAGAGAGAGAACGAACATGAATGGGTGTGCCAGGGCCTCCAGCCATTGCAAATGAACTACAGATGCATGCGCCACCATATGCTTTTGGATTTACATGAGTCCTGGGAAACTGAACCTGAGTCCTATGGCTTTGCCAGCAGGCACCTTAACTGCTAAGCCATCTCTCCAGCCCTCAACCTCACATTTATTTATTGCTAGTAATGCATCAAAAAGATGGGAGTGTCTTATTTCTCACTATATTTTCTATTACACTGTATGTCTACATGTTTATTTTTTCCATATTTATCTTTGCCTTACGCCCTTTACTACACTCTATTATCACTATGCCTGGATGTAACTTAGAGCCTTGAGAACACGAGTCACTTCACACACAGAGAATCAGCCTTCATCTTGATATTCTCTGTGAGAAACTGCTGCTCTGGTTCTAGATTTATCCCTCATCTGTGACAGAAGTGCTGTCTGCCATGGACTAATGCCCACCAAATAGCTGCTGATTTATGTATCTTAAGAAGCAAAATACCAAATGCCATATTAATATTTCTAAAACCTGTGTTATAATATATAGTACATGTCATAAAAGGGACTTAACACTCCAGTATTTTCTACAACACTTTACTATGATTTGTACAATAGGGAGCCCGTGAAGCCTAAGGACCCCAGTTCGAGGCTCGATTCTCCAGGACCCACGTAAGACACACAAGATGCACAAGGGGGCTCACGCATCTGGAGTTTGTTTGCAGTGGCTGGAGGCCCTGGCGCCCAATTCTCTCTCTCTCCCTGCCTATTTCTGTATCTCTCTCTCTTTCTCAAATAAATAAATAAATAAATAATAAAACATTTTAATAAAATAGCTGTGCATCTTCCCAGCCCCTGACTGACCAAGGTTACAGTCCATAGCTGTCCACGGTGGGTTGAAGGCAAGAGTATGAGGTTTCTCCAAGCTTGTGGTCAGAAAGAGAGTGAAGGATCAGGATACAGGAAATTTTAATCAAGTCTTTTAAAAAGCCAAACAGCTGAGGTCTTGACCGTCCCCCAACTACAGCTGTCAAAGGTCTCTGGACTCTACAGGGCTGTTACCAGGAGCTGGGCAACTGGCCAGCCATAATTGTGTTATAACAGATTAAAGTCTATAGCAAAACAATGTTCAGTAGACAACCTCTCAGAACGTATTATTATGTATATTCTGTGACACAAGCAAGGCAAGGAGTCCTTCCTGCCTTTAGAACACCAGAGCTGTGACAGGCCGAGGGGCAGTAGACATCATACTGAACACAGAATACTAACATATATGTTTACTTGGTGCCTTTGAAAGATTCCCAGTATGTGAGGCAAGGTTAACAATTAACTTCATGATGAGAAGATCTTGAAAAATCTCAGACTAAGAGCATCAGCACTCACAGTAAAGCATTTCTGGGTGTTTTAAAATCTTAATGCAGAATTACAATGAGCCAAGTTGTAGACCTCTTTCTCATAGCTACAAAGTGACATACATCCGTATATAATACTTTCAGATCACCGACTATTGGGAAAATCACACTAAATATAAACTCAAAAAAGAAATCTGTACTTGGGAGGCAGAGGTAGGAGGATCACCATGCGTTCGAGCCCACCCTGAGACTACATAGTGAATTCCAGGTCAGCCTGAGCTAGACTGAGACCTTATTACCTCAAAGGAAAAAAAAAATCTCCACACTGAGCGGGTTAACATCAATTCACACAGAAGGTGAAGTCCCCCTGGGGTATGTATGTGCAGGACTGGACTTTAGCGTCAACCAGTACAAAAGGGTATCTTACCCTCTTGCTCATCTAGATGGGGGATTGTTCTAGAGAGCAGCTCTGTCATGATGTCAAGGAGGTCCTCTGCTAACTCAGGCCTGTCTAGAAATGCCCTTGTACATGGACAGCTAGAACCACTAACATTCAAGTTTCTTTCTTATATTCCTAGTTGATCTTGCCTTTCACTGTGCCTTGTCTACATTCTCTGTGGAAGCCTTCTGTATGAAGGGTCTTGTGTACGCAGTAAGTTTTCAGGGATAAAGGAGAAGGGGGAAGTGTCAAGGACATGATCCAGGACTTCCTCGTGGCCTATAGTGTCACAAGAGACCAGTGTGGCAATACACGTGTTACTTACTGTCACTTCAGCTTCAAATTCCACCCAGACACAAAACTCCACCCACCAGCAACCTGTCTCACATGACCCCAAGATGGGGAGCAGTTGCTCAGGCCTGCTTCCCACCACAATGAATGCTCCTCTAGGGGAACAGGGCCTTATTCCTATGGTCCTGAAACTTGTGTTTGGTATTCAAACACGCCTTTCTGTTAGATGAGAGGATCTGGCTCCATGGAGTGTGCCCTTGGGCACCTGAACATTTGAACAACAGAGAAGTACACACAGCCCCATGTGTGAACACAGGTAAAAAGGACAGTGTCCCATCTGCCAACAAGCAGTAAAGAACTTGTCCTGCTTCAGAGCCACAGTTTCCTCATCTGCAAAATGGGGACAGTACCTGTTTCACTTTGTTTTCAAGATTAGGTCAAGTGCTTGGCCTGGTCCATGGATCATATTCAGGACCGGATATTAATCCCCAAGTTCTTGATTATAAATTTAGGTAAGTACCATGTGTTAGTCCCAGCCTTTAATAAATTTAATAAATAAGTTTAATAAATTCTCATCTACGTTGTGTTTTAAAACACAATGTAGGGCTGGAAAGATGGCTTAGTGGTTAAGGTGCCTGCCTCCTAAGCCTAAGAATGCTGGTTCCAATCTCCAGGTCCCACGTTTAGCCAGATGCAAAGTGACGCAAGGGCGCAATGCCACACCTGACCACAAGGGGGCGCATACATCTGGATTTCGTTCGCAGCAGCTGAGAGGCTGCTGGCATGCCCATCTCTATCTGTCTTCCTGTCCCTCTCTCTCTGTCTCTCTCCAAAAAAAAAAAAAAATCACAATGTATCATGACACAATATAATGAAACATAATTTTATCAAAAATTAATAATAATAAGCCTGTTAGGAAACAGTTACATTTTCACTTTACCATATGTTCTGTGTAAAAAGATGTGATGGCTAATTTTGATTGTCAACTTAACTAGATCAAGAAAGTCCTGGAGCAATAGTGAGGCATACCCTTGAATGATATATTTTCAGAGAAGATTGACTGAGGGTGGAAGATGCACCCTGACTGGGGGCATCATTATCCCATGGCCTGAAGTATAAAAGCCAGTGGAATGAATTGCAGCTGCTCCAGCCACAATGTCATCTCCACCATGATGGGCTATAATCCCTGAATCACAAGTCAAAACTAAACCTTTCCTACCTTAAGTTGCTCTTTTCAGACATTCAGTCATAGCAATAATATAATTAATGTAAGTGAAACAACAAAACGTGTTACTACTTTTTTTTCTTTAAAAAATTATTTATCTGCAAGCAGAGAGGTGGGGGGTATGAATGAGTGAGAATGGGGACGCCAGGGTCTCTAGCTAGTGTGAACTCCAGATGCATGCACCACTTTGTGCATCTGGCTTTATGTGAGCATTTGGAAATCAGCTGGGGTCATTAGGCTTTGCAGGCAAGTGCCTTAACCTCTGAGGCATCTCTCCAGCCTGAGTGTTCCTATTTTTGACAGTATAGTACATAAATTGTCTGGAAATACTTGAACTGTATCATCATGCAATCCTCAAAGAACAATGACGTATCTCAGGCATGGGCAGCCTAAATTTTAATCTAATATTCTAATAGCTGTCTTTTCACTCTAGCTCAAAAATTCCACTTAGAGGGCTGGAGAGATGGCTTAGTGGTTAAGGCACTTGCCTGCAAGGCCAAAGGACCCAGGTTCGATTCCCCAGGACCCATGTAAGTCAGATGCACAAGGGGGTGCATGTGTCTGGAGTTCGTTTGCAGTGGCTAGAGGTCCTGTCACACCCATTCTCTCTCTCTCTCTCTCTCTTCTGCCTATTTCTGTATCTCTCTCATATAAATAAATAAATAAACATAAAATATTTTAAAAATTCCACTTAGAGTTTCTCATTGATACTGGAAAATGTTTCTTTTAACACTATTAGTCAAACACCCAAATCAGCATGCTTCTACTGTTTAAAAAAAATATGAAATATTGATAAATCAATTTAAACATAGCTACAAAAATGAAAACTAGAAGAGAAAGGGGAGATCATTAAATTTTATCCCAGTTTAGACATTCTACAAAATGCATTTTTTCTTTAAAAATAAAATATAAGATGACTTCCATAACTCAATATTTCAGATCTACTGATATAGTGAAATAAGAAAAAGTTGGGAAAAATTAACAGGAAGAAATGTATTTAAATGTGACATTAAGCATTGGTTTGTGTAAAGCTTCAACGCCATCAACAGCCCAGACTGAGAACTACCCTTAGTAAAGTTCCAGGGGCCATAGGTACCCCCTCCATGCCATCACATGAATTCCCTACATGTGGCCTCTCCTCTGACAGTCAGTGCAGGAACACTTCTGCTATATTTGGCCTCTGAGCCATTCTCCATGACCTCCCTTCCAGCTAGAATGCCTTTTTCCTACCACATCTATCTGCACAGTTTCCCCCTGCCTGTGAGACCATGGTCCCGGCATCAACACCAACATACATACACACCCATTTCTCCTCTCTTCCTCACACCCTCACCTGAGGCATTTCTCATGGATGTGTCCAACCTATATTTACTCTCCTCTGTTAGAACCAAAGCTTGATGAGGACAGGACCTGCCTGTATTTATTAAGCTGTGTTCCTTTCACCATAACCCTTTGCACATAGCTATAACAGATATACCCAGACAAAGTTTTCACAGTGGCAGGTGATGTGGTCCTATCTTCCTGCTTTTCATCCCCTTATATATTTATGTGTTTTATTTATTAATTGGAGAGAGAGAGGTATATATAGAGAATGGGTGCACTAGGGCCTCCAACCACTGTAAACGATCTCCAGAGGTATGCACCACCTTGTGTATCTGGCTGGGGGATGAAACCTGGGTCTTTAGGCTTTGCAGGCCAGTGCCTGGATTGCTGAGCCATCTGCCCAGCCCGAGGTGCATTTTTATTACAGAATCAACTCATTTCACCCACAAATACAGCAAGCAAAGAACCGAGGACAATTTTTACCAAATCAGTACTTTGTTTCAAGAAGAAATATCCTTAATAAGAGTTGCTGTTACAAAAAAGTAAAATAAAAGGAAAGAGATCAATGATGAGTCATCATTGTGGTTTGGATCTGGAATTGCTCCCTCATCCTCCACAAGAGACCATATCCTAAGGACTTTGTCACTTAGCTTTGGTACTGCTGGAAGGCAGGGAACCTTCACGTGGTAGGCCGTCACAGGAGGAACATCTGAGGATGTGCCATGGAAGGGGACCATGGAACCCTGGATCCTTCACCTCTTTCTTTGCTTCCAGGCCACCATGGGTTGAGCAGCTTTCTCTACCACATGCTCCACTGTGATGCTCAGCTTGACATAGGCTTAAAGCCATGGGATCGAGTGACAACGGATTGAAACCTCCCAAATGGCGAGCCAAAACAAATCTTTGCTTTTTCACATCAGGTATTTTGGGTCAGTGAGGAAACTCTGTCCAATGTACTGACCCTGATGCAGAGTAAGCTGAGTAAGTTCACCAGGTCGCTTATTGAACTTTCATCATTGATAGAAATCTATTCTACAGCATCTATATTTTATTTTTTTATTTGAGAGAGAGAGAGACAGAGTGAGAGGAAGAAGCAGAGAGAGAATGGGTGCGCCAGGGCCTCTCAGCCGCTGTGAATGAACTCTAGATGCGTGTGCCCTCTTGTGCACATGTGTGATATTGCGCGCTTGTGTCTGGCTATACGTGGGGCTTGGAGATTCGAAGAAGCATTCTTAGGCTTCACAGGCAGGCGCCTTAACCGCAAAGCCATCTCTCCAGCCCTAACATCATCTTTTTAAAGTATAGATGCAGACTGGAGAGATGGAGACTGGAGAGATAGATGGCTTTGTGGTTAAGGTGCCTGCCTCCTAAGCATAAGAACACCAGTTCAATCTCCAGGTCCCACCTTTAGCCAGATGCAAAGTGACGCAAGGGCGCAATGCCGCACTTGACCACAAGGGGCTCACACATCTGGATTTTGTTCGCAGAGGCTGAGAGGCTGCTGGCGTGCCCATCTCTATTTGTCTTCCTCTCCCCCTCTCTCTCTGTCTCTCTCCAAAAGTAAAAATAAAAAAAAAAAAGATGATGTTAAAGGAAGGCAGCAGCCTTTTTAAAATTGTCAACTTTCTGACCTTTGCTCCCATATCACTTAGGATGGCAACATACTTCTGGGAATGGACCACCTCCTCCCCACTAAAAGCAGTATTCATAATTATTCCTTAAGATCTACAAGATATTCCAGATTGGAAACAACAAAAACATGTAATGTTTTATTTCCCCCATTACATTTAGCAATAAAAGAGAACACTGTCTAATTAGAATTGTTTTTACCTATTTTCTTTCTTCATGCAGAGACATTATACCTTTCATAATCACATAATCATTGAAGCTAAATGACTTCATTCTTAAAGCAGGAGTGTTTTTAATGATTCATTGTCTTTATGATTTCAATCTGCTCAGTAATTATCTGACCAAGTAAAAAAAAGCACATATGACCTGTACCATAAACAGAACATCTGAGAACGGGTTCTAATATGTTATCCAGGAGGAGGTCTCAAGCTGTTGTTCAATTTGCTTTATGCAGGGAAACAACTGAACAGTAGAACTCCAAGCCTTAGACCGAGTTTATGCAAGACAAAACTCCATAACACCAGCAATTGTGTTTAAAATTCCACATTGCAAATTTTCAGTGACATTACAGACTCCCAAGCCTTGGCTTTCTTGCACTTAAATAAGAAAGATATTGTTTTATAATATGACAGAAGACTAGATACCTGAATATATACTTAGACATATACTATCTAAAAGATAAGCAACTGGCCATACACAAAAAATTAAATCTTAGAAATAGTAGCTTGGTTGCACTGGCCACATCTCAGGTGTGCAACAGCCACATTGCTACTGACTATGAAGAGATACAATGAAAGAATTTTATAGGTGTAGGCCTTCTTGTAGTTGAAGATTGGTGAGAGCTTGATATTGGAGAGTGAACTCAGTTTTTGGATATGATTTTGACTTGTTTCCCAGTTCCAGTTATGGGTTCCGTTCCACTGAGCTGGTCTGTTAGCAAATCCAAGAGCAGTTGGTTACCCACCATGGCTGTGTGCCACTACTGTACTTGGGTGAGCATCACGTCAGGTTGTTTGCTACTGAGCTTAGACCACGAGTTGCTTAGACAGATTTATCCGGTGCTGACTTCACTCTCCATTGGAGAATCTGCTTCTCTTTTTCAGATGGACACAGAACCTGAGGAGAGAATCAGCCCATTGCACCTCACCAGGGCCCCAGCTGAAACCAGAGAGGAACTGGGGGAATGAGCAAGAGTGCTGCTTTCTTTGTGAACCTGTTATCAGCGCAAGGGTGAAGGAGATAGACACAGAGAATACTCAACTCCTACCAAACCAGACAGCCAGAGACACAGAGGCTCCCAAGACCTCATCACTGAAGTAGATCTAAAATGAACACAACATGGCTCAGGGAAATTCACGGAAGAGGGGGCGGAAAGATTGTTAGAGCCACAAGTTGGGATACTATGCACAGAGACATTGCCTCTTCCCCATAACTGATAGCTACCCCCACAATGCATGACCCACAATCCCCATGGGGATAACTGACATCCCCAACAAGGAGGGGACAAGGGTAAGGATGGTACCAACATGTGCTGTTTACATATTGAGTGTGTATATAACTAATAAAGAAAAAAATGGTAAAAAAAAAAAAAGAGGCACAATGAACATTTCTATTAATACAGAGTTCTACTGGGCAGTGATTATGAAATTGCAATAAAATTATCTACAAATGAGTGAATCAATGAAGAAATGAAAGCCATTAAATACACAAATCTACTAAAGCATAAATTTCCCCATTAAACATGAGGAAGACTCATAATGTCACAGTTGTTCTTCAAGTCTTTTGTCCGTAACCTTTACGGTCTTTAATCATAAAATTTCTTCCCTCAAAAATTTGCCAAAAATATCTGCATGAATTTGTATATTTTGTAATTTTAATATATCAAAATATGTAAGAATAATCTACATTAACTCATAACACTGAAATTAACTTGCAATTCTTTTCAAATATACCTATGCATTAAAAAAGTACCACACTATACACCTACAAAAATAGCTAGGATGTTAAATGTGGAGGACACTAAGTGTTTGTGAGAATATGAAGAAAAAAGTAGTCATTATCTGTGAAAGCATAAAATCCTGTAAAAGCCAATTCTTCTACGACTTAACATATATGTGCACTGTGGTCCTAAAATCATCCTCATAGATATTAATTCAACAAAATTAAATTATATGCACAGGAAGAAGTAGCTTATCCTTTAAAAGATGAGCTTTCATTTCAGGCAGAGGAATACTATGCTACAAGAAAACATAATTTTGACTAAATCTTTTTAAAAAGTATTTTAACTGGAAGAACACAATATTGTTTGATTTCATTTCCATGATGTTCTAGGACATACAAATGAAAACTGTGGTAAAATAACCAAGCAAAACATAACCCAGAACAGAGGTGGCCTCTAAGAAGAGATGAGAGAGTGGATGACTGTGATGACGGGAAGGTGCTGTTGTCCCTTGGTTCCGATCTTTAGAATTATTGGTTTTAATTTTTTTAAAGATTTTATTTATTTATTTTTATTTATTTATTTGAGAGAGAGAGAGTGATAATGAGCATGCCAGGGTCTCTAGCCACTGCAAATGAACTCCAGAAGCATGTGCCACCATGTGCATCTGGCTTATGTGGGATCTGGAGAATCGAACCTGGGTCCTTGGGCTTTGCAGGGATGCTCCTTAACCACTAAGACATCTCTCCAGCCTAGTTTTGATTTTTTTTTTAACTAAATTAAGGAGATGACACAAAATTAGAACAAATTAATTGCTGATTCTAGTTCCTTTTTTATCAGCTAAGGCACAACTAATTTAAAAAAATTGATAATGGGGCCGGAGAGATGGCTTAGTGGTTAAGGCGCCTGCTTCCTAAGCATAAGAACACCGGTTCCAATCTCCAGGTCCCACCTTTAGCCAGATGCAAAGTAACGCAAGGGTGCAATGCCACACTTGAACACAAGGGGGCACACACATCTGGATTTCGTTTGCAGAAGCTGAGAGGCTGCTGGTGTGCCCATCTCTATCTGTCTTCCTCTCCCTCTCTCTGTCTCTGTGTCTCTCTCCAAAAAACAAAATCAATAATTGGAAGTTGCAAAGAAATATGACAGAATGATTAAGTGATTGATGCTCATGTCTTAGAGCAGACAGCAGAGTGGTCTTCCGACTGCTTTCTACAAACAGCTCGTATTAGCCTGTTCTCCTCCGTCATAAGCACATGCTCAGGAAGGGTGGGAGGGTCCAACAAGGCACGTGGTCTAGTTATTCTGTGGCAAAGAGATCACAGACATTACTGCAGATTCTGTCTTATGTACAGCTTTCCTACTGAAACCTAACAATTGATGGATAACAATCTGTACATGGTTTTCTACATAATTTTTCCTGCCCTTTGATAACTGAAAATATCCTCATTGTTAACATATTGGGAAACTATCTGTAAGGCATTTTTGGAATCATTGGAATAACAACAACAAGAAAACCTCTTGGACATATACACCGAAAATACAAATAGGAACTCATCCATTTTCCATCTGAATAACTCAAGTAAGCATCTCAATTCCAGTTTTTCTCAACATTTCATCCTAGACCAATCAACTCTCCTCTGAATCCAAGAAGACATGTAAACCCCTTTCTTTTCTGTTCCCCTCAGTACAGAGCAGGCCAGGGACAAAAAGAAATAGTAAGTCATCGGACCCTTTCAGAGGCACAGGAACAGCTTTGTCCAGTAGATTCTTAACCTGAGGCAGCCGGGCGTGGTGGTGCACGCCTTTAATCCCAGACCTCGGGAGGCAGAGGTAGGAGGATCAGCATGAGTTTGAGGCCACCCTGAGACTACATAGTGAATTCCAGGACAGCCTGGACTAGAGTGAGACCCTACCTTGAAAAACAAATAAAAAATTGTGAATTTTAACCTGAGACAATTCTGGGTTCCACTTGTTGGGTGCATGCTTCTTAGGTCTGTCCTCAAAGAGGAATCAGGTGCCCAGCACTCAGCTATGGAATTAACACAGTCCACTGGAATATGAATTATATATATATATATATATATGATTTTTTTTTTCGAGGTAGGGTTTCACTCTAGCCCAGGCTGACCTGGAATTCACTCTGTAGTCTCAGGGTGGCCTTGAACTCATGATGATCCTCCTACCTCTGCCTCCCGAGTGCTGGGATTAAAGGCGTGCGCCACCACGTCCTGCTCCATATATTATATATCATTATAAAATTCCTCCCCATACCTCTAAAATGAATAAAAGGCTGTTTGGGGACAACATGAAGACACATAAAGTTTCTCTTTTTTTGTGGGGGTGGTGACCATGTCTACTATTTCAGCTATGTGACAGGTGGAGGCAGGAGGATTATGAGTGTGAGGCCAGGTTGGGCTACATAGTGAGACTAAACATCGGACTGAGCAGAACACGAGCATCTTTATGTGTGTTGACGTGTGTGAATGCGCGACGGAGCTGAGAAACAGTGTGGCTCTCTCTGTGGGAAGCTTAGGAGACGGAACTGAATAAAGAAAATGTCACTACTACCAAAACAGGTGAACATTCCCTCAGGAACACCAGTGCTTTATTCAAACTCATGGAGCTACAGAGTCAGTATGTGTGCAAGCATTTCCAGCTGCCTTGACTACGTTCGCCCAAGAAACAGCTGCTCCCAGAGTTCTTAGAAGAGAGCCTTGCTCCCATGAGCAAGAGGACCGTGAGAAGATCCCGAGGATAGACGATGAGGAGGACAAAAGTTGATTCTATTTTAAAACAAAATAGCGCATGACAGCCATCTGGCCAAGCATGTGCGTGGTTTGGGCTGCCTCACACTGTATGCAGAGCGCTGTATAGTTTATCGCTTGTTTTTGCAAGTTGGATTATTTTTCTGATGCTCACCAGGCACTGTTCTAGGTAATCTTAGTTATATTTTCAATAAAGAAATGACAATGTATCAAGTCACGATACCTAAGAACCAAGGTGCTTTGGAATAACAGCTGCAAGCATCACTTTGCATCCTGCTTTACATGATATTTGAACTCCAGCTAGCAGGTTTTGAAAGCAAGCATATTTAACTGCTGAGCCATCTCTCCAGCTCCAGTTGCATTTATTCTTAAATCTATGCCCTATTTCACCTTCTCCAACTGAGCTCTTTGCTCAAGTATGTAAATCAGTTTCTCACTCCTATACCCAACTATGTCTGTCACGTCCATTCTTCCACTAGTGCCTGAAGTTTGAAATACCAAAAATATAAACTAGACAGTTTTTGATGTGTATGTGTATGCACATATGTGTATAACATGTGCATGTATATGAGAGTATGGGTACATGTGTGCCATAGAGTGCATGTGGAGGTGAGAGGGTCAGAGGACAATTGTAGGTATTGGTTCTTGCGTTCCAAACTTTTTTTTTTTTTGAGAGAGAGAGAGAGAGAGAGAATGAGAATGAATGGGTGTGCCAACAGCCTCTCAGCTCCTGTGAATGAACTCCAGATGTGTGCACCCCCTTGTGGGCAAGCACGGCATTGTGCCCTTGTGTCACTTTACTTCTGGCTAAATGTGGGGCCTGGAGAATTTAATGGGTATTCTTTGGCTTGGCAGGCAGACGCCTTAACCGCTAAGCCATCTCTCTAGCCCTTGCTTTCAAATTATTGAGGCAGGATCTCTCCTCTTTCATCATTGTGTTTACCAGGATAGCTGGCCCATGAGTTTCCACAGCCTCCTGTCTCTGTCTCCCTTCCCACAGTTGGTGCACTGGGATTATAGTTCTCTGCTCCAGTGCCTAACTATTCTTTAAAATTAAAAATATTATTTATTTGAGAGAGAGAGAATGAATCCATGCGCCAGGGTCTTTAGTCACTGCAAACAAGATCCAGATGTATGCACCACCTTGTGCATATGGCTTTACATGGGTACTGGGGAATTGAACCTGGGTCTTTAGGCTTCACAGGCAAGCGCCTTAACCACTAAGCCTTCTCTCTGGCCCTGCTAGCCATTTTTCTTGGTTAGTAAATCACAGATGTTTATTTTTACAATACAGCAATTCTGAAATATGATGGATATTAACCAGTATAAGTTTGAATCTCCCTGGGGAAAGAATGAAGTTCACTTTCAGTGATGTTTTTTTCACTCTCAGTTGTGCAATAGTGAGGATCATATTAAATATTTAAAATAAGGAAACATGAATGAGGAAAGTTCCTACTTTCCAGTAAATTTTAACAGATGGTTTCCAAACGACTTCTATGGTGCTAAATGCATAATTTCATCCTGTAAATATGCTGCAACACATTAAAAAGTGGATCACAGTAATACACCTTCTGGGGCAAATGAGATGATAAAAGAAATTTTACAGTGGATAAACTCATAGATAAGAGATAATAGCTGTTTATAACTAAGTACCTCTTTTAACAGACTAATAATCAAGCGTGGTAGCTTTGTAAATAACATTAGGACAAACTTTATTTATATCCTAGTATTTTACTTAGTATAAGAGAAATATTACAATGAGTCTTTTGTGAAATTTCATTTTCAATTATAAATATTTTTTTCTATTTTTATCTCCCTAGTAGGAAACGCTACCATATTTGTTCAATAGGAGAGTTGGGTATTGTATCATACCATATTAGATGAAAAATGCAGAAGGATAAAACTATTGAATTTCTTGGATCCATTAGTTTGACAACTTCATATCTTACTTTCTACAGCAGTTAAAAATGTGTTCTGTGGTGAGGTGATGAGTGAAGAAAGTCTAGCAGTCATTCTGTATGATATTTACATATTGGTGTATCATTTTCAAAAAACACCCAGAATAGTAACCCACAAGGCTCACGGGAGGATCAGATGAGCTTGGGTGGCACCAATAGGAAGATGAAGACTTATATAAAATGACAGATATATACATGACTGAGCACGACTGATATTTTCTTATACCCAAAACATGAAAACAGTACATCGTAAATCAATTCATATACAAAGCACACAGCCAAGCATGACCCAGTCTTTACAAGAGCTTGGATTTGCACGTCTGACGTACAAACTGACACAGAGACAGTGCTGCCTCCCTTGGGTGGCAGAGTAGTATATCTGGAAAACACTGAGACCAAGCTTGTTTCACAAAGAGAAGAGCAAAGTGACCAAAGATGCCAACAAATGTGCTTTCTAAGGATGGTGGGTCCTACTGAGTGATGGATGCTGTGTGAAGGAAGTCTATGCACAGAAGAGCTAGTATCAAGCCACGCTCTGTGTCACAGAGGGAAGAGTCCTTAAATATACTTGAAAAGCAATTCACAGTGTGGACTGGGACACAGCCATCAGAGGGTAGGAGTCCCAAGGTGTGGGATAAGAGAAACACAAGAGGAGGATGTGCGGGGAGGTGTTGCGCTGTCTTGTTGTGCATATGTGCAGTATGTGGTGTGATGTCTATGTGGTGTAAGCATGTGTTAGCATCCCATGCATAGGGGCTAGAGAAGAACAACCAGTTTCCTTCCTCTGAGGCTCATCCATTTGTTTCCTCGACACAGTCTCTCACTGAACCCGGAGCTGCTGACTTTCAGTGAGACCGGCTGCCCAGTGAGCGCCAGCAATGCTTTGGTCCCTGCTCCCCACGGGACTGGGGTTTAAGGCATGTGTGATCACAACCTGCTAGTTTACACGGGGGCTGGGGAACTGAACTCAGAGTGAATCACTTCCTCTCAGGCCCTCGCGCTTGTGTGCTCCAAGCAGCTGAGCCACATCCCCAGCCCCAGGGAAGCGAGCTCTCAGAGTGCCATGCTCAGTTGCCACCCATGAGGTTTTAGGGTACCATTCCCTTTGTCCCATTTCCAAACACATAAGACTGGCATTGACTAGGTTCACTAGGGGAACCGAAGGACACAAAGTGCCATGTCCATGTGTCGCCGAGGATGGGGTCTGGCACTTGCTGATGTAGGGAGACAAAATGCCTATTTTTTTTTCTAGAACACTACAAATATAAATATATGCAAATGCATTAGCAAAATGCATGCTAAAAATCTGTGGTTTTAGACACTATGTGGAAACATTTCTAAAGGATGAAAGAAACATTCTGAAAGCTAGAAAGATGACAGGAAAATCTGCTGTATGTATGAATTCCAAAGATCCTAGTCAGTCTGTTTTCTACTTGAAATCTCCTACTATACAGTGTTACTATGTATATGAATCTAGAAAGCCACTCAATGAGCACCAGTTTATCACACCTTTGATGTCAGAAATGAGGAAGGACATCACCATTCAGAACTACTGTGTTCTAGGAAAGTAACATCCAAAACAGAGTTAAAAATGATGGCAATGCCTATATTTACAACTAAAGTTATTTAGCATTACAGATTCGAATGTTCTTCTTAGGTTTTTGTCTTTAAGAAATCCATAATCTAGTAAGAGAGATATGTGTACTTGGTTAAATATATGGTAGTTTTGTGATCAAGAATAGGCTTTGAAAGGCTGGAGAGATGCTTTAGCAGTTAAGGCACTTGCCTTCAAAGCCTAAGGACCCAGGTTCAATTTCCCAGAACACATATAAGCCAGGTGCACATGGTGGCACATGTATCTAGAGTCTGTTTGCAGTGGCTAGATTCCCTGGTGCACCCATTCTCATTTTTTCTTTCTCTCTCCTTTAAGTCTCTGTCAGCTTTCAAATAAATAATCTTAAAGAACAAAACAACAAAAAAAGCACTCTCTTTGATCATTCGTATGTACAAATAGTCATGTCAATGAAAATATGAAAACCAAAGCTTGCTTTTAGGGGTGGAGAGTGGACTATGAGAATGAGTGAGTGTGTGTGTGTGTTGGGGGCTGGATGAAAGTGAGGAAGAAGGAGCAACAAGAACAAATGCCACCATGAAACTCTATTTCATATGAGAATTTAAAAAATACTAGTAAACACTGCATGTTAACAAAAACTAAAAATATTTTGTCAATGACATTTAGAAGGGTCCTAAATATTTAAAAATATTTATTTTATTTTACGTATTTATTTGAGAGAGAGAGGAGAGAGAGAGAATGGGTGAGATGCAAATGAACTCCAGATGCATGCACCATCTTGTGCATCTGGCCTATGTGGGTCCTGGGGAATTGAAGCTGAGGCCTTAGGCTTTGCAAGCAAGTGCCTTAACCACTAAGTCATTTCTCCAGCCTCTTGATTTTTTTCCTGAAACTCTAGGGTTATATAAAATTATAGATACTACATGAAATATCTTAATATTTTATGTCAAATATTGAGCCTGGAGCCTCAGAGTGACAATAAATGTATGACCCTCCTCTCTTTGAAACACATTCTTTATTGCTCTGCAGACACTGCACGCCATTTCCTTCTAATGCCAGCCTAGACTTCTTAGTCTCTTCAGCCAATCCCTCCTCATCTTCCACCTTGCTGGATTACATTAGGACTTTCCTGCATCCTCTTAGTAATCTTCTCCCTCTCTATTGCTACACCTTTCAAATGTGTAACTCTATCCCCAAATCACAGCTCTCCAGATTCAGAAATCCAATTGTTCATGCAATGTTATCTGCTTAAATGGCTAATCGCTCCCCAAAAGGTAACACTTGAACAAAAGCCTCTTTTATCCATCCCTGCAGCAGTCTACCTCCACTCAGTTTACACCAACTCTAGTTTTCTACCTGCTCAAGAACAAGCCTTTGAGTCGATATCTTCCTTCACATGTCCTACATCAACAAATCCAGCCAAGCGCACCATCAAATACATAAACGGATGCATGACGTGGTTCTGTCTAACGACCTCCACCACAGCCACCGTGGTACAGGTGACTACCAGGTGAGCCGCTACAATAGTGTCCAGGCAAGTTTAAGTGCCTTTGTCCTTGTCACCCAAAATCTCACCATAGCCAGAATAGTCCTGTGACACCTGAGTCAAATGTCATTCATCTGGGTTTAGTGTCATTCAAATTAGAAACTTTGGAACAATCTAGCTCATTATAGTGACCTACAAGAGCCCACATGAGACTCTACTTATCACTCGATAGGTTATTAGACCAACCCTTACCTATTCTGCACCATACACCTGCCTCCTTGATAACTCTGGAATGTGGGAAGACCCCTGTTTAGGACCCTTGAACTTGGTGTTCATTTTGCCCGCAATGCTCTTCTCACAGATGCTGCAAACACATTGGGACACTGACTCTTCCTTTGACCTTGTTCCCAGCTTCCAGGAAGTGAGCACCTTCTTCTACCACATACTCCTGCCATGAGGTGCGGTCTTAACCACATGGGCTCCAGATCATGGGGCCAACTGTCCCATAGACTCAAACAGGCAAAAGTGAGAGCCCAAAATAAACGTTTCCTCTTTGTAAGCTTAGTCCCAGAAACATAATGAATAAAAGGTTGCTCAAATGTCTCTATGGACAAATCACTCTGTGCAGCATGCACACATCATGGACACATTTCAGAATGCACATACTCTAGCATGCACACACCATGCCCACAGTCCAGCATGCACACACCATGCCCACAATCCAGCATGCACACACCATGCCCACAGTCCAGCATGCACACACCATGCCCACAGTCCAGCATGCACACACCATGCCCACAGTCCAGCATGCACACACCATGCCCACAGTCCAGCATGCACACACCATACACACAGTCCAGCATGCACACACCATACCCACATTCTGGCATGCACACACCATACACACAGTCCAGCATGCACACATCATACACACAGTCCAGCATGCACACACCATGCCTACATTCTGGCATGCACACATCTCACTCTCACACACTTTACAGCATTCACTCACTGCACACGTGTGCACGCACACACACACACACACACACACACACACTTTTAGCATGCATACATCTTCTCTGACATACATACCAGCAAGCAGACATACTACATACACTCAGAACATATAGTCCAGCATACACTTCATGCTTTCCATCTCCAGAGTCACCAATGTTTACTTCCTATTTCTGCTTCACCCTTAGTAAGAAAAATAAAATACTGCAATTTACATTCAACATATGTGCTTGTCTCATAGTAAAACAGTTTGTGTCACCTGTTAGAAACCAATTTTTAAATTTTCAGGAATTTGGCATACTGGTCATTAATGCTCTTATAAACTTAGAATAAATAATCTGTTTAAAAACAAACACAATAAAAACATAGAACTCAGGATGGAAAGATGGCTTTGTGGTTACGGCGCTTGCCTGCAAAGCCAAAGGATCCAGGTTTGATTCCCCAGGACCCATGTAAGCCAGATGCACAAGGTGGCACATAAGTAGTGGCTGGAAGCCATGGTGCATCCATTCTCTCCCTCCCTCCCTCCCTCCCTATCAACTAACTAAATAAAAATTTTTAAAAAATAGAACTCATGTTTCCTAATTATTACACTGTACTTTATATCTTTAGTATTGATCTCTTCCCAAATTTGCACTCCGTAACATTTTATCTGTAGATTGAAAGTGGGTACTTCATAGAAATCAGCAAACATTAAGAACATCAGGCTTTTTTGTCTGTGCTGAAAGCCAGTTGTTGAACAGTCCGACGTTACCATTATTGGCATGCTCTTTACCACTTAGCGCTCCTATACTGTTTCCCAGCACCCAGTTTAGAAGGCACAAAAATACCAAAAGAATGAAAAGCAGATTTCTCTGAAACTCACTTGCAAAAGTATAATAGAAAGAAGCTATAAAACTACTTTGCATTCCCAGTTAACAAATCACATGCAGTTTTTTTTTTGTGATATTGCCCCTATTAAATAATGCCACATTAATTCAAACAAATGTCTCATAAAATTATGCGCCAACTGGCATCTAGCCAAACAAACTTTCTAAGTTGATTTCTTCTTGCTTCAGAGTTCTGTTTAGCTTTACTGTTCAGTGAATTTGTAAAAAGGTTTTTTTTTTTTTTTGGTTTGGTAAAGCATACGTCTTTAATTAAAGATCAGTAGCACAATTAATTACTGAAGATAAAAAATCATTTTTTACTTGGAGAATGATTCATCTTTGAACCACTTGAATCTTATAGCACAGAAAATAAATGAATCATTAACCCACAACAAATACAGTCAATACTTTCTAAAGGCAAGGAATAGTAGATGGTCCTCCTAATTATTTGTTCAAATGATCCAGGAAATTTTTTTATTACTGACTGAAGGGAGCAAGTCAGTCACACCAAAATGAGATAAACATGGTGGCTCACTTACCCGAGAGAAGAAACATTTCAGTATTTATAAAATACTTGGGATACATTCCAACAATGTCTGTCTTGTAAGTATTAAACAGATGCATTATAGTACTTTAAATATGTGCATGCACACGCATTGCACACATATACCATAACTCCTTTAAAGATACCTGCTTGTAAATTTTATGTCCATCTCACTCAGTGCATTTTGATTTTGTAAAATTTTGATTTGTCAAAGTATGATTAATGTGGGTGGCTCTTGGCTTAGCTGGTTAAAGTGCCTGTCTAGTAAAAGTATGTTTGATGATGATGATGATGATGATGATGATGATGACAATGATGATTTTGGTTTTTCAAGGTAAGGTTTCGCTGTAGTCCAGGATGACTTGGAATGTACTATGTAGTCTCAGGCTGGCCTCGAACTCATGGTGATCCTCCTACCTCTGCTTCCCAAGTGCTGGGATTAAAGGTGTGTGCCACCATGCCCGGCAAACTATGAGTAAATCATCTACTATGCTCTATCTTCAAGAAAATTTAATTGACGGATGACAATAAGACTTCTATAAGGCCCTCATAGATCTGGTATATGACTGGAACATGTTTTCATTAACATTCTGTAAGCAAAGAAAACTAACAAAATATTGTATATTTGGCAAAAGGATGTGTATTTTCAGCAGTGTCTGGAGTTAAATCTGTGTGATAGATATTGTTGGCTCTACTTTTTTAAAATTTATTTTTATTTACTAATGGGGGGGGAAGGGAGGGAGAGAGAATGGGTGCACCAGGGCCTCTAGCCACTGCAAACAAACTTCAGATGTATTGCACTACCGTGTGTACCTGGCTTACGTGGTTTCTGGGAAGTCTAGCTTGGGTTCTTAGCCTTTGTAGGCAAGTGCCTTAACTGCTAGGCCATCTCTCTAGGCCATGTTGGCACTACTTTAAAGCATGAAAGGAGGGGCTGGGAAGATGGCTCTTTGGTTAAAAGCACTTGTTTGTAAAGTCTGTGCTCAGCTTCAGTTCTCCAGTACCTAAGAAAAGCCAGATGCACAAAGTGGTGCATGTATGCAGAGTTCCTTTGCAGAGGTATGAGACCTGGGATGCCCACTCTACTTCCTTTCTCTTTCTCTCTCACTACCCCTCTGCTTTCAAATAAATAAAAATATTTCTGAAAAAAAAAAAGGCATGGAAGGCAACAACAACTCCTGTGATTTATCCAAGACTGCATAGGTAAGTGGAAGAAATGGTGCCCATGTTTTCATTCTAAATGGTATGTTCTTTGCATTAACTTACCCAGAGCTTCTGAATGATTCTCAACACAATTTAACAGATTTATCTGCTTCACAGTTCACTTTGACCTTCCTGCAGCCCGCTTCCCCTTCCCTGGGCATCACAACCAGACAAAGTCATTTTCTCCCTAAATTCTGCAGTGAAAACCAAGATCCTTCAATCCCACAGTAAGCCTCTCTTGTTAGCACAGACCTGCAAGGTTTACAACAATGGCTAAGACAAGGAGTGCTAAGTTATGTTTTCTTCCTAGGAGGAAAGCAGGTTGTGAGAGCACCTCCTTTGCAGGAGTTACAAGTCTTCCAAGCTCTATTTGAGAGAGAAGGCGTGAGTACCACAGCAAGTGCATGATGCTGCAATCCCAAGTGTGATGAAGGAGTCAAGTCTACAAAAGCCACTGAGAAGAGATGGAGTTAAACAATGAAAGGGACAAATATCAAGACACCATTTAAGGTGGAAATGTAAACAGGGGCAAGTGTGACAGGAAAGAGATGAAGCATGCATGTTTCTCCATTTCACCTGAAATCAACATATTTGGATGCAAATAGTACTTTTAGAATAGAATTTACTCAGACATTTTTGATACTTCTTTTATATGATTTTTTTTCAGATATATAGCTCCAGAATTGTTTGCATTTAAGAAATTTATGTAGTATCAGTCAAGGCAAGGATTTGTGCTTGTAATTTTATAAGTGTCTTATTGCTAAATGGGCTATGTGGTAATTAACTTGATTTTACATTTGTACTTTATAATTTATACAGTAATGAAAATTAAATACTTAAAGCCGCCACTTAATATAGCATTTGAAATAAAATACTATGAAACTAAATGTCTTTCCATATTTTAAACATGATCCTAAAGTTAATAATTACTTGAACAGTTTGGTAATTTGTCAGAAGGGACAACTCCATTTGAAAATGTCAAAGTCTACATTCGTTTTGAAGTGAGAACTAAATATGTATGTCACTCTAATAATCTAGAAGATTTCAAAAAGAGAGTTAATGTCTCAGGGCTACTACAGCTCATTTATCATAATTACTATAATTATAGATTCTATGCATATAGATGATATCCAAACAAATTATCATAACATAATATTCTTATAGCCAAGAAAACTATGTCTGATAATTACACAGGTTTCCTTAACATGGTAAACACTTTGAACATTTCAGACATAAAGAGAAATGATGTGAAATCTTTATAAAGTAAAAATCCCAACACTGAAAACATGTTTGGTCAACAGTACACTATAAATTACAATTGTTAACTTTGAATGTACAGTCTCGATTATCTGTAATCCAGGCAAATAGAAGCTTTAAATAACTAGTGTTTTGACAGTATCAAAGTTGCTATGAGAATTTATTTTTAAAAACCAGCATTTGCAGTATGTCATGGGCCCAGAATAGTTTGGGCCAGCACGCCATCTCCTCCTACATGAAGGGCTTGCTACTCAGTCACTTTGATCTGCCAGTTAATCTCAAAGTCCAACAGCACCTTTGCAGGACTGACTGGACCCAGCTTTGACTTACTCAGGCATTCATTCCATAGCAAACCACAGCCCTCTTGGTGGCTTGAGGCTGTCACCATGTCAATGCCCACCTGTCATGAAAAATGATCTGTGGCGTCACCTGGTAAGCTGTCTACCCTGGAAGGTTGTCTTAGAATTCCCTACCATGGAACTCTTAAAATTAAGTTGGAAGAAGATATAATAAAAACACATTTAGAAAACTCTGACCCTCAGCCCCACCCTGACAGTCTCTGAGTAACTTCTCTGATACTCTCAAGTAAGATACTGGCTCATGGTTTGAATGTTTTTCCTGATAGCTTAGAAGGAGGTTTTGCAATCATATTGTTATGAAAATTAGTTTATTAGATTTTTTTGATTATCCAAACCACTTTACTTGACAACTATTCTAAGGAACTTATGAACATCACAATAAAAGAGTTTTGCTTGACTGGGATTTTATATCCCAGTCTAAGGGCTTCAGCATTATCTTATGAAATAACACAAAAAAGATTCCAACCAAAAAATTACAGAAGTCACCTTGGGGAGTAGTCTTCAGTTACTATAACAAACCTGAAAGTCACATAGTTATTGCTCATACTTCAAGCTATATGCTGTGACAAAATCCCTAAAATTACATGAATAATAACCAAATGTAGTTTCTAGAATGCTAATAAAATGTAAGTTGTGCCTTATATATGAAAACAGTTTTGCAAAACATACAAAAATTCATGCTTTAAAGGCATGACACATGACCAAAGGAGAATGATCCATCAAGAAGATGTAACAGTTGTAAATATCTAAGCCCCAAATGTGGCTGCATCCAATTTTCTGAAATCTACCTACTGGACATAAGGGACAGATAAGTCCAGATATAGTAATAGCAGGTGAAGTCTATATTCCACTTTCATCAAAGAGAGACATGCATAGAAAAAGTCAATAAAGGGCTGGAGGGATGGCTTAGTGGTTAAGGCATTTGCCTGCAAAGCCAAAGGACCCAGGATCAATTCCCCAGGAACCACATTAGCCAGATGCACAAGGGGGCACATGCATCTGGAGTCTGCAGTGGCTGGAGGCCCTGGCATGCCCATTCTCTCTCTCTCTCCCTCTCCCTCACTCTCTATCAAATAAATAAATAAAAATAAAAAATATATTTAAAATGTCAATAAAAAAATTTCAGAGTTAAATTTTATAGAACTAACTGGTATCTACAGACTATTCTAACCAATAGCTGAATAATATAAATTCTGAGAGGCCCATTTACTTTTCTCTAAAACTGATCACATTGTAGGCCATGAAATCTTAAGAAATACAAAAATATTTGAAACAATGTCTTGTACCTTATCAGCTTATAGTGGAATAAAACAAAAAAGTAACCAACACAGAAAATATAGAAACCACATAAATATTTGGAGATCAAACAATACATTTTCAAATAAGTAAGTGTTATTAAAAAATCAAGGTGGGCAGGGCTTGATGGCACATGTCTTTAATCCCAGCACTGGGGAGGCAGAGGTAGGAGGATTGCCGTGAGTTCAAGGCCACCCTGAGATTACATAATGAATTCCAGGTTAGCCTGGGCTAGAGTAAGACCCTACCTTGAAAAACAAAACAAAACAAAAATCAGGGTAGGATTTAAAAGTTTCCATTCTCCAAGATCAAGCTCCCATCAAAGGTGGGCTAGAAGAGGGCCTATGCACATAAAATTCACTCTAAAATAACTACGGCCATTCCATCTATCTAGTACTAATTTCTCGCTCCACTGGAGAATTTGCTTCTCTTTTTCAGATGGATGACGAACCTGAAGGGAGGATCAGCCTATCGCACCTCACCAGGGCCCCAGCTGAAACCATAGAGTAATGCAGGGGAAGGGCAAGAGTACAGCGTTCTTGGAAAAGGCTGAAGGAGATAAACACAGAAAACATCCAACTCCTACTAAGCCAGATATCCAGAGACACAGAGGCTCCCAAAACCTCATCACTGAAGTAGAACTAAAATGATCCCAACGTGGCTCAGGGAAATTCGCAGAAGAGGGGGTGGAAAGCGTTAGAGCCACAAGTTGGGTCATTATGCACAGAGACTTGGCCTATCCCCCATAATTCTTGACTACCCCCATAATGCATGACCCACATTCCCCAATGATGTGGGTCTCCCTTCGGAGAGGGGAGGACAGGGAGGAGGATAATTTAAATTAAAAAAAAAAAAAAAAAAATAGTCTGGGGCTGTAAAGATGGCTTAGCAGTTAAGGCATTTGCCTGTAAAACCTAAGGACCAGATTTGATTCCCCAGGACCCATGTAAAGCCAGATGCACAAGGTGACACATGCATCTGGAGTTCCTTTGAAGTGGCTAGAGGCCATGATATATCCATTCTCTTTATCTGCCTGTTATCCTCTCTCCCCTCTCCCTTTCCCAAATAAATAAGTAAATAAATAAATGAAATATTTAAAAAAATGGAGGGAAAAATAGTTAAAGGAGAAAATAAAGATTGTCTAGAACTAATAAATAAATAAATAAATAATAAAAGTTTCCTAAGAACCAAATGAACATAAAAGAATAACACAAGTAGTTTTAAAGGTGAAAATTTGTATCTCTGAACACTCACATAAAAAAAAAATCAGAGAGACTGGTAATAGATAAGTTAATGATGCACTTCAAGGTCTTAGGAAGAAAACAAGCCAAACCCAAAATCAATAGACAGAAAGAAGTAATAAGGATCAGGACAGAAAATAATGAAATGGAGCCTAAAAGAACAATAAAAAAATCAATGAAACAAAGAGTTGGTTCTTTTAATAGGTAAACATGATTGACAAATCTTTAGCTAACCTAACTGAAAGAGAGAAAAAGACTCAATTAATAAAATAGAACATGAAAGGGGATGTTATAACAGATAGCAATGAAATCCAGAGGCATATTAGGGAATACTTAAAAAGCGATACTCAAAATATGGCAAGCCTGAAAGAAATGGATAAATTCCTCGACTCATGTGCATGAACAACAAAAAGTAAATCAAAAGTCTATATACAGGGCTGAGGAAATGGTTAAGGCACTTGCCTGCAAAGCAAAAGGATCCCAGTTTGATTCCCCAGGACCCACAAAAGCCAGATGCACAAGGCGGCATATACGTCTGGAGTTTGTTTGTAGCAGGTGGAAGCCCTGGAGTGTCCATTCTCTCTGCATCTCCCTCTCTCTCTCAAATAAATAAAAATATTTTTAAAAAGTCTATATACAACTTAGATGTATAATGAATGAAAATGACAAGATTGATTCAGTTATAAAGAGCCTACCAACAGGCTAATAACTCAGGACCAGATCATTTTACTGCTGAATGCTGTCAGACCATTAAAGAACACCAATGCTCCCCAAAATTTCTATTAGATAAAAAAAAAGGGAGAGAATATGACAAAACTCGTTCTATAAAATGGTGCTGGCTTGATACCAAAGCTAGATAAGGCTACTGCAGAAAGAAAGAAAGAAAGAAAGAAAGAAAGAAAGAAAGAAAGAAAGAAAGAAAACTGTAGATCAATTTCACTGATGATATAGATACAAGTATTCTAAAAAAAATCCTTACAAACTTAATTAAACAAACATAAAAAGATCACACACCATGGTCAAGTCTGTTTCATTCCTGGGAACCAAGGATGATTCACTATACGCAATTCAGCATGTGTAATGTAGCTCATAAGTAGACTCAGGGACAGAAATCACATCATATTCTCAGTACTTGCAAAAGCGGCCTTTGACAAAGTTCAACATCCTTCAGGATGATAATCCTGAAGAAACAAGAAGAAAAAGCATGTATCTCAACATAAAAAGACTGTACGATAAACCAACAGCAAATGTTACAGTAAGCGGGGAGAGGCTGAAAGCATTTCTTCTAAAATCAGGAATGAGATAAGAGAGCCTCCTTTCCACTCTTAATCAACATGCTGTATTAAAGAATTAGAGCAATCAGGCAAAAGAAAGTTACAACTACTAAGGAAAAAAATGTCAAATTATGCCTATTTATAGATGATATGAACCTACATTTAAAGACTCCACTAGAAAATCCTTAGATCTGAAATATTTTCCCCAAAGTAGCAGGATACAAATTCCACATAAAAAAATCTGGAGCTTTCCTATATATAAATAATATACTTTCCGAGAAACATCTCAGGGGGGGGAAGTCTCATTCACAGTACCTTCAGAACAAAATACCTAGGCATAAACCAGTAAAGAAGGAAAGAGACACAACGAAACTTTAAAAATACTGAGGAAAGAAGCAGAAGCTATTAAAAGATGGAAAGACTTCCTAAATGCATGGATCAGTGGAGTTTATGTTGTGAAAATGGCTATATAGCCAAAAGCAATCTACTGATTTAACTAATCCCTACCAAAATACTAGCAATATGCTTTGCATAGCTCAAAAACTTTATATGGAAACACATAGGACCCCAAATAGCAAAAGCAATCTTATGTAGAAAGAGCACTGATGGAGGGGTTATAATACTTGACCTCAAATTATACTGGGACAGAAACAGTCCAATACTGACAAAGAAAAGGCTATGTGGAAAAGACCCATAGAATACCATAAAGGACCCAAAATATACCTGGGAGAAAATACAGTCTCTTCAGTAATGGTGCTAGGAAAATTAGATTTCTCCACGTGAAAGAATGAAACTAGATCCTTATCTTTCACTTTATACAAAAATCAATTCGAAATGAATCAAAGGCCTTAATAAAGACCTGAAACATTGAGACTGCTAAGGTAAAACGTAGGAAAACCACACTGAGATAGAAGCATAGGCAAGGGCTTTCTGAGAAGGACTCCAGTAGCTCAGGGAGAAACAAAAACAAGATGTATGAGCAAGAGCAGATGTAAGAGATGCACGGAACTGAAAGACTTCTGTACAGCAAATGAAAATAACAGAGGGAAGAGGTGACCTATAGGACGGGAGAGAATTTTTCACCAACTATGTGAAAAAAGATTAGCATGAAGAACTAGGGTTGGAAAGATTGCTCAGTGGTTAAGGTGCTTTCCTGCAAAGTCTAATGACCTGAGTTCAATTCCCCAGTGCCCAGGTCAAACACAATGCACAAGGTGGCATATGCATCTGGAGTTCATTTGCTGTCACTGGAGGCCCTGGTGCACCCATTCTCTCTTCCTCTCCCTCTTTACCCACATGGTGGGGCACACCTTTAATCCCAGCACTGGGAGGCAGAGGCAGAAGCACCACTGTGAGTTCAAGTTCACAACCAGCTTTAGAGTATGTAATGAATTCCAGATCAGCCTGGGCTACAGTGAGACCCTACCTCAAAGGACCCCCCCCCACCACCACCAAAAAAAAGAACTAAAAATAAATACAAATGGCCAGTAAATAATATGAAGAAATTTAACAACCTTAGCAATCAAAAAAATCTAAATTAAAACTACACTGTGCTTCCATCTTGTCCCAGTCAAAATGGCTACCTTCGAGCAAAGGAATGATAATAAAGGCTGAAAAGAATGTTATGGTTAAGGGTGGGAGCAAAAGGGACCCTTATTCACTGCTGGTGAGAATGTAAGCGGGTACATACCCTATGGAAATCAGGATGGAGGTTCCTAGAAAAGAAAGCAACCTAAGAGAACAGTCATCCTGTTTAACTATACAACTCTTGGAATGTAAATCAGTGTTCTTCAGAGATACTGGACACATTCAGGTTTATTGCAGCATTATTCACAATAGCCAAGATATGAAACAAAGATGCCTATGAGCAGATGAATGAAGAAATAGATACCCACAGTGGGGTGTATTTAGTCATTAAGAATTAAATTATGTCATTTGCAGGGAATTGATTGAACAAGAGATCATCATGTTAGGAGAATTAAGCTAGACGCATAAAGACAAATGCCACGCTTTCTCACATACGCAAAATCTAGATGGAAAGGTATGTACTTGTATGACACAGAAGAGGAGGGATTTTTGTGGGAGAGGAATCAGGTTGGAGAGGACAGGGGACCAAGAAAGGATAAAGATGAATGTTGCATGTTTTAACATGCAGCATCTAGGTTTAACCTAAAAATGTACACACATCTGACATGACTATAGAAGAGATCTATTTGCAGGGAGGATATGGACCAGTAGGAGGGGAGAAGAGGAACAAGGAAGAATAATTGGGGGAGGAATATGAGAAAAGTACAATAATATTTATCATGAAAATGTCATAATGAACCCCATTGTTCCACATGCCAACTAAAAATCAAGTAGTATAGTATGTAATATGTAATTTATAATAATATATAATAAGTTAACTTAAATAATAAATACATAAAAGTTGTATTTGTGAAGTACCATATCATTTTCTGTGATGTGTACATTATGCACTGTTCAAATTGAGCTGAACACATTTCCTCTTAGAAAAGTGTGGTCTGTGGGGCAGTTTGGGCACTATATTTTTGAATTAAAATTTAGTTTTATCCACAGTTAGTCCTATAAATACACATGTGGATTGTGCAGTAATTTCAACAAGATAGGGATCAATATTTGTCTTGAATTATTATATATGCAAGAACATGTGGATATCAGGGACATGTTAGATACAAAAATATTTATTGACTATTAAAATGATAAAATATTTATACTTTGATAATTTTGTACTTTATATAATCTTCTATGATGGTATTCTTAAAGGTAAATTAATACGTAGTATTTACTGAACCACCATCCATGTAGAAAATCAAACTATGTACTTAAGAGACAAGATGAAATATTTCACAATGGAATTAAAATAAAGCATATGGAATTACTTAAAAAAACTCTTACTTTCTGCCTTTACTTTCTGTTCCATTTTAGAATTTCCTTTAAGGAAACAGAATTCAGATATAATAAACACACTACAGGAGTTACATGAGAAGGTGAAGATTTAAGGTTGTGCCCATGGAGGTAAGCCAAAATATGGTCAAACAGAGAAAAGGATTTAAAGTTTCCTTGTAAAATGCACCTTAAATCATTTAGGCATATACATATACATGCAAGGGAGTATGGTTAAAAAAAGAAAAAAAAGGTATCAAAAAGTTATAGAATAAAATGAAAAGTGAAATTGAGTCTATTTTTTTCTTTTGCAAAAACTCTCCGAATCCCAAAGTTCTTTTAAAGATTATACAACCTAAAAATACCTGCACCTGTTTTTATTTCACAGATTTCTCAGCTCCACTCTCCACACGGGCTTACTAAAGGCCCCAAAAGTCCTGGTTCACATGACAGGGAGCAGTTGACATCATCTATTGCCTCCCACCAACATGTCATCTTCCCGTGTGCTTCACTAGGACCCCAGAAAAGAGCATAAACTCAAGATCAGTCACCTTTAGTTAGATAAAGAGCTTTACTACTTTTAAGTATCTACACATAATTGAGATCACACATTAGTTGTCTTCCTCTTTGGCTTATATTCCTTGGAAAAATGTCTTCAAGGGGCATGCTTGTGTATGGCAGGATTTTTTTTTAAAGAGCCAGTAACATTCTCATGTGTGTGTGTGTGTGTGTGTGTGTGTGTTATCCACTAGGTTCTTTTTTTTTTTTTAAATATATATATTATTTATTTATTTATTTATTTGAGAATGAGAGAGATATGGGGGTGGGAGAATATGGGCGCACCAGGGCCTCCAGCCACTGCAAATGAATTCCAGATGCATGTGTCTCCTTGTGCATCTGGCTTACCTGGGTCCTGGGGAATCGAACCTGGGTCCTTTGGCTTTGCAGGCAAATGTATTAGCCACTGAGCCATCTACTCTAGCCCTACTAGGTTCTATTTCTATATCTTTGCTATTGTAAATCATTCTGTGAATTTGGAGACCTTAGAGAGTGCAATGTTGGTTACCAGAGGTTGGGGAAATAACAAGATACTGGTTAACAGGTAAGTTTCACATATTCAGGGTAATTAAGTTCTGGGGAGTTAAAATGTAGCAATGTGATTTCAATTATGAATAGTGCATTGATTGTATAATTGAAATGTGTTAGGGTTGTAAATGTTCTCAACATGGTCATGGGTATGCTAATTATCTTACTGAGGTATTTATGTCAGTATCTACATCTCTTTACATAGCATTCTGCATACCTCATATACAATTTTTATTTGTCAATCTCAATAAGGTTGGAGGAGTAACCTGCCTTGAAAAATGTTTTTGAGTCATTGTTAACTGCCACAGGCAGTTAAAAGCATCAAAATTAAGAGAACGGCAAAAATACATGTGACAAAAGCCAAATGATGCTTTGGAAATGATATTGCCAATTATCATACTGCAGGGAGATCTAGAAATTATGGGTCATCTGTCTAAGCATGAATCTGCCAGGATAATCCTCTAGTACAGGCATAAGACTCACTGTCATAGCAAAGCGAGGGCTATAGAGAGGGTCTGTGTATGTCGCAGCACTGACTGTAAGTTCAGATCCCACAGGGATGTCTCAGCTCGCCACCCAGACAGCGCTTTGCAGCCTTGAGCAAGACAGCCTGGATCCTGGTATCCTTATCTGTAAAGTGATGTCCTTCTTGTATTACACAGTATCCTTTTCCACAATGACTGGAGGTGGAAGGAAGCTATGTAAAAATCAGTGAAGGCTCAGGACAGCGTGCATGCGTGTGTGCGTGTGTTTGTGTGTGTGTGTAATGTTCTCTTCTCTTTTTTGTCCTTACTGTCCGCCTCAACTGTAGGCCAGCTGACGAAAGCTGATGAAGCTTCAGGTTGTCCCTGTTGAGCATCCTGCATGAAGTATGAGAAGGCTGCACACAGCTACAGGTAATCCAGGCAAGTGGCCTATCATCCATTAGTTGTGTTTGCTTTAGAATGTAAGTTGCCAGTCTTTCAAAGACTTGAGCTACTCGACCTTCCTCCCTCTTTTCTCTCCCCACTAGCTCGAGAGATTTTGGCATCAACTATATATGTAACACATAGATTTAAACAATACAGTAAGGACAGGGGCCCCAAGAGCTGACCTTGTGATAGAGACACTGCACCTTACCAACCATGTCAACCTTTCCCAGTGTAAAGTTGTGCCAGTGCTAAGGCACTGTGTTCTGTAATTCTTATGACTAAATATTTTTACTGTTCTCCAATAATCTGCTTTGTTACTGGAAAAACAGCATACGAGCTTATAATACTGAAAATACATTCATTAAACAAAACGTTAATGGATCTAAAATAATACCTTAAATACTTCTTCACAAATGTGTCATTTAAGTTCACTGTCAAGATATTTTGATGGCTTTGCTGTGTATTTTCAGTTCTGTCTATGTAGGAATGATAAAATTCAACTGGGAGAACATGAAAGGTTTAAGAGGTGAAACCTCAACAGTCAGCACAACTCCATAAGAACACAGGTTTCAATGCGCTCCTTAGTTCTAAGCCATGCACAATATGGACCTCACTTCCCTGAGCAAAGAGACCTACATTCCATGCATCCTCACAAACTAAAACAAACATCTTATTCTCTGAAACTACCAAAATTGGAAAGGGACAAAGGCACATTTTGAAATTGTTTGTTTGTGTGTTTATTTATTTATGAGAGAGAGACAGATAGAGAATGGGCACATCAGGGCCTCTAGCCACTGCGAATGAACTCCAGATGCATGCGCCCCCTTGTGCATCTGGCTTTATGTGGGTCCTGGGGAATTAAACCCAGGTCCTTTGCTTTAAAAGGCAAGTGCCTTAACCACTAACCCATCTCTCCAACTCAAAGGTCCATGCTTTTTCCAAAGGAAGGCTCTGTCACTATCTTTGCTGTAGCCATGGGGGTTTTGGAAACATGAGTTTAATCTTGTCTAGCTTGACCTTACAAGCCAAACAAAACCTGCACACCGTTTGCACGGACCTACCTGCACTCTTTAAGCTCATTTCCACCTTCTCAATACTCCAGGATCCTGGGGAGAATTATGGAGGCCGCAGTGTGTCTCCAGCCAGGAGTACCTGGAAATGCACTACAGGGATGGGCTCTTGAGAGTGCTTTTCCCATAGCTGCAGTGAGCTGAGAGTACCAGTGCAGGACCTCTTGATGCCATGTGCAGCAGCCTATAGTGATGAGTCCACGAAGGGGACAGACGTGGATACTGTGGGACAGGGGCCACTGTGTGTTAAAGACGTTAAACACACTGGGCTGATGAGATGGCTTCATGGTTAAAGCACTTGTTGGTGAAGCCAAAGGAACCAGGTTCAATTCTCTAGTACCCACATAAGCCAGATGCACAAGTGTCTGGAGTTCATTTGCAGCTGTTGGAGGTCCTGGAATGCCCATCCTCTCTACCTGCCTCTCTCCCTCAAATAAATTAATAAAATATTTTAAAAAAGAAATCAAACACAAATGGTTGTTCCCGATAGCACTGGGCATGCTGGCATCAGCAGGCGGGGATGAAATGTTGGCTTCACCTCTCCACGGAGACTAAGCCTACTGGCCTCCACTCTGTTCTCTCCATGGTCTTTGCATTTTGCCTCCGTGCACGTGAGCTCCTGCCTGCATGCGGAGCTATGAGCTTGGACCACATACTTGTACTTGAACCCTCGTGTTATTGTTTGCCCACTGGTCTTCCTTCTAGTAGGGATTTTGGTCTTTGCAGCTGTCCTTTCTTGCCTGGATACTGGGCCCCAGCTTGTTTTTTCCAGAGGCAATGGTGGGGCCCAGAAGCTCTGGGTATGTATTTTAAACACTGGATTCCTGCCAGTGCTCTGCCACTTGGAGCCAAGGCTGCATTTGCTGTTGAAACTCCTGGAGTGACAAGGAAAGAGGAAGCAGCAGCTGTGGGAGGAACGGCTCCTTCAGCTCCCCTCTGCTGGCAGCAGCAGAAACCCATGTGGAACAAGTGGCATTAAGGGGTTGAGGATGGAAGAGGCTTTTTCCCATTGGGGAAAGAGACAAGAAAGAGGCAGCGGCTGTGGAGGAGGAGGAAGGAACTGTTTTATTGAAGAAAGTGTGTCTAAGGGAAGCGGCAGCCTAAGTGTGGGGTGAAACAGACCTGCTTCCCATCCAAAACATTCATAGACACTTACAAGGTAGATATATCATATGTACCCGAGGAATCAAGGGCTCAGAGCTGAAGGCCAGCTTTGAAGTAGATCCCAGCATCTTCCTTGGCCTCTGCCAGGGAAACAGAAATGGTAACCGACTCTGGGCAGATTACAGAGAAAAGCAAGTGTAGCTCTCAAAAGCAAAATCAAACAAACAACTCAATAAATAAAGACTATCAGCACCCAGAGACTTGTCAGTGGTATTCAGGAGTATTCCAGCCAAGTCACACATATTCTGAAATAGGTGTCCCTCAGTCTGAGAGTGAAAAATCATTAACATGCAGAAATTTCCCTAAGGAAGAAGCTGGGGACGACAGGATGGCCTCCACCTGCAAGTCAGGCATGGTGATCTGAGGTCACACAGTTAAAGAAGTGCAGAGAACAGGTTGTAATCCAAGCTCTTTGGAAGCCAAATAAATCCTCATTTGGAATTCACCACATAAGGACACTTCAGCCAACAGCACACTACACATGTCAGGGTCATTTCAAAAGAATATATGGTTGAGTAAAATTGCAGACATCTTAGTTTATGTAAGTCCACCCCGTGATGTTTATACAGAGAGGGAATTACCTGAGGACACATCTTGCAGAACATGGCCCATCCTTAAGTAATTTATGATGGGTTTTTCAAAACCTTATTTGAGCACACATGTTCAGCCAATCCCCAATCACAATTTTGCTAGATTCCTTGATGATAAAATTTGTTTTGGGGGCTGGAGAGATGGCTTAGCAGTTAAGGCGTTTGCCTGCAAAGCCAAAGGATCCTGGTTTGATTCTCCAGGACCCACATAAGCCAGATGCACAAGGTAGAGCATGCATCTGAAGTTCATTTGCAGTGGATGGAGGCCCTGGCGTGACCATTCTCTCCTCCCTCCTTCTCTCTGCCTCTTTCTCTCTCTCAAACAAATAAATGATACATAAATAGATCATAAATACATAAATAGATAATTTAAATATGTTTTATTTTTGTCTTTTTAATTTTCTCCATTTGAATAAATCCAGACCTTCTAGATACATACGAGAAGAATTGATGGTTGGTATGATAAAGGACAACAAAGGTGAAAATTGCAAGTACCTTCAGGTCTGGTAGGCTGGTGACATAAATAAAGACACTGGGACTGGGTAGGAGAATGGAGGTGTTCAGAGCCAGTGGTAGTTGCAGGAGACCCAGCCCTGCCAAGGCATAGGTTGGCATGGTCTTTTTGTATTAGGAACCAGTACATGTAGTTACCTTTTTTCTTTTCTATTTCTCTCTCTTCCTTTTCCCCTTTCCTCTTCTTTCCTGTTCCTTCCATTCCCTCCAATCCCTTTCCTATGCCTCCCTTTCCCTCCCCTCTCCTCCTTTCCTCTCCAATCATCTCCCTGGCAATCTGTCTCTTCTTAATGCAATCTGATTCAATCTTTGCACTGAACTATGGGCCATGAAAAAATATAATTATATACACACATATGTATACGTCAATGTATGTAAGCCCCTAACACCAGATTTTGTGTGACTCTTCTAGAATATTCTGGAATCCTAGTTTTCCAAGTCCTTCATAAAACAATTAGCTTTCCTTCTTCCATTTACACTGTTTACTGATAGTATACTTTTTGGTTCTTGCTCGTAAAACTCATAGCTATTTCTTCACTGGTACCAACTTCATTGTTATCAGGAGTTCTCTATAAAATGCTAAATAATGGAAGAAAGAAAGAGAAAATGCAATTGCCATTTTCTTCACATTCCCAATGTACCATACTATCAGATTTACACAGACTTGCCTCATGGAACTTTTGTTAAAGTTTTTAGGGCCTTCTGTCTCAGAGAAATACAAATGGGAAACATTGAGAAAGTTCAAGTAACTTGGCCAACGTGGGAGAGACTAGATTTAAATGCTGACAGATTCTAGGGCTACAACCCTTGTGTTGGTCTTTCATGAATTTTAATCTGTATCTGGAAAAAGATTTTATTTACTTATATGAATTTTTTTGACTCTTTGCTTACTTGACTCGGAATCACCTTTTATCTATTTCTGCCTATTCAGAGAGGCTAGACGCCTGCAAATTGGAAGCATTCATGAAATGCTGATTTGAGGGTTAGCTGGAAAGAAGAATGGGGCACTGAGCAGCAAATTCAACTGTGAGTTTCTAAGGTTAATTTCCTATTATCTAGAAAATATTTTGCCATTAAATGTCAGTGGAAAAAATTAATATGCCTCTTAGCACCTATAAATGCTTTTTGTCTTCATAAAACTCAGCAAATATTAGCTAATTAATCCTAATGAAAGGCTCACAATACATGTAAGGTCAAATTCATTCTTAACAGGCATTTATAAACTAGACAAGTTGTGGTTTCATAATTTATGAGGCTTCTGGCTCCCACACATTATGAATTACAGCCTTAGACCCACAAGGCCCATCAATGACCTGATGAAACACCAGCAGCACTTCATCATTTCATAGCCCAGTATTTCAGAGATTCCACCAAGCTACCCATTGCCCCAAATTCTGCAGTATTCCTGAAAGCAGGATTCTCTTGGTGGCATGTGGAAGTAATCCGACAGATGTCAGAAGCTATATTTTTATCCTTAATTAATGCTACATTTTCTCTCTTACTTTTAGCAGATAACGACTAAAGAATAATTCACATACCTTTAAAAAAATCTGACTGTTATACAGTCATATAGAGATAAGAAAAAGAGCAATAGAAAAATAGTGGCAACATACTAAAAATTGTGATTTTGTGTCCTTCAAGTGGGTGCGCTGAATGGTATAAGAACTTTATATTGTTAAAACGGAAGGAAACGTATGTTCAAGATCAAGCAAGTAGATAATCATGACCAAAAAATTTGTAGGTAAAGATCACTTTTTGCCAATATTATAATATGTATTATGATCACTACCACTCATAAGTAAATTCAATCTGTTTTGGAAGCCATTATTTTAAACAGTTCTAAAAATGAAGCCGTTGTAATTTTTTTTTGTTGTTGTTTTTGTTTTTGTTTTTGAGGTAGGGTCTTGCTCTAGTCCAGGCTGACCTGGAATTCACTACATAGTCTCAGGTGGTCTCGAACTCATGGTGATCCTCCTACCTCTGCCTCACGAGTGCTGGGATTAAAGGCATGTGCCACCACGCCCGGTTCCATTGTAACTTTTGATGAAGAATTCCACTGGAGATGTATGTATTTGTTTCTCAGTATGTGGGTGATATCTGTATCAATACACATATTCCCCTATTATGTTTGGAAAAACACACAATAACATTTGTTAGCAGGATTTCCAGAAAGTTTGTTCTTTTTTTTTTTTTTTTAAATCAAAATGCCCTGGTAGAAAATTAGTTATCAGATGGCATTAGCATGAAATTTATGGCAAGTATTTCACACCTACAGCAGAGCCAGGGAATGTTGCCATTTCACATTTCAGCTCTGCTGTGCACACAGGGGTCCCACAGGGCATGTAGGGTGGTGGGACACTTGGTAGTATGCCCTTTATAATATCAATTTTTAAAATATTTTATTTATTTATTAGAGACTGTTAAAGAGAGGCATATAGACAGAAAGTGAGAATGGGCACACCAGGGCCTCCAATCAGTACAAACTCCAAATGCATATGCCACCTTGTGCATCTGGCTTACGTGGGTCCTGGGGAATAGAACCTGGGTCCTTTGCCTTTGCAGGCCAATGCTTTAACTGTTAGGCCATCTCTCCAGCCCTAGAATATCAATTTTATGAAAAGTTTTAAATCTCCTCCAAAGGGCTAACGTGTGTGTGTGTGTGTGTGTGTGTGTTAAGTAAGAGTGTAACTAAAATCCAGAGAAATTACTTTTCTGTATGTACAAATTCTCTATTTTTTCTTTTTTTTTTTCTTCTTCTTTTTTTTGGGAGGGGTGGGGGTTTCCTAGGTAGGGTCTCACTCTAGCTCAGGCTGACTTGGAATTCACTATGTCATCTCAGGGCAGCCTGGAACTCACAGTGATCCTCCTACCTCTGCCTCCTGAGTGCTGGGATTAAAGGCGTGCACCACCATGCCCAGCTATTTTGTCTTTTAAAAACACTGTAAAACCTGGTACATACTATAAATGACCAAGAAATGTTGATGTATTCATAGTTTTCCTTCCTCAGTAAAAGAACTCTGGGTTGTAAATGGGGCACACTGCTCCCTATCTAGAAGACTACATTACCCATATTCCTTTGCAACTATATACAACCATGTGATTAAGTTCTAGTCAGTGAGATATAAGTATCATTATTTCAAGGAATCCCCATAAAGTCTCATAAACTCTCTCTAGTGACTGGAAAAATAAAAGGTTAGAAGGACCTTTCTGGTGACCCTCTATAGCCATCATCAGAGAGTTATCTCCTATGTTCTTCCACAAGAGAGAATATTAATTTAGAGAGAATTTAAATCACTATTTTTCTGTGTTTGGAGCAGAACCTAATCCTAGCTGATATACCATGGGAAAAAAGCAAGGCTAAGTATTTGTGTGAGAGCTGTTCCTAAGTGAAATAAACAGATTTCTGCTCTAAGAACAGATTGTCCAGGAACAAGCCCTGGTCCCCAGGAATCAAAATGATAGGTCAAGGGCACAATAGACAGATGGCTTAGTGGCTAAGGCACTTTCCTGCAAAGCATAAGGACACAAGTTTGATTCCCAAGTACTCCTATAAAGCCAGATGCACAAAAGCGGCACATGCATCTGGAGTTTGCAGTGGCTACAGGCCCTGGCATGGCCATTCTCATTCTCTCATTCTCTCTCTCTCTCTCTCTCTCTCTCGATCACATGTCTTAAAAATTCAAATTAAGTTTTCCTTTATTTTCTTCTGAGAACATGGTTTAGAAGTCAGAAAAAAAGAAATGGTGAGATCAAAACAATGGAGACTTCACAACATAGAAAGGTAGATTTGTTAACAATCTGATACCATGAAGAATTGACCTGGGCACGAGGATCACACAAGCCTTCAGGAGAATTCTAAAGAAACCTAGAGGTATTTTTGGATACAATGAGAGAAGCTCTCCTTTATACAAAGTCGAAAAGCACATCAACATTTGCTGAAAACTGCCTCAATGCTAGTTACAGAACTGACATGCATGGGGTACTGCACATACCTGAAGGTGTTCACGTGGTGCAAGACCAGTATATGTTTTGATTTATTTATTGTTTTTGTTTTGTTTTGTTTTGTTTTCTGAGATAGGGTCTCACTCTAGCCCAGGCTGACCTGGAATTTGTTCTCCCCAGTGCTGAGTTCTGGGATTAAAGATCTGGGCCACCATGCCCAGCTCTCTTATATATTATATTATATATTATATATTATATAATATATTATATATTATATTATATTCTTATATCTTATAGATGAGAAAGAGGAAGACGAATTTCAGCGGAGGGTCAGGTGGAGAGGGGCACCCATAGCTGTCAGATTATTTTAGAACATTATTGATCTAGTGTCTTCCTTTGCCAGGGCTCTCAAAATAAAGTATCATAAACCAGGAGGCTTATTCTAGAAAAATGCACTGGAGCCCTAAAGGACAGAAAGAAGCCTAAGATCAAGATATTGGCTCCTTCTGAGCTATGGAGGACAGTCAGTGGTCTGATCCTCTCCTGGCTTTTGGCACACTGGTGGAAGTCTATAGCCATCCCTTAGCATTCGCTGGACTACCCTTCATCTTCACACGGCATCTCCCTGCATCTCACTTTTCCTTTTTATTAGCTACCAGGTACTCTAATTAGGGATCCACTCTACTCCACTGGGACGGCAGCCTAACTAGATCGAGTCAAACGGTTTCCAAATCAGATCACATTGTGACACGTGAGGGTTAGAACTCCATGTACCGGTGGTTATGTGATAATTCAACCCACAGCCATGGGTAACAGACTAATTGATCTTGATGTCTTCCCATTAGGAAAATAAGTGGATGCTAGCTAGTTCAATCCCTTTATTCAGTATTTAGATCATGTCAACTTCAAAGTGTTTGATCTCAAAATAACTGAGGCAGCTCATCAACTAACGTTTAGTTGAATAAAACCTTTTAGTGGCAACGACAGCAGAAAAAGGGGTAGACATGTACATAGAGGGGACCACATCATCCCAAACAGACAAAAAAAAAAAAAAAAAAAAAAAAAAAACCCTGGGAGTGTTCACGCACACAGGAACCGCTATTAGCTTGGATACAACAAAGCCCCTGAAAGCGCCCTTTCCTCTCAAGTATCTCGATGTGTTCAGTGAGGCTGGTTAAACATGGAAAATGTTTTAAAAGCAGGCATCAGAATTGCTAATACTCATCGTTACAAAAAAATAAAAATAAACATATTGAAGAGAGTGACTTTGAAAGCCTCCTCTATTCATAACACACTTGTAACCAGCAGAATATTCTAGTGATTTTTCAAATTCTGTGCTGTAACACATGTTGGCCATGTCTGAAATTTCATTTTAAACTCTTCCAAACTTGCAACGTTACTTCAGGCTACTTACCCTAAGGAAGCCATAGAGGAAAAAAAATTAAAAGTCAAGAAAAAAAATTTAAACATTTATAAACACGATCACCACAGTGTTATTTATAGCACTGAAAACATGGCTGGACATCAGTTGTGTGAGAGAGAAAAATGGTTAGTAAACTGTGGTATGCCCCAACAATGCCATGCAAATGCATTTGAGTAGTATGAAGTTGTTAGTATCTGTTTCGTGTATTTTCTCCCTTCTCTTTCTCCTCAGTGGCGGGCATGGTGGGTCCTTTTGCTTCAGGTGATGCTATCTCAGAAAGTCACAGGAAAACAGCACTTGCAGACAACCTGACTTCTGATGCCTGGAAGTCTCTAAGGGACTAGACCATATGCCCCTGTTGATGGGAAGGGGAGGGAGAGAGAGAGAGAGAGAGGGAGAGACATGACAACATCAAAGAAACCTGCCTAAGGAAAAAGCAGGGCAGGTCTATCCGAGTGTGACATGCCAAGAAATGTGAGCATGTGACAGGTCTATGTAGGAAGAGTCCCAGCTCTGGATGACTTGGCAGGATCCCACAGGACAGACAGTGAAGATACACATAACCATCAAACCCTGAAGGATCATGGTGTCTTGGATCACTGCTATGACAAAAGTGTGTATGAGACCCCATGACTACAGGACCTCCATGGTGCCATCTTCCCAACACACACACTCAGGAACCTTTGCAAAGCCCTGGAGGAGGAAACTCCATTTGAGAGATGCAATGGCCCTCTCCCTAACTGACAGTAGGATCTCTCTTTATTTTAATACTTTTTGTTTATTTGAGAGAGGGAGGGAGAGAGGAAGAGAGGGAGGGAGGGAGGGAGAGAGAAGAGAGAGAGAGAAGAGGCAGACATATACAGAGAGAATGGATATGCTAGGGCCTTTAGCCACTGCCAACAAACTCCAGACACATGTGTCACCTTGTACATCTGGCTTTGTGTGGATACTGGGGAATCAAACCTGGGTCCTTCGGCTTTGCAAGCCAAGCACCTTAACCACTAAGCCGACTCTCCAGCCCCAGCAGGATCTCTTAAATGTAGAAGAAATGAATGTCCTAGTTTGTTGATTAAGATTCATGTTATTACTTAATAATTAAAAAGGTGTGAAAATATTATAATGATGCCAAGAAGTTTTATAATACAATATTATGAAGAAAATGATAGAACATAAAAATATATTAAAATATGACATACATATTGCCATTTAAAAGAACATAGAAAAAAACCTTGTGAGAAAATACATCAAAATACTAGTTGCTGATGTTTCCTTCTTTTCCATGGCAAAGAAGGAATACTGATTCTTTTTTTCCTCCACAATGTGGTTATATTACTTTTAAAGTGGAAAAAAACCCAATTCAAATGGCTAAGTGATTAGAATAGTCTTTCTTTTCCAACCAAGTCAACAATTGATTTCTGTTCATGCGGTCTTCTGCTGATTATAATTCCCAATTTTTACAAAGCTTGTCTGATAATAAAAGCTATAGCTTTGTTGACTGGTTTGCTGCATTTTAAGAAGGTCCTTTACTAAGTAGAAATGTTAAGAAGAAAAAGTCTTTTCAGAGGAAAACAGTCTTTTCATTGGAGTTTCATTTTGTTTCAAATACATTTTTAAAATAAAATTTGCTGCCAATTTTGATAAAGCTTTTGATTTGATCTGAAATGCTTTGGTTCCAGCACTGGTTAAATATCTAGGTTTGGCTGTTTTGTGAAAAATCAATGTTTAAAAGCTCCTTTGATGAGTAGAAATGCCTGGTACCTTCCATAAGTATTCTCATGGTCAGTATTCTCACTAACACATCAGAATGTAATGATTCCTGTGTATAAAATGAGAACTTACCTTCTGGTTGTTTTGTTTGGGGGTGGGAAGAGGGTACTGGGGAAGGTAGTAGTTCTCCTTGTAATTTTGGAAAAGTGGCATTGCATTCTGTTAAATGCTCCTAAACTCATTATCTTAGATTTATCATCATTTTTGCCATTTAGTGAACGTTTTCTAAAACTTACATACTTCATTTCCCCATCAGCAGCACTGGGATTACATGAGAACCGGCCTTACTAACATAGTGTAAGCATGAAACTCTATGTAAAATACAGAGGCCCAGAGTAGGAATATTGTATGGCTCTTCTATTACTGTTATAGAATTCATTCTCAAAAAGGAAAGCTTCCCTTCTTAATGGGACATTGCAAAATCATAATGTAACTTACAAAAGTCACTTTGTAAGGTGAGGGTAATGGCTCAGTGAATAAAGCCCTTGCTATGCAAGCATCAGGACTGGTGCACCCATGTAAAATGCCAGGTGGAGGTGTCAGCTCTCCTACAATCCAAACACTTAGGAGGCAGAAGTAGGGGATACCCCGAGCAAGCTGATTAATAAAGGCAATGCAACCCAGGACACAAAACATCAACTTCCGGCCTCCATGCATACACACATTCACTCACAGACATACAAACATATGTGAATCACACACACACGGAAAAGTCTCCTCTTTAGAAATTCAACTTTTCCCTATAATGTACTACAATATTTAGATTAATACTAATTATCACGAATACTAATTCAGACCTAAGTGTGGGCTGGAGAAGCAGCTCAATAGTTAAGGCACTTGCCTGCAAAGCCTTACAACCCAAGTTTGATTCTTCAGTGTAAAGCCAGATGCACGAAGTGGTGCAAACATCTGGAGTTCATTTGCAGTGGCTTTAGGCCCTGGTGTGCCCACTCTCTGTCTCTCTTTTCTCTATCTCTCTCTGATTGCAAATAAATAAAAAATAGAAAAAGTTCAGCAAATGAATGTAAAATTGAATAATATAATTAAAAATAAATTATTAAAAATTAAAAAAAAATAAGATCTAAATGTAATGATGGCATCTCACCATGTACTTTGTTCGTGATAAGGTTTCCCCAGAATTGGTGTAGGATTGGCTTAGTCAAGTAAACATCATGGTTCAAAACTAATGTGGGGGCCTGGAGAGATTGTTTAGTGGTTAAGGCACTTGCCTGCAAAGCCTAAGGACCCAGGTTCGATTCCCCAGTACCCACATAAGTCAGATGCCCAAGGTGGTGCATGTGTCTGGAGTTTGTTTGCAGTAGATAGGGGCCCTGGTGAGCCCATTCTGTCCCTCTCTCTCTCTCTCTCTGTGCCTCTTTCTTTCAAATAAATAAATAAAATAAAAGCTAACATGGTTATAGGCGGTTACAATGCAGGAGGAAAGTTGTTCAGGTGGGACAGGACAGTCCACTGTTCAATAGCCACCAATCCTGGTTTCATCACAAAGGGGCCCACAGGGTCTGGTGGCAGATGCCGTGACCTGGAGAAAGGCATCCTCTGATGGAGACACCTGCTGCTCTGGACGAGCAGAATTCAAATCCAATAATGAATGCTAGAGAGGGGGAGTCTCACCTCTCCCAAATCTGAAGCACTGGGAATAATTTGGTTTTAACATTTAAGGGCATAATTTAACTAGAAACCAAAATGTAGGTGCCAAACCAAACATTTCATGGCCAACTATAGCAAGAAGTACAGTTTGTATTCCCAATCACCTTAAACAGTTTCAGTATTATCCCTTTTGGAATGTTTGAAACAATTAAATATATTTTTAATTGAAAAGAGCCCCCTCTCTGTGTGTGTGTGTGTGTGTACTTTGACATATCTATTTGTTTTTAGAAGTAATTGAACAGCACTGGGGAGGCAGAGGTAGGAGGATCGCCATGAGTTCAAGGCCACCCTGAGACTACAGAGTGAATTCCAGGTCAGCCTGGGCCAGAGCGAGACCCTACCTTGAAAAAACAAAAACAAAAACAAACAAACAAAAAAAGAAGTAATTGAAAACTAGGAAAATACCCCATAGCTTTAAATGATATTCCCAACATTTCTATTACAAATGTAGTCAGAGCTGGAGAGATGGCTCAGAAGCTAACACTTGCTGACAAAGCCTGGCAGCCTGGGTTCAATTCCCCAATATCCACATAAAGTCTGGGGCACAAAGTGGCACATATTCATTTGCAGTCCCAACAGGTCACCATTCATTCTCTATCACTTTCAAATAAATAAAAATATTTTTTAAAAAAATATAGTCAGTGGGATCTGGAGAGATGGCTAAGTAGTTAAGTTCCTTGCCTTTAAAGCCCAAGGTCCCAGGCTTGATTCCCCAATAATTCTGTAAGCCAGATACACAAGGTGGTGCATGCGTCTAGAATTTGTTTACAGTGGCTGGGCCCTGCAGCCCATTCTCTATCTGCTTCTTCCTCCCTCTCTCTCAAGTATATAAATATTTTTAAAAATGCAGTCAAAGGGCTGGAGAGATGGCTTGGCGGTTAAGGCACCTGCCTGCTGAGCCTAAGAACGCCAGTTCCAATCTCCAGGTCCCACATTTAGCCAGATGCAAAAAAAAAAAAAAAAAAGTGATGCAAGGGCGCAATGCTGCACTTGGCCACAAGGGGGTGCACACATCTGGAGTTTGTTCACAATGGCTGAGAGGCTGCTGGCATGCCCATTCTCTATCTCTATCTCTCTTTCTCTCTCTCTCAAAAAAAAAAAAATGCAGTCAATGCCACAGAACAGCACAAAGACTTCTGAGTAGAAAATGCTGTGGTCACAAATTCACACTCTACATTCACACCCCTGTTCACTGCTTGTCTTATCTGCTTTTACTTCTGTGCTCAGGCTGGGGACCCCTGGAGGGAAGTGGGGAGAGACACAGTCAGTGGAACTATGGGGTTGCTGAAAAGTGAACTGACCATTATCGATTTATTGGTCCCAAAGAAGCTAACAGGAAGACGGTGTGACAGCTAGAAGGAGTCAAATATAACAGCCTGAGATGTCTGGTGAAAATTCACCGTGCCTGACCTGACCCCAGAGCTCAGGACACAGAGAGGGGCTCTAGGACTCCTTTGGCTCTGCTAAGTGGCACAACAGCTCAAACTAGTACAGTGAATACTGCAAAGCACGCTCGCTCACAGAACGTTTCACTCTCAGGACAAAGTCTACAACTGTACGCTGCATTTCAAAAAGACATCTTTTCTTTTTTTTTCTTTTTTTTTTTTTTTTTTTTTTTTTGGTATTTCAAAGTAAGGTCTCACTCTACCCCAGACTGATCTGGAATTCACTATGTAGTCTCAGGGTGGCCTCGAACTCACTGTGATCCTCCTACCTCTGCCTCCCGAGTGCTGGGATTAAAGGCGTGCACCACCACACCCCTGGAATGGCATCTGTTTTGTATCCAGCAAACATTTCTAGGGAATTAGTTACGTGCAAAGCCCTAGGCCTTTGTGAGCATTTGATAAGAATTAATTCAGAGCTGTTGTTTTCTTCCAGGGAAGACACGGTGGGAATGTGCCTGACAATACTGAATTCCACTGTGCTTTTCTCCTAAGGGGTTAAACACTCAAGCTATTCAAAAAATTGGATTTGAACACTTGAAATTCCTAATGGCGAACATAAAAGGGCTTGTTTGAAGTCAAGACTGGCACTGTAAAATAATAAATACTTGGATGCATTTAATTGAAGGATTTTAATTAACAAAGATTTAATTATCTCAGACCAATCATTCAGCTTGCACAGGTAACAAGGCCCAGAACCTTTCTGCCGGATGGACTGCATTTTAATAATGGCTCCATCATCCCCGTCATTACAAGCAACACATTCTGATGGGAGAAGAAGGAAGATATCCGGCATCAGGCACGTCAAACCAACCATCAGTTAACCTGCATCTCAGAGCACAGAAAGGATCGTAGCAACTCACTTACCAGGCTCTGACCCACTGTTGAACTTCCAGTGAGTTAACCTTGACTTAGCAACTGTTGCTGCTGCGGATGTAGCTCAGAGGCAGAACACTGGTCCAGCATGGACCAGGTTCGTGCCCAGCAAAAAAGGAGAAAAGAACAGAAACCCTATGTGGTAGTTTGAATAGATGGCCCCCAATATATTCAGTGTTTTATTAGTTTGTGGTTTGCATCTGCAGCCACCTGGCTGGAGGCAGTGTCACTGGGTGGATCTTAAGGTGTGGTGGTGGTTTGAGATTTCAATCTAAAGATATGCAAAGTGTGCCTAGCTGGAGTTCCTGAGGTGTGCTGTGCTGTGTGGCTTTTGGCTTTTCTCTGTGTGTTTGGTCCTGTGAAGACAGGCCAGCTTCTTCTACCATCATGGAACTTCCCCCGGATCTGTAAGCTTCCATAACTATCCCTTCCTTCATAACTTTGCCTAGTCTGGAAGCTCATCCCAGCAAACCTGAAACTGTCAGCTCTACCCTATGTCTCTGTTGCATTTGGTTGTGATTGTTTACTTCTGTTAGACAATTTTGGCATCTCATTGTCTACTTTTGAAAAATGTTAGGTTAAATATTTCGGCTGGTAACTTTTTTGAAAATTGTAGATCACCTTTAAAAAATTTTTATTTTCGTGCGTGTGTGTTGGGGTGGGGAGAGATAACGAGCATGCCAGGGTTTCTGGCGGCTGCAAACAAATTCCCATCCAGCTTTATATAGGTTGTTGGGAAATTAAACTCCAGCCAATAGGCTTTATAAGCCAGTGCCTTTAACCACTGAGCCATCTCCCCAGCTTCTTCTCCGTTGCTAACTTTTTAATTAAGTTACTTCTTAGCGTTTATTAGCAAGCATTACAGAATTCTATTGTACTTTTACCCTTTTGTTCTTTTCACTATATGTTTTAACTCCAAAGACTGAAATTCCAAATAAATGAAATCTTAAGGGGAGGAAACTTTATTTCCTATGTCATTTCAAGTAATGCCAAGTTCAGCTTTCAGCAGCTGAAGAACAGGGTTTATGAGGCACACCAAACAAAACGTGGGACCCATGTGGAAAGTCATCAAGAGTTCAGAGGAGGAAGAGGAAGAAGCAAAGGTACTTTCAATGAAACAAAGAAAACAACAGGCAAGACAATGGCGGGGGGGGGGGAGCAGGCTTATAAGGAAATCCACTTCTTAAATATCCCAAATACCTAAAAGCGCCACCTAGCAAGAGACTGAATGTTTAAATCACAGCAAAAATTATTTCTCTTGGGGTGCTCCATCCACGCACAGTGAGGTGTCAAGTGGCACAGAGTAAACTAAGCCTGAGAATACACCTGTACTTCCTATCTGAAGAGGCCCGGGCTTGCTGATCCACAATAAACCCCTTATGAGCTAAGCTGAGCTTTCTCGATAATCCTTCTCCACATATCTGAACCTGCTGTAAGGATTTTTTTAAACTGCTATTAGCGGTGACTAAAACTTCTAATCCCCTGCTATGCCTTTATTATTAACACATAAGATTCTCATGCAGCCTTAAAGTGCTGTGGAAAAACTTTATCTCAGTTCTAAATCTCACTCTTTTAAAAATAACGGTTAAGTCCCGCCCCCCCTCCCCCTAGAAATACTATTTCAGTCACTTGGTCTGCATTTTTACTGTGAATGATTTTAGCTATAAGGTTAATTGGCATCTCTTACAGGCTATGAGAGACTTCAAAGGACCTGGATTGGATCCATTACTAAGGCAACTACTTCAGATGGGAAATAATCTTTCCTTAGTTCATTAAAGACCAGGGCAGATTTTCAGCTCATTCCTGGAAAGAAAAATATAATCCATTTTGGAAATTAATACAGTGGTTGGATTCAGAATGGAATTCCACCTGATTTGGAGTAATTATTCAATCAAATACAGTGACATTGTTCCCTCAGCCAAACTTAAACATAACTCAGCAGCCCACATGCTGGAAACTGCGGAAGATCCACACGGCTGATTCCTACAGGACTTGGGCAGAAGGTGATGATCCTGTCATGAGTAATTTCTGATAACCACACACACTCATTAGTTTACCTCAAGTTCAATGATTTGACCTTCCTTGGTTTATGTGCCATTGACAAAATAAAACTGCTAAGGAAGAAATGTTAACCTTGATGTAGCCTCAGGCTTGAGCTCTCTGTATCAGGAGTACAAGCTCATATAGGAGGGGACCTACTTACCTACCCCCCCCATCTATCTGCACATGCACCTGTGTGATGTGCGGGGTGCATGCATGTGTGTCCAGAGAGGCGCACACCTTATGCATGCATCTGCAGAGTCCACAGTCCAGCGTAGAACCTTGGGGGTCCCTCCTCTATGAGCTCGGCTGCTTATTTCCTTTGAGATCAGTCTCTCTCTGAGCAGCAATTTTTTCATGAGCCCCAGGGATTTTCATTACTCGGCTAACCACAGTCTTCATGTTACAGGCATAGGTAGCCATGCTCTGCTGTTACATGGGTCTTGGGAAATGGAACTCAGGGTGACCAGACCCTCATGTGCAGCAAGTGTTCTCACCATTGAGCCATCTCTCCAGCCCCTGCTTTTTTATTTATTCATTATTAATTTTAAAAATATTTTTATATGTATTTATTTGATAAAGAGGGAGAGAGAGAGAGAGAGAATGGGCACACCAGAGCCTTCAGCCACTGCAAAACGAATTCCAGACATGTGTGCCTCCTTGTGCATCTGGCTAATGTGGGTCCTGGGGAATAGAACCTGGATCCTTTGGCTTTGCAGGCAAATGCCTTAACTGCTAAGCCATCCCTCCAGCCCTCATTCATTCATTTTTAAACCAACCTGAGCTTAAAGAGGAAAGAGGTTAGAATATAGGCTGCCTTGTTCCCTGGGACACCCACCTTGACTGGCCCCTTATAGTGTCTGTAGGTTCATTCTTTATAACTTGAGGAATCTGAGAGTTAGATGGCATGAAGCCAAGATTTCTTTATTTTTATTTTTTAAAGAGATGGGGGGAGAGAGAGAGGGAGGGAGGGAAAGAGAATATGCACGCCAGGGCCTCTGCCACTGCAATCATCGAACTCCAGATGCTTGCACCATCTAGTGGGCATGTGCAACCTTGTGCTGGCCTCACCTTTGTGCATCTGGCTTAGGTGGGGTCTGGAGAGTTGAACATCCGTCCTTAGGCTTTGTAGGCAAGCGCCTTAATGGCTAATCCATTGCTCCAGCCCATGGCATTGAGAGAAAATTCTAACCTAAGGTTTTAGGAACCAGGATAAAACCTTCCTATATGGGCTGGAGAGATGGCTTCATGGTTAAGGCACTTGCTTGTAAAGCATAAGGACCCAGGTTCGATTCTCCAATACCCATGCACACCAGATGCATATGTATCTAGAATTCGTTGTAGTGGCTGGAGGCCCTGGCATACCTGTTCTCTCACTCAAATAAATAAAAATAAAATAATATTAAAAAACCCTTCCTATAAGTGAGAAATGAAATCCTTCCTCCACCAAGAACTACTTTAAAGGCATGTGAGAGAAATTTCTGTGAGATTAGGACACGAAGGTCACAGTGATACAGACCCATGCTCGTCCCCCCGCCCCCCAAAAAAAGATCGCAACAGGAAAAGGCAGTGTACCAAATCCCGTTTGTCTTATTTCAAGGCAGACATTCAGACTGGGGGGGTTAAACCATGGTTACTCAGCAGGAAGAGGACGCCAGTCAGTCACACTGTGGCTTGCTGAGTCTTCAGAATAATGAGCAGGACTTCGGTTATTGACAGTTCCTCACAGAGCTTTACATTAACTGCTGATGTCAACTAAGGCAAGAGTTACATCCAGGGAAAGGACAGAGGACCCATGCTTCATTCAAGACTCCACAAGGAACAGCTCTAAAGTTAGGATTTTTGGTCTAGGATTGCCTTTACTCTAATCAGGAAAAGAAATTTCCACACAGCTTCTCTCTTGAACATGAATGGGAGCAGGGCGTGCATCTCAGTGGTAGTGTATGTGCTTAGAATGTGCCAAGCTCTGGATTCAAACTCCAGCACGTGTAAATGAACAAAATAAATAAGTAGTAAATAGATAAATAAATAGATTCCAGATTTATCCCTTTTTTTGTGGTTTTTCAATGTAGGGTCTCACTGTAGGCCAAGCTGACCTGGAATTCACTATGTAGTCTAAGGGGTGGCCTTGAACTCATGGTGATCCTTCTACCTCTGCCTCCCAAGTGCTGGGACTAAAGGCCTGCACCACCATGCCTGGCTTAGATCGATAGATAGGTAGGTAGATAGACAGACAGACAGACAGACACACACACACACAGACACACACACACACACACAAATAATGAACTGGAGAGATAGCTCAATGAGTAAAGTGCTCATGGAGCAAGCACGAGGACGTGTCTGGATTTGGATCTCCAGAACCCTCATAGAATGCTGTGGTAGCGCTGACCTTCAATTCTAGGACTGGGGAGGTGGAGGCAGGTGGATTCTTAAGACTTACCAGCTGGACAGTCTAGCTGAATTGGTGAGCTCTTGGTTCAGTGAGAGACTATGTCTCAAAAAATAAGGTACAGGGGCTAGAGAGATGGTTTAGTGGTGAATGGTGTTAGCTTGCAAAACCTAACAGCCTGGATTGGATTCCACAGTATCCACACGTAGCCAGATGCACAAAGTGGCACATGTGTCTGGAGTTCATTTGCAATGGCAGGAGGCCCTGGTGCACCCATACCCATTCTCTTTCTGTCTGCCTCTTCCTCTCTGTCTCTCTCACTCAAATAATAAAAAATATTTCAATAAAAAAATCAGGTGGAGGGCTGGAGAGATGGCTTAGTGGTTAAGGCGCCTGCCTCCTAAGCCTAAGAATGCTGGTTCCAATCTCCAGCAGTTCCAATCTCCAGGTCCCACATTTAGCCAGATGCAAAGTGACGCAAGGGCGCAATGCTGCACTTGAACACAAGGGGGCGCATGTGTCTAGATTTCGTTCACAGCGGCTGAGAGACTGCTGGCGCACCCATCTCTATCTGTCTCCCTCTCCCTGTCTCTCTGCCTCTGTCTCTCTCTCCAAAAAAAATTAATAATAAGGTGGAGAGTGATATAGGATACCTAATGTTAATCTCTGGCCACCACACATGTGCACAAACACCCATACACAAACTCATGTATGCACATGTATACACAATCACATATATATACTGAAGCAAAATCAAAAAAGAGGGCTGGAGAGATTGCTCAGTGGTTAAGGTGCTTGCCTGCAAAGCTAACAACCTGGGTTCAATTCCCCAGTACCCACATAAAGCCAGATGTACAAAGTGGCACATACATCTGGAGTTTGTTTACAGCGGCTAGAGGCCCTGGTGCACCCATTCTCTATATCTCCTCTCTCTATCTGTGCTTGCAAATGAATAAATTAAAATATCTTAAAAAATTAAAATAAGGAAAGAAAGACATAAGTGGCCATTTGTGGGCTTACATTTTCGAAAAAATCTACTCTTAGCGAAGGTTTTCATAAACATCAAAAAATACTCAAGTATGTTGTTTACATTCAGCTCCATTAAAATATCATTAGTATTGCATCTAACGTAGTGCAATCCTGGAATTATGAAGTTGACAGTAGAGCTACTAATTCCTGAAACGCAAACAACACAGTTGCAGGATGTCATTAGAGCCAGCACCATGACTGAAGCTCAGACTCCACCGGGAGCTCCGTAAACTTGGCGCATCCCTCGACCTCTGTAATCTATACAGTTGAGGTGCCGCTATGGTCCTTCCAAGCTAAAGGAACCTGCGAGATGACATATCTACTTCACCCGGTGCCGCACCTCGTCAGCACTCAATAGCCGTTCACAGCTGGAGCACAGCCCACGGCAACGGGGATCTGAGGCCACGTCTGTCCACCTCCAAAGCCCTTTCCCTGCAGCTTCATCTTCAGTGTGAGGTCAATGCTGCAGCTATTGCTCAACATGCCCAATGTTATTAGATGATTTTAGGAGCTCCAAAAAGCTAGATGATTAAATGTGACTTCTCTCTGGAAAGAGCTGGAAAAGCCTCCATGAGCAAGAATGGATTTGAATTTAAGAGCAGTTAACCCACAAGCTGTCTTGCTTTTTTTTTTTTTTTTTTTTTTTTTTTTTTTCAAGGTAGGGTTTCACTCTAGCTCAGGCTGATCTGGAATTCACTACGTAGTCTCAGGTTGGCCTCGAACTCATGGTGATTCTCCTACCTCTGCCTCCCGAGTGCTGGGATTAAAGGCGTGCGCCACCACGCCCGGCTGTCTTACTCTTTTTTGACAGTATCTCACGGCTCCACAGGCTTAGCCATCCTGACTCTTTACTTTCCACTGACTGACAAAAGCCGAAAAACAAACAAATTCATGGCAGGCTTCAAGATGCTCGAAATGAAAAGGTTGAGAAAAATGCGGTCTTTCCCAAGCATGCACCAAGGAAGGATTCCTTCTTCATTTTATTTGCTCTTTCCCAAACTCTTAAACATCCAATAAAATAATCTCAATTTGTTTTGCTTTGTTCTTTGCTCTCAAATACTGTAAATGGCCAGATTCCAGAGTGAACAGTTATCCTCAAATGCCTTCCAACGAGGCCTGCCAGACTCTGTGGTTCAGAAGTAATTTAAAAGTAGAAATGTGTAACAAATGAGGCCTAATGGAAAACACTGGATGCTTCCTACTAGGAAGGCTGCTCTTCTTTTTCTCAGGGAGAAGCAGTCAGCACACATGTGCACGTTCATCTGACCATACACTCAGACCCGCAAAACAAGATAGAAAAATGAACCCACATTTTTTTGGTCCCCCAGTTGAACACAATACTTTGGAAGAGTATGTAAATATTGTTATGATTTTCAAGATAAAATAAAATTTGTAATTTATAACATGACCAACCAAATTCAACAATGACAAGTTAAAATAGAGTATTTAGATTAGCGCAATCTTGATTTTATGGGTCCTGTTGGGGTGGGTTCATGTTTGACAGCATATGAAATGCATTCCTGCGTAAGGCTGAATTTCTGTCTATAATGAAATAGCTTTTGAATAATGACTTGTTCAAAAGAAGTAATATTCAGGTCGTTAGTGAGCTGGCCATCCTAGAGGTTCAAGTCAAGGCTGGGTATTCCGAAGGCAACTTTTGTAATAATGAAGGTTAATTAAACCTGAGGACCTCAAGCCTTTGTTTTCCTGGGATTTGTTCCTTCACTCATGCTTCCATATACACAGGAAATGCCGAGTACAGCCCAAGGACCTTGCCACACACTTCACGCATATAACAGTGCAGGATGGTCTGAGTTTCTGCCTTCCTGGAACGGAGTGACAAGACCAAGTAGGAGGGCTCGCAAACACGAGAGCTATGGGGGATGCAGGACAAGAGACATAGAGCCAGGGCAGTGAGGGCCTCTACCATAACCATGGGAAGGTTTATCACCATGTACAGAATCTTGTCTAGAATATGAACTGTACACAGGAGGACAGAGCAGGATACTTCAGGTAGGGAAACATGTGAATGAAGAAAAACCAGGATGGCAGAGAAGTGACTCTGATGGTGGGTTCTAGCCCAAGATAACTGAAAACTTTTAAAAAATATATTTTTTTGTATTTTTTATGAGAGAGAGAGAACAAGAGAGAGACACACTGAGAGAGAATTGGCACACCAGGGTCTTTAGCCACTGCAATTGAACTCCAGATACATTCACCATCTTGCACGCATGTGTCACTTTGTACGTCTAGCTTACATGGGACCTAGAGAGTTGAACATGGGTCCTTAGGCTTTGCAGGCAAGTGCCTTAATTGCTAAGTCATCTCACCAACCTTTTTTTCTTTTTAAAAAATATTTTTAATGAGAGAGAGAGAGAAAGCTAAGATCAATGAAAATCTAAAATGACGAGGCAAGTATTAGAGTCATGCAGGGATTTGGGCAACATTACATAGTAGCAAGAATGAAGGCAAGAAGACCAGATGACCAGGTCGGAAATTATGCTGATATTGCTCAAGGAACTGGCAATGATAGTGGACAGTGTCCAGAGCTAAAGGATACTTGGGTGACACCCATAGTAGGAATGGCTATGTGAACGAGGGAGGAAAAATGCGCAGATTCTGGGGTGGACAACATGGTCCATGGAGGTATATTCATGGGGACATGAAGCTCAGAGGCACAGCACATTAGAGGAAGGAGGGGAAGACAAAGGGCATAGTTTTAGACAGGCCGAGTCTGAAGTGCCTGATACGCAATTAGATAATGTGTCTCGGTCCTCCAGAAGGTTGTGCTGTGGGTAGTTTGGAGCATCCAGACTTTCAGGAAGCAACATGATAGCTATAGCCACAGGTATCTACGGAGAGTCTGGAGTGAGGCTGCAGAAGGTGAGGTGCACTATATATAAGACATAGGCTGGATTTCAAAGTAGTAGGAGAAAGGAATAGAAGCACTCCAGTTTTATACTGATGATATAGGAAAATAAAATCTTGATAAGTTTTTGAGGCAAGTCCAGTGGACTAGCCTTTTTTTTCAAATGCAAGAGAGCGAGAATAAGAGTGACAACAAGGGTGAGAGCGCGCACGAGAGAGAGAGAGAGAGAGAGAGAGAGAGAGAATTGGTGCGCCAGGGCCTCCAGGCACTGTAATCAAATTCCAGACACACGTGCCACCTTGTGTGCATGTGCGACCTTGTGCACATGTGTCACCATGTACGTCTGGCTTTCGCGGGATCTGAAGAGTTGAACACGGTTCCTCGGACTTTGCAGGCAAGTGCCTTAACCACTAAGCCATCTCTCTAGCCCTTGATAAATTTCATTCAACAAAATACATTTAGAAAAAAATCATTTCTTCTATTTTCTTTTATTTTTTAGAATGTGGCCACCGAGCAGGCTCACTTTGTGCCACACACCGTGTTATGTGAATGTACAATGCCGACGATGGCAGTGACGAAAGTCTGGGAGGGTGAAAAACAGGAATGAATCTGTTCTGACAGGCTCAGGGGTTAGCAACAGGGTGGGTGTGATGAGAAGGGGCTGGAAACCCAGGGTAGGCTGATCAAGCCAGGCCATGTGGTGCACCTTAGACAAGAACAGGCTCTCAGCCCGGAAGGGAACAGAGGGTGTCAAATTCTGTTGGGCAGTCAAGTAAGAAAGATGGCAGAGGGTTTTTAAGCTAGAGCACAGACCGAAGAAAACAAGGTTTCCAAGACAATAATTTGTCAAAAACCTATTCTAACCCTAATGCTTAATATTGCTACATTGTATGCATATCTGAGTATAGATAGCCAAATTTTTATTTCATTGTCTTTCATTTTTTAAACACTTATTTTATTTGAGAGAGAGAGAGAGGGGGGCAGAGGGAGAAACAAAAACATGCCCCCGTCTACAGACATTCTGAGTGACTTACTCAGGATCATAAGTTCTCCCACCATATACCTTTCTTTGACGTCATCTCCCATGCCACTCCTGTTGTTTCTGTAGAGAAGAGGAATGAAACAGTCATGGTTGGCATCTCTTTTCCTCTTTCCCTTGGGAGAATTTCAGAGAGAATGGAGCGTACAAGGCTCATCTCAGCCCAGGTGGTCCCTGAGCCACACTCTGTTTGAATAAGCCAAAGTCACTTTGTTGGGATGGAAGCTAACTTCCAATCTCCAATGAGCCAGTGCACCGCCACGCACCTGATGTTCCAATGCGCCCTCTCCTCCTGGAAGCAGTACCTCCACAGGGGTAATTCGCATCATGCGATGCTTGGCGGATCCACCTGCACACCCAGTGATGGCAAGGATTCTATGGGTTTTTATATCCGTAGACCACAGAAAAATCTCAGGGACACAGGGGTGTTAAGAAAGTAGTAAATTCATGAAAGTCAACCCTCCAAATGTAGAAACTGCATGCCCAAACTTTTATTTTTGATATTCAAAGAGAAATCACGTATTATTCACAGTTGGCTTGTATAGTATGAAACAAATGTGCTTAGACCTTCCCAGGGTCACTGTCATGAACTCTCACTTTTGTGCCTGGTCGTAGATGCACAGACGCCATCAGGGAGCTAATGAGGTTTACAGGGTCTGCTGTCTGGATGGCAGAGAGCTTCCTAATTGCTATGCTAAGTGCTTGTGTCTGGTGTAAGGGTTATAATACCCCATTCTGCCATTTTCAGCATATTTGTTCTCATGACTAATTTGCTGTTCTGAATATACAGGAATGAAATGAACGCGGCACATGTTTCTTGGCCTTATCAAAAGGGCTCAGATTTCAGTGCATTATGTTACATCTATTTTAACTCCTGAGAAGACGTTCCTCCCTTCATCCTCCTGACTTTTCAACCATTCACACGCCCTGAGGTTAACTTACACGGTACTCTATTCTGGCTCTTCTTAACCAGTGTAAGGAAAATAACTTTAGAAAGAAAGTGGAATGGCTGAACATGAACTCGGCTCATTTCACCCAGGTGTCTCATAGACATGGCAATATCTTTTTTTAAGGTCTGGAGAGGATTTCCTTTTCGCTTTATTTATTTTTAAAGTTAATTTATTTATTTATGTGCAAGCAGAGAGAGGGGAGAGAGAGAGAGAAGAGAGGCAGACAGAGACAGAATGGGCACTCCAGGGCCTCCAGCTTCTGCAAACGAACTCCAGATGCATGTGCCCCCTCGTGCACCTGGCTTACGTGGGTCCTGGAGAATCAAACTGGGATCCTTTGGCTTCACAGGCAAACACCTTAACTGCTAAGCCATTTCTCCAGCCCACTTTATTAAGTTTTGTTGTGTTTGGAATCAGGTTCTCACTCTAGCCCAGACTGATCTGGAACTCAGGGTGATCCTCCTACCTCAGCCTCCCAAATGCTGGGATTAAACATGTATGCCATACATCCGGCTCTCGGTCTTCACTTTTTTTTTTTTTTTTTTTTTGTTTTGGGAGGTAGGTAGGGTTTCACTCTGGTCCAGGCTGACCTGGAATTAACTATGTATTCTCAGGGTGGCCTCGAACTCTCGGCGATCCTCCTACCTCTGCCTCCCGAGTGCTGGGATTAAAGGCGTGTGCCACCATGCCCGGCGGTCTTCACCTTCAACTGGCCGACTGGCTGGTGTCTCCGATTATGTCACCCTTGGTATTGAGAATCCCATTCCATATCACAAAGATTCGGCTTCTCCTTGTCAATGATCATATTACTTGGTTGTATCTGTGTTTGTTTTCCCTTTGTCCCTTTGGGACAATAACTTGGTGGTGAAATGAGGCACCCATCATCATAATTTTGCCTGTTGAAAATGCTGTCAAGGTCAGCTTGAAAACAAGTCAATCTTTGTTCTTTTTACCCATAAGGCAAACCTTCTTTTTTTAAAAAAATTTTTTTTGTTTGTTTGAGAGAGAGAGAGAGAGAATGGGTACACCAGGGCCTCCAGCCACTGCAAATGAACTCCAGTTACATGCACCACCTTGTACATGGGTCCCAGGGAATGGAACCGTGGTCCTTTGGCTTTGTAGGCCAAGGCCTTAACCACTAAGCCATCTCTCCAGCTCAAAGCAAACCTTTTTAATGAGACTCATCTCCCTCTACAAAGGCAGTGTTGGTTGTTGAAGAGTTAATAATGACCACTTTCCTTAGTGTTGATAACATGTTTGATTTTTTTTTTTGTTAGTGATGGTAATGTATGATAAGCAATATCCTAGTTAATTTCATGACTTCCTTTCCCCACTAGACAATTTTTCATTATTTGCTAAACTTCATTGAGTCCCTAGAAAAGTGTAAAAGAAAGGCTTATGGTCTATATTGTTGCCATCAAATAACTCTACAGTCTACTGCTCCCAAGGTAATGTTAAGAGGCCTAGGGAAAACATTTGGAGGAAGAAGAAAAGATAGATAAACATAAAATTGAGGAAATATGCAAACAAGGGTCCTATTATACAAGAGACAAAATACACCAAGCAGCCCCAAACTACAATTATAGCTTTCTTTCCTGAAGGACAAGGTCCTAATGATAAATAAAAACAATTTAAACACTTATTTGTTGCTCAGAAAGTTCCATACTCATGATCTCATTTGTCTGAACTCTAGCACAAGGAATCGAGAATTCTCCCCATTTTACACATGGGAATATTCAAGTCAATAAACATTCACTTGCCCAAATCAAGGCATCTAATAATGCAGTGTGGGAGAAGGTCTGTGGGGCTTCAGCGAGTTCCTTTGCATGCTGACACTTTCAAAGTGATTGTATACTTGACCTTGTGTTCTGAATATTGGGGTATTCAAGAGACCTCAGGCATTGGGATTGGAATTTATTGAGTAATATTTTTGATTGATGTGTAGTTCGATGGAAAAGATCAACTGCTTGCCCTTTATCTAAATTTTCAGATAAGCGGTAGTAATATGATAATGGAAAAGCTTAACTGTGTGAAGGCATCTCTAAGAGGCGTTTTGTACTTAATCTCTTAAACTAATTTATAAGGTACACTCTGGTTTGAGCCAGCTTATTTTCTCCTGTTCCTTCAAGTGATCTTTACAAAGTCACACGAGTTCAAAGATGCCCCCTCCTGCTTGTAGAAACCTCCAGAGGTCTCCCAGCACTTTCCCATCTTTAACCCACTGCCCTCTCCTTAGCATGGAAGATATGGGACTTGGTGCTGGCGCCTGCTGTAGGTGACTTAAATGGTTTTATTGCTTGAATTAATGTTGATTGAGGTGAATTAAATTAATAACCTTCAACTTGGCACAAGTATTTGTCCCATTGTTCTTCATGTCTTATTCCTTTCACCTTGAGAATAAGAAAAAAAAAAACTATATTGTGTATATCTCTGAGTGACCATGTGTGTAATATGCTGTGGGCAGTGTCTAACAAATGACTAATTCCAGAAATAAAACTCTTTAACCAGCCTCCCATGCTTACAGTTCAATTTTTTTAAAATTTTTTAAAATTATTTTTTAATTTATTTTTGGAGAAAGAGACAGAGAGAGACAGAGAGGGAGACAGAGATGGGCGCGCCAGCAGTCTCTCAGCTGCTGTGAACAAAATCCAGATGTGTGCGCCCCCTTGTGGGCAAGTGCGGCGTTGCGCCCTTGTGTCACATTGCATCTGGCTAAACGTGGGACCTGGAGATTGGAACCGCTGGACATTGGAACCAGCGTTCTTAGGCTTAGCAGGCAGGCGCCTTAGCCGCTAAACCATCTCTCCAGCCCTCAATTTTTTTTTAACTTGAGAGAGCTAGAGAGAATGGGTGCACCAGCGGCCTCTCAGCTGCTGTGAATGAACTCAAGATGCATGCACCCCCTTGTGGGCAGATGTGGCATTGTGCACTTGTATCACTTTTTGCATCTGGCTAAATGTGGGACCTGGAGATTGGAACCAGCGTTCTTAGACTTGGCAGGCAGGCGCCTTAACTGCCAAGCCATCTCTCCAGCCCAGTTCAATTTTTTTGGTTGTTAGCACTTCCTAAGTGTTATACATGTGAATCTTTTGTTTTAACATCAATATCATGCTCTGGGCTGATTGTACCTACTTTACAATGCCTGCCTCTGTCTCTTCTTGGGGAGGAGCACAGATCACATTTCTCGTCAGTGGAGGTCTTACCCTCTAACTTTTGTCTGTGGTAGGCTACTGGGAAGACTCTCTACACATGACTTTGACCCCATAGCTTCCTAGTGATGACTTTGATGGGGCTGAGAGCCCTTGATTAGCACACTAACGGTGGTCTCTTGTTCTCTTTGTATCCCAGGTACTGTCCCAGGACAGTTGGAAAATGAGTATCAAATGTCTGCTGAGCAAGTGAGTGAATAAAAGAACAAATACATTGGTCAACAGGGACAGACTTCGGAGTCTAGGTTTCCTCCGCTATAAAAGTGTAACTATGTGCCTATCTTAGAGTTGGCATTTACACATGGCAGGTGATACAACTGTAACAGGAGTATTCTCTGTTCTGTCCTCCAGCCCTGGCTCTTCTCTATGCCTTCCTACATTCAGGAATCTTTAAAGGGAACATGCATGTTCTGCTGAAATGGGAGTTTTCAAACTCTTAAGCAACCAATGCAAAAACATGTCATGTGACTTCTTGCTTTCCTAGAGGGAGGGTGGCTGATGGAGAAATCGGATCTGTACCTTAAACAATCTGGATGTATTTTGGAAGCATTAGTTCTGAAAGAACAGTCTTTTATCCACTTTGGTAGCAATGATGTATTAGAAAAAAAAATCTTATTTTTTTTTTGGTTTGATTTCTCCTGCAGTTTTCAGAAATGGTCCTAAGAAAGTGACCTGTTTGATTGGGGGGGGGGATGCACTCTGCAGTGTTATACTTTGAGATCACCTAGAATATTTGTTTTCCCTTTTCTCAGTTAATTAAAATAGTAAATCTTGACACTCGGTGCAATGATTCCACTATATATCCCTTTTCATCTATCTCAAATGATGCTTGGTCTGTCTGAGACTCTCTTCACACAGAGGTGACTCGCTGTGGGCTGCAGCTTGGATGGAATCAGTGAGAAGGTCCCAATCCAGCATCACACTGTGCCCCTCCCCTGCCTCACCATAGCAACATGCCTTGAGGAAAAGGGAGACACTGCATCTGTTCAAGTCACTGGTCTCTACCTTCCTTATTCTTAAAATCAGTCACATGCAAGATCAAACAGCCACAAGCTCCATCCATAATGAAACCTCACAGAAAGAAAACTACAGTTTTCTTTTCATAAAATTCATCCTTTACTGTAAATAACCATATTCTTTTGATTTGTTGAAATAGAGATATAAGTAATCAGAACATTAGATTCACAAGGCAACCCCCTAAAAATATTCTAGATGTTATTTTTAAAATGTAAACCAGCTAACAAATAACTTAGCATATTTCTTTCAAAATAACCTAAAATCCACCAATGAAAAGTAAACACAATGAGAGCACCCAGAGGTGATCAGAGGTGACAAAACAGACCTTACCATTTAAAACTTTTCTCAAAAAGTGTTTTTAGAGATACAATAAGACAAGTCATGAAGCATTCATGTTGGGATATTGCCTTTTTGAACAGAATTAAGCAAAATTAAATGACTACTTATTTATGTAACATTTAAATTTTAAAATGAACTGCTCTTGCGCTAGAGAGATAGCTTAGCAATTAAGGCACTTGCCTGCAAAGCCAAAGGACTTAGGCTCAATTTCCCAAGTCCCATGTAAGCCAGATGCACAAGGGGGTGTTACACGTCTGGAGTTTGTTTACAGTGGCTGGAGGCCCTGGCGTGCCCATTCTCTCTTTCTCTCTACCTGTCTATTTCTCTCTCTTTCACTCTCTCTCTCTCTCTCTCTGTCAAATAAATAAAAATAAATAAAAAATATTAAAATCAACTGTCTGCTCTCATTGGTGGGAACTGGTGTATAGTACTGGTTCTTCTTCCATGTGCTCACCCTTCTCCCGCAAGGCGTCTCAAAGTAAAATCCAAATCCATATCTCAGCATCTAGGGAAAACCAAGCATGCCTGGGATTAGAAGTCCCAGGGAAAAATGATGGCATACATCTTGTTTACTTTATGGAACAGCATACTTCGAAGAAAAAGTAAAGCTGGGGGCTGGGGAGATGGCTCAGCTGGTAACGTGCTTGCTGTGTAAGCATGAGATCAGGTTTGGATCCCCACAACCCACATACAAGCTGGGTGTGGTGGCATGTGTCTGTAATCTCAGGACATGGTGGGTGGGGGCGGGGAAGGGCAGGAGGATCCCTAGGGTTTGCCAGTCCATCTGAATCAGTGAGCTCTGGGTTGAATGAGAGATCCTGTCTCAAAAAATCAAGGTGGAGGGCTGGAGAGATGGCTTAGCCATTAAGGCTCTGGCCCGTGAAGCCAAAGAACCCACGTCTGATTCCCCAGTACCCACGTAAGTCAGGTGCACAAGGTGGCGCATGCATCTAGAGTTTGTTTGCAGTGGCTTGAGGCCCTGGCTCACCCATTCTCTGCCTCTTTCTCTCAAAAGATGTGTGTGTATGTACGTATGTACACACACACACACACACACACACGTCCCCCACCCACATACAAACATGTATATGCACGCACTTATAAGTGTAACCACATTCCCGTACACACGTAATAAAGTAAGGCTGCTATAAAGCACCACGTACTTGTGGGTTCTGCCCACATGCTGACACGTCTTTATATCTGTCTTTGCCTGTTCTCCCTCTTCTGACCAGAAAGCCCATCCTTGCCCCCACCCTGATTCTTTTCCAGATCCACATCCAGCTACAATGTTGAAAAGAATGCTTTCCTACATTTCCCAGGCTGAGCCACCCCTGTCCTCCTGGACACCTGGGGACAGTGCCAGCACACCTGCCACCCAGCACACTCAGCATCTAAGCCTCCCCTATCCACCCCAGTTCAGAGGAAGGGCGGGGCCCAGCGGTCATATATCTCTCATTAGCACCACCAGGAGGATCTTGGCAAGCTGTCTGCTAACAGAGGTCATAAACAATGTTAAGAATAACACTTGGAAGAAGGAAGGTTCTTGTCAGAAATCTGAAAGGGAAAAGTAAGGCTGCAGTTTTGAAGATTATGTCCCAGCCCTGCTACCTGACCCTGGCCAAATTCCTTAACATTTCTGAGCCTTGTTATTTCCTTGTTTTCAACGTGAAACAGGGCTAGGGGATCTACCACACTGGGTTCATGAGTGTTGACTGAGACACGTGCAGCAGGTTTCCAGCCCTAGAGTTCCCAGCAATCAACATCTTCAATTCAAAAAGTGACACAACTTTCAGAAGCAAACTTCCCATGGCTAAAATAAAATTCATTATGCAAGTTAAGAGCAGGAACAGAGAGACTTAAAAAACATTCTGTGTGATATATAAGCCAAAGGAAGCCACTGTTGCTGTAGCGAGAAGGAGCTCTGTGCATTTGGAAAATTTTCATTCAAGGTTCTGAAAAGTAATTTGGCGGACTTTGTAATACCGATTAAAATCTGTCCAAAGCAAATGATTTTGCTAATTCTATTAAATTGTGTGACTGCCTCTCTAAATAAGCATATTAAAATTTTGAAGAAAATTCTATGAAGGTACAGAGAGCATCTTCCCATTTAAAGCTACACATTGCAACAGACATCCATAAGAAGAAAAGGAATGGTTTTACGGTAGGTCACCCATAAAGGTGGGATGCTTATGCTGAAGTTCATTAAGCCACAATTGCCTGCTTGTAAATCTACAGAGAGCGTAGCATAAAGCTATATGACATAAATTTGCATTTGCCAAAAGGAATACTTGGGGTCCATATATAACTATGCCATTATTTCATAATCAAAGAGACTGCTTCTTCAAGTAGCCTTATGTATATGGCACCCACCCAAGGACAGATTGATTTACACAAACGCTGTCGCCATAGCTTATGTGTGTGTATGTAAAAACAGTCTTGTTACCAAAATAAAAAAATTCACTTTCCAAAAAGTCTCTAATGCAAGAAATCCTCGGTTATTAGTATGTCTAGAGAGAAAATGATCTAGCAAATCCGGTTGTCTATGTTTAAGGAGCCCTTCTCATAGACGCTTCTATTTTCAAGAAACAAAAGCATGCATACACAAGACCGTGTGTGTGTTTGCACATGTACGCGCAGGTGCATGGGGGTTAGGAGATGCTTTTTGGTTTATGATGTGGAAAGCCACAGCATTACAGATTCGTCATAAAAACAATTATTGCAGGAAGGGATGAGACTCTTAAATGATTACTTAATGAATGCAGTTTTTGTATATGGAGTCAAAAATTAATGCATTCACAAATACTCTAACAAATTACAGTTCTATAGTAGTTAATGAGTTAATAGTGTGTGTTCCAAGGTTTATCTTCAACATGTGGAGGCAAATACTTTAGAACAAGTAAACACTTCTACTTTTATTTAAATAAACTCACAGAACCTTCATCTGTAATCTTCATTTGTAAACCTCTGAGATTCTTTCATTTCTACATTAAAAGTATTACCATACTCTACCCCATTTGTTCCATCAAAAGTAGCCATCCTTTTAAATGTTTGAACTGCACCTTCCTCTATAGAGGATCAAATTCCTTTATAAAAATACATTTTCCAGTAGAAATTCAGTGTATTATTAACTAGACTATAAGCATCTTTTTATCAGTAGGAGTAGCACAGAACTTTCCTGTAAGTCATAGCTTACAGTTAAGCAATTATAATTCAGACACATTCCTTCAAATATAAAACTTTCTGTGATATCTAAAAATTTTTAAACTTTTTTCTAGAAGAATCTAAGAAAATAACTACAGGTGTGTTTTCTGTTAAATACAAGAACACCTCCATCAAGGGTTTTTCTTTTATTTAACATTATTTCTGCTAATGTTTAGCATTTTTCTTATGTTGATTTTTTTTTCTCTGTTCACTAATTCCCATTGCAACATTTTAATTCTGACTTATAAAGAAAATGCCACAGTGATGTAAGTCACTTCAGTTCATAGCATGCTAAAATTAAAAACAAGATAAGTGCTCTGCAGGTGGGGAGGAAGAGGGTCAAAAAAGGGGCAAATGTACTGAGAGCAGAAGCTTTTACCTTCCAATTTATAGAACACTGTTGGGAAACAATAAAATACCTTTAAATTATGAAAATGCAACTGAAAGTGTCTTTTTCCAAGGGTCATGTTTATTCAGCTATGTGCTCCCAATACAAGAAAAACCCCTTATTAAAATGCCATGCCTGGGTTCTTTGTTTGTGTTTGCTAAATTTAAAATTATATGAAATTGCTTCATCACTGAAGTTTTAAATTCAGTGGGTACCAGAATCGCAAGATTAAAAAAAAAAAATGATTCAATCTTTCAAGATATTTATGTTCATGTAAAATAATCCAGAGAGGACCTGGCTAATAAGCTAACATTTAACTTGGAGGGTTCTTATAGTAATAAGAGTATTTCCATAATATAATCCCTATACATAGAAGGCATGCATCTACAAGAACATTAAGAGCATAAAATACAAAAATAAGTTAAATCACAAGTTACTAAAAAATAGATCGAAAAATATTGAAATGGTTATAAATGTCATTTACTTGCTATGTCACCGGAGAGAATCTTTTCCAAGTAGCATTCCTCTGCATTAAGTTACCAAAAGATAGGAATAGAAAGGAAGAATTCCTGTTAGTATAGACTGATAAATGAATCACTTTGGATCTATAATTTGACTTTCTCTTTAACTTGGATGTTACCTGAAAATACCATAAACCAATTCTCACAGCAATGACACCCAACATTTGATCAAAAATGTTCATTTAAGGCTGGAGAGATGGCTTAGGGGTTAAGGCGTTTGCCTGTAAAACCAAAGGATACCAGTTTGATTGCCCAGGACCCACATAAGCCAGATGCACAAGGAGGCATATGCATCTGGAGTTTGTTTGCAGTGGCTGGAGGCCCTGGTGTGCACTCATTCTCTCCCTCTCTCTCTCAAATAAAATAAATAAAAATATTTTAAAAAATTCATTTATGGGCTGGACAAATGGCTTAGCGGTTAAGGCGCCTGCCTCCTAAGCCTAAGAACGATGGTTCCAATCTCCAGGTCCCACGTTTAGCCAGATGCAGTGACGCAAGGGTGCAATGCCGCACTTGACCACAAGGGGGCGCACGCATCTGGATTTTGTTCTCAGCAGCTGAGAGACTGCTGGCGCGCCCATTCTCTATCTGTCTTACTCTCCCTCTCTCTCTGTTTCTTTCTGTGTCTCTCCCCCCCCCCAAAAAAATCATTTAATCCACTTAGCAAAGGTATTTAAAGGAAAAAAAAAAAAACTAACAATGTGAATGCTTTATGCCTGAAGAAAAGCTTGTAGAATGTATTTCCACATAATTCTTACATGTTTCTGTCAGAAGTCAGGACCTTGCATCTATAGGTGATATGTAGCAGTTGTGTTACACACACCTCCCAAACCACAGTGTTCTAGTGATCATTTGGTTCTACCACTCAAAATGGGGAGAGAGATCTAATACCAACAAGGTGTAAACAAATGAATCAATTTTACATGGGCCAACGTGATTTTTTTCATCACTGCAGCTTTCCTTGCTCTAATGAGTTTGAAAACTTTTTTTTTTTTTTTTTTTTTTTGGAAAAGAAAATAAGGTAGAAGTAGTTGAGAAACAAAAGAAAGCTGTGCCATTTATCCTTGTATGCAAAATGTTAAAAACAATCTTGATGCTTGTAGAAACCCATATATTAAAAATGTATAAACTAACAGGCTGTTAAGGCGCTTGCCTTCACAGCCTAAGGACCCAGGTTTGATTGCCAGTACCTACATAAAGCCAGATGCACAAGGTGGCACATGCATCTGGAGTTTGCTCGCAGCAGCTAGAGGCCCTGGTGCACCCATTCTCTCTCACTCACTCTTTCAAATGATAAAAAATAAATTAAAAGATATTTTTTTAAATTTATAAATTCAGACTGGCAATGTTGTATATGGGGGATGTAAGTCTCCCCCCACAATCCACCAGGCTGTCCTGCATAATTAACCACAGAGGCCTGAGGTAGGTGTCTTCAGAAGGAGAAAGTGAGGCAGATCCATGTGAATGAGGGACTTGGCACTGTCGCTGTGGTGCAGGAGGGGCCTGGGGTTAGCTTTGTTCACATCTAAGCAAGAAGTGATAGTGCAAGAAAGTGCATGCAATGAATCTCGTAGTGTTTGTGGCTTGGCAGAAATGAGATTTGCTGAGGGAGTCTGCTCGAGTTCAAAAATATAGAAAGCTTAACCTAAGCCACTTAGTAAAAGCTTGGCAGTGCAAAGGCATTTTCATCTCCTCTTACTTAACACTTCCATACCTTTTCTTCTTAGTTGCATCAGGCACAATAGAGAACAATTTCAGAAAAAAAAAAACTAATTAATGCTTATTTATATGTATGTGTGTATAGAAACATACATGTGCCTAGATTGGAATAATGTGATAAATTATCTGTCATATACAACAGTATATATTTTTTTCTTTAAACAAAACCCACAAGTATGCTTCCACTGAAACTGGATCGGCATAAAACAGCCCACGATCCATACTCTAACCGCCTGGGGCATGCTTATGCAGTCCCTTCTCGGATCTGTATGCAAGGCTCACTACAAAGTGACGTGCACATGGGAAAAGCAAAAATGTCACCACATCACAAAACTGAATTATAATTAGAATGATCTATTCCTTGTTAATGAACCTATCTCCCTTAAAGAATCTTAAAAAATTCAGGGTCGAAAGAGATTTATCCCCTCTCCATGCTCTTTTTTTTTTTTTTTTAAATCTGTTTGTTTTTTATTTATTTATTTGAGAGTGACAGACAGAGAAAGAGGCAGACAGAGAGAGAGAGAGAGAGAGAGAGAGAAAGAGAGAGAGAATGGGTGCATCAGGGCTTAAAAATTATAATCATCTGACATATTCACAAAAGATTAATCATTACTGTTTATATTTAAAATGTGTTTGGGTTATAAAGAGAATCACACTTTCACACTTTTCAATCACTGGTTGAAACAAGATTCTTTGTCTTCTTCCTCCTCCTCCTCCTCCGTAGTACTAGGGATTAAACCCAGGGTCGTATGTGTGCTAGGCAAGCACGCTACCCCTGAGCCATACCCGCAGCTCTAGAACTGATTTCCTAGATTTGAGAATTTTCAGATTCACCCAACAATTAACTGAGCTTACTAAAAAGTATTTAAAACATTTCAGTGCTATGTGCCAGCTATCAGAGCTTTTATGTACGTTTTCATCTTCTTACCATCATACAGGGTTAAAATCACTTGAAATATTACATGTAAACTGACAAGAAATGGTAATGCAAAATATATGTTAGGCTCCTGACATCTAGGGTTGCATGCCAATGGGGTATACAACTGACCACAGCTGTCACCCTCACGGACAACATCCTCAAAATGCCACCCAAGGTCCTTTATATAGTCATCTTTGTTTCTCTTCGCCTAAATTGGCAGCTCTTGGAGGACAGAGACCATCATTATATGTTACATAATGCCATTTTGGTCAATAATACAGACTGATACGACGACGGTGGTTCCCTGTGGTGGCATCTCTAGTGCTGGTGTAGCCATCTCCAGGTGTGTAAGTATGTTTTGTAACCCTCTACAATGACTAATGAAAATGTCTCCTAAGGACTCACTTCCTGGGCTATACCCTGGGTTACGTGATGTACAGCATTATGTCACGTGGCTCATGAAGTTTCACTAGGTAAGTGGGTCGTACATACAAACTCATTTTGTCAAGAAACAAGTAATTAGCATGGTCTAAGAGCAACATACTTTAAATTCGTGTGGACACGAGCGACAGAGAACACATGCACGTGACTTATCTTGCTGTGTACTGCTAAACTGTCACGTGTCAGGGATCACGGGATACATTAGAAGAAATGCCCCATTGGGTGATTTCCTCACCGTGCAAACGTCGGTTTGTATGGACACAACGTGAGAAAGGTCATTATGCCACCACTAGGTGACATCTTGTGGGACGCTGTTATCTATATGATCAGTCATTTTGATGGAAATGTCATTGTACAGGGTGGGGCCCTATGGATTGTGGGGCATTTCAGCACCTTATAACAAATCTATGGAATACAACCAACAGAGAGTTTATTTGTTAATGACCTCCCCACGGGTGTTGGGAAAATTTAAAACGCAAAGCGCATACTGATCGGGAGTGTGAATAAGGTAGTCCTTATTTCAAAGGCAGCTAGTGAGGGGTGCCCACTTCCCAGGATGGTGGGTTGGCAGATGCAGAGTGGCCAAGGGTTGCATGGCAAAATTCCTCCTCACTGAGAACAGTCAACAACTATTGCTAGCCTAGTCAAAAGCAGCTGGGACGACTCATGAGAGAGAGCGTGGGGTGGGTCATCAGATCCCTACCTGAGATCTCAAGCAGTGTGACCTACGCAAGCTGTTTGCAGAAACACATGAGATCTTGTAGCCACAGGGGAACATAGAGCATACCGAGGGTAAAACATCAAGGAACAGAGAGCTCCACTGAGGCAGTTTCTTTTGAGTGTGTTGCCACACTCTGTACGTAAGCCCTCACCCCCCCCCGACTGAAGGAGGAGCATCCTTCAAGGTAATCCTGGCATAAGGAGCCCTGCTGAAGTGCTTCTCTGTGCTCCCACACTCCTGGATAGGAACAAGGAGCTTCCAGAAGAGGCCAGAGGGTAGTTAGCATTCAGGGTCAAATGAGATTTATCTCCTCTGTTCTTTTTTTTTTTTTTTTTTAAATTGTTTAGTTTTTATTTATTTATTTGAGAGTGACAGACAGAGAAAAAGAGGCAGAGAGAGAGAGAGAGAGAGAGAGAGAGAGGCAGAGAGAGAGGGAGGGAAGAAGGGTGCATCAGGGCTTCCAGCCACTGCAAATGAACTCCAGATGCATGTGCTACCTTTTGCATCTGCCTTACACGGGTCCTGGGAAATCAAGCCTCCAACTGGGGTCCTTAGGCTTCACAGGCAAGCGCTTAACTGCTAAGCCATCTCTCCACGTTCTTTAAGTGACCCCAATAAACTCATTGGTACACCGAATTGGTATTGGTCCAACTGTACTTTGGTCTGCCATCTGAGACCTATTTAGGGTGAAGACAAGTCTTTGAGTCTCCCGAGCACGAGGGACAAAGTTTCCTATGCTACCAAGCCTTTGTCTACTCATCCGCCTATCAGGAGGCCACTACATCCATCCAAACCAACCAGAGCTTTCACACACACTCAAAGTAGCCAATCCAAAGCACCTTGACTTGATACTTAATTTACATACTCAAGAGTAGTAAAAACCCCTGATCCAACACACTGTGTGGCAACCTGCTCAGGACCCTTCCTGGCCTGGGAGGCAGTCTGTTTTCGCTTTCAATTCCTACATTGCTAAAAAGCTCTTGTTTAACTTGCTCTTCTACTGAGCCTGCACTTGGTCATTCTTCGTGGGTTGCAAGACAAGAACTTGAGTGTTTGGCCTGGGGAGTTTTAGTAGCCATTGAATATCCAGCACTTGACCTCTGAGCCAAGCCCATCCAGAGCTGAGAAAGGCTCCTTCATCCTCAAAAAATGGTAACAGTATAAATCAAGAATAAATTTTAACTGAAAATAGAGAATCTGTGACGTTGAGACTCAGGGATCAGTTACCAAGGATCAAAATTCAGTTATGAAAATTCCAGCACTTAGTCACAAACTACATAGTTTCCAGGTCAGCCTGGACCAGAGTGAGACCCTACCTTGCAAAACCAAAAAAAAAAAAAAAAAATTCAGTTATGAAAATTCTTAGTCACAAAGTTTATAGCGCAAGTTTATGAATAAAAAAACCCTCTGCACTGTGATATCTTTTCCTTCTAAGTGTTATATATTCAACACTCTGCCAATGACAGAGTCACCAATGTGAGCCTCATAACGGTATATGACTTGGCGGGAGCTCTACCTCCAGCCTGGATAAACCAACAGTGGGAATGCCACACGTAACCTTGCCCCATGGTGGCTCTGCAGCCTGGTGCCCTCGGAGGACTCATATTGTCCTTTCCCATTCGCCATAAGCATAATGTAATTAAGGCAAAATCATGCGCTCTGATTTTTTCATCTTGGCTCTGACTTTTCATCTGAACTTTAAACAAGCTAAGTCTCTCTGGCCCACCACCTTTTCAACTGTTAAATTGGATTTAATGCCCGAGTTCTCAGGACTACTGTAAGGAGAGGGCATACTGACTACCTGCAGGGACCTTCATTCTCCAGTTACTGCAAGGCGTACCTTATCTTTGATGATTACGGAGGTACAGCTTGCCCATATTGTTTAAATCAATAATTGCGAGACACAGACAAGGTGACTGAAATTTCATATGTAGGCTTCCTAGAAAAGTTAGGAAATGTAGTATATTCTAAGACTACAGGCTGTTTACACTATTTCCTTTTGTAAAAAGAAAAAAACAAAAAAACTCTGCGCTTCCAGCTTCAGGCTTAGTGTCTGATACTTACCATTCATCTATGGAATTGCGCATGTCAACTCGGCTTTTAACTGCTTTAATGTCAGAGTAGCAGCGACTGTGTGTGGAGCCTCTAAGAGTGAGTAAAAATGGACTGGCTTCCATCCCTCTGCTATGGGACTGACCACCTAGGATCACAGGAGAGAGCCATCTAACCGAAACAATGGCCGACTCAGCCATGATGAGCTGTGATAACTTCTGTGGACAATTAGAAGGCTGTCACATCACAGGAAAGCCCCGCCCCTCGGAGGAGCAAGGGTCTCTCAGGGGCACACACTTAGGCAAAAGAGGGCAGGAAGAGCACCTCTGAAGAGAACTTTATCCCAAGCAAAAGTCTTGATTTCCGAGGAGTCAGACGGTTCACTCATCTCAACACACTTCCTCCTCTTCATCAATCACTCAGTCATATCACAGGTTTTCCAAATATACATATGTATCAAAGTCATTTAAAAATAGTTTATTTGAAAAAGAGAGAGATAGTGAGAGAGTATGGGTGTGCCAAGTCCTCAAGCCACTGCAAACGAACTCCACATTCATGCACCACCTGTGTATCTGGCTTATGTGTGAATTGGAGAATTGAACCAGGGTCCTTAGGCTTTGCAGCCAAGAGCCTTAATGGCTAAGCTACCATGCCAGCCCAAAGTCATTTTTTTGTTTCTTTGTTTTTCAAGGTAGGGTTTCACTCTAGTCCAGGCTGACCTGGAACTCACTATGTAGTCTCAGGATGGCCTTGACCTCATGGCGATCCTCCTATCTCTGCCTCCCAAGTGCTGGGATTAAAGGCATGTGCCACCATGCCCGGCCCAAAGTAATTTTTTTAAAAAAATGTTTTATTTATTTGCAAGGAGAGAGAGAGAGAGAGAGAGAGAGGGAGGGAGAGAGAGAATGGGCATGCCAGGGCCTCTAGCTGCTGTAAATGGACTCCAGATGCATGGGGTACTAGGGAATCAAACTTGGGTTATTATGTTTTGCAGGTAAATGCCTTTACCACTGAGCCATCTCTTCCAGCCCTCAAATTTATTTTTTTTAAATGGCAATATGACACCACGCCTAACAACTGAGACTGGATTATTCATTTAGTCTTGCATCAAATGTCACCTATAATTAAAAAAAAATAGATTTCTGCCCAAACTGTATTCAGCATCAAACACCAGTGAAAAATGACCTGTACACGAGACAGAAAATTCTAAGCACGATTTCACATTTCAAAATTACTGCCCAGTGGATTTCACTTAGTAATTGCATTTTAATTCAATCACATGTTCTTTCAGTTAATCTTGAATTAATTAATTTATTGTAGGGAGGCATAGGGGAAAAGAGGGGAGAGAGAGAGAATGGACATGCCAGGGTCTCCAGCCACTGCAAATGAACTCCAGGTGCATGTACCATTTTATGCACCCGGCTTTACATGGGTCCTGGGGAATCAAACCTGGGTCATTAGGCTTTGCAGGCAAACACCTCAATGACTGAGCCATCTCTCTAACCCTTAATCTTGAATTTGAATCTTGGTTTTGTATTTTCTGAGTAATGTGACCATTTAACACACTGTTTATTGATTATCATTTACTCATTTGTCCGTAACAAAACTCAACTTTGATGAACACAAAATGTTTCCAACATGTGCTCACTGTGTCTTTCCCTCCTTCCATTTCTTCTGTATCTTGATTAATACTGTTTAATAAGTAGACCACTTTCACTACTTTACTTGAATTAGTTACTTTTCTCTTGCCTGCAACAAAATACTTGACAGGAGCAACTTTAAAGAGAAAGGTTTTCTTTTTGGCTCAGGGCTTAAGGGAATATAGTCCATCATGGTGGGAAAGGCAGGAAGGCATGCTGGCAGGTGGCTCCATGACACGTGGCTAGAATTCATTACCTTATCGTATCCTGACAGAGCAGGAAGCAGAGACTGGACAGGAAGTGAGGTCAAGCTGTACAGCTCAAGACACACTTCCAGTAACTCACTTCCTCTGGTGAAGCTCTACCTCCTAACGGGTTCACAGAAAAGATCACCAGCAGCTGGGGATCAAATGCTCAAACACAGGAGCCTATGGGGGACATTTACATTCAAACCTTATTACACTTTGGTTTGCTGAAAATTAAGCATACACTTTTCTCCTGAACTTTGCATGGCATATTTGCTTTGGGGAAATCACTGAAGCCCATCAGTTTGGGGTAGAAGATTGGTGAATACAGAAATCACTTTTAAAAGAAATATTTAGGAAAAAGTAATCCTCTTTCCCATGAGTTGTAACGTTGTTGCAGCTCTGTTGGAAGTGGCACATCCCGGCAGCAGATCATTGTAAAGAGTAATGGCACTGAGCTGCTTTCTGCAACTGTAGAGCCAAAGTAGAATTTATATTAGATGCCTCATTTATAGTCTTAACGGTCCTCAATGTGTCATGGTCTTCCAAAGGCAAAAAAAAAAAAAAAAAAACCTAATAACATCTTCTACATGCATAAAAAATGGTAATTTTTCCAAAATGGTTTCCCTCATTTTATCATCACCACCATCTCACAAGTTGATGATGTCATCATTCTATGGCATAATGTGGCACATAGTCTAAGTGCTCACGACCACCAAGCGAGGTATTGATAGAATCTCTTACTCAGAACCTTTTAGCATTTTTTTTTGTGTGTGTGTGTGCCATGAATCCATTTATAACCTGTTGATATCTACGGGTCCCCCTTAAAATGATGTGTGTGTGTCATAACTAGACTACGTAAAAATCGGTAAGACTGGCAGTGATTAAAATATTTTGAACATGCTGTTTTACTAGTGTATTCAATCTCAAGGTTTAGACATAATACTTTATAAACTATATAATGTGATGTGAAATCAACTGAGATTTCTAGCAAAGGCAAAACCACAAGTTCTGTTAATGGTACTAAGGCTTATGGCTCACATTCGTCATCGGGGAGACGATAAATTTCAGCTAGATATTAGTGAAAAGAAAAGTGTAATTGTTTTCTCCATGCAAGTTCATGACTGCAGAAAATTCTAGGCACTGACCCCATTGGGAGGCCAGCCAAATCTCCCAGCAAAGTTCAACAATTATAAGAAAGCCACAGGAAAGCTTACGAATTTCAGCATGTGACAAAGGCTGTCCTTTGTCAAAGCTTCTGCTTCCCAACCTCCACCAATTTTGATATTCTCAATCTTTTAGTTTTTAATCTCCACAGACAAACTGTTTATTGAGATAAACAGTGAGGGGCAGCAGCCTTCCGGTGGGATGAAGGCTGGAGCACTGAGCCAGGCTGGGGTTCAGACTTATAAGAAGGATCCTAAGAAAAATAGCCTGGACCAGGTGCAGTAGATAAGGAACTTGTAGCTGTTTGTATCCTTGTTCTGTATAGGCTTCTTCAGCCACGATTGTCTAAGGGAAGGATCTCAGATGGTCCCTGGTCGTTCAAGGCCATCTGAGCTAAGGGGAGTACATCAGTCAGGGAAGGTGTCAAACTTAGTAAGGGTGAATATCTCTGTTGCTTCTTTATTGCCCATGAGCTTTAGGGATAGTTATTAACTCTTTAGTTCCCTTTAGTTTTCAGGGAAGGCTATTTAACCCTTCTGATGTCTACATCAAAGGGGTGTTGTGATATAACACGGAAAAGCAGCTCACCTACTCTCACCATTATGCTCCCCCATCACCTAACAAGTCACAACGGAGACAGGAAAGAGGAGGCTTGGCCCACATTCTCACAACCTTCCCTCCACCTGGAGCTCCGCAGGAAGACATGAGGCAAACACCTCAGTTCTGGTCAGCAGCTTTTGTGACCTCTGCAGCCTCCAAAACCCACTCCCCAAACCATGCCATTTCACCGCGCAGGGACGCCCTCCGTTCTGCGCGTACGCAAGCGATATTCTCAATCTTTATATATTATAAAGATGTCTAAAATGGTTTCGGGAAACACAAAAGTTTTAAAAACCTAACTCTGTTATATCATGTTGGATAAATTAACCTTGCTGTGCCTATCAGAGAAAATAATAACACTGTAAGATTCCACCCCAATTAAGACATATGAAGACACTTGTTTCCATTTGTCTCCCCCTCACTGTGCGCTTCACTCCATGAATCCTGTGAACCTGCAGCTGGCCCCATGGCTACAGTAGAGTCCTTCAGAACTCTACCTAGCACACCATGATGCCCTACCCAGGAAGCCCTCAAACAACTTCACGTTTCATTCCTTGCAGACACACAGGCCACAGTCTCGGAGACATGGCTTTGTGAGTACACACGGGGAAGGTAGCTCTGCTTATAGCCCTTCCTGTTGTTTTGTCATTGCTGTTTGTTTCAGGTAAGGCCCTCCAGAGAAAACCCACAAGGAACTGGCTTATAAACCATCCTCCAAAAGCTCTGTCACTATTCTGGGTGGCTCGCAGTGAAGGTTTAATTTCCTAATAGTACTGAATTCTCTGCCTGGTGTTGGTCCTGTCTGGCATCTTTGAATGTGCCACTCTGACGAAGCGTGATCCCAAACCGAGCATGTGTAAGAATGGGACTGCCTCTCCACAGATGGAGAACAAGCCTTCCTGATAGGAACATGCAGGAATCTTCCAAGTGTCCTTGTTTTCTTTGTCGGAGAGACGCTGCTCTGGGAATGAATTACTTGCCGAAAGTTAATAAACCTCTCTTCACTCTTTTGGCTCTGCCCTCACAAGGGGGGGGGGAGGGCGGGGACACTGCGATTGACAAGTGCTGGTCTACTTGTAATGACAACCACACAAAACACTTGCTATCCAAAGGCTTCTAGAAATGCATTAAGGATGCTTAATGCACATTTGGAGGAACTCTTCCTTCTCAGCATCAGGCTGGCTTCACTGTGCTACAGTGGAATGTATGCCTGCCCAGTCTCCACAGGGCTTCCCACAGAGAGAAAGAATTATTCCTTGCCTATTATGTGAATGAAATGATTAGGAATTATTCAGGTAAATTCTGCTACTTCATATCCATTTGTTTTGGAACATTCAGAAATTCTAGGAGAGGTGCTAGAACAGAAACAAATTGTTCGTTAATTCCAAGATAAGTACTAACCTGATAAAGTTGATATATTTATATTTGGACAAAAATCATGTCTCCATTTTTTTGTCTCATCTGGTCTAAAGTGTTTACACACATGAAGCAAAGATGAAACCTACGAAACCAACATAAAATTAAGCTTTGTGGACTGGAGAGATGGTTCAGCGATTAAGGTGTTTGCCTATAAAGTCTAATCACCCTGGTTCTATTGCCCAGTGCCCATGTAAAGCCACATGTGCAGTGTGGCACATGTGTCTTGAGCTCATTGTGGTAGCTGGAGGCCCTTGTTTGCACATTCTCTCTCCCTCTCTCTCTCTCTCTCTTCTATTTCCCTCTGCTTGCAAATAAATGAAGATTTTTTTTTTAAATTCTGCTTTGTTTTAAAGGCAGACTGAATAATCCACCCTTGAATACCAAAAGTTAAAATTACAAAAAGACCCCAAATGTACACTAATAATTGGAATAAACTTTTTATAACATGGGAGCTTGTTAATAAAAAATATAGCTAAATTACAGTGGACACATGACCTCAATAATACCTATTTAAAAACCACTGTTTGTTTTTGCATGGTTGTTTTTTTTTTCCTGTAGGGTATGGTAACACTGTCAATCTTTTAAGAAGTTAAAAAATCCCTCCCTCTTATATAATAGCAGAAAGATGCAGGCTACTCTAGGAACTTGGAACAGGACTCTGTCATTTCTAGGGTCACCCATGTAGACAAGTGTTCACCTGAAAATGCAAATAGCTTCCAGCACTTCTCCATTTGAGTTGCTACCAAAAATATCTTTAAAAATCAAACACATCATATGTTGGATTTTTTTTCATGATATTGTGTATTTTCCTGACTTTCAGAAATTTCAATGAATGGAATGAATCATTTGGGCTGATATAACAACCAAAATATTATATATAAACCCAAACGTTACAAGCTTTCGGTATATTATGATTGTTCTATGGGCCAGTGTCATATCACATAAACACAATTGTACTATTAAATAAAAATTAAATAATTTACGTGACAAACTCTAGAGTATTTGAAAGTTTAAACATATTCTCCGGTAATCTGAGAAAATGTCTGCCCATTAAAATTCAGCTTGGGTTTAATATGAAAAATGTTAACACACCAAACGAATTCTAGCTAAGCAACCATGTATAAACAGAGATATTAGCTTGAAACTTAAGACAGGCTGCTGAAGTGAATGATGAGGCCGTTAGCTTGAGTTCTTCAGCTCATTAGCTGAACCACAATCCCAACCCAATATCCACAAAGTCACAAAGGCAGGCATAATATACCTCCTAAGTTTAGAGGACTACACAGATTTTTCATTCCGCACATCATGAAGGATTTATGCTCTGCATTACGTTAGTCACAGTGATGGGAGAACTAGGGCAGTCTTGGAGTAAAAAGTTAACTTCTTAAACACACACACACAGGGCCTGGAGAGATGGCTTAGCGGTTAAGCACTTGCCTGTGAAGCCTAAGGACCCCGGTTTGAGGCTCGATCCTCCAGGCACCCACATAAGGCAGATGCATAAGGGGGCGCATGCATCTGGAGTTCATTTGCAGTGGTTGGAGGCCCTGGCCTGCCCATTCTCTCTCTGTCTATCTGCCTCTTTCTCTGTCGAAAACACACACACATCAAAATCCTGCATTTCTCAGGTATTGGCATGGAGACAACAGTCTTCCTGTTTTATTTCTGCCTTCTATGAGCTACCCATAAGCCCACACCTGACCTCCAATTCTCCCCCTCCCTTTCCCCCCCATTCATCAGTTAGGTGCCACTTATCAGGGGCACCCCCTCTCTTGATGTCCTTGCCTGGGAGGTGGGGGCCCAACGTCTCTCCACCTCTCAGATCCCACAGTCCCGGAGACTCCAGTCACCCTAGTAGGACTTGTCGCGTCACTTGTGCATATGTACTTCCAGCTCCTGGGGTGGACTTGTGATAGGAGGATGCATCCTCACGACAGCTCCTCTGTTCCTGGATGGGATGTGCTTTAGTATCAAGAGAGTGTATGAGACTGAATAACTTCATCTTCGAAGAGGAGAATGTAGCGGGAGGGTGTTTGAAGGAGGCTATATTTAGCGTCCCTGCCAGGTCTTGCGCTGCCATGAGCACACCATCATGAGCAGAGATGACCAGCACTGTCCTGTTTTATCCTCATCAACAGCAACAAAAACAACATGGTACTTTCACATATGCAGTCTTTCCCTGGGCTCAGGTACAGCAACCGCAATACGCATCAGTAGAGATTGCCTTCTAAATGTGGGGGACGAGGAAAGATAGTGCAGGACCCCTGAAGACCAGAAGTGACGGGGAACAGTATACTGGGGAGGAGGGAGTGAGTAAAAGAAAAAGGCAGGGCCACGGAAAGGCATGAATCAGTAAGTCTTTGGAAGAGGATATTGTCATTTGAAGGCCCCTGCCACCTCTTGGTCCACCTGGACTTTCCTGAAGGCAAAGCCACATGGAGACAGACCTTGTCTTTGGTGTGCTGGGGCTATTTCCCCTGACCCCACCAACTTTCTTTCTTGGCTTCTACTGCATTTGTTGCATGCAGCTCCTTTCTCACTCTCCCGCCTCTCTCTGTTGCCATTGACAACACTCTGTAAATATACAGTCTGTGATTTAGAATCCTTGGGAAGTAGTGGGGCTGGTCACACTTGGCAATTACCTGTCAGCAGGGAAGAAATTTATATCCTTTAATCTAGTTTATAAAGAAATAACCCAGAATGGATTACAAGGCCAAGCATCTATGCTGCGATTCCACCTGGCATTGCCTTAATGACTTTAAGTGGTTTTCAAAATGTTTGCTCTAAATGGGTAAAATGAAAGACTCTAGAAAATCTCTAAGTAGCCATAACATGAATTAAAAAGAAATTAGAATATAATTACACATTGATGTATATAAGCCATCTTTCAATCTGCTTAATTTGCACCCCCACACTTTTCTAACATTTGCTCATAAAAACATATATGTCCCAATGAGTAGCATTTTCAGAAACATCTATGTCACTTTGAAGCATGAAAAATTAGAGGTAGAATTAAACAACTGACACAAGTGGTGAGAGAATGGAAAGCTGGAATTCAAATACTTCAACCCACGGAGTGTCCTCATGCTCACCATCTCTCTTACATCCTTCATGCAGTCTCTTCATTTATACTACAACCTGCCTTTTTCGTGTGGCAAAAGGGTTGTTCCCACTTGAGGTCACTAAGTTGTTTTACTTGAATTTTATTTTATTTTATTTATTTTATATTTTTATTTGAAAGAGAGAGAAAGAGGTAAGAGAATGGGCCTGCCAAGGCCTCTAGCCACTGCAAACAAATTCCAGATGCATCTGGCTTATGTGGATCCTGAGACGTTGAACCTGGGTCCTTTGACTTTGCAGGCAATGCCTTAAGTGCTAAGCTATCTCTCCAGCCCATTAAGTCCTTTTCTAGAGAAGCTTATATGCTCCCTTGGTAGGTTATTAACAAAAGTGACCAGAGAGCGAGATTCATTCTTTGAGCTCATGGCTAACCATATTGGATATCACCATTTCTCCACAGACAATAAAGAATTCCATGCCAGTTGATGGCTTGAACCATGCCACACTATCTCACAAACAGTAACTTTCTAAATCGGTGATGGTGACACTTTCATGGCCCCCGCCCCGGCATGATGCAGACAGCCCATCCCTAGGAACATACGCACTTTAAAGCATTCTAACAGTGGTGATGGACAGTGAGATCTGTCCCCAGGGGCATGGATAACCAGTGACAGGTGCAAGACAACTGGCTGGGAGTCCGCCATGCAATCTGACCACAGAACAAAGCGGAGCCCCTCCTTCTTATGGGAAGAGGTTGGTACCTTGGGCCCCACAAGCTCTAGGACTGACCAGGTCAAACAGGCCAAGGAAGACACACCAGCCCATACCAGAGCTCTGAATCCAGCTTCTCTCTCTCGGCTGCTTACTTTATTCTGGGTCAGCTTTCAGTAACCTTGTGGCCAACCAGTGAAAATAATTCAACAGTGAAAGAATACTGCTCATACAAAGCAGCAAAAGCGTTTCTGCTCACTTTCATTTTGCTCAAGTTTTTCCTGTGAATATAATCATGAAAGTGGTGTGGTTAAAAGAGACATGTAATTAGCTTCTTATGTGACTCTTCAAATACTGTATGTCTGTGTCAGTATGAGCACATGTGAAACAAACAGACACAAATTGTTTTGAGTAAAATCACATGGAATAGTGCCAAAAAAAAAAAATCAAAGGATCATGGTAGGAATTTCTTCAACTGTAAAATTTATAAGAAATTGAAATAGGTGAAATGGGGGGGGTTAAATATCTGAAAAAAGCAAGAATATAATCTAATAATCTGATGTGCTTTATTAATATAAACAATCTGGGCTGGAGAGATGGCTTAGTGGTTAAGGACCCAGGTTTGATTCTCAGGACCCATGTAAGCCAGGTGCATAAGGTGGCACATGTGTCTGGAGCTCGACTGGAGTGGCTCAAAGCCCTGGCACACTCAATTCTTTCCCTCTATCTGCCTCTTCCTCTCTCTCAAAGGAATAAATAAAATATATTAAAAAAGAATCTGCCTTACTAATATGTAAAAATAGCTAAGAATTAGGAGTATGAAGCTCCTTTCATTTTCAATTTTCTTAAGTACATGGGACCTTTTTATTTCTGGACATGTCTAAAGAGGAAACTAAGTAATAAATTCTCAAGGGGTTTGGATTTGATTTTTTAATTTCACAATTCTGTAAACATATATACAGAATGAGCTTCCAGAGGGGCTGCCTGCAAGAGAATTAAACATGCATATCCTGTCATATAAAAGTGAAAAGTGGCCTAATGCTGTGCATAGGCAGTCCCTTTAAATGTCATGCTTAATTCATCAGAGGAGGGAAAAAATAGATTTCAAAAAGATATTTTCTATGGTTTGGATCTGGAATGTCCCCCAAAGGCACCATGTGTTAAAAGGTTAGTCTCCAGCTTGTTCCTCTGAGAGGATAGTGGAAGCTTTCAGAGGTGGAGACTAAGTTTTGTGATTGTGGGTCACAATCTTCTTGCAAAGAAGATTTTTGGGACACATTTCTTACTGTTTCTCTCTTTTGTTTTTGTTCATGAGGGGTGGAACCTCCTCTACCACATCGTCTTGATGTGCTGCCTCATCATAGCCCAAAGGCTGCAAGATCTACCAGTTATGAACTGAAAGCTCCAGAAACAGTGAGCCAAAATAAAACTTTCTTCTTAGGCAGATGGCCTCAGGCATTTTTGTTCCAATGATGAAAAGTTAACATAATATTCAAAGTACCAAGAAGTTGGGAGCTATATAAAACAAGCTTACACTGTACATCTTCCTTAAAATTGTGATAAAATGAAAATATCTGTTGTGATTCTTATTGATTTGAGAGTTAAGTATGATGGGAGAGACATTGTAAAACTGTAAAGTTGAAGCAACTAAGGATTTAGGTAAGTCTAAAAGTGCACAGACTAGTGAGTGACCGATCACAAAATTATAAAAGGACTAAGAAGGGCAGACACAACTTTGCAATGCATTTCCATGAAAAGGAGGATTTGTCTTTGATTTCATTCATTCAAACAGTTATCAGATAAGATCTACAGGTTCCCTCCTAGTCAGAAGAGAAATCGCAATGAATATTGTTTACATAACTTCTCATGGTCACAAATTTAGCAGAATTTATTTAAAAACTAGAAGTAAAATATCCCAGCAAGTTTTAGAAAACATGTTCTTTCAGACATAAATAAACTGAATTAAGACATAGTATCTCATCAGATGTAACTATAGACACCATCCTTTGTCTTTAAAAAAAGTTGCACCTATAAATACACCAAAGCAGAGAGCTGTCTAACATTCTGAATGTCTCCTTGTGACTTAGCAATGGCTGATATAGCATCGTAGAGACCAACTCTCATATTGTGTTATTAAAAATGTGGAGCATTTCCTCTTGTTTGCATGGCTTGTTCATCCTTCCCTCAAACAAAATCCTTGCTATTGACTACTAGTTCTCAGTGCTTCTATTCAGGTCCTTGAAGGTTATGTGATCTGAAACCTCAGGTGAACCAAAGGTGAGCAGGTGAAACTATGCATACAAGATGCTTTCTTAACATGCAAAAAAACCATTCCACTCAAGGCATAAAGAGACTATTTCTTATTGACAGAAGAAAGCAAATGCCTGAAAGTGACTTAACTCCTAGCAACTTATTTTAAAGAATACATTGAGAAGTCTCAAGAATGACTTATCAGATGGAAAGAATGAAAACACTGAATTTATTTTTTTAAAACCACATTCACCGCTCTTCTTTTTTTATTATTTTATTTATTTATTTTTTGATTTGAGAGAGAGAGAGAGAGAGAGAGAGAGAGAAGAAAAGGGAGAGAGAGAATGGGCGAGCCAGGGCTTCTCAGCTGCTGTGAATGAACTCCAGACACGTGTGTCCCCTTGTGTGCATGTGCAACATTGAGTGCTTGCATCACTTTTGCATCTGGCTAAACGTGGGACCTGGAGATCTGAACAGGCGTTCTGAGGCTTCGCAGGCAGGCGCCTTAACCACTAAGTCATCACTCTAGCCCTTATTTATTTGTGAGAGAGAAATAGGCAGGTGAAGGGAGGGGTAGGAGAGAGAGAGAGGCAGAGAGGTAATGGGCATGCCAGGGCATCCAGCTGCTGTCAACAAACTCCAGACGCATGAATCTCCTTGTGCATCTGGCTTACATGGATCCTGGGGAATTAAACCTGAGTCCTTCACCTTTGCAGGCAAGTGCCTAACTGCTAATGCATCACTCTAGCCCCCAAACAGTGAACTTCTTTGTTGTTCATTCACTCGTAAACTGAGACAGTCACAGGATGTGAGAGCATGAAAACAAGGATAATAATCAAGATGAAATATTCTCATCGTTTAACCCCTTTCAGCAACTTCCCCACCGTAACTGGCTGCAAATCTGGAGGAACTGTACTATTAGAGGAGTTCTAAACTACTCGAAGACAACTTTTAACGAATGTCTGACTATATACCTGCATGCCTACACACATGTGTATTTACAGTTTGAAAAACCATACCGGAAGGTAAACATCTTTGAAAAGATGTTTGACTGAACCAGTTCTCTAGGGAAGCAGAGCCCTCTTCTAGGGGGATTAAATGTTACTTCTTACTACATTTAAGTAGTAACATGCTCTCACTTCCTCCAGACAGAGTTCTATTTATTTATCTTTGTTTCCATCAGGAGTCAATTTCCACCAACATAGCAAGTTTCTGGGACCCATGGCACCCTTACTTCTGCTTGGATGCCTATCCTCCTCCTCCTCCTCCATAGGCGTACTCCATCTATTCTACAAGCCCACCTTCTTCTTAGGCAGTCTGGTATAGCCTTACCACTCACACTCAGGGCTCCACCCCCAGTGCACATCTGTTCATTCATCTGACTTACATGTAATATCCAACCTCACATTGTTCCCCAGACATATACGTGCTTTCTTCAAGAACTTTGTACATCCTCAATAAAGGTTTGCCAACCTCAATTCAAATGTGACATTTTTCTCTTAAATATTAAAACTAAAGTTTAGTATAGTCACACATAACCATATAATTTTAACTCAGTCAGTGCTTACATTATATCCGTGAAAGACATTATCCTCACTTCAGAGGTAAGGAACTTCAGAGTCAGATTGTGTCAGTGAATGGATTCCCAGGGATCCAAATTCTTGGGGCACGGAACCAGGACTCAAATGCTTGGCATGGATTCCAGGCCCTGCGGCTGCCTCTCATGATATGAAATGTGTTCCTTACTCAGAGATCTGCAGTGTACCACTGCAACTTAAAATGACTATATACCATCATCTGAAAGCCATGATCACCTACACTGCAAGAATGAAATTCAATGACCACCTCTCATAAAGCAAAAGGGTTCTAAAATAAGTGGGAACTAATTTTAAATGTTTTTAAAAAAATGCTCCAAATTTTTAGGTCTTGCAGCATTTTTGGATTTGCATGTAAGAGATCCACTCATAAAATCCTAAAATCTATTCAAATACTTAAAACCTAAAATAAGATCCACAATCGGATACATTTCTAGACCTAAGCTACTGGAGAAGGAACATTTAACCTGCGTAAGAAAACCAAGTTAACATGGTAGAAGAGGAGGAAGAGAGATTGTAAGAGCCGTAGAGTGGGAAGATGAGTCCTGAGACATTGTCCCTGGGGTGGCTTGGTACATTTATGATCTCACGTTGACTACCAACAACCCCACTGAGGAGGACCCACAGTGGAATGGGGCCAGGAGAGAGGGGATACAGCAGCATAACCCAATGGGAGTATGAGTAATATACAATATGTCCATACTGTAAAGCGCAGACTAAGTTATCTAACATTGCAATTTCTATAGCTGCATTGTTATTCTTTATTTTTAGTGGACACAAAATCACAACAAACATTCGTGGGGTATAGCATGGTATTATTATACCAGTATTCTTTGAACATATTAAATATTCACTACATCAGAATGTTATGTTCTTATCATTTACAAATTCTAGCCTATTAAAAAAAGGTGAAATAATCGTGGAATTTTTGTCTAGACTCGTTTTTTATGTTGGAAGGAGGCCTGAAGAATATCCAATAATCCTCATTAGGTCGTAGGTGAGGAGACTGGGCCTGGAGTTATTGGCTAGCCACAAGGTCTCACACTACTGTTAAATGCAAGGCAGAGTAAGAAGTGAGCTTCTCATTTCTTTACTCACTATGCTGGTAGCACTGCACACAAAGTATTTTATTCTTAAAATAACTGACATTAGCTACATATGCCAATGCTAAACAGAACCCCGTGGGGGGGGTCTTGTACAGGTCTTATTTCAAAACCCAAAATTTTATATGAGAAAATGCAGGCATAAATAACTAATATGTTTTGCCCACATTTTAAAATTATTTTTGGTTAATCTAATGAAAATATTCCTTAAGTTAAAAACGTAAAATGGTATAAGAAAATTGGCCACACTGACTTGTAGAACATCTTTGTAGACATTGGATATTCTCCACTTACATATTTTTAGATCCCACCACACAACCTAGAGACTGACATAAAATCTGTCTGACAGTATACACAAGATTCTCTGCTCTTAATTTTATCTGAAAGTAATCACTTACATCCTAGTGACAGTTCCTTTTAATGAGAAAATAATTAATGAGTGAAATGAAGAAGTAAATATGTTGACATGTGTCTATCATAAAAATAATTTCAATGTCAGTGAAGCAAGGAGAAACAATACACATGATCATAGCTTGATTGTTTTCAAAAACCAATAATGACAATGTATCTTTAATTTCTACTGAGGCTAAGAAGTTGGTTCTATGTGCAAAAAAAAAAAAAAAATCAATAAAAGTTCAGATTTTGTATCTTTTGACAAAAACATCTTTATATCAAGAAAGTATTTTCTGCTTCCTGGCATCTCTATTTTAATACCACAGCAAGCAGCCCTTTCAAAAACACAAATTTTCCAAGCTTTTTCTTAAATTGAAAGAAAGAAGTAGTTCTGTAAGCAAAGTGACACACCCTGGAGTTGAAAGGCTGAGTGCCACACCCTTCCCTGTGTCCCTTTTCCAAGTCAGTTGTAGCCACACAGATTCTGACCCTGGGGAAAGAAGCCAGCAAGGTCACAGGGAACGCTGGCAGGGGCAGAAAATGGTATCTAAAACCCAAAGTATTCCAGCATATGCACAGGTAGGGGAATATACCCGAAATGGCCGAAGGACACACAGGAAATCACCTATGCAGAATCTATTCTTAAAAGAATGTGTTCCCAAGTCCTCTACAGCACACCCAGATCCCACACAGTTTTCTGAAGTCTTGAGTGGACATCATACTTACAAAACTTAAAGAGTCTTAAAGTGATTAAGCGAACTGCTTATTCCATCAGGAATCTACCCAAGGTTAGGAATATGGCCAAAAAAGCAAAGGATTGTGGGTGATTCTGCCCTCCCCTACTCCCCAACCATAACAACTGTTTTTCACTCCTAGAGAAGAAGAAACTCTTCAGGGTAGAAGGAGAAAGTAAATAAAAGGAAGAACTGTAATTCTTGAGCCGGTGCCAGTTTACAGTATTTTCTGAAAAGGAGCTGCGCCACAGCTTGGCGGGCAGCCATATTTACAGTAAGCTCTCCAGTGTTTTCCCCAACAGGAAGAACAATGGGCTTCGTGTGGAGCTGCAGTGTGTGCTCTGCAGAGCTGAGCAAGGAAGGAATGCAACCCACCCGCGAGGGACCCTTTCCTCCTCTCGGCTCTGCCGAAGAACACGCCAAGCATGGGCACATGAGTCTGAAAGAGAGCTCCACACTCGAAGCGTCGTAAGTTACCATTTAAACCACCACTTATTTCACACAGCAAACACCCAACCTGCTCATTTACTTTTAATTTTGGAATTTCGCATAACTTCGCCATGGTATTAAGCAATATTGGCCATGCTTCCAAGAATGGTGACACCCAAAACACGAGTCCTAAGGCGAATCTAGGCTTCCACTTTTCTTGGTGAGATTTAAAATACACCTCTCAGGACTGGACAGACAGCTCTCAGTCATAAAGTGCTTGCCTTGAAAGAAAGAGGACCCGAGTTTTCAATTTCCAGAAGCCGCTTTAGAAAAAGCTGGGCATGGTGGTACTGGTACATACTGGTAAACCCAGTGCTAGGGAGGCTAGATATGGGGAAGGGGTCTCCCTGGGGCTTTCTGTCTAGCCTGTTTGGTGAGTTGCAGGCCAATCAGTGACTCTGTCGCAAAAAGTGGATGGGGGCTGGAGAGATGGCTTAGCAGTTAAGGCGCCTGCCTGCTAAGCCTAAGAACCCAGTTCCAATCTCCAGGTCCCACGTTTAGCCAGATGCAAAGTGACGCAAGGGCACAATGTCGCACTTGTCCACAAGGGGGCGCACACATCTGGATTTTGTTAGCAGCAGCTGAGAGGCTGCTGGCGTGCCCATCTCTATCTGTCTCCCTCTCCCTCTCTGTCTCTCTCTATGTCTCTCTCCAAAAATAAAAATTTAAAAAAAGTGGATGATGCTTGATGAATGACACCCAAAGTTGTTCCCTGGCCACCGCATGCATACACATACACAATATACACAAAAATACACACACACACACATATACCCACCCACCTACCCCTGGTACAAAGACAGGTATGGTGGCTCAGGCCTATAAATCCAGTACTCAAAAGACTGAGGCGGGAGATTATTCTGAACTTGAGGTTAGCCTGGACTATAGAGTTGCATGTTAGCTTGGGCTACAGTGAACCCCCGAAACAAAAACCTTAATAAAAATTAATAAATAAAAGTACAGTTATACTGTGTTACTAGAAATTTTAAACAAATAGGTCAATAATATGAGGAAAATCACAGGCTATAACTATTTTCTTTAAGATTTCATTTATTTATTTGAAGGGGGGGGAAGAGGCAGAGAGAAAGCGCAAATGGGCATGCCAGGCCTCCAGCCACTGCAAATGAGCTCCAGACACCTGCGCTCCCTTGTGCATCTGGCTTCCATGGGTCCTGGGGAATCAAACCCAGGGCCTTAGCTTTCGCAGGCAAACACCTTAACTGCTAAGCCTTTCCCCCAGCCCAACTATTTTAATATAGTACATTCTTAGTTTAAATTCATATCTAAAATCTAAAGCTATGGGTTTTTTTTTGACCACCATTAAAATCAATAGTCACACATCTTCCACTTTGTAGTAATACTGTGTTTGTTCTGGTATTTCTATATACCTCAGATTATACATTGAATGTTCTTTTAATGTCACAACTACCATGTTATGTTCTCACTGAGATCTTGTTGAAGTAAGAGAAGAGGAAAGAAAAGTAAATAAGTATAATATATACACTATTTGCTTTGATAACTGCTGAATAATAATAATAAAAAGAATGAAAGAGTAAGACCTGGGGCAGAAAGAGGATAAAATTTTAGATAGAAAATTTTAGATAGAAAGGAAGGTCTCTATGGAAGGTACATTTGGGGTTCACACCTGCATGATACAAGGGTGCTAACTAACCTTGAGGATCAGGAAAAAAGAGCAAGTTAGTTAGCTATTCTTACCAGCAAATGATGGGGCTCCCTGGGGGATAAGTAAGCATGTTCAACTACTGTGACGCTCTTCCCCAAGGGGAGGGACAACACAGGGTTTTACTTAAAAATAGACACTATTCATGCACACAGACAGGGAACTGGTTCCTTGGCAGGGGCACCAGCAGCTGGTAAGAATGTCAAAGAGAATTGGGGTGAGGCCAGGACAGGTAAGGGAGAGGAGGAAGGGCCTCGAGACAACGTCCAAATAGAAGAGGCATCTTCAGGAGAGCTGAGGAGCTAGGAAAGGATGGCTCATAGCCTGGTGGGGACTTCTATGGCAGGGTGGGCTACTGAGACTTCAATTCTGTTCTGCTTTAATTGTGGTGGAGTGTTTCTTGCAGCGGCAGATACAGGCAGTAAGGAGGGCCTACTGGTGCCAAGGATGTAGCAGAAGAGGAGTGTGCTTCATATAAAGACCACAGTGTTGGCACGTCATGGAGGTCCCAGTGCCACTTCCAGGGGCTACCCAGACTGTAGCAACAGATATGCCAGATACGGAGAGATGGAGCAGGGCAGTCAGCCAGAACGACTTCCTCAAATGATCCATTCTATAACTTCGGGATTTGTCATGAGAGGTATAACGTGAACTTGGGAGGGTTCAATTTTCTTAGAATCTGCTGGCCTGGGGGCTAGTAAGAAACAAGTAATTGAAAGATAATAAGAAGCCTTTCATGCCCATTAGATGATCAACGTGTTTAAAGTCACTAATAATCATGGTGTCGGCTAGAATATGCAACAAGGACTGCTTTACACTGCTGATAGGGTTGTACATTGTAGAAGAAGCGATTAATGACTGTGACGCAATGAGATACACCTCGCCCCTGGCCCTGTCCACTTCATTTACAGTAATGTGCCCTCGAGGAATTGTACCTTTACACAAGGGAACAAATGGAAGAATATACTGCCCTATGATTTAGGATAGACAAAGATTGCAAAGAAATTTTCATCCAAAGAAGGAAATTTGTGTTCATGTAAGAGAACATTATTCAGCAATGACAATGAACTATGTAACACCTACCACAAAAACAAAACAAAACAAAACAAAACCTCAGTTAACCTGTCTAATACAAAACCCACAAGATGAGCCAATGAAAGCAAATGATAAAGGACAATGTGACATATGAAGGTAAAAGCTGATCCTGGCATGGCAGGGCACAGCTGTAATTGCTTCACTGGGGACACTGAGGCCGGAGAATCTTGAGTTTGAGGCCAGCCTACAGTCTGTGGGAGGGGAAGAGAGGAGAGTAAGAGTGAGAGTGAGAGATTAAAAGCTAGAAGACAATACTAAAGTCAAGGATTAGGGGCTGCAGAGATGGCTCAGCAGTTAGGGTGCTTGCCTAAAAAGTCGAACGACCTGGGTTTGATTCCCTAGTCGCCATGTCAAGCCAGATGCACAATGTGGCACATGAATATCGAGTCCATTTGCAGTGACTAGAGGCCCTGACACACCCATTCTCTCTCTTCTCTCTCTCTGCAAGCAAATACATAAGTATTTAAAGAAAGAATCTAATGAAAATGGATTTGAAATTAAAATTTATCTCTTATTTAATTATTTAGATAAGGAGTTTAGAAATACTTTCTCTGGAAAATAACAAAAAAAAAAGAGAGGATGTTTTCTTTAGTGATTTAATTTAGGGCTGCAAATAAAGGTGCCGATTTTTGTAAATTATTGTTTTTTTTTTTTTTTTAATACCAGAAATCCTCAAATCACGGTGGCTGGGAATTCATCAATGAATCTAGGCAGAAAGAGGAAGGAGCCAAACCAGCATGTGGAGGTGGGCACCAGAGAAACACACAGAGAAACAGCAGGCTGGATCTCCTCCCCCCCCATCCCCTCCCCCTTCCCCCTCCCCACAGCCCCTCTGCTGAGCCTGAAGTCACAGAGGTAGATCACCAAGGCATTAGCAGCTTTGCCAAGCTGAATGTTCAAAGGCTCTAAAGAGCCATTTTGTTAACAGCTAGGCTTCTATTCAGAAACAAGAGTTGGCAAGAGATAACAGGCTTATTTTGAGAGAATAGGGAAAAAAAAATGTTATATTCGAAGTGTTCTCCAGAATTACCCACTAAACAAGTCACTTCCACTCTCTAATGACGCTGCTGACAGAGGCGAGGGTGAGATGCAGGAAAGGGTTCAAACCGTAATTAGAAGATATCTTCTACCCAAGGCTCACAAGAAGCAGGACAACACGAGTGCTGGCCCCTGTACTTCTCACACAGTCTCCTGAACTCTGTGCTCTAGCATGAAGACTCTTAACATCACAGAAGCATCTATTTTTACCTAATTCAGAAAACAAAAGTTAAGGATCAAATGAAAAAGTTTCTAAAAATAGACTGAAAACCATTGTATTATTCAAAAACAAACAAACCATAAAAAAACCCGAACAAAAAACAAAACAAAACCACCACAACAAAACAAAATGCCACCAAATAAGCCAGAAAGAAAAATTAGGTATCTTCTTAAAATGTAGTCTGGGGTTCATAGGATGCCAGTGTTACTATGAGTGCAAAGACTTATGTTCCACTGAGACATATTCGAATACCAGAGTTCATGCTTTTAAACTGCAAGTCAGTAGCTCTTAATACTCCTATGTTATGTGAAATGTACAACCTTCAGTTTTAAACAAGTCAGACAATATGTGGCTTTTTGTATCTGGTTTCTTTTCTTTAGCACACTGTTTTCTTTTTAAAAAGTATTTTCTTTATTTATTGAAGAGAAGGAGAGAACAAGGCAGGTAGATGTGAGAGAGAGAAAGGGAGAAAGAAAATCGGTGTACCAGGGCCTCTAGCCACTGCAGACGAACTCCAGATGCATGTGTCCCCTTGTGCATCTGGCTTACATGGGTACTAGGGAATCAAACCTGGCTCCTTAGGCTTTCCAGGTAAGTGCCTCAACTCCCAAGCCATCTCTCCAACCCTAGCACAATATTTTCAAAGTTCATAAACCCTACCACATATATCATTGCTATATTTTTAAGGTTCATAAATATTCTACTGTATGTCAACTGATAGACTTTTGGGTGGTTCTTACATTTCTGGCTACTATGTATAATTTACTGTGAGCATTCATGTACAAATTTTTGTGAAAATGCATTTTCATTTCTTTTGGAACTACCCCTGGGTCATACAGTAATTTTTAAAAAATATTTTCTTTATTTATTTGAGAGGGGCTGGAGAGATGGCTTAGCGGTTAAGTGCTTGCCTATGAAGCCTAAGGATCCCAGTTTGAGGCTCGATTCCCCAGTACCCACGTAAGCCAGATGCGCAAGGTGACACATGCATCTGCAGTTTGTTTGCAGTGGCTGGAGGCCCTGGTGCACCCATTCTCTCTCTCTTTCTCTCTCTGACTCTTTCGCTGTCTGTTGCTAATAAAATAATAAAATAAAAATAAATTAAAATATATATATATATATTTATTTGAGAGAGAAAGAGGGAGGCACATGGAGAGACAGAGACAATAGGCATGTCAGGAACTCTAGCCACTGCAAACGAACTCCAGGTGTGTGTGTGCCATCTGGTACATCTGGCTTTACCTGGGTACTGGGACATTGAACCTGGGTCTTTTGGCTTTCCTGGCAAATGCTTTAACTGTGAAGCTCTCTCTCCAGCCTGATGCATTAAGTGTAATGTTGAACTTTGAGGAAATACCAGTGTGTTTTGCAAAGCAGTTGCCCAGTTTACATCCCCACCAGCAACGCCTGGGATTTTCATTTTACCCCATCTGTACCAATGGCTGTTGGCTGTCGTCTGACAGGAGCCACTGCAGTGGGTATGAAGTGGCACCTCACTGTGGTCTTCATTAGCATGTTCCTAATGACCGCTGAGCATCTCTTTAGAACACGGACTAACGTGATCTAACAAGTTACATAATAAGAAGAATAATTTTTTTAAAAGCTTGTATAATTTTGTTTTGCATATTTTAGGACTCACTAAAGACTTGTAGCAATCAATGGGTATTTTTATTGTGAGTAAGGAAACTGTAAAACAAAAAAAATAAGTCTTTAAAAATCAGGGTGGGGATGAGGTTCAGTTGGTAGAGTGCTTGCTTGCTAGCCTATGATGGTATGTGTGTATGGGTCATGGAGACATATAGGAAGATTAGAAGTTCAAGGTCATCCTGAACTATAGAGCAAAATCAAGGCCAGCCTGGGCTAAATAAGACACTTCCTCAAAAAAGATCTTTAAGGGCTGGAGAGATGGCTTAGTGGTTAAGGCGTTTGCCTGCAAAGCCAAAGGACGCAGGTTCAATTCCCCAGGACGCATATAAGCCAGATGCACAAGAGGTGCATGCATCTGGAGTTCATTTGCAGTGGCTAGAGGCCTTGGTGTGCCCATTTTCTCTGTCTCCTACCTCTCTCTGTCTCTCTGCATACAAATAAATAAAAATTAAAAATCTTTAATAATCAGACTGATATAAATGATATACATTTACATACTGATATAGAATTTTACACATTTAATAGTTATAGTATAAGCATATTCTGTCATGCTATATAAAAAACAGGTGATTAGGGCTAGAGAGATGGCTTAGGGGTTAAGGCACCTGCCTCCTAAGTCTAAGAACTCCCTTTCAGTTCTCCAAGTCCCACGTTTAGCCAGATGCAAAGTGATGCAGGGGTACAATACCACACTTTCCCACAAGGGGGCGAACGTGTCTGGAGTTCATTCACGGCAGCTGAGAGGCTGCTGGCACACCCATTCTCTGTCTCTCTCTCTCTGACTCTTTCAAAAAAACAGGTGACTAGAGAAACATAAGATAGGAATAAAATTTGGCAAAAATCAATCCACTCTCTCTCCGTCTCACAGACAGTACTTAGTAAATAAATGGTTATAAGTGAGGTTTCCCTATCATTCAAATGCCACTTACTCTCTTCTAAGAAATTTACTAATTCTACATAATCACTGATTTGGTGAAAAAATTCCCAAATTGCTTTCAAATAAACTCTTGTGACCTTTCTATTTGCTAGATCAAAATAAAACATTACCAAATTTTATTTCAGGATATTTTATTATTAAGTACAAAAAAAGTATGCTTCCCTGTGTTGTATACACTGCTACACTCGTAACATAGAAGACCTCTCTATAATAAAAATTAGTGTGAAAATTGATGCTTAAAAAAATGAAAATTTGTGTCAGGAGTGGTGGTGCATGCCTTTAATCCCAGCACTTGGGAGGCAGAGGTAGGAGGATTGCCATGAGTTCGAGGCCACCCTGAGACTACATAGTGAATTCCAGGTCAGCCTGGGCTAGTGTGAAATCCTACCTGGAAAAAAAAAAAAAAGAAACTTTTCAATCAAAATGTTCCTATATGTAAGGATTTGTAACGATTCACACATTCATATTACTGGTTAAGGTAACAGTTAATCCCTTCCAACATGAGTATTCCAGCTCCTGTGAGGTATGCTTACTTTACCATTCATTAAATGCCATCAACAGGGAAGACCACTAACGTTTGCATGTATGTGTCTTAGCTGTTTAGGTCCAACCATTACCCCTCCCAAATTTGATTGGGACTTCAGCCTCTGTACATTGCAGTCTATCCAGTTTTTTTTTCTTTTTTTGGTTTTTCGATGTAGGGTCTCACTCTAGTTCAGGCTGACCTGGAATTCACTATGTCATCTCAGGCTGGCCTTGAACTCACAGCGATCCTCCTACCTCTGCCTCCTGAGTGCTGGGATTAAAGGCGTGCACCACCACACCCGGCTCTTTAGAATTGTTTTATCTTCAAGTTTCCCCCACCACAACCATCTACTTAAACCTCATATGTACCTGATACCTGCCCCTGACTACTCCCGCAGTGAATGGCTACTGCACATGTCAGTAGGAGTCAGTAGATTCACAGGCAGAGAAAGCAGCTGGATTATGGGCTTCTAGGCTGGTTTACTATGGAGAAGCCGCTATAAAGATCTGAGTCAAGTTGAAGAGAACCTCCTCCACGTGAGAAGGCACAGAAGTGGCTGCATCCCATTTCAGGATTGTGAAATGAGCTAGTTATTATTTATTCATTCATCCATCATTCAACATTTAGTATATTACTTTCCAAATGCCAGACCATGCACTAGGTGCTAAAGATAAAAACAAGAAGGCAACCCATGCACTTAATAAATATCTCATATGGGTCAAGCTCTTATGATAGCTGTGCAGACTCCACATTAGCACTTTTGAATCTTCACTTCAGAACATACTATACCCACTGCACAGAGGAAACAGACTCAACAGGTAAGTGGCTTTTCCAGATTCACAGAAACTACTAGCAGGCAAGCTGAAATCAACATTAGTCTGTCCAACGCCTAAGCAACCTCAGCACAGTGCCTCAAGTATCACAGTGAGGAGCGGATGCAAGGCCAAATATTATATATGTGCAGTAATTATGCATCCAACAGCACATAAAACTAATATCTATACTGCTGGGCGTGGTGGCACATGTCTTTAATCCCAGCACTCGGGAGGCAGAGGTAGGAGGATCGCCATGAGTTCGAGCCCATCCTGAGACTACATAGTGAATTCCAGGTCAGCTTGGGCAAGAGTGAGACCCTACCTCAAAAAAAAAGAAAAAAAAGAAAAAAACGAACAACAACAAAAAACTAATGTCTATAATTTCCATGATATTACATATCAAATAGGCTACTCAGGGTATTTCGATTTATAACATCATATACAAAATGTTATACGAGCCAGGTATGGTGGCCTGCACCTTTAATCCCAGCACTTGGGAAGCAGAGGTAGGAGGATCGCCGTGAGTTCGAGGCCACCCTGAGACTACACAGTGAATTCCAGGTCAGTCTGGGCTAGAGTGAGACCCTACCTCAAGAAACCACAAATAATGTTACATGAATAACAGTAATCAATTTAGCATTGACTCTTTACAATATCAGGAAGCTTCAGCTTCCTACTATCTATCAACAGATCTGTCTTGGAGAAAGGGGTGAAGTTAAAGTTACTATGCAATTTTTAAAAAGGTAATAGGATCTTAGAAGTAGGATTGCACATAAAGATAAAAAATGGTACTACCTGTTTTCTCCAATAACCAACAAAGATGATCTTCCCACTGTATCTTTAAGAAATGTATGTAACTAAGTCTCAGTTTCATCCCAGAAAATATTTTAACATCCATGCTGGGCATGATGGTTAATGCCCCAGCACTGGGCTGAGGTGGGTGAAGCTCCAGCCCAAGCTTCACAGTGAGTTCACACCAGCCTGGGATATAAAGTATGTTCAGGGCTAGCCTGAGATCATGGCCAGGTTCTGTCTCAAAACAACAAGAGCTGGGGATGTAGCTGAGTGGTAGAGCACATGCCTAGCATGTATGAGGTCCCCAGTTCATTACCTAACATGACAAAGAAGATCAAATCCATGTTGAAAACACAAAGAAATATAATTTGAATGAAGTATAAAAAGGATGGTCTAAAGCTGGGAGAGATGGCTTAGAGGTTAAGGCTCTTGCCTGAGAAGCCTAAGGACCCAGGTTTGAATATCCAGTACCCATGTAAAACCAGATGCACAAGGGGGCACATGCATCTGGAGTTTGTTTTCAGTGGCTGGAGGCCCTGGCACACCCATTCTCACTCTATCTGCCTCTTTCTCAAACAAATAAATAAAATATTTAAAATGATTGTCTATATATTTATTTATTTAGCCGGGGGAGAGAGAAAGAAAGAAAGAAAGAAAGAAAGAAAGAAAGAAAGAAAGAAAGAAAGAAAGAAAGAGAGAGAAAGAGAGAGAAAGGAGCGGTCAGAGAGAATATGGGCATGCCAGGGCCTCTAGTCACTGCAAACAAACTCCAGATGCATGCTCCACTTTGTGCATGTGCATCTGGCTTTACATGGGTACTGGGAATTCAAATCTGGGTCATGAGGCTTTGTAGGCAAGTGCCTTAGCCATTGAGCAATCTCGTCAGCCCAGAAGATGGTATATAAATTGGACAATAAGTAAAAATACCAGCATAATCTCAAAATTAACCTGACCAAAGACTGAAACTCAGTTTGATATTTAATGTATGTTCAACACATTGGCAGCATGAAACATCAGTACAATACAGGTTTCATTTTGTGATATAAAAATTGGTTATTTGGACTGGAGAAATGGCTTGCTTGCAAAGCCAAAGGACCTAGGTTTGATTCCCCAGGACCTACGTAAACTAGATGCACAAGGGGGCACATGTGTTTGGAGTTTATTTGCAGTGGCTGGAGGTCCTGGTGTGCCCATTCTCTCTCTATATCTCCCTCTCTCTCTGAAATAAATAAGTAAATAAATGGTAATGAACGGTTATGTAGGAATTCAAACTGCAATTTTGAAGAATTTTTCTGGCACTGAACTAAGCTAAGAAAACAAAGTACTATGGAGAAGATTAATCTTCTACAAAGAGGAGTTTCACCTTCATGTAAATCCTGACAACTTTGTGAAAAATTACGTATATATTTGTATTCCCACCTGCAGTGGTCTAGAAATCTAGACAACTTCTGTTGCTCTGGAAGGATTTCATAACCTTGTTCTTGGTTAACAAGTATGGGTTTTCTACATTTTGAACATATCTGGAATCAAACACTGACCCCTTTGTTTCAAGTCTATGAAATTTTATAAATGTTAAATAACAGCTGTTTGGTGAGGAACTACCATGCCAAAACACAAGTCAACCTTACCAAAGGTCAATGGGTCCAAGTTTACAACACTGGCACTGTAATTCAAGGACACAGTTTGACCTCAGAGGGCCTATAAATAAACACCTTTTAAAATTAAATGATAGCAATAAATAATCTACATATTTAGTGAAATAATTAAGGGATTATGTTGGTTTTTAAAAAACAAGATTCATTGGCAAGTTCTCAGAAGGAAGAAGAAGGCAATTTATAAAGCCTGTATTTGGTATATTTCTCCACATTAAAACAGAACACTAATCATTTATGATGAATAACTCATGTTTGCTATTCTCAAAAATATTTAAATGTGCAAGAAATATTTTCAGTGCACTAGTTATTAGATTGCTTTTTTCATATTTATAGAACAATACTCAGCGGTAATTTTATTTCTTATATGTGTGTCAGATACAATATAAATCTTCACATTTATTTCAAAACATACTGGCTTTCCTTTGTCAGGAGGAAAGTATCATGAAAACTGTATTACTATGTTTTTTTTTTCTGGATGCTTCTGAGAGAGAAATAAAGACATACCATATGGTACAATCAACAGAATGCAAACTATTTTTCCCCACCCGTGTGCCTGAAACCCACTAACGTTATGTATATCAACACCACCTGGTCCTGAACTTAATACTCATGTCAAGATTCAGTACACATTCTCTGCAAACACGAAATGATATTTGCTAAATTTAATTCCCCAATTGAATACAACAGGTTTTTCTTGCTCTGTTTGATGAAAACTATTCTTTTGTCATTTCTGTAACTGAAATGTTCTATTATCTGTTCTTCGTAAGATGCGATGGAAATGAGGAGATAAGAATTATGTTAATAAAACATTTCATTGAATTTTACTGTGATTCTCTTCCACATCAACTTCAAACGTACCTGTATGTAGGCATGCTGGCAACCACTGGGCAATGAGAGGCTCTTTAAGAACTGCAATGGAAACTGAAAAGATACAAAGACTGGCATAGCCCAATCATTAGTGTGAAACCTGGACTACTTTATTCATGGAAAAGTGCCCCCAAATGCCATTTTTCTGAAAGTAGAAATAAGGGCCTATGTTCTCCCATGGCCCACTCGGAGTTCTCAGTTGCCCAAGTACGAGCATGATATGGGCTGAGAAATCAGTATGCTAGCCAGAGACTTTTCTAAGGACCGTGACAATGAGATTCCCCAAAACAGGATCTGATTTAATAAAAAAAAAAAAAAATAAAAAACTACCATCCAAATCAAAGAGCGAATTCACAGGAACATAGACCCGTCCCATCACCATTACATAACAGGAAGAAACTCCGTGTGCCAGAGAGCTTGTGCTAAAATGCTTTGTGATCTCATCCTTACCATAACAAATTATCTGCCAGGAAAGACCTCCAAGGTCAGCCCTGGCAACAATTAAAAAATAATGAAAAGCATTCATCCCTAAGGCAGAGTTAGAATGTTTTGGTGTGAAGCAATGTGCTGTATATTTTATTAGCTATAACTTGTTAATTATTCATCACGACTCTTCTTATATTCCACACAGAAACCCCAGGTTGCTCAGATTTCTATCTGCGATCTTTTTTTTATGCCTTTTCTTATTCAAGGGCCAAAGCCTTTAGAGGCCAAAGCTTTATACCCACCACTGTCTACTGAACACTAAGATCTATTTGTTTAGAATAAAATACTAAAATCAGGCACACACATACACACACAGAGGGAGATTCAGAGGGAACAAGGGAAGACGAGGCAGGCAGACAGACAGACACATTATTCCATCATCCTACATAAATCCCTGATAAGCTTTTGACATCCTCAGCTTCACCTCAACACATTCACCCCTCCTGTGATATCTGTAGTCTATAGACACCCTGTGCTGTCCAGGCCTCTCTGCAGCCCCCAAAGGTGGCAGAAGGCATTGCTAGGGCACCTTCCCAGAACGCTGCATCCTTCCCTACTGTCTGATTCCATGGCTAATTACTTAGCTGCCGCTCTGGCTCGTTTTGCCACTAAAATGAAGTTTTAACCACTTTTAACCACTGCTGATTTCCAATGCACAGATATGCCAAAGATGCTCCCTGCTGGAAGTACCCAAGGAGGGGAAAGCTGGGGCCATTCTCTACTGGACTGCTGACTCACACACATGGATGCTCCTGGGGTTCATAAGCCTGAATACACTCTACGTTCCTTCCACCCTCAGCCCTCAGGCAGGTGGCCGCTCTAACAGTACCACCGCTGAATCCTGGGCATAAGCTCCTCTCAACCATGTGCAAGCTTCCCTTCTCATCTCTCCACAGCTCTGAACATTAAAATCCAAAACAGAGAATTCAACTACCACAAACAGTCCCGAGCCACAGACGTGCCTCTCGGGTGACTCTCTTGATAAGACACATATCTTTAGATTTCCAACTCAGGGTATTTACTCACCAGATGATGAAGTTGAATGAAATGAGCTCAAATGCTAAGCTCAACCAGCTTCCAGATGGGGCAGTGCAGATAGAGCAAGAATGACAGTCCGACTGAGCAGACTAAACAATCAACACAGATCAACAGGAAGTCATTGCTTCCCCCAGTTCTGGTGAAATATGAGCAGAAGTGACCACTGGAACTTTTAGGAAAGCTGTTTAAAAAGATGCTTGCTTTTCTTTCTTTTTTTAAAGTTCATTAATTTTTTGTTGTTGTTGTTGTTTTAGAGATAGGGGAGAGAGAGAGAGAATGGGCATGCCAGGGTCTCCAGCCACTGCAGAATAACTCCTGACACATGCACCACCTTGTGCAGCTGGCTTACATGGGTACTGGGGAATCAAACCTGGGTCCTTAGGCTTTGTAGGCAAGCGCCTTAACCACAAAGCCATCTCTTTAGTCCTTCTTTTCTTTCTTTGTGTGTACATATCAATGCACATGTGTGTGAATGGTGTGGGTATGAGGGGGAGTGTGCCACGGAGCATGTGTGGAGGTCAGAGGACAAAACCTTGGGGCATCAGTCCTCATCTTCCGCCTAGTATTATGATGAGGTTGCTCTTACTATTTTGCCACTATAAATAAGCTGGCATACAAAATCATTAGTCCAGCAACCTGCAAAGAGTCCTTATGCAAAAGAAAGAAAAAAGAAAGAAAGAAAGAAAAAAAGAAAGAAAGAAAGAAAGAGAGAGAGAGAGAGAGAGAAAAGAAAAGGACAGAACTGATTTGTTGGGCTTAACAATGTCAGATGTTGAAGGACCAGGGCCAGACCCCAAAGCCTTGTATCTCAGGAGCTGTTGAATTTCTCATACAGTACAAATTGTTGTCATTTAAGAACTCTTATGGCCCATTTCTAAAGGCAGGGCATAGAATAGTAACTGCTTTTTAGCACTGTGGTTCCCAAATCAATGACTAAAAAAACACCCACTTCTCTCACTTAGGCCTTTTTCCTGAGCCTCACCTCGGCCTCCTTGCCATGACAACCGCTAGTGGTGTGCACCACGTGGGAAATCCTTCTGCTAGACTTCCCTCCTCTTTTCCTTCCTGACGTAACTCCTGTTCTGTGCAAAACAGCAGTTCACTGCCAATGAACGACACAGCCCACCCCACAGAGCTATGGTTGTCCATCTCTCCCCGCTTCTGGCTAGTGAAACATGAATGGAAGTCACCACCTCTTTAAATAGATGCTTATTTTCTTTCTTTGTGCGCACGTATGTATGCGTACATGTGTGTGTATGAGGTGGACATGAGGGCATGTGTGCCACAGAGCATGCATGGTGGTCAGAGGACAACCAAGGGATGTTGTTCCTTGCCCATCACCTTGTTTGAGATAAGGTCTCTCTGGTTGCCTTTGTCTGTGCTCACGCCAGACTGGCTGGCCTGCAAGCTTTGGGATCCCCTGGTTCTGCCTCCCAGTGCCATAGATGCACTGAGATTACAGATGAGTTACAGATATGCTTTCTGTGGGTCCTGGGATCCAACCTCAGGTCCCCAGGTTGGCATAGCAATCACTTTCAATTATGGAGCCATCACCCTAGCCCTCTCTTCATGCAACACACTTAAAGGAAATGTGACTGGTTTTGTGCCCTGGTTAATTTCTAAGCCAACTTTTAATCTTCTTCAAGGTGCCTGGAGGGACAGGAGCCACTTTGTCACACTAGGAGGCAACCGGTGTGAGGCTGGAGGCTGAGGAGCCAAAGGGCAGGCTGCATTTTAGTAAATCAAGAAACCACCTCATGCCTGATGATATTTTGAGGCCCTTCCCTACCTGCCCTGAGCTTTGTTCATACGACAGAAAAAGAATCCCTTATTTGACTGAGTGAGCCACCTTGACTTAAGTTTTTCTGTCATATACAGCTGGAATTACTCCACACTGGTAAACTGGCTGCCAATGGATATGATCATGAACAAGAGAAAAGAAAAACGCAGTCATATAAAGCCAATATTGCCCAACTGTGGCCCAATGCTGATTTTAGGTGTACCAGGATGATACTGCTGGAAGCAGAGACTTCAGTAACCCCCAGGTGGCAGTAACAATACAGTCACCTAAATGCACAAAGTGCTAAAATTCCAGTTGTAGCCTGAGAAAAGGCGAGCTAAATTGTGCCCGTGACTGTAGTAATCCCTGTGAATCTAAGTGTGACCAGCAACCAGCCATAGAATAAAGGGACTTTGCTTTTTTTCGCAGAAGTGTGCGAGTATTTTTTTTTTCTAAACAGCTGATTTTTCAATGTCTTAATTATAAAATTTAAAGCCAGTGGCATTTTACAGGTGCTACTCATGTGCCATCAAATAGCATGTGGCCAGGCACTTAGCCAGAATATGAACACATCACAAAACCATCCCCATTCCCAACACGTACTTCCCAGAAGTCATTTCTCATATCCAGAATCACTTCCAGCAGCTCTGGGTAGATACATTCTCTTTCATACTTGACTCCTTATATGTTAAAATACGGAAAATGCCTTCAGAAAATATCTTACATGCTACCAGAGTTTTCATTACATATTCTTTGAATATTAGGCAAGTAAATAAAAGTCCAATATATTGGGAAAGCAATAAAGTATTGAAAGAATGTTCCAGCCTTGGATAGCCACCATCTTAGGTTACATGAAACTTACTCTTCAAAAAAGTATATTTACACCCCATAGTGTTATATAAAATACTATCAACCAGCCATCAACAACCTATTCCAAGAGGTACAATGGGATAGAACTTGAAGGAGTTCACCTATTCTTCTAGACTAGCTACCAAGCCTCAGGGATTCTTTACCTCCACCTCCCTGGGACTACAGGCATGTGTCACCATGCCCGATATTTTAAAAAAATATTTTATGTTTATGTGTATGTGAGAGAGAGAGAGAAATAAAGAGAGATTGAAAGTAGATAGAGAGGTAGGGAATGGGTGCACTGGGGCTTCCAGCCACTGCAAACAAACTCCAGAGGCATGAGCCACCTTGTGCATCTGGCTTATGTGGGTACTGGGGAATCAAACCTGGGTCTTTAGGCTTCACAAGCACGTGCCTTAACTGCTAAGCCATCTCCGCAGCCCAATGCTTGACATTTTTATGTGGGTGCTGGGAATTCAAATTCATATCTTCACATTTGTGGGGCAAGCACTTTACCCCCTGAGCTATCTCCCCAACCCACTCCCCCCACATGGTAATCTTCAATTTACACAGGGCGTTGAGATCAAAAGACTAAAGAACTGAGAAGAAAATCTTATAAGGCCATCTAAAGAAACTCAGATCACTGGAAAAAAAAGTCACCTGGTACAGTGTACTTCAATGGACAATTATTAACTTTTACATACGCAAACTCATGGATATGTAATGCAGGTACATGGGAATGGACTAACTAGGAGAAACAACCAAGGAAGAAGGAAATGAGATCAAGAAGCTTTATGTATATATTCCTTTAAGCAAATGTTCATAATGAAATCTGAGAGTATGCATGCATGAGGGTGGTGTATGTGTTGGGGGCTGTTGTTTATTTCTTGTTGTTTCTTTGAAACAGAGTACACCTATGTCGCCTAGGCTGACCTTAAACCTATGATCTTTCTGTTTCTACTTCCGGACTGCTGGAGTTACAGTTCTGAACCACCACACTGGCTTGTTTTATACTTTTCTAGTCTGCTGTGTACAAAAAAAAAAAAAAAAAAAAATTTTTTTGGAGTGGAATTACAACATTTTCAGGTAAAAAAAAAAAAAAAAAATACATGTCCAAATGGGATTCAGGTTAGGAAAAAGGTGTTAGACAGAAGTGGAATTCAAACATTTGGGAGAGTGGTGGGCAGAGAATGTATTCGTGGGGGCAAAGGAGTACCACCAGGATACCTGGAAAAGAGGAGAAGGCAGGATTGCCAGGGGAGACCGGTCACTACCAGCATGGTGTGAGCATAAAACACAAAAGGTCCTATTCAAATGGCTGTAGTTTTGCTGGACGATGTGACCCTAGAATTTAGCACTGTATATATCAGCTTACTATAAACCAAATATGCATAACATGGTTAGCTTGCTGTATAAAATGAACTCTTGATCTTAAATACAGAGGACACCACTAAAATAAATGTTAGAAGCAACAATCTTGAACTAAGATTTTGACATCTTAGGGGGAAAAAAACATAAAATATATGCTTACCAATAAAAGTAAAAAATTATGGCTGTCCATAATGTGACTTTTAAGAGTGAAGTCAGGAATTTATTTTATCTGGTACACCACAGTAATTTGCTATAGAGCTTTATGAAACAGCTAAAATAATGTTACAGCCAGAAACCAATTGTTGCTAAAATGCATTCAGTTAAAATGGAAAATATAGGGAAATAAAACACTGTAATTGTCTCTCAACCCACATTGTATATTATGTTGCTAAATTATATACTATTATATTTTTCTACATTTTAATATGCTTTCCCATAGAGGAACTGATAACATAAGGAAATGATTCTTTGCTTTCATTTCTGAAGACCTAAATAATACCCCACACATATTTATAAGCCAGACAGGGCCTCAGTTTCTTCTTAGATCCCAAGGCTTATAAAACCTGTTTCACAAAATGGTAACACGGAACAACGCATGCAATAATGAACACTAAATGTTTTCCTATTCTATTTCTTACTTGCTCCACAATTGTGAATTACATATTTAAAGTGAGCTACAATAAGGAGTCATGGGAAAAATCAAGTTTCTTTTTAAATTTTAGAAAGTATGTATAACTCCTGAAAATATTGCCTATGGCCTTGATAATACCTTGTTTAACCTCATCTGTCTGTGAATGGTTGGTACAAAATAATGCAGAGAATTCTGCTCCCCAAAGACATGAGAAAATTCCATGGCCCAGATCCAAATTTAGCAGGATATTGACAAAACACATACTAATAAGTGTGTGTGTGTGTGTGTGTGTGTATAGTATTTAAATAAAAGGTCAAATGTCTCCTTCACTCTTTGATGAGAATTGGTATATGAAAACAATAAATAAAAACATCTTTGTGGATATAAGACATTTACACATATAAATTTATATAAATCGGTAAAGAATTTCCTAGATACAAAATGAGCAATTACCATCAGATCTGTGATTTAAACATGTGCATTATACTTGAAATGTGTTGAGGCTTGGAAAGAAAACGATTAACCAAATACACCGTTATTACTTACTTTTCTCATTGCTGTGACCAAACACATGACAAGGAGCAACTTAACGGAGGCTTGTTGTGGCTTACAATTCGAGGGAATATAGTCCATCATGGTGGGAGGTATCGGGACGTGAGCATGAGGTAGCTGGTCAAGTGGAGAACAGACTGAAAGTGGGGCTGAGCTGGTCAACTCAAGGCCCACTCCCAGTGACTCGCTTCCTCCATCAACTCTCTTCCTTCTCAAGGTTCCATAACATTCTCAAATAGCATGACCAGCTAGGGACCAAGTGTTCAATACATGAGCCTACAGGGGGCATTTCACATTTAAAACAACACATATACTAAATGTACATAGCTTTGAAATATATATATGTATATAAATTTGAGAGAGACAGAATGGGCACACCAGGGTCTCTCAGCCACTGTGAACAAACTCCAGATGTGTGCGCCCCCCTTGTGTGCATGTGCGACATTGCACGCTTGCATCATTTTTGTGCCTGGCTAAATGTGGGACCTGAGAATTGAACAGGCGTTCTTAGGCTTCGCAGTCAGGTGCCTTAATGGCTAAGCCATCTCCCCAGCCCTAAATACATACTTTTAAACATTTAATTTATTTATTTATTAGAGAGAGAGAAGGAGAGAGAGAGAAAAAAATGAATGAATGGGCATGTCAGGGCCTTCAGCCACTGCAAACAATCTCCAGATGCACACGCCACCTTGTGCATCTGGTTTACATGGGTACTGAGGAATCGAACCTGGGTCTTTAGGCTTCACAGGCAAGAGCCTTAACCACTAAGCAATCTCTCCATTCCTCTCAAATATTTTTAAATGCTCTGGCAGAACAATAAGATACATTTACCAATATGAGATGTGGATAGAACTGTAAAGAAACCATTTCATGACTCTTCCAGGTTATATGATCGATTCAGATCTCCTATTAATGCTCTACACTATGAAATAAAAAAGATGATAGTGTGCCTACCACCCCATGTTCAGTGAATTCACTACACAAAACTAATGTGTTTCTGAAATATTTACAAGTCAGATTAAAATTAGGCTTCCCTCACTTACTTCTGGAACAGCTAATGTAACTCCCTGAGGACAGCTACAGTATTGTGTTCAGTGACCTTCCCACCACTATAACCAACACCTGAGTAATTAACTCACAAAGACAAATGGTTTGTTTTGGCTCACAATTTTGGAGGTAGAAGCCATAGTCAGTGGTCTCCCTTTATTGCCTTGGGCCTGTGGCAACACATCTTTTGGCGGAAAAGACAAGGCAGAGCAAAACTACGTCCCCACGGCTGCACTGCAAACGGAGGACAGTAGAGAGAACCAAATCCACCAATCCCCTTCTAGGACAAACTCCCATGACCTAAGGGCCTTCCAGAGAGCCCCACCATTAACAGTAGTGTCACCCCAGAGGTTAAAGCTTTAACACAGAGGCCTCCTTTGGGGAAAACTTATCCAAACCACAGCAAATGCATCGTAACTTTTCTCTGCTCATTTTCCTGCTGCCTTTACACTCACTAGGGTGGCAGCTGGGTAGGGGGCTTGGGGCACATGTTTTTCCTGCCATTCCCAGGATCCAGCCAAGCACTTGCTTACTACAGGCACATGTACGACATAGAGGGAGGGTGCCCCACTACCAAAATTGGGAGGCAGTTCAAAGAAAACAACATGGTTCTTCAGAACTGACCTGCAGTTAAGAGTTCATTGTATCTAGGGATGGAGAGACGGCTTAGTGGTTAAGGCACTAGCCTGCGAAGCCTAAGGACCCAGGTTCGATTTCCCCAGTACCCATGAAAGCCTGATGCACAAGGTGGTGCATGCATCTAGAGTTCGTTTGCAGTAGCTAGAGACCCTGGCATGCCTGTTCTCTCTCCAATTGCCTCTTTTCTTCTGTCTCTCAAATAAATATTGAAAAAAATAATCCATTAACAGTTGACTGTATCTAAACTCCATAATTAAACTCACGGGAAAGCAAAAGTTTTCACTTCAATACTCTGAGCTGCCAGGGGAGTCAGATGTTCCAAGAAGATTCAGTGTGTGCTGCTTCATGGTCCCTTTAAAATGATGTTCAGGGCTGGAGAGATTGCTCAGTGGTTAAAGGTGCTTGCTTGCAAAATCTGCTGGCCTGGGTCCAGTTCCCCAGTACCTACATAGAGCCAGATGCACTTAGTGATACATGTCAGGAGTTTGCAGAGGCAAGAAGCTCTGGTGTGTCCATACTTTTTCTTTTAAATGAACAAATACATATTAAATTTTTAAAAAACTTTTTATTTTTTATCATTTTTTTTGGAGACAGAGAGAGACAGAGAGAGGAAGACAGAGATGGGCGCACCAGCAGTGTCTCAGCTGCTGCGAACGAAATCCAGATGTGTGCGCCCCCTTGTGGTCAATTGTGGCACTGCGCCCTTGCGTCACTTTGCATCTGGCTAAACGTGGGACCTGGAGATTGGAACCAGTGTTCTTAGGCTTAGGAGGCAGGTGCCTTAACCACTAAGCTATCTCTCCAGCCCACATATTAAATTTTTGATAGCTGTTCCCTAATCTCATGGTAAAAAACACCAAGCCCAAGCTGAGGTGATCAGCAGCTGTTCAGGCTCATAGTCATCTCCTGTCTTTTCAAACAAATTCTTCCACAAGTAGAGATTGAGGTGCCCATCAAAAGGTACCTTGATAAAAATTCTTTCTGTAGAACTTACTAGAAGTGAGTGGTTCTCCAAGAGAAATAATAATATACTTTGATGTTTCTTATTTATGTTCTTTTTAAAAATTATTATTTGAGAGAGAGAGAAAGAAAGAGAATGGGCATGCCAGGGCCTCCAGCCACTGCAAATAAACTCCAGATGCATGCGGCCCATTGTGCATCTGGCTTACGTGGGTCCTGGAGAGTCGAACCAGGGTCCCTTTGGCTTTGCAGTAAAATGCCTCAATTGCTAAGCCATCTCTCCAGGGGCCCCACCCCCTTTTTTGAGAGTGTGAGAGCAAGAGAAACAGAATTGGTGTGCCAGGGCCTCAGCCACTGCAATCAAACTCCAGACTCGTGCCACCTAGTGCACATGTGTGACCTTGTGCTTGCCTTACCTTTGTATGTCTGGCTTACATGGGATCTGGAGAGAGATTGAACATGGGTCCTTAGGCTTTGCAGGAAAGTGTCTTAACTGCTAAGCCATCTCTCCAGCCTTCTCATTTATGTTTTTAAATATGAAGGAGATAGAGTTGCAGAAGACAAAATCAGATTTCAATGTAATTCCTAAATTAATTTCCCTGTTTTAGTGTCATCACATAATTGCCTCACAGAGAACTTGGGGACAGTAATGATATCATGGTGACAGCCACTTCAGCACAGAAGAAAATTCAAAGTATAGGCATTCCTCAATTACCTCCACTAATCTTGTGGTGACATTATCATATGTCAGTGGTTTTTCCTGATGGGAAGACAATAGAAATACACATGATGCTTGGTGAAATGCATATATACGGACTCTCTGTGCAGTGGGTGGAGGTCTTGGGAAAAACCATGTAATTTTCAGTCCTCAGAGGCTCACAATGGTTGTGACATAATGCAGGAAGATGAGCGTTCACAGGCTCAGATGCCTCAGTGCTGGGCCGCAATGTGAATGTGAATGTGGATGTGTGAACAGGTAGTCATGGAAACTGGCAGACTGGACAAGACAAGCCTTCCTAAAGCAGGAAGTGTACCTAGCTCCAGCTCCTGGGGACATGGGGATGTAAGCCAAGACTCCCTCACCCCCACCAAGCCTCTATTTTGCTCAAGAACAATTCATGATTTAATATAAAGTCTCTTGATTTTGTAAGCTGTTTATTATTTTTTTAATTTTTAAAAAATTTTAAAATTTATTTTTGGAGAGAGAGACAAAGAGAGGGAGAGGGAGACAGATAGAGATGGGCGTCCCAGCACTCACAGCTGCTGTGAACGAAATCCAGATGTGTGCGCCCCCTTGTGGTCAAGTGCGGCATTGCGCCCTTGCGTCACTTTGCATATGGCTAAACGTGGGACCTGGAGATTGGAACCGGGTTCTTAGGCTTAGCCGGCAGGCACCGTAACCGCTAAGCCATCTCTCCAGCCCTATTATTATTTTTTAAGATTTTATTTTCATTTGCTTATTAGAGTCAGAAAGAGAGAGAGAGAGAAGGTATGGGCGCGCCAGGGCCTCCAGCCACTGCAAATGAACTCCAGACGCATGTGCTCCTATATGTATCTGGCTTACATGGGACCTGGAGAATTGAACTGGGGTCCTTAGGCTTCACAGGCTTGTGTCTTAACCACTAAGCCAGTCTCTCCAGCCCAAGTCTCTAGATTTTAAACCACAGTGAATTTTGTTTAATGTACCAATGATCTCAATGAGGCCTTAGCTATCTGTTTGCAATCCCTAGTTTATAAAAATCATCAGAATTAAATAATTTCCGCTTCTAAATTGCAAGACTCTGAAGGAACGGTAAGGCAATGGTTTAAAACACAAGGCCAGGGGGCTGGAGAGATGGCTTGGTAGTTAAGAGCACTTCCTGTGCAAACATGAGGGCTTGAGAGTGCCAGAGTTCAAATCTCCAGAACCCAAATGAAACAGCTAGGTGTGCCCATGCATGTTTGTAACCCTGGTCCTGCTTGTGTGAGTGAAGACTAGAAAATCCCCAGGGTCCACAAATGGTATGTTCTAGAATCAGGAAGAAACTCCACAGCAAGGAAAACAAAAGGCAGGTGAGTGATGAAGAGGGAGGGAGACCCGAATTTCTCCTCTGTGCTCAGACAAGCCCATGGGATACGACAGGAGCGTGCCCAGGGGCACCGCATTAGCACATGTATGTTCATACACCACACATATGCCATGTACATCACACCACATGTACTACCACAGGCATGCAAAAAAAAATTAATAAAAACGAACAACAACCAAACATGGCCATAGAACATTGTGCAGGGGTTCACTTCCATAGCCCTTAAATCTCTGTGGCCCCACTGGACTTTTGTGCCCAGTAGAACACAAACAAATCTGTTCTATTCCACAGGATGTGCCTCAAGAAGGCCTTGAAGTTGTCCCCTCTCCCTTTTGTAAATGTCCCTGCCACTGTATAAGGACTTTCTCTGGGTTACTAAATAATGGACCATACAAAGGCCTTCCCAGTACATTAGTATATACCCAGCATGTTTCCTTCCTCCTTCCTTTCCCCATTTCTTTTTCCCTTTCATTTTATTTCTACCTTTCTTTTCCCTCTCTCCCTTCCTTCTTTCCTTTTTTTTTTTTTCCTTTTGCCTGAGATAACTTGGAAAACAGATGTACTTAATGAACTATGTCTGGCTGTGAGAAGATTCCCAGTTAGAATGCTGAAAGTTGAACATGGTGTCTGCCTATGACAAAGGAGTGGGAGATGAAGCAAAAGTTGTTCAAGTTGCAAGCGGAATGTAGAAGCAAAACAGTTCAAGGTTTGGTGGCTTAGAAATAATCCTGTCTCTTGTCCTTAATTTTGTTTCTCAAGATAGGGTCTCTAGCCCAGGCTGATCTGGAATTCACTATGTAGTCACAGGGTGGCCTCGAACTCATGGTGATCCTTCTACCTCTGCCTCCTGAATGGTGGGATTAAAGGCGTGCGCCATCACACTTGGCTCATCCTTAAAATTTTGATAGTGACAGGCAATCAATGAATGGGGGGGGATACTTGGAAAAAAAAGTTTTATCCGTGTTTGTATATGTGGATGGAGGGAGAAGAGGGAAGGAAGGAATCAAAGGGTTGGGGGTGAAAGGGAAAGAGAAAGGAACAGTAGGCAGGACAGAAAAAGAGAGAGAGACAAAGACAGAGACGCAGAGAGACTGATTCTCACTGCTTTGGTGGGCTGGGGACATGGCTCAGTCGATAAAGTGCTTGCCATGCCAGCATGAAGACCAGCACCCATGTGAATGCCAGGTGTGTGTGGCAGCCTGCCTGTGATCCCTGAGCTCCAGAGGTCAACAAGTTGGCTAACCAGACTAGTTGTGCGCTCAGATGAGATACTGTCTCAGTGAATAAAGTGGAGTGTGACTGGGGAAGACAACCCATGTCAACCTTCTGGCCTCCATACACACATGCATGTGGACCTATACATACTCAGAAAATTAAATTAAAAGAAAAACATTCTCATGGGTTCTTCTAATAGCTCATTAAAACAAACATGAATATACTATGTATAGATCCTAAAGTGGCATTCCTTTTTAAGATAAAATATAATTTGGGCTGGAGAGATGGCTTAGCGGTTAAGGCGCCTGCCTGCGAAGCTTAAGAATGCCTGTTCAGGGGCTGGAGAGATGGCTTAGTGGTTAAGGCGCCTGCCTACTAAGCCTAAGAACACAGTTCCAATCTCCAGGTCCCACGTTTAGCCAGATGCAAAGTGATGCAAGGGCACAATGCCACAGTTGCCCACAAGGGGGTGCACACATCTGGATTTTGTTCATAGCAGCTGAGAGATTGCTGGCACACCCATTCTGTCTCCCTCTCTGTCTCTGTGTCTAAAAAAAAATAAAAAAATAAAAAGAATGCCTGTTCAATTGTCCAGGTCCCACATTTAGCCAGATGCAAAAGTGACGCAAGTGCACAATGCCGCACATGTGCACAAGGGGGTGCACGCGTCTGGAGTTCATTCACAGCAGCCGAGAGACCGCTGGCGTGCCCATCTCTGTCTGTCTCTCTCTCCTCTGTCTCTCTCAAATTAAAAAAAAAAAACAGTTTAAGATAAAATACAATTCTGCAAATACTTCCTCTCTTCCTATTAGGCATACTTGCTGGGAACTCAGGGCAGCAGTGAGCTATGCCACTGTGGAATCCTCACACTGCACGTTTTGGAAACTTGGCACCAGTTAAAGGTCCCAACCAAGTGGGGACCATAGCAACTAGGAGTGGAGAGTTACAAGTGTGCCATGGGATAAGCCCAGCCTCCACAGATCCGTTTCTTAAAAGACTGAAGCAAATGGCAGACAAAATGAAGTGAAAACAGATAAAAGAGATGACACCAAGTTTACATGTGGAACGTGCTGATGCGCAGCGTATCTGCCTCTTGCAGCATGCTTGCTCTCACAGTATGTCTTACTGAGCCATGCTCAATTAAACATTCCAAACCCATGACAGGGAAGAAGGTATTTAGGTTGAACTATATGAGCTAGACAAGACTACAGCCTCCCCCGCCACACCAACAAGCAGCAGGGACAGCAATCCAAGGTGATTCGTTATGATGCTAACATTCAGTTCATCTTGAGGGCATCATATTTCTGCATAATAGTTTCTTTCATTCCAGTAAGTTCATTGATCATGTGTCATGGTAAATGTGCCAGGAATTAAAAATGCTAATCTTGCTCTCCATGTACCTCCAAGCAGACAGACTCAGTGGTGACCCAGGCACACTTACCTGTGTCTGCTATACTTAACAAACACAGCTAAGCTCCCAAGAAGCTGAGAATAAACTCTGGTTCACTCATTCGTCAAGGATACGTGTTGGCCAGTACAATCTATGTGAGAAGACAGGGTCATAGACAATTTATTTTAGACAGATTTCTGTTCCAAATGTGTAACACAAAACAGTCTTGAGTTTTAAGCAACTTCTCAGCCCTCTGGAACAATCACAGTGCCAAAGTTGTACTGAACATATCAGATGTGATATTTCACGATACGTCATATAAATATAAAGCAGCACGTAAAATAAATTACATATATAAACAGAGACTAAAAATCCATATGTTAGTACTTACGAATAATAAAACTTGAAATGGTTATGTCTTCCCTGGGGCAACGTTTCTTCATTTTATTCATTAAAAGTTCAAGGCATTTTGAGAAAAATTTATATCCAACCGATCCATGTACATCTAAATCACCATCAATGCTGTTTAACCAAATATCTTTCCCTGAAACATCAGAAAAGTAACTGAAACCTAAATTGAGGTTTCTAATTGCAAAAAACTCTTATTTTCCTTCCACAGCTAAGTAAGTTGAAAAGAACAATTTCATTAAACTACAAAACCATACACAACTTTCATACCATGATTTGATTTTTCTCAGTTGAAATGATAACATAGGGACAAAAATGGATGAGTCCCCAGAAGCAAGTTCCCATAAAGCGATCTCCTTAGAAAATATTGAAGGTACTAAAAGATATTTAAATTCATATAGAAATCACACAACAGACCATTTTAATATACTCCATAAAGTAAAATTTATTCTTCATTAGCTGAAAACTTAATATATGCTAACTAATAAATGTTGAATAATTATAAAGCAATTTTGAATCTTTTCATTAACTCTAAACTTTTCTCTACAAGCTAAGCACAAAACAAAAAAGGGATGCAGTGCTCTCCAGCATCTACTTCTGCATGAATTGTAGCAGTTAATGCTTTAAGCACTTTTTTTCCTTAAAAAAAAATAATCTAAAACTCTTTCTTTTGGATGGATTCCAAGATGTGAAGTATTAAGTATACACTAACTTTTACAAATGTTCTCTGGAAGTTCCAGTATAAAACTCTGCCACACGATCTGTATTTAAACTTAAAGTTTGAACGGCTACTTTGGCGTGACACTCGTGAGTTCCATAGACCGTGTTACAAGGCAGCTGCTTTCACTTAAAGTTCCCGGGCTCCAGCATGGGACAGCAGCCCTCACGTTTCCCTTAGTCTCGGACTGGTTGTTCTGACCACCAGGCTGGGTATGGCATCCTCCAGAGGCAGGGTACCCTCAGTGGCTTACAGCCCTTGGTGAACACTGGCTGGGCTTTCATCTTAATTCTCTTTCAGTCAGGTCTGTATGGTGTGAATGGGAAAGATTCGGGAGGCTGAAGAGTGCTGGGGTTCTAACTCTGGCTCTATTATCTACGACTTACATGGTCTTGAGCCAATCAAAGGATTTCTGCACAGGGATTGGGGAACATGGAGGCAGCGTTTTCAATTCCAGAATCCTACCCCAAAGCCCTGACACCTTCACCAACAAGAGTAACAACCAGCTTCCCTTATGAAGTGTCATGCACAGCATGTCTCCTGTCTAGTAGGGAGGGAGGAAACACACTCAGACTCGCGATGATTACCAAAAGACATACACAGGGTGGTGGAAGAGACATGCGCCGTGTATGTGCAGAGAAGGTGTGGAAGTCAGAGAATGTGTCTGGAAAAGGCCTGTGTGCAGGGGTACCTACAGATCTACAACCTGAGAAAAAGATAAACAATCATGAGAGGCAGGGCAAAAATGTTCTAGAAGAAGAGAACAAGGGCATATTTATGATGGCACAGATAAGGCTATCAACTCCTAAGTCTTTTTCCAAGGAACCCCTCCTTTTTAAAGACTTCTGATATTCTTTATTTCATTTTATTTATTTACTTGAGAAAGAAAGAGAAAGAAGCAGATGGAGAGAGAGAGAATAGGTGCGCCAGGGCCTCCAGCTGCTTCAAACAAACTCTAGACGCCTGCACTACCTTGTTTATCTGGTTTACGTTGGTCCTATAGAATTGAACCTGGGTCCTTAGGCTTTGCAGGCCAGTGCCTTAACCACTAAGCCATCCCGCCAGCCCAAGCCCCCCGCCCTTTTTCCATTCTGCCCAGACTCTATGCTTCAGCCAAGTGACCAGCACCTCTGGCCTTTTGTTAACAGCCTTAGTATGCTGCTGATACTTGAATGATTCTGCTTTTATAGAGAGTAGATATCATGTTTGCCATTCTTTTATGAGCTTTGTGAATATATTAAAATGGAAACATAATGATCCACTGAACAATGTTATTATTCATTTATTTTTAATACCCAACTTTTTTTATTATACAAAATATTGAGATAGTATACAAAGTTATTGACTATGTGTAATATACCTTATAATCAGATGCAACATATATTTCATAATTAGATATATAATTATATATAATTAGTCATTGACATACTTTTTCAAAACAGGAGATCATAATGAAACAAACATCCTCATTAAGGCAGACTTTTAATCCTTGGAATAGTTACCTACATCAAATTTTTTCAAGATGAATTGCAGAGACAAAAACAATTTTAGTGGGAGTTTTGAAAATCATAATTATTGAGGCTATGCAACATTTCAATATTTTTATTTTCATGCCTTTCAGAAACATTCTTCCTCATCTTTGACAGTTTCAAAACACATACATATACAAAATACACAAATACATATACAAATACAAAATACACAAATACACACAAATACACAAATACATATACAAAATACACAAAATCAACAGTCACAGATCATGTCAGATAGATAGATAGTGTAGGCATTCTCTAAGGTTGTTGTTCCTATAAAGCTTACTCTGTTCAAGCCCAGGGTGAAGAACCCATGTATCTCAGTTGTCTGGAATTTGGTTAAAAAAGTCCAGATCTACTTTTCTTTCAGTTAAAAAAAAACACCCAAATATCAAAAATTCAAGTACAACTAGGCCTGGGAGGACAGGTCTATTAAGCCTAACTATTTAGGAGGCTCAGGAGGGAAGATGAAAAGTTCAAGATTTGACTGGGCTACAGAGATCGTTCAAGGCCATCCTGGATGACTTAATGAAATCCCATCTTAAATCATCAAAAAATTAGGCTGGGGTTTAGCTCAGTGGTCTACTGAGCGCCTATCAAATGCAAAGCATTCTGTGCTCAACATCCAGTACCATAGGAAGAAAAAAAAAATAACTCAAACTTCTCTGAATTTGAAGCCCATTCCTTCCTGGTATCGAAAACTCTAGTCAAAAACCTTATGGCTGGGAGGTCCTTGTCCCAAAGGGGAAAGTTACTAAGGTTGTTTGCTAAATGGATAGAATATGCTCATAAAATTGTCCTCTAAATATTTACGTTTATGCCCACAGATTAGTGCTGCCCTCACCGTTGGTCAGAGAAGCTTCTTTTTGCAGATGGTGAGATACTCAAATTCATCAAAGTGCTGAGTAGAAGTGACAGGTCAGTGTGCTTAGCACTAAATGAGACATTTCTGTCATGTCCTCCCTGGCTCAGAGAACATTTCAGAAGAGGGCAAGGAGAACATGTAAGAGCCACAGAATGAGGAGCACCGTGGCATGCTGGAATGCTATCTTCCAGACAGGAAGTGGTTGTTGAATTCATGACATCTGAGAGACAGTGGATATCTGTACAATAATGAGTCCATCAACATTTCAACAGGCATGATGGATGAGGGCAAAAATAAAAAGACCTCCAAATAGAGAGACCGTTTGAAAAGAAGAAAGACTCTGGTGGAAGGGGGGACAGGGGTGGGTGGGGAGGAACAAAGAAGGTATTGGGAGGGAGTTATGATCAAGACACATTATGTACATGTCTGAAAATAGTCAATAGAAAGTAAAAAAATAAAACAAAATGTTTTCAACATCTTGAGTATTATTCAACTCATTTCTTATGTACCTCATTTTGTGTATGTATGTATTTTGAAACTGTCAGAGATGTGGAATGGTGTTTCTGAAAGGTAAGTAAACAAAAAATTGAAATGGAATGTTAGTCTTAATAATGATGATTTTCAAGGCTCCCATTAAAATTGTTTTTTTCTTTGCAATTCATCTTGAAAAATTGGATGTGGATAACTCTTCCAAGGACTAAAAGCTTGACATAACGAAGATACTTGTTTAATTATGATCTCTTGTTTTGAAAAGGAGTATGTCATGGCTAATTGCATGTAATATGTACTGCATATGACTCTAACATATATCTTTACTTAATGTCTCAATGTTTTATATGATTTTGAAAGGCAATGCTGGGTATTAAAAGAAAAATGAAAATAAAAGCATTGATGGCTGGGCTAGCAGCAACATATGTAAAGCGTGGGCAGTAGACATTTACTCTATTTAACATCTAACCCAGTAATATTGTGTTTTCCAAGATTGCTCTCTACCCATAAAAGAGTAAGGGATCCAATCTTATGAAATAATTTTAACATATGTCTCTATTATTTATTTATTCATTTGCAAGGAGAGATAAAGAGAGAGAGAGAGAATGAGAATATGAATATGGGCAAGCCAGGTCCTCCCACCACTGCAAACAAACTCCAGAATGCATGCTCCACTTTGTGCATCTGGCTTTATGTGGGAACTGGGGAATTGAACCCTGAGTCATTAAGCTGTGCACATATGTACGTTAACTGCTGAATCATCTCCCCAGCCCTCTATTCTTCATTTTTAAGGATATCTTGGGTGTAGAAATACAAAACAACTTTGCTTAGGTAATTATAAAGAATAATTTGTATTCCTTTTTTAAATCTAAATTCTTTTTTTAAAATATATATATTTATTTATTTGAGAAAGAGAGAGAGAAAGAGCGAGCCTCCAGCCACTGCAAACGAACTCCAGATACATGTACCCCTTGTGCATCTGACTTACGTGGTCCTGGAGAGTTGAATGGGGATCCTTTGGCTTTGCAGGCAAATGCCTTAACTGTTAAGCCATCTCTCCAGCCCTAATTTGTATTCTTTATGATTTGAGAAATCTCTAAATATTATGTATACATATATATCATATGCATCTTAAAAATACATAGTTATTTTATTTAATGTACAAGACTATTTTCACATTTAATTATTGACCAGCTATTATTTACTGAATGTATTAGCCTATTTTTCATACTTGTAGCTAGTTACTTACAAAGAAATATGGTTTGAAAAATTTTTAATGAGGTTTATTTGGCTCACACTTTAAAGACCTGAAAGCCCAAGATTAGCTTAGCTAGTACATCTGTTCAGCCATAGGTGAAGGGTCTATTGGCTGTATCATGTATATGATGGAGAAGTTTACAGTGAAAGACAGGAAGCCAGAGTTACAAAGATGAGTTTGCTTCTTTTTGAAACACTCCACTTTCATGAAAACCATTCTGGAAATCAGCACCCATCTCTTGTGAGGACAATGCCTCTGTCACCTAGTCACTTTACACTAGGCCCACCTTTTACAGGTTTCACATCTTCCAACCCTTTGGGGAATCACACTCCCAACAAGTCCCAACTCATAATATTGAGATATTAATAACACTTCATAGCATGAGTGTTGATGTGGCAGGTGCTGGCCAGATGTTTTATTCATTCCTTCCCTTCTCATAAGAATTTCACATGAATCTTACAACTTTTACAATGGCAACATGTTAGTGGGACTAATAACATACCCACAATATCAACCAATGAAGTAAAAGTATATCTATATCTGTATAGATATAGATACACATATGTATACAGTTTCTTTGTAGCATCTTCTACAAGAAATCACTTCTATGTGAAGCTTAAGACCTCATGGAAAAATATGGCAGAAACTGCCAGAATATCTCAATTTTATTCATTATGTTAATGTGCCAAAACAAGACAGTTCGAGCTTCCATTGGTGCTAGAGGTGGTCATGTGACACAACTTAGGCCTTTAGGATGTAAGCAGAGGTCTACAAGGACTTCTAAGGTTCTGTTCCTTAAAAATGTTATCACCCTTGTCTCCGTGTCTCCTTATTTCTTTTATTTATTTATTTGAGAGAGAAATAAAGAAGCAGAGAGAGCAAGAATGGGCACTCCAGGGCCTCCAGCCACAGCACACGAACTCCAGATGTGTGCGCCACCTTGTGCATCTGGCTTATGTGGGTCCTGGGGATGGAACTGAGGTCCTTTGGTTTTGCAGGCAAGTGCCTTAAGTGCCAAGCCATCTCTCCAACCCCTCCTTCCTCATTTCAAGTGCTTATGACCAACAAGAAAAAGCTAAGAGGGTCACAAAAACCCAGTCCTGATGCTCTTGAATTTCCAAATAATTGCCAGCACCCAGGCTTGGTGAGCTTTTTTTGTTAGGCAATCCCCTTCTCTCCCCTGGCAAAATTCTGGTTCATGTTTAAAGCCCTTTCTCAGGTCCTTGTTACAGTCTGAGGACAACTGAAAACCGTAGAACTAAAGACACAATAAGCAGAACTATTATGGTTCAATGTGGGTCTCTGCGCTTGGGGCCGTTGTGCACTCGAACTCGGGAGACATCCAGGCTGCTGGGGATCAGGGTCTTGAGTGGCCATCAGTATGACAGAAGAAACACCCAGGAGACAGCTTCAGAGACCAGCTTGTTTATTTGCCAGGGGAGTGGGTTAATAAACACTTGTAAAAGAATGGGAAAGGTACCGGTATGGGTCATAAGGGGATTGGTTAGTTCAAACGTCTTGCTGATGTCTAATTATCATGTAATGCCATCACATGTGAGCGGGGAGAGGGTCACATGGGAAAAGGTATAGGTTATTAGTCATAGGGGAGAAGGCTGTACAAAGGCCACTGGCTGATACATTTCTAGGCAAGCAGTCATGGGTCACAAAGCTAAGAGGAAAGCGAGACCCACGTCTTATCAGGATGTCCAAATGCCCCAGGCCAGGGGGAGGGAACGGCCTCACTCCTACTGGTCTTGAGATTATCAAATCTTGCTGCAACCTCAGGGTTCGGAAGGTTCGGGACCCTTAGCCATGTTTGACAGCTCAGGCTTGCCTCCAGTAGCCCAGGGGCCTTAAACCATGCCCTATGGTTCAATATTCAAAGAACAGAATTACAGTGCCTATACCCACACTGTAGGTGACAAACACATTGGCTATTGCCTGTGTACAGCATTTACACTTAGCCTGGTGGTATGGTCAGAGTCCTTTTACAGTGGTAAACCCCATGAGCTATAGGGAAACAGAACAACAACCTTTAGGGCTTTGATTTTTTAACTATGAACAGACAAGCAGGTACCTCAGTAATTACTCAGCATGGGAAATAGGTGAAGGCAGGGATGAAGAGAAGATGGCCAAGGGGAAACACTTCATACTGAATCAGGGAACCACCTGCAACTCTATGTGTACTACAGCAGAGGAGAGATGAACATGGGCTCCTTATAGGGCAAAGTATTTTCCATTTTGTTTAAATCAATCATCTGGCATTTATTTTGGAGTTTGATGTAAGACACAGATCCACAGGAAGTGTCCAGCAATGAAGTCCCACAGTGATGGGGTGGACACACTATAGACACTTATCCTCTCTCTCCTGAGAACTGCTGAAATTATACTTAAAGCAAGCCTTCAACATATAGATTATGTTGTCTATCAACACAAAGTCACAATATAAGTCTTTGAGGTACAGGGGCTATTTCTTTTTTATGCAAGAGAGAGAGAGAGAGAGAGAGAGAGAGAGAGAATTGGTACACCAGGGCCTCCAGCCACTTCAATTGAACTCCAGTTATGTGTGACCCCTTGTGCACATGTGTGACCTTGTGTGCTTGTATCACTGTTCATCTGGCTTATGTGGGACCTGGAGAGTTGAACATAAGTATTTTTATTATGTATTTTTACACACATACACACACACACACACACACACACACACATATATATATATATATATATATATATTTTTTTTTTTTTTTTTTTTTTTTCATTTTGAGGCAGGGTCTCAGTTGCTCAGGCTAAACTCACTCTGTAGCCTTAGGTAGGCTCTGAACTTACAATCCTGCTATCTGAGCCTCCCTAATGACACTATCAGTTCTGGCTAAAATTTATTCCTTCAGTAATTTCAAGATTAAATATATTAAAATAACAAATAACCCAACCAACCAAAATATCAACCAATAAAACCATAGAAATTAGTAAAATCTCCAATAATAACTTTAAATGCCAATGGCCCCTACTCATCAATTAAAGGAGATGCAGAACAGCTGACTGGATTAAAAAACTAGATCCAAGTGTCTGTTGTCTCCTAGAAACATGGCTCAGTGTGTTTTTATGTTTAATAAAGTCAACCTCAAACCAAAACTAGAATAATGAAGGCCAGTACATAGTAATAAAGGGGACAGGTCATCAAGAAGCTACAATTATAAGGATATATACACTAAGCATTGGGGTTCCCCATTTCATTAAGAAACCACTAAGGGGAGGGGGCTGGAGAAGATGGCTTAGCAGTTTAGGTGTTTGCCTGCAAAGCCAAAGACCCCCATTTGATTCCCCAGGACCCATGTTAGCCAGATGCACAAGGTGGCGCACACACCTTCAGTTCCTTTGCAGTGGCTGCAGGCCCTGGCACGCCTATTCTTTCTCTCTCTCTCACTTTCACTACCTCTATCTCTCAAATCAATCAACCAACCAATAAATAAAATATATTAAAAACCACTAATGGGCAGAAAAGGTATGATATGTCTTGACACAACAAACATATGAAAACAACGAGAACCAAAGCAGGCTTAAAGGGCATTTCTAGTCAGCATGGAAAAAAATTATCATTAAAATACTAAATTTTAAACAAGTCAACATACAGAAAACCTCTGAAAGGATATATTCCAGTGACTCTCTTGCTTTTTGAAAGTAGGTTTTCTTAAAAAAAAATACAGGAAGAAAGAAAGGGTTGGAGAGATAGTGTAGCACTTAAGGTATTTGCCTGCGAAGCTTAAGGACACAGGTTCAATTTTCTAGGTCCCACGTAAGCCAGATGCACAAGGTGCACACGGTGGCTCATGTATCTGGAGTTTGTTTGCAATGGTTAGAGACCCTGGCACACCCATATTCTCTCTCCCTCTTTGTCTCTACTAAATAAATATAAATAAAAATTATATAATAACATAATATAATAAATAAGATAATAATATAATAAATATCATGAAACTATAAATATTTTTTTAAAAATAGGAAGAGAAATAGGGAACATTTTCCTCTATACGAAATTCTGTGTTTCATCTATAATTTTATGTATATAAACTTACATGTAAAATATACAAACATATATGTACATAAGAACATGTGTTATAAGCATATTTTGTAATAACTAATTTAAAATGATCTTTCAAATTAGCTGATAAAAGTATTATTTGAATAACAATTAAAAAGAAATAACACAAAATATCTTCAATATAAGATCTTTACATTTCCCATTACATATCAGTATAAAGCTGCAACTGTATGTTTTAATAAATTATTGGGATCCAGATCACATGTTGGATGTTAAAATGGAAAAGAAAGAGCCCTCTATATTCTACCAATCCGTAATTTTTTATACTTTCTTATAGTCTACTTTCCATTTACTGGATCATAATATCTTTATTACAGACAAAATCTATACTGGCTTTTAGAAGGAAATCTTTTAGTAGAAAGTAGTGAAATGCTAAAAGTGAGGTGATTCAGCACATAAGAAAGATGAAATTTAGGGAGATGCTCTATTTTCAAATGACAGGGGAAAAAAAAAAACTATGAGGCTGGAGAGATGGCTTAGCAGTTAAGGTGCCTGCCTGCTAAGCCTAAGAACCCAGTTCCAATCTCCAGGTCCCACATTGAGCCACATGCAAAGTGACGCAAGGGCGCAATGCCGCGCTTGACCACAAGAGGGCGCACACATCTGGATTTTGTTCTCAGCAGCTGAGAGACTGTTGGCACGCTCATTCTCTGTCTCCCTCTCCCTCTCCGTCTCTCTCTGTGTCTCTCTCCAAAAAAAAATTAAAAAAAAAAAAACATCTATGAGTAGATTTCAGTACCTGCCCTCCCTACATAATATTACTCACTTTATATCTGAATGTTCCTTTAAAATGTTTCATACTTCAGAAAATACCTTTTTTGTATCGTCAGATACCAGTTAAATAAAACAAAGGCATAAAATCAAGACAAACTTTTTCAATGTGTTAGATACAAACACAAGTAATTTGCAAATGCAAGTGTCCCCAATAATGTGGAGGGAAAATAGGCAGCAATGTAGAAGATCAGGATTCTAAAACTTATGGGCACATTTTATATTTCCTTTGGTAACCAGATGTTTTTTATATTTTGTTTTAATATTTATTTTTATTTTGGAGAGAGACACAGAGAGAGAGGGAGAGAAAAAGAATGGGCGCGCCAGCAGCCTCTCAGCTGCTACAAACGAAATCCAGATGCGTGTGCTCCCTTGTGGGCAAGTGCGGCATTGTGCCCTTGCATCACTTTGCATCTGGCTAAACGTGGGACCTGGAGATTGGAACCGCTGGAGATTGGAACCAGCGTTCTTAGGCTTAGGAGGCAGGTGCCTTAACCACTAAGCCATCTCTCCAGCCCCAGGTGTTTTAAATAACAAACTTCAGCTTATAAAAATTATGTCAGTCAGAAATTATTCACTGATTATTTGTTAGATTATATATACTTTTTAAATATTTTTATTTATCTGAGAGAGAGAAAGAGGCAGACACACAGAGAGAGACAGAGAGAAAGAGGCAGACAGAGAGAAAAAGGGTGCACCAAGGTGTCTAGCCACTGCAAACAAATTCCAGATGCACGAACCACCTTGTGTATCTGGCTTTATGTGGGTACTGAGGAATCGAACCTGGGTCCCTTGGCTTTGTAGGCAAGTGCCTTAACTGCTAAGCCATCTATCTCTCCAGCCTAGTATTCTTTTTCAATAGCATTTGCCTTAAAAAGTTCTTATGCATAATCCTCAAGTGGGGCATACAGAATTTAAGTTCACCAAGAAGGAACATTTTACACACTTACATAGTGAGGTTCAGGGGCTTGGCTATGGCTCTCTGATAGGGTTCTCACTTAGTGTGCGTATGGGCCTGGGTTCAATTCCTAGCATTGCAAAAAATATTAAATGGCTATTGTCACCTCTACAATATTTGGCCCATCAACACATTGTCATAGATAATAAAGGGAGGCAAAAATAAAATGAAGACAGACATCAAAACAGTAGAGAGATGGGTTGGAGGGAGGAGTTCAGTGGAAGAACTACGGAGTGTGGGCAAGAGAAAGGGACAAGAGGGGACTATGATTAAAATACACTTGAAATATATATAAAATTGTCAATAGAAAGTTAAAAATAGAAAATAAAAATTGAGGTACGTTAATATTTAATAGGCCAAAGACAATTCTAAGGCTCTCAGAGTCTTTGTGTTTTTTTGTTTTGTTTTGTTTTTTTTTTGTTGTTGTTGTTGTATTTTTTCAATTGCTTGTTGGTTTAGGGTATAGAAGGATCAGGGAGGGACACAAGTATCCAGGCACAAAAATCCAAGGGAAATACTTCACATAGCCTACCATCAGCCTCAGACTAATTCTACTATGATGCTCAGTAATTTCAAGCAATTGTTTTCTAACACTTATGATCTACCCTCTCATCTAGAGATTCAAATGCATACTAATATCCATAGATCTTGATGAATATTTTAGAAGGAAAATGATAAAATAATTTTAAAACATCCTATCAAAGCACAAGAAAATAATAAAAAAGGGAAGAAATGCACTTAGGGGCATACTTTCAGCAATGATGCAAGTCTGTGTAATGTTTTTCATTTACATTCAAAATTTATAACATTTGCTGTGAGAATGTTACCTGAAGGAAAAAAATTATAATCAAATTTAACTGACTTAAAATAACCAGAAATAAAGGCATATATTTAGCAAAATTTTCTAAGCTTATAAACCTAAGTGCACATGGGGAATTAGTTAGCTTCAAACTCTTGTGCTGGATTGTTAGCAAATTATATCAGCCTCCCAAGTCATTGAGCTCTTACATTTCAAATATTACATATTCTTGAGGATTCAATTTCTACAAGGATTTAGTGCTGTTTTCTTTATCAGTTGACTTTTGTTCATGTAATACCCCTAAAGATCCAAAAGACTTATTTCACTTAAAGACAGCCCAGTCGATGGAAGTAACACAGCAACAGCAATTTAATGTGCAGTGTGCCTCTGTACACACAGATTCACTCTGCCCTCAATACAGCAACCTAGAGCCGTCCTGGAAAGAGCTATTGCGCTTTTCTCTCCACTCTCACGGGGAATGCTTTGCAGCTCCTTCCTCAGACACACACCCACACACGTGCAGTATTTGCACCCACACCCCTTCCGCACATACCCCCCGAACTAGACTGGAAAGGTTGAATCCCAACTCTGAGACTTCCCGAGTTTGGAAGCAAAACTATGGTAGGTAAACGGACTGGAACCTGTGGTCACCGGGCCTGCATTCCCCAAGGGAGGACTGGTAAGCGATTAATGATCATTAGTAATAACAAGTGCAAACGATATACAAGCATTGACGGTGGACGAGGAGGAGTGGTAAGAAGAGGCAGAAAGGGATGCCTTCCTTCCTCAAGGAGAAATGTTTAGCCCGGAAGTCGCTCGACTAGCAGGAAGCACACAGATGTGGGGCAAGGGTGTTGTGGTAGCTGGGAGGTATGGAAAGAACTTTCCCCAGTGAGGATATATAATGCTGGAAGACATTTTTTTTTTTATAGTCGGAGCTATGTTCTGAGAGGGCAAAGGTAATAGAAGAGACCAAAAGCTCCTTGGGGCCAGACAAAGGTCATATTATGTTTAAATTTTTATCCGAAGGGCCATGGGCCAGTGTTAAAAAGGTTTAGCTCAGTATCTTCAATGGTAGGAGCCTACAAAGTTGCATTTAGGATTTTGTTCAAATACTGAACTCTTTGAAAAATTATTCATTTATTTTTGCTTATTTTTTTAAATAGTATACAAAGAAACGGTTTCATTATAGCATTTTCTCTCTTTTGTATGGTAAATGTGTTTTATTTTGTAAGCAACAATCAAAATATATTTGTGGGGCTAGAGAGAATGCTTAGTGGTTAAAGGCGTTTCCCTATAAAGCCACAGGACCCAGGTTCAGTTCTCCTGGACCCACATTAGCCAGATGCATAAGGTGGTGCATGTATCTAGAGTTTGTTTGCAGTGGCTGAAGACCTTAGCATGCTCATTCTCTTTCGTTTTGTTGTTGTTGTTTGATTTTTTTGAGACAGGGTCTCTCACTCTAGTCCAGGATGACCTAGAATTCACTATGTAGTCTCAGCGTGGCCTTGAACTCATGGTGATCCTCCTATCTCTGCCTCCCAAGTGCTTGGATTAAAGGCATGTGCCACCATGCCTGGCTCCCATTCTCTTTCTACCTGCTTCTTTCCTTCTCTCTCTCTCTCTCTCTCTCTCTCTCAAATAAATAAATAAATAAATACTTTAAAAATATATTTGTGCTACTGATTTCTTCAAACATTAAATGGAATTTAACAAAAAGTGTCCATGGGAAGAGAATAAATGGGCCTCTTGCCAATGCAAACAAGCTCCAGACACATGTGCCACTTGGTGCATCTGGCTTTACATGGGTACTAGGGAATCAAACCCAGCTGGCAAGCCTTGCTAGTAAGCACATTTAACCACCAAGCTATCTCCTCAGCCCTCACTGTAGCACTTTTATAAATAACTGGCTCGTTTGACCCTGTTCTGTTCCTTCTCCCCCATCTCCTGACCTCCCTCTTATCCTCTTCCACCCCCAGTACTAACCCCTTTCTGCTTTCACATCAAATGTGAAAGACTAAACAATGTTAGAAATCAAGCCGTGCATCACTACCCAAGATTAAGAAAAACCTTTTTTTCTACCCAAATTTCTTGACCATCAGAATGTGTAGTTTGAAAACTGAAATCTCACAGTTGACAGTTCAGAAATATGTGAACTGAAGTGGTATATTTATTGCACTTATACATTCTAGTGTAAGAAAACAGAGTGTTAAAAATCTGTTTTAATTAATGACATCCATTGTCATAGGGATGATATTTACCTAAATGCTGTGGGCTTTGCTAATGGTTCTACGGGTATTACTCTTTTAATCTGCCCAACTACCCAATAAATTCAATAGGTTATTATAAGTGGATAAACTGAGGCTTAGAGAATTTAACATTCTCAATGTCATAGTGCTAACAGTTGTTTGGAAACAGAATTCAAATGTAAATGGTACACCTTCAATTCCAGCTACTGCATAGGTCTTTAAGCCATAGATCTGTCTGGAAGATAGCTTTCATAACACAAAGGAAATATACACTAGGAATAAGAATGAAAACCTCTACTACAGAGACAGGCTGCTTGATTACATTTTGTTTAAATCCGAGCCTATGGTCATAAGTGTCTTACTAGGTTATAAATATATATCCTTTTCCCACAGTTTCCCATATTAAAATGATCTTATCATGCCTCACAAACATATAATTAGTTTTGATTGAATGGTTTACTTTGGTGAAATTTTATTGATCCATTCATTAAACAGCTTATTCTTCAAATAAAACAGTATTAAAGTCTGCATAAATTACCTCTGACAGACAGGATTTCACTAGACTTTTTAGTATGCCAAATAGCTTTTCTCATAGTTCTAGAATATGATTTGCAAGCATATGCACATAATGAATCTAAATGAATGTAAATCACTCAAATCTATCAGAGGTCCCACTTCATTAGGAACACATCCTTCTAAAGAAATTAGTTCAACATCTCATTTTAACATCAGCCAGCAGCTCTGTTAACTATTTTAGTCTTACTATAACATGCCACACATTTCTATAAAAAAATCAAAATCCTAATCCCATTACTTTTACTACTACCATGGTGCTCCATCTTGAATTTTTTTAAAAAATATTTTATTTATTTGTTTATTTGAGAGAGAGATACAGAAATAGGCAGGTAGAGAGAGAGAGAGAGAGAGAATGGGAGCCCCAGGGCCTCCAGCCACTGCAAACGAACTCCAGATGCATGCTCCCCCTTGTACATCTGGCTTATGTGGGTCCTGGAGAATTGAGCCTTGAACTGGGGTCCTTAGGCTTCACAAGCAAGCGTTTAACCACTAAGCCATCTCCCCAGCCCCCCATCTTGAATTTTTTAAAAAATATATTTTTATTATTTATTTGCAAAGAGAGGGGGGAGGGAGAGGGAGAGAGAGAGAAAGAAATGGGCACACTAGGGCATCCTGCCAGTACAACCAAACTCCAGATGCATGTGCCACATTGTGCATCTGGCTTTACATGGGCACTGAGGAATTGAATCCAGATCATTAGGCCTTGTGAGCAAGGCCCTTATTTGATAAGTCATCTCTCCAGCCCTCCATCTTAAATTATAACCCTAATATTATAATATTTTCTTGTAACAACCTATATGAGCAGGTCAATGGCCACAGAATCTGGATAATCTACCAACAGAGCCTTTACTGAATTAAATAAAACGTTCCTGATTAAAAAGCAGAAAATAATATATGCATTTAGCCAGGCAACAGCAAGCATTACTCCCTTAAGGCTCACTACCACGCTAGCCATAAGCTTTTGAGTAGGTTTTCGGTGCCAGGTATTCATTCCCTCCCATGGAGCAGGCCTCCAGTCCAATTAGAGAAAGGTTGGTTTTCCCTGTCACAGACATCTGTCACACCCTTCAAGGCTCAGGGTCCATTTCCAAAGAAGTGGCAGACAGAATGCAAGAGCCAAGGGAAGGGTAGGACTGCTTACAATGCAATCTTCCAGACACGTAATGACCTTGGGATTTATGACCTCACAGTGCGTGACACTGCCTACACAAGACCTTCATAACATAAGGAGAAGATGATGACCTCAAAACAAAACGCAGACTACTTGGAAGGGGGAGGGGATTTGATGGACAGGGGACTTGGGGGGGGCGAATGAGAATGGAGGGAGGGAATTATCGTGCTTTTATCGTCTATACTTATGGACGCAGTTAATGAAAAGTTTTTGTTTTTTTAACTAAATTTTTTTTATTTATTTATTTATTTATTTATTTATTTATTTATTTATTTATTTGCAAGCAGAGATAGAGAGATAGAAGAGAGACAGCCAGAGAGAGAATGGGTGCACCAGGGCTTCTAGCCACTGCAAACGAACTCCATATGCATGTGTCCCTTGTGCATCTGGCTTACGTGGTTCCTGGGGAATTGAACCTGGGTCCTTTGGCTTCGCAGGCAAATGCCTTAACCGCTAAGCCATTTCTCCAGCCCAAACGTTTTTTTTTTTTTAAAGCAGCAAATTTTAGATGGAATTTGCAGGGCACACCAACCAAAAAACAAATCATCCCTTACCCTCCCACTCCCTATTCCCCACCACTGCCCCATCCCACTTTTCAACCAAAGGAGTCCTTCCTCCCAGCCATCTCTTCTACGTGGCTAAATTAACATTCTGGCAAATAAATAAACAAATAAATAAATAAATAAATAAATAAATAAATAAATAAATGTCATGTTTGCACTACAGGGTCCCTATACTGTCAAGTAAGTGTGTTTCAAGTTTTAATGTAAATGGAGAGAATGAGAGAAAAATGGTGCTACCTGTCACAAAAGGGCTAACCCTGGCCTGAATAAGAAAAATGAGCAAAATTGTTAATTGTACTAATCACTGCCAGTTATCAGATAACGGACACACAATACAAATACGTGGTGTGATGGTTTGAATAGATGGCCCCCAATATATTCAGTGTTTCATTAGTTTATATCTGCATCCACCTGGCTGGAGGCTATGTCACTGGGTGGATCTTAAAGTGTGGTGGTGGGTTTGAGATTTCAATCTAAAGATATGCAAAGTGTGCCTAGCTGGAGTTCAGAGGTGTGCTGTGCTGTGTGGCTTTTGGCTTGGGGCTTTTCTTTATTTGGTCCTGTGAAGGCAGGCCAGCTTCTTCTGCCATTATTGGAACTTCCCCTGGTTCTGTAAGCTTCAGTAAATATCCCTGCCTCCATCACTGTGCCTGGTCTGGAAGTGCATCTCAGCGAACCTGAAGCTGTCTGCTCCACATGGTACATATAATAAAAATATAAACTAGATTTCCATTTTTTTGTAGTACTGGGCAGGTGTGGGTAAGACAAGCTCAGCTCTGCCACTGAGCTACCCCTCCATTCCCAGCTTTCTATCTCCTATTTTAATGCACTAATGGTAGGTTCTACAATCCTAGGGTCTTATTTTATTTTACTTCCTCCACCAAGTATTATAGTCCTGGATGGCAAAGATCTTGTGGATCTTTATAGCCCACACCATCAAACTCAATGATTTAGAATCACAGAAATAAAGTCATCCATATAACCTTTACATTCTTTTATTAAAAAATGCAGATAGCATTTTCATGCTCATCAGCAGGCATCTTTGCTTACACACATACAACTATTTTTTGTTTGTAAAATAGCAGAATATATAATATAGGAAATATTAAGAGAAATGAAGTCACTCATATCCCCACTCAAAGAAATAAATTTCAGTGTAGCTCATCTATAAATCAATTTCATCTAATACATCTGCAAAAGAATATGAGTGTATGTTTTTGCATATGATACATGAAAAGTGTCAAGATCATTGTTTTATATTCCATTTTTTTTCATTCCATATTACAGGAAATAGCCTTTTATTGTGTTTTAAAAGTTACTAGGAAATACTTAAAATAGTTACAATCCTAAATAATAGTAATGCCCCAAACTTTACTGAATAGTTCTCCAATCTGTCCCCATTCTCTGGGTCTTGCTAATACTGTCCTGACTCTTGTCAACATTTGTCTGCATTTTTCTGTTTTCCTTTAGGATGGATTCCTAAAGGAGAGGGAAAACTGGGTCAAAGGGTTAAAAAATATATCTCAACATATTGTCAATCTGCTTTCCAGTATAACATCCCACTTTATGTTGTCATTACATGCATGTGTGGAGCTCTCAAAAAAAAAAAAAAAACCTTCTTTTTAAATTTTATCATTAATGGAAAGCAAACAACAGAATTTCATTGTCTTCATCTATATTTCTTTCATGTCACATGAGATAAATTGTTTTTAGCATGTGTTTATTCATCACTGCTACTTCCTCCTTCTCTCTCTCTACAAAAATTCTTAGTGTTTTTCTTTATCACACTGACCCACAAACAATCCAGAGGGTTATTTCAATGTCCTGTACATGGCTCTCTTTAAGAATGAGCACATGTCCCCATGACTTCATCCACTAGACGGAGACATCCTCGGTCTTCTCACTGGTTTGTCTTCACCAAACATTGGAACCTAAATTTCTCATGTACCGTTTCTCAGGTCGTAGTAAGTATATTTTATATTTCAAGTGGATAGCTCTATTCAAAAAATTAGTTACTCAGAAAATTATCCCTAATTTCTACAAAGTCAACTTTGATGTTAGGAATTTAAAAACTAAGAAAACAATAAAATGTTAAAAAATAAAAGTGTATTATTAAAATTGAGGTGCATTCATATGTATATTACAATTTTATGGAAAATATTTGTTTAGATTCTCCTTTTAACTATGTTAAGTTCACAATATAATGCCCACGAAAAGTAAGCTATTTGTTCTCAGTTCTTCTGCTCTTTAGTAAAATTTCTTCATATGTAACAGAGTTTGAAAATTTCCTCATAATATCAGAGATATTTTAAGTTTAAATAGAGTAATATCTCTAAGGTCCTTTAAGCCACCTACTTTTCAACGTTTTTATAAATTCCAATAACCACCATTCATGTTTATGCATGTCAAAAGGAAAATGAAGTATGTTTTCCATTAAATATGCATCTCATAAGAAAAGTATTTGAAGAATTCGTTATTTTTGATATTTGAAATGTTAAATTTATGATGGTACCAATAGTTCCAAAAATATAACGTCAATTTTACATTTCCCATTGTTATTAAAACTGTAATCAAACACTTTCTAAGCTAAACGCATCTCAGACCACTTGGCTCAAACCACTTCTTACTGCCCAGTCAGATCATCCATTCTCCCAAGAGATGAAACAATGTTGAGGTTATTTAGTAAACTTTTGAATACAAATCCATTCATAAAGGGAGACAATGGACAGACAAGGCTCTGGAAAATACTACACTGTCTTCCAGACAATACCAAATACAAATTCTCTGAAGTTGTCAGCTCGCAGCACATTCCCTTTTAATTGAGCAATAACAGTAGTTTATGGTTTCAAATTTATAGAGACTTAATCCAGGAGCCATTAACACTACACCCCCACTTAACTGCAGAAGCTTAAATCAAAGCTTTAGATACTGAAGCTAAGCTACTATAGCAACTAGTGTCTTGTGACACAGCTGCCCAGCGGAGCCCTTTGCACTCTCAGTCAAAAAGGAGGGCTCTCTTGGTGCGTCTTTATCACCTACCTGTGAGGGAACTGGAATGTCTGAGACTAGGAGGAGGGAGACGGCACACCAAGCAATGTGTAATTGCAGATCAGCCATCCAGATTTCTTTTTTACCTAAAATAATTGCGGTTGGACTACTATAACTTACATGTCCTCAAAGCACAAGAGGGTTACACACCATTTGGCCAGGCGTAATGATAAAGGTGTGCCACCCCAGAACTCATTGATACCCAGTGCATACACAGAGAAAGACAAGCCAAACCAAAACATATAAAGAAACCTCAGCTGATGTTTAAGATTACAACTCTCAACCAATGTTTCTTTACACAGGCAAGGAGACCACAATTGTACTTTTTTTCTACAGCCTGTCTACACATGTTCAGCTATGGCAAAGTGGGTTGGATGCCTCCTGTAAAGCCTGGTTGTATAGGGCTGCCTCTTTTTTCAGTGGCTCAGGCAAAGAAGCAAGGGAAATGCTTAGTTCTGCATTCCAAACAATTCATGTTTGGAAGTACAGTAATCAGTGGCAAAACCTTGCAGCTATGACCACTTTCTGATGTTGTCATTTGGGAGAAAAAGTCAAACACAGAAGAATAAAAGCATGATCATTTTAAAAAAATACACTTTCTATCTAGATTTAAGATAATAACACAGGCTGGGGAAATGACTTAGTGGTTAAGGTGCTTGGCTAAGGTGCTTGCCTGAGAAGCCTAAGGACCCAGATTTGATTCCCCAGTACCTTCATAAACCGGATGCCATGGTGGTGCATGCATCTGGAGTTGTTTGCAGTGGCTGGAGGCCCTGGTATATACATTCTCTTTCTATGTGTTCCCCTCTCAAATATATAAATGAATAAATAATATTTAAAAGATGTGAATTTTTAAAACTGATTTCAGATATTTTTTTCAAATATAAAATGAATAAATGACAGGCAAGGAAACATCCATTTTGTCCTTCCTGTTCCTCCTTCCCTGGGGAAACTGGTACCAGGGATATCGTTGTCCAATTCTTTCATACTTGCACTACATAGACACATATAAACAATAAATGGACATATGTGGTGTGTTTTTAGAATTTTATAGAAGCAGCATCATGTGATATATACTGCTCTGTAACTGGATCTTTCCTTCTTTGCTTCCTTAGTTTGCACTGAACACTGCTATCAAGATCATCCTCAAACCTTCGGAACAGGGTGGATCTCCTCACGTCAATTGCCGGACAGCTTCTCATCACAGGAATCTTATGTAGACTGCCATCTGCATAGATCTCTCAAACAAGCCCTAAGATTAACTAGCACACATCCAAACTTTATAGCAGTGCCGCTGGGAGACACATCGTTTTTCGTTCATCTTGTTTCTTCTGTAGGCCAAGGATGTGTGATTATTCTTCTCCCCTACCCTCCGTCCCAAGAACAAGAAAATCCATACACACACACACACACTCCTACCTACCTACCTTGGTACAAAGGTATAACATTCTCAAACTTACCACTGTTTATTTTAGCTAGGAAGATAGTGTGGACAAGAAATGAAGTCTATAAAAAAAAATCTTTGAAGGAAGACAGGAAAGAAGGAAGAAGGAGGCAGAGAAAGAGAGAGAGGGAAGGAAATAAGCATGGGAGTATCAAGGCCCCTTGCTGTTGCAAATGAACTCCATATGCATGTACCACTTATGCATCTGGATTTATATGGGTACTGGGGAAACAAGAGAATCAAATCCGGGCTAACAGGCTTTGCAAGCAAGCTCCTTTAACTGCTGAGCCTATAAAGGTTTTAAGAGTGGCTCAGAACTGGGCTGTAATCCTATGAGATGTAATACTTACTAAGCCAGCAGTCTTGGCCAAGCTCCTTGCTCTCTCAAATGCCTCAGTTTCCTCGTCAAGAAAGCTTAGTGTTACACTTGTCTCCTAGTCTTCTAAGGTCACTAACGACACTAATACACGAAAAGCATATCCCGACTTGGCTGGCCCATGGGGACCATTCAAGAGGTGGTCATTTTTGCACATGGACAACATATCCCTAGGATAGATGCTTATGACTGACGTTCTCCTTTGCAGGGAATGGCAGTGCAACCTGCTTTTCTTACTGATAGGAAAACCCATGACTCCTTTCTATGCAATCCCTTATTTTCTAGAGACTGACAACTTCCTAAAAGTACGATTGAGCTAGTTAAATTTCAGAATATATACATTTTTGGAATACATAAGTGAAGCAAAAAGAAGGATCAAGCCAGAATTCTAACTCATTTTTTTTTTTTTTTGGGTAAGTGTTCAGTTTTGGGGGATTCAGATTTAGCTTTTCAATGATTTAATGCAGGCAGTGCCTATAAGTAATTTAAATTGAAGAGAGAAGCAGAGAAGCAAGAAAAGTTGAGAAAGACACCAAAATTTGTTCTACTCTGGAACTCGAAATGGTTTGATCTCAAAGTGTGTGTTGCACACAAGTATGAGGTTTTAAGTTCAGATTCCTGGCACTCATCTAAGTTGCCAAGCATGGTGGGCCACTCCTGGAATCTCAGTGCTGGAGACCGTGGGCACAGCTGGACCCCTGGGGCAAGTTGGCTGAATTGGTGAGTTAAAAGTTCAATGAGACCCCCTGTCTCAAAAAATAAGGTGGAGAAGCTGGGTGTGATGATGCATGCCTTTAATCCCAGCACTCAGGAGGCAGAGGTAGGAGGCCAACCTGAGACTATACAGTGAATTCTCGGTCAGCCTACAGTAAGATCCTATCAGGAAAAATCAAATGAAAAAAAAAAAAAAACAAAAACATGGAGTTTTGAGGAAGACACCCGATGCCAACCTTTGGCCTCCATATGCGCGTGCGCGCACACACACGTGCTCCCACATGCATATGAACAAGAATGGATGCCTCCTACAAATACGCATACAAAAAAATGGTCCATCTTTTCTTAGAAATAACAGCATGGTTCACGTGAGAGCTTTGTAATGGTTAATGCTAACTGTGTTCCCCAAAGTCAATGGCTAGCTTTTCTATGCTTATGAAGGCTATTTCCCTTCTGTTTTCTTTCTTTCTTTTTAATTAAAAAAAAAATTCTTTTAAGATTTTATTTTTATTTATTTATTAGAGACAGAGACACAGAGGGAGGGAGGGAGAAAGAGAGAGAATGGACGTGCCAGGGCCTCCAGCCACTGCAAACAACCTCCAGACACGTGCCACCTTGTGCCTCTGGCTAACGTGGGACCTGGAGAATCGAACCGGGGTCCTTAGGCTTCAAAGGCATGTGCCTTAACTTCTAAGCCATCTCTTCAGTCCTTCCTTCCCTTTTCTAACAGTGAATAATATTTGTCTTTTAATCTGTGACTGAACATTCCTTCTCTGATGCAGAGAGAACCACTGTGAACATACAAGCTTATTCAGGGGTCACCCTCACAGGATACTGAGCACACTCATCAATGTCACTTGTGTAGTCTATGTAGACTTGTATTTCTTTGTCAAAGAAGCTTAAGATGATAATAGAAATCTACCCAGAATAACTGTAATCATCAAAAATAGAAGTTTCCTCTCTTTCATTTTCCTACATCAGAAAAACATATTTCCACAAACATTTGGACCTCAAAGCCAAGTAAGAAATAAACACAACCTTAAGTTCTGTATTTTCTCTAGTGTTCACTGGGAGCATGCAAATAGCTAGGTGGCAGTCACTCTTGGTAAGTCAGTATGTGACTATTTTCTGTTTCCAGGCTCTTAACGGTGACAGGAAATCATCATCAGTAAAGTAAAGATGATTTCAGGGCACAGCAATGCGTCATTCCTGAAGTAACCACATTTGCAAGAAATAAGTTGCTTTAGTACCCACTACGTGCACACAGCTTTGAGATGTACCGAAAGACAAATACTAACACAAAGTCTATACTAGAGAGCAACTTTATGAATTACACAGGGCAGGATTGCATGGACAAGGCATATAAAGCCACAAGGACTATTTTAGAAAATGGCTGTCACAACTCAAAAGTGTCCGTACAGGAAGAATAACAAGGTTAAAGGTTATAGTATGAGAGATCATATTTGAAACACACATGACCAAAGGTTTAATGCACAGATTACAGGTTGAGCATCCCAAATGAAAAACAAAAATGCACCAACTGGAATACCATAAAACCCAAAAGCTTTTGAGCACTGCTATGACATGGAAAATCCCATGCTGTGAAACTTAATTAAAATTACTTTTTCTATGTGAATGAAGTGTATTTAAGACATAAATAGATTTTATTTTTAGGTTTGGGTCCCGTGCCCAAGATATACTATGTATATGCAAATATTCCAAAATCTGACAGAATTTCAAATCTAAACTATTTCTGGTCCCAAGTGTGTGCGTGTTTGTTTTTGAGATAGGGTCTCTCATATCCCAGGCTGACCTCAATCTTACTATGTAACCAAGAATGATCATGAACTTCTGAGTCTCACGTCTCTACCTTCCAAGTGCCAGGATTACAGGTTGGGTGGCCACACTCTCAGTCTACAGAACTGGTGGGGATCAAACCAAGGGCATCATGTGTGTGAAGGAAGCCCTCCACCAACTGTGCCCCATCTCTAGCCCAAATCCCAAGCATTTCTGACGAGGGCAATTCAATCTGTAATGGTTTCAACAAGTCAAACAGGAGACACGCCACAGACATATGGCTAGGAGGCTGGGCATTGTATTGAACACTTCAGAAGCAGTGACAAGATGATTATCAGTTCGAGGAAGCCTTAGCTATGTAGTAGTAAACTCAAAGCCAACCTGGGCTACGCATTTAGAACGTCTCAAAAAAAAAAGGGGGGGGGGAAACATGAGGAGGTATGAATATCAATTTTACAAAGAAAACCTATTCTAATAAGCCTACAAAAATATTCCCAACTTACTAGGAATGAGGATTCACATTGAAACCTTGAATGTGTAGTGTCTGTGACACACTGCAAAGTGTCAGCAAGGATGTGAAGAACCCATTCTTCACTGTGGAGAATGTAGACCAGTATGAAGACACTAAGGGCACTCTGGAAAATTTGTCAAATCCAAGACATGCATGTTTCTCTATGACATTCTACTTCCAATTATGTATCCTGAAGAAATCTTTGCTCATGAGTATAAGGAGACATTTACAAAATTGGTCTTCATAGTCCTATGTTTAGTAGCAATAAAAGTGAAACAATCTAAATGTCCATTAGCAGGCAACTACATAAGCAATAAAATGCCATCAAGCAATTAAATTAGAATGAACGAGATGTAAATGGATCATTACACACAGAGCTCAAAAATGGCTAGATGCTTTGCAAGGGTAAGATTTCATTTCTGTAAAATTGTTAAATTTCTACACGTACATGTGTGCGTGTGTGTGCGCGTGTGTAGGATAAAATATGGGCAGAGAATATGTACGACTTTTCTGTTTTAGGTTGCCTCAGCTAAGACAGAGGAAGGGAAAGAAAAGGGGAAGGATGCAGAGACTTGAGCTACATCTGTGAAAGTCCGTGTCTGTCTGTGAGAAAGAACTGAACCAAATAAAGTGCAGATTAACATCTGTTAACTCAGGGTGGGAAAATATGGGTGTTGGCTTTGGCAATTCAATTTAAAAATTAAAAAAAATGCTAGGACACAAGTGAGGTATCATGTGAAAACCCCTAGTCCACATGTATAGATGATTTAACACTGACTTAAGTCAATGGTTTCAGCTTCCTCGTGGATAGCTGGAACCTTCCTCGATTGTCACTGAACCCGAATCATTACATTCTGAACTACATGCCACTTTTGAAAAATATACTCAAAAATTGTTATCAGTAGGTTTCATTCAAATACATTAAGTTATTTTCAAAATAGCAGTCATATATACTCATGTTAAACATGAGACCTTTGTGAAATGTACATATATGCAATTTCTCCTTTAATTTTCCTTAGCAAGTATTTATTTTTACTATTGAAGATGCTCCTTAGCAATAACAGTTCATCACATTATGAACACAGAATAAGGTAAGTTATTTTTCTACAATCCTCACGACCTTAATGAATGTCATGTTCAGACGGGACACCAACTTCAAATCATGAAGTTGTTAGTAAAACAATTTTTTTTAAAAAAAACAAACACTTCATGATGTGCACAAAAGCAAATCATTAAAAGATTTTGCAACTGATAGACTACAAAAAAAAAAAAAAAAAAACTCCTCAGGTTTACAAAATTCCAAACAAGTCATCTAACACCAATTAATAAATAAGGCTCTTTCTGTTGACTCACAGTCAACTATTCTTCATATCATTAAGGTAACGGATCACTATGTGAGAACAGAATGTAAAAATGGATAATTAAAAAGGAACAGCATAGGAAAGACTTCTGCCAGATCATGGAAAGTGAAGAGGTCACATTTCAGGCCTGATAAAGTATTGTGTTGGAGGAAAGACCATGGAGGCGAAATGTAGGATATGGGACTTTTCTACACTAATAACTTTATTTTGCATGGTATGTGTCTTATGCACATGCATGCTCATATACATGTTGGGCACATGTGTATGCAGAAAGCAGATGTCAATGTTGGCTCTCTTCCTCCATTGTTCTCCACTTTGGTTTCTGAGACAGGGTCTTACACTGAAACCCAGAGTTCACTGATCTGGCTAGACTAGCTAGCCAGCAAGCCATAGGGATCCCCCACTATCTGTTTGCCCAGCATTGGGATTACAGATGCATGCCATTAAGCCTGTTTTTTCAAATATACTTTATTTATTTATTTGAGAAATGGAGAGAGAGAGAATATGAATGGGCACACCAGGCCTCCAGTTGCTGCAAATGAACTCCAGATGCATGCGTCCCCTTGTGAATCTGCCTTATGTAGGTCCTGGAGAATTGAACCAAGATCCTTTGGCCTTGCAGGCAAAGGCCTTAACTGCTAAGCCATCTCTCCAGCCCAAGCCTGGGTTTTACTGGGGATTTGAACTCGGGTCTTTGAGCTTGGGCAGCAAGTTCTTTACCAGCTGACCCATCTCCCCAGTTCCCCTAATAGCTCTTAAAGTTCCTCTATTAGCTTAAGGAATAAACTGTGCTATGGAAATCCTGCTTTAGTCCTCATTCTTGCTTTTTCAGATAATTATAAGCATAGCACTTTGATCTACTCTCATGCAGTTTTAGGAGATGTTACAATCAGTTCCCCACAGCCTTGAAAAAAAAATCTAGCAGCAGGCAAGAGCCTGCAAAAAACAAACAAACAAACAAACAAACAAACAAACAAAAAAAAAAATGGTTAGTCTGAGGGGCGTGTGCAGGGCCCAGTACCCACACATTCAATGGATGGTCTGGAAAGCCTAGCAGACATATTCATCCTGCCAAGGTCATTACTGTAAAGAATGCTCACCAGGCCAGTATCCCTTACTTCTCTGAAAATGGTAGTGCAAAGATGATCCTGGTCTTCTATGGGACAGATTTATTGTGCTCTCCAATAAAATTGCACTAGTGCTCTCTGAAGATATTTTTTTAAAACCATTTTATTTATTTATTTAGAGACAAAGAACGAGGCAGAGAGAGAGGGAAAGAATGGTCATGCCAGGACCTCTAGCCACTACAAATGAACTCCAGATGCATGTGCCACCTTGGGCATTTGGCCTTGGGTAACGGGGAATTGAACCTGGGTCCTTAAGCTTTGCAGGCAAGTACCTCAACTGCTAAGCCATTTCTCCAGCCTTAGATATTTTTTAAGCATGTAGAAACTATAGATTCTCATTACAGAAAATACAGTAAATACAATTAACAAATCACTAATGCTATTACTTGGAGATAAACCACCATGGGTTTGCGGCATTTCCTTCCTCTAAGAATGCAAAGGAAAACAATTCTTCCCATTGTGGATGAAATATCCACATGCACAATGTGTACTAATTCTGCATAGAGTTGCATAGCATGATAAACAGAAAAAACACATTTTAATGATTGCCCATATATTGTCTTCATAGAAATGACTGCATTTATGTATAATAATAAAAACCCGAATTTTTTATGCAGAGAGACCATGAAAGAGAGAGAAATAATGAATGAGAGGTGACAATACTCATTTCAGCCAGCCCTCGTGGTCCAAGTCTGTAATCTTAGCACCTAGGATACTGAGGTAGAAGGATAGCAGACTGGAAGTGAGCCTGGGCTATATAGTGAGTTCCAGGCTAGCCCGAGGTACATAGTAAGACCATTTCTCAACAACAAAACAAACCAAAAATTAATTTACCAAGGTCTGGCTGATCTCTGATTCAGTGAGGAAAAACATTTTCATTTTCACAGACTATAAGTGAGCATCATGAGATGATTTTCTCACGGCATAACCCTAGGAACTAGGAATCCTGAAGTACACGAAGACAATAGTAAGCAGATGTACTTACGTAAGCTTACGGTCTACAGTGATTTTCTAAGCACTTCACAGTGAGTGACTGGCATACCACTATCCCCATTTTCCTGTTAAGAAAAACCAAGGCCCTTTATGAAGTAACTTGTTCAAAGTCACACAGCTAAAAGATGGCAAAGCTGAGATTCAAACAAAGTTATCTGGCTGGAGAGACCTGGCTCTGAAATTGCCACATGACTCTTGAGATGGCAAATGTGGCCCAACTGCTCTGCCCCTTCACATTCCTCACAGACAATCATGATGTCTTCGGTGCAAAGCCCACAAGCAGTTCTTTCTAGAATGTGGTAGTTTAAAAGTAGCTTCATCTTGTTGCTTTTATTTTCATTTCACTATCTTCTACCATGGTCGGCCAGTTTAGAACTCACACTGTGAGCTTTTCTCTTTTGAAAATCTATTTTTAATTATTTGAGAGGGGAGAGAGAGAGAAAACAGGCATACCAATGCCTCTTGTCACTGCAAATTCCTGAAGCATGTGCCACTTTGTTCAACTGGTTTTATATGGGTACTGGCGAGTCGAACCCAGGCCGGCAGGCTTCCCAAATAAGTGCCTTTCATGGCTGAATCATCTTTCCAGGCAGGGCCTTCACTTTTCTATCAACTTTGTATTTTTGCTTGTATTTCCCATTCTGGTCTTCTTGCCAGTTTGTATTACCCTTTTGTATGGAGATACCAGCCTAGTCAGTTTTCTCCATCTTCCACAGGCATTTAGAATTTATGTAACAAACGGTTCCGATTGTGTGAGCTTCCTCCACAGCCCTGTTTGACAGTCTAGAGTGTGTGTGGTTTTCTGGACTGAAGCTCTCCCTTTAAACCATGGGAAATTGCGCATCCATAGGGCTGGCATTTCATCTTCAGCAGAGCAGAGCTGTAAAGACTTGATACTATAGATGGTTTTATATAACATATTTTGATCTTCACGTCATTTTTAGACTAGACATATGCTGACTTATTGCAACAAAATTACTTAATCTCAGAAAAAAAATCATAATCTCAGGCACTTCTGTTCTGGTCCCAGCCACATTAAAAGCTTCTTAAACGTGAGCATCTTTCTTAGGTTTACAAACCCACAGAGTCCAAGCTCATGGTTCGTCCCTGAATACTGATCCAGCATTTAGCAGTAATGTGATGCCAGTGGGTTTTTCATAGCTGCTCAAAATCCCTGCTTCCTTTTCTGTTATTGTTGTTATTTTTTCTGTTGTCTAAAAGGGATGACTATATATTTTTCTATCATCTGCTTGCCAGTGGCTGTGTTGGTATAGTATTATATACTTACTGATTTTTTCATTGTGCTGAAAAAGTGATTCCTGGCATTTTTTTTTTTAACCAACTTCTCAGGCTCTCAGACCAGAGATCTTTAGAATCAGAATAACATCCAAGATGGCATTAGCAATTGTGTTATGTGTGCTAAATACTTTGTGACTTTAGGGATTTACTTTAAAAAACAGAAATGCGGAGTGAGCCACGATTCCTTCTGTAAGAATATCTCTCTCCCGTTTGCCATCTGATGGTTCTAAGTGACGGAAGTAGCAATTCAAACCACCACTGTACATCACAGCAAGCCTATCTTATCTATGCCATATCCCATAATAACCAGTTTGTACTGAGTCATATTTTCATGCTGAGTATTGATTTTTTTATGAATGTCACAAAAACAAAAAAAGCTTATGGTGTTATCAGCCATGCTGCCTACACATGCATACCCACAGGATGCTTTTAAATCAAATCTGCACAGAGTGGGTAATGTGCATGCCTATTAACGTTCATCTGTACCAACCTAAAAGAGTTGAGAAGCCACAGATCTAAACTATCTTCATAATAATCTCTATTTTTGGAACGCAAAGAATAGAATTCTCAATTATCTCATGAGGACACAGAGAAATGGAAGGATTTCCTCTGTGCAATGATAGTTTTGTGGTTGAGTTTCTTAAAGCTACACTGTCTTAGGTCATACTTTCATATGAGTAATTATTTAGCCTCTGGGCTTCTTATTTGTTCCTCTTCTAACTCTAATTGAGCTCAATCACAATAAGGTAACTGTTATCATGGAGCATCTTCTATATGCTAGCACTTTATAGCAATAATTTTGGAACAATTTACCAAGAGTCACAGGAGGTAAGAATCGTTGTCACTATTTTACATACATTAAAACCTATTCTAGGGCTGGAGAGTTGGCTTAGCGGTTAAGGCGCCTGCCTCCTAAGCCTAAGAACGCTGGTTCCAATCTCCAGGTCACACGTTTAGCCAGATGCAAAATGATGCAAGGGCGCAATGCCGCACTTGACCACAAGGGGGCGCACACATCTGGATTTCATTCGCAGCAGCTGAGACACTGCTGGCGCGCCCATCTCCATCTGTCTCCCTCTCCCTCTCGCTCTGTCTCTCTCTCTCTCTCTCTCTCAAAAAAAAAAAACATTTTTGGGTTAATAATATGATCAAGATCATGGATCAAGAAGATATAACCCTCGAGTTGACATTCCTATACCCAACCATTCTCCTACACATTCTTTTCTTACACTTTCTCCAATTTATCAGGATTACTTTGACTCCTGATATATATTTTTTGAGACTTTGTTTTTTATTTTAGAGAGAGTAAGAGACAGAGAGAGAGGGAGAAAGAAAAAGGGAGAGAGAGAAAAGGGCCTCAGCTACTGAAATTGAACTCAAGACACTTGTACCACCTTGTGGGCATGTACAACCTTGAGCTTGCCTCACCTCTGTGTGTCTGGCTAATGTGGGATCTGGAGAGTGGAACATGGGTCCTTAGGCTTTACAGGCAAGTACCTTAACCATTAAGCCATCTCTCCTGCCCTCCTAATATATTCTTTTTAAAAATATTTTATTTATTTGAGTGTGAGAGAGGCAGATAGAGAGAATGGGCACACCTTGGCCTCTAGCCACTGCAAACAAACTCCAGATGAATGTGCCACCTGTGAATCTGGCTTATGTGGATCCTGGGGAATTGAACCTCGGTCCTTTGGCTTTGCAGGCCAGTGCCTTAACCACTAAGCCATCTCTCTAGCCCCTTATATATGCTTTTAAAGAATGTTCTCTCTTTACTTGTCAATATCTGCAAGCCTTTTGAACCTTATCTTGTTCAAATGTATCTCTGGTCTATTTATTTGGGTCTATTATCATCCATATTTCATGAAATTCTTTTGCCTAGACCACTACCATGCACAAATATTTACCACGTGTCACAAGATGACATCAATACATTTAGAACCCAGCACTGCTACTGAACAAACAATTCAAAGTGCACTGTCAACTACAAACATTCTCTTGATAGATAGTTGGTCACTACAATCCTCTTCCTGTTATGCAGTTATATTTTAACAATGACCAAGGGGAATCGATATTAACCTGGAGACCATGGGGTCATGAAATGTTCAGTGGAAGAGGTGGTACGTGAATCTACAAAATCTATATGCAAAATGAAATGTATGCTGTGGTGATGAGTAGGTGTAAGTTTGTTATTTCAATGATCCCCACAAAATATCATGTGAACAAAAATAGCACAGGCCACAGTATACAGAATATGATGGAAGACTTCTTTTTTAAAAAATACTTTTTAATTATTTATTTATTTATTTATTTATTTGAGATGGGGGAGAGAGAGAGAAAGAGAAAGGGCACACCAGGGCCTCTAGCCACTGCAAATGAACTGCTGACGCATGCACCACCATGTGCATTTGGCTTACGTGGGACCTGGAGAATTGAACCTGGGTCCTTAGGCTTTTCAGGCAAGTGCTTTAACTGCTAAGCCATCTCACCAGCCTGATGGAAGACTCTTCTGATACACTCCCAGACAATGATGAACTAACTGCATGAGCTAGAGCCATGAATGTTCATTAGGTCAATTTCATGAGCCTCTTGTGTTAATGCCAATACTGTCCAAATGAGGATACACCTATATTCTTGCAAGACACTGTAGTTCCTATTACATTTCTTCATCATTAAATACCTACTGTGAAAGATTATCAGGTCTTCTTTCCCCTCAAAAGTACTGCTTTGGCCTCTTCCAAACATCAACTTCCTGTTCTATGTAAGACCGCAGTGTTACCAGATGTTTTACTTCAATAATGTGCCGCCTTATTGACAGTGAGGCTTAGAGATCAAGCAATGCGGTTAACAGTTCTATTTCAAATATTTCAAAGGATACTAAATATATTGAAATTTCGTGGTCATAGTGAGGTATTAAGAGGACAGAAACTTACTCCAACTATGGTGTTTGGAGGTGGGGGGGTCTTTAGGTGGTGACTAAAATTAGGTAGGGTCATGGGGGTAGAACTCCCATGACTGAATCCTGGTGGCTTCATAAGGAGAGGAAGAGAAGCACACACACACCCTGGGTCTTGCTTTGTGATGCCTTGAGTTGCCTCTGGCCAAGCAAGGTGGCCATGCACATATGTGACCACCAACCTGGCACCTCCAGCATCGTGAACTAAAGTAAATCTTTCTCTTTATAACCAAGATTTGGTGTTATATTGTCAGCAATGAGGGATGCATAGGGAATGTGAATAACTATGTGCCAGTCTTTGCAATTACTATGGTGAATTCATTTTTGTTTCTTCAGACTCTGGAGGACCATCTTCCTATGTTCTTAGTTCATGGGGTTGGGTGAGACCAAGTACCGGATTATCCCTCCCCCCCCCCCCGCCACACACTACACAAAGCCTGACATGTGGCCCTAGTTCCCAATCACAATCTGTCAAGGCTAAGGTCAATCCTTTAACCAGGATCGTTAAGTAATGAAAATGTCAGCCTTAAGTGCTACTGGCCAGAACTTCCGACATGAAAGCTGAATGAAAAGACAAATGCTCCAGGGATGGACAGACAACTCTAAGCCCATAACTTCTGAAGCCTAGGGTCCAGCCTGGCCTAAGGTTTACCTGTAGAACTTCCTCCATTCTGTGAGCCAATATCTTTTGTTTTACCTTAGTCAGAGATGGGTTCCTGTGTCATTTGCAGAGTTCTAACCACATTAAATTCACTTGTGACCACTGTAACATTGACTGTTGAAATTAATGTGTAATTCCTAAGTGTTCAGTGGCCATGCTGTCCTAGACACCTCCAGGACAGTACCTACCACAACCTACTTTGCTGTGGGATCTTGAATGTACCTGGACTGGTGCTCCTCAAGGTGACGATTCTCTTCGTGTTTGCTCTGACCACATACCTCAGACGGTGCTCTGACCTCCCAAGTGCCTAATGAGTGCATATGAAATGAAAACAAGCAGAGCACATACATGGTACTGGACTTACTAGACACTGCAGGAAACTCAAAGACAAATCCTGGCTCCAGTCTCTGCTCACAGAATTACTGCTCACATGCTGGATTTTCAGCACACCCTCGTATCATTTATGAAGTGTCAAATTCCATTAAAGACATGGCAGTTTTTAAGGACTAAGTGCTTTATCGTAGTGATTAAAATAGGCTTGAGATTTACCAATGTGACCACATGAAGTGGCACTAGCACATTCATGCTGATTGTTGTGTAACCATCACCACCTCCATCCGGCTTCAGAACACTGTTGGTGAGGTATTTAGTAGGCCTGGTTGTTCATTATGGATCGAAGGAAGTTCAGTAAATACAATCGACATTTCATATAGTTATTTATAGGTAACAGTGTGTTCCTCTTTTAAAAAATCTCCATGTTTTCCATCTTAAAAATAGTTTTGGTGTCTGTACTTGGGTCAAACCCAGGAGGGGGAACCCCTTTTAAAGACGAGTTACTGAAACAGTCAATCGATCACAACATGCAGGAATAGTGTATGATGAGATAACGTTTCATAATTCTTTGTTAATTCAAAGTCTTGAAATAGCTGAGGGTTGGCAGGCTTGGGACTGGCTCTATTTCTCAAAAAGATCAACTGTGGCGCTGACAGAGCGAATGCTCCTCATTTTCCCCATTAATATTTTTATCCTGTTTTATGTCTACATTACTCAAAACCCTCAAAAAACTAGAATCTGCTTATTTCCCCCAAGAATAAAATTGGCAAGAATTACTTTTTTTTCTTTTTTTTTGGTTTTTTGAGGTAGGGTCTCACTCTAGTCTAGGCTGAGCTGGAATTAACTATGTAGTCTCAGGGTGGCCTCAAACTCATGGCAATCCTCCTACCTCTGCCTCCCGAGTGCTGGGATTAAAGGCGTGAGCCACCACGCCCGGCAAGAATTACATTTTTTAAAAGACACATTCTATGGGTGTATGAGGCCATGGCAGTGAGGCTGTTTTCACAGTTAGACTTCTATTCTTCACTTCTGCCACTCAGGTACTGGCAGCAAATCCATCCCTCAAAAAAAAAAAAAAGCACAGTTCAGGCAATTATGCTCTCATAAAAATCGTTAGCTTTGAAAATGAACATTATTAGCTCAAAAGTAGCGGGTACCTGCTGAAGGGCATCTATGCACCACCCATGGATCTAAATGGCTCAGAAGGCCTACATATGTAGGAGCGAGTGGCTTTAGACTACACAATGAAAGACTGCTGGGTTTCTAATGCCTCTGTCACCTACTCCTGACATCTGTCAATCTTTTTATTTCCTAAAAAACAGTACTTGTGTGTATGTGGGGGGGGGGGTGGTGCTATTTTCGCCTGAATCATAGCAACCAAGTCCAAAGTACAGGGTATATGTCAACCAAATTATCATATTTCTGATATATACAGAAAACCCCCAAAGTCTCAAAGGAAAACTCAGTTACATTTACCTCCATTGGATGTGAAAATAAAGGAATAGAAGAGAAATACTTTGTGTATATACATATACACATACACACACACTTATATAATCTTCTACCAGTTATTTTTCCAGATTTGCCAAACCAGTCGTTGGCTCTTCCTGTTTCCATTTTCTGTGAGGATTATTTTTCTGAGAGCCTAATCGAGTACTTTATTTGAGTACTGAAATTATTGACTTTATCCAAACAAAAAAATACTTAGTTTATTTTATGCAAATGTCCCTAAAAATAGTGTCCCTGTAAACCTCTGCATTTTCCTTTAGTAATGCTTGTTGGTAAACTATTTTTGTGTTGCTATTAATTCACATGGTATAGAGATACAAGAGAAATAGTTTAGGGGTCAGATAACCTGGTATTCTATCATTATTTTGAAAACTATTTATTTACTTTGGGAGAGAGAGGTGTATGAGTACTGCCAGGGCCCTCCTGATGCTGCAAACAAACTGTAGACTTATGTGCCACTGACTTTACATGGGTATGGAAGACTCAAATCCAGACCGTCAGGCTTTGCACGCAAGCACTTTTACCTGCTGAGCCATCTCTCTAGCCCCCAGCCCCTGCAATCATTTTTTCTTTAAACTTCTAGTGGTATCTATCCCTTGCATACCAGTGGCTACTGGAGCCCTTATCCTGCCTCAGTTTTATTTTTATTTTATTTTATTTTATTTTGTTTTGGTTTTTTGAGGTAGGGTTTCACCTAGCTCAGGCTGACCTGGAATTCACTATGTAATCTCAGGGTGGTCTCGAACTCATGGCGATCCTCTTACCTCTGCCTCCCGAGTGCTGGGATTAAAGGCGTGAGCCACCACGCCTGGCCTGCCTCAGTTTTTCTCTTAGTTGTTATATCCTGTTTCACTTCCCAGACTCACTTTTTTTTTTTTTTTTTTTGCAGTTTTATGCCATTTCTAGCTTTAGGAAAATGTTGACTAATGTCATATTAAAAGTGTGCCAGTCAGCTTTGCATTGTTATAATGGGTACTTGAGAGAAGCAGCTTGAGAGGCAAGACTTCTTTTGTGAAATTCCCGAGCTTTCACTCGATTATGGTGGGGAGGACACAGCAGAGCTGAGCAGATAGTATTGTGGGGAGCAAGAAACAGAAGCCAGGAGGAGGGGGGCAGAGGGTATGATGTTGTCCCTAAGAACATGCTCTGGGTGACCCACTTCCTCCAGCTAGTTACATCTTAGTTTCCAGAACCTCCCCAAACTGCTACCAGTTGGGATTGAGCCCTCAACACTTGTGGGGACATGGGATAATCAAAGGAGAACAGTAGCAGCACTTCATCCCAGCACTTACAGATGTCTAAACCCTCCTTTCCCCACTACCATTGATCTCCTCCAAGCATGCTTCATTTGGGCTGTCTGCATGTGATGTGTGCTATTATCCTTGAATACCCTCCGCACTCCTTGCCAAATACCAATCTTCAAATGTCAACTGGATCTCACCTCCCATACAAAGAAAGTTTCCCTGGCTTCCTAGCCCACACACAGCTCTTTCTTTTCCAATCTTTGGTAACAGTTCTTATCAACATCCATACAAGCAAACATGTCATCAGGGAATGGGAAAAAGCTATGCACACTCACTGGAAGCTTCGTCAACTAGACAAAAACCAGTGGGATATTTGGGTAATTCATACAAATTAAGAACAAAGTGGATACCAGGTAACTTGAATATTACCTGTTTTCCCCCTCTGACATTACAGAATTGTTTGTAGTATTTTATTTATTTATTTGAGAGTAGGGGAGGCAGATGGGGGGGGAGAATGGGCACACCAGGGCATTTAGCCACTACAAACAAAATCCAGATACCTGCACTACCTTGTGCACCTGGCCTACGTGGGTACTAGGGATCAAATCTGGGTCCTTAGGCTTCACAGCCATGTGCCTTAACCACTGAGCATCTTTCCAGCCCCGATAGAGAATTTTAAATAGCTATTTTTTCCCTCTTAGGTCTATGTCTTATATCAAACTACACCGATAACAAAACAACCCAACAAAACAAACAACTTAATAAAAAATGCGCCTACGAATGTACAGGCAAACAAGATAGCAAATGCATGAAAAGATGTTTGGTATCATCTATGCATCAGAGAAATGCCAAGTGAAGGTGCAATGAGACACCAGTATACAACTATTATGTTACAATACTTACAGTCAAAAAAGACCAGCTCTGAAGTATTGTCAAGGACGCAATAAACTGGAAATCTCATATACTGATAGTTACATTGTAACTTGTTATAACCATTTTGAAAAACAACTTGATGTTTTCCTAAAAATTAAACTGGTGCCTAGCTTAGGATCTAACCAAATTCTATTTCTCCTATCTACAAAAATATAAAATAAAATAAAGCAAAATCCATGTAGAGAATTGGTTGTTGATATACCATTTTATTGTAGTAGCTCAAACTGATGATTACCTAAATGCCCATTGACAGATAAATATGAACAAAGCAAGATTCAGTTATACATGGAAAATTACTTGGCAATGAAATCAATTTCTTTTTTAAAAAATATTTTATTTCAGAGAGAGAAAGAGAGAGAGAGGGAGGGAGGGAGGATGGGTATGCCAGGGCCTCTAGCCACTGCAAGCAAACTCCAAACACATGTGCCACCTTGTGCATCTGGCTTACATGGGTATCAGGGAATTGAACCTGGGTCCTTAGGCTTTGCAGGCAAGCATGTTAACCACTAAGCAATCTCTCCAACCCAAGAAACCAACTTCTAAGAAATGCAACAGCATAGATGATCTCAAGTGCAATATGCTAAATGTAACAAGATGAGCTCAAAAGATTCCATGAAATATTATTAAATTTACGTGCTAATGTAAAGAAAGCAAAATCGGAGGTATAAGCCACATGGTGACACATGTGGTCAGTGGGGTTGGGAGTAAGAGGAAGGGTTGGAGGGAATGGGAGTACAGTAGGGCAATCTGTTGGGTGGTGTAACTGTTTTGATTGGATGGTAATGATGTAACTACACATTTTGCAAATTTAGCTTTTTGAAATTAAAAAAATAATTTCAAGGGACTTGGAGAGATAGATGGCTCAGCAGTTAAAGGCACTTGCTTGTAAAGCCTACCATTCCAGGTTCAATTCTCTAGTTCCAACATAAAACCAGACGCCTCTTGCAGCAACAAGAGCCTCGACTGTGCTCATATTCACTCACACTCTCTCTCATTCTCTCTTATCCTTTCCTCCCTCCCTCTCTTTCTTCTCATCACAAATAAGTGAAATTAAAAAAATATATAATCTCAGGCTGGAGAGGTGGCATAGCAGTTAAGGCATTTGCCTGCAAAGCCAAAGGACCCAGGTTCGATTCCCCAGGATACACATAAGCCAGATGCACAAGGGGGCGCATGCATCTGGATTTTGTTTGCAGTGGCTGGAGACCCTGGTGTGCCCATTCTCTCTCTCTCTCCTTGCCTATTTCTGTCTCTCTTTCTCAAAGAAATAAAATAAAATAAAAATAAAATATTTTTTAAAATAATCTCAAAATAAGTCTAAGAGCATAAGTTACCAATTAGCTTGGAAAACACTATTACCATTTACTCTTTTGTGTTGAAATGAGAAAAGGCAAGAATAGCAATTTTTTTTTATTTTGTGAAAAGTCTCCAAATTATGCTGATATACATTCCATTTTTGTTTGCTGAACTCAATAGAATTCTCATGACTATTTGACAATTCTAGAAATAGTATATATTCGCCAATATTCACCTATCATTCTAGATCCATATATGCCCCCAACTCTCCCCTGATGAGTACACCTTCACTCAGTCTTTGTTTAAGTGAACACCAAGACAGGGCTTGACACACTTCCAGGGTCCTTGGTCTCATGCAGCCTACTTTCCACTGGCAGAAAAGGAAGCCAATGACAACCTGACCATAGCATGGGCTACAGAGACAACACTTAAAAAAAGGGGTGTGTTGGCAGGCTGGGAACAGGTTATCACTTTGCAGGGAGGGCAACATCTGTGTTGATCCTGAGTGACAAGAAAGAGGAAGAAACCAAAATCTGGAGGCAGAGGTTTTCTAGCCATGAGACCAGTAGGTTCAGACTGGGGTTTGGTCCCTTGGAGCCACAGAAAGGTCAGCGTGGGCAATGGGCACGAAAAACTACAACAACAACAAACCCCCAAAAACTACATACTAAATTCAATAGATGGAGGCTTGAGAATTTAGTGTGTCATAGACTAACTTATTTAACTTTATGTGAAGCCACCACAGGGCTTTATTCAACCACACAATCTGATTTATCTTTAAATCTTTAAAACATCCATCTGTTTGCCTGTTTCTTCAGGCCATTTGACTTTCTTCTTCGGTACCTCAACTACCTGTTTCTTCATTTACTTTAGTTGGGCAGCCTTAGGCTCATCACAGATTCTATCTCAGTTTCCAAATATGTAAAATAGTCATACCAACTGATAGAGCTGCCAAGACATATTGGTTCAGTCTTACAGTTGAACACTTGACTCTGAGGCTAACAACGCCCCCTTCCTAGTGTCACCTTCCCGAGACACTTCTCTGATCCATTATGACCCGTTTCCCACCTTTCCAATGTCAGCCACATCCACTGCCTTCTTTACATTTTACATTTCAAACCACATCCCAACTCTGACACTGCTGTTTCTTCCCTTCATCCTGTTCTGTTTATCACCCTGGTAGACATTTTTTGGTACTTTAGTGTTCATTAGCGTGCCTGTGCGCTCCAAGTTTCTCCTCTTCCTTGCTTACCTAACCCCTTGGCCAATCACACTAATTCCCTTTCCAGTCACTTCCTGAAAGTCACCAGCACTCCTGTCTTATTCCTGATTCTCCCAACCCCATCTCCAGGCTTCGTGCTACCATCTGTTCCTAGAAGGGAAGGGCAATGTAACAAAAAGACACGTGGACAACATTCTACTGCCCACTCGGATACTATCTACATGGAAAACACATGTCATGTTTCCTCAGTCTTAGTTTCAGTATCTGTAGCCATGGTGGGCTGCATTTCACAGACAGCCTTAGAGCCATTTTGATTTTGGGAAATCTAAGATTTGCAATGAGTCTTGGCTTGCACATCCATGACTCAGCATTACCTCTGCGCCTTCAACAATCTCCATCTCCTTTGTGAGGATATGTGGCTCATGGTAATGGGTTTGCATTCATGCAAGTTCCTAGCAAAATGTATCCATAATGACCCCTCTTGAGTGTCACATCTAGAAAGAAGCTTCCATACCCCCAGTCTAACCTTGCCACCCCTACATGTAATATTTCTAGTCAGAGGCAATTCTGGTACTTAAAACTTGGGAAAGCAAAGTATCCTCACTTCCTCTCCACACTTATTTTTCTTCAGTTTTCTATTTGTCTTTATTGCTTTTCATTATCCATGGTAAGTTCAATGGGTACTAACTTAGAACTTGGTTTCTGTGAAAGAAATTCTAATGTGTTATTGCTTAGTAATAGTAGGGTGACTGACACTAGATCATGATTGTATGTTGCATATCTCAAAAGGTGATGAGAAAAAGAGATTGGATGCTTTTTCCATGAAGAAATAATAAATATTCAAGTGGGGTGTAGTGGCATACCCCTTTCAAGCCAGCACTGGGGAAGTAGAAGTAAGGAGGATCATTGTGAGTTTCAGGCCAGCCTGAGACTACACAGTAAGTTACAGGTCATCTTGGGCTAGAGTGAGACCCCTCCTTGAAAAAACAACAAACAAACAAAATAAGAAATGATAGATATTCAAGGAAAGAGAATTTTTTCATGATTAGTAAATATAGACATGTGTCAAAACACATGTGTACCCTATTAATATACACAATTTAACAACAACAACAACAAAAAAAAAACACAAGTCAAAAAAATCTAGAAAAGACTGAGGGACTGTTCCGAGAGACTGAAAAGACACAACAAGTTGGCACCACGTAATTCTGAACCAGCTCTGTTTGCTGGAAGAGACATTAATAGGATAACTGGCAAAACCAGAATGAGGTCTGTTGAGTAGATGTTAGTAATTTATCAATACTGATTTCTTGGTTTTGATAGTTATATTGTGTTAGCACAAGATAACATCCTGGGGGAAATGGCTCAGTCAGGAAAGTGTTTGCCGTGTAAGCATGAAGAACTCAGTTTCGTATTCCAGCACCCATGTACAAAGCCAGGTGCAGTAAGGTGCGCTGTAATGCCAGTACTGGGGTGGCAGAGACAAAGAAGATCTCTGGGGCTTACTAAATTTTAGTCTAGTCTGACCAGTGAGATCCAGGTTCACTGAGAGACCCAATCTAAATTCAACAACAAAATAAAAACAAAAAACATTGTGGACAGCATTTGAAAAATATACCTCTGGTACACGCGCGCACACACACACACACACACACACACGTAGATGGATAGATTGATAGATGAGAGAGAAAGAGAGCGTGTGTGTGTTCTTTATAGTGGATTTTTTGTCAAATTTTAATATTTTAAAATAAAACTTTTATACAAAATTGGCTTCTATAATAGTTTCTTCTGAAATACCTCAACTCTATCCTTCTTTCTGTTACCCTCCATCCTTGCTCTGGAGAGCCTCACTTCAATGCTCCTGCGCAGCCCAGGTGCTTTCCTTATAAGGCTCTTCATCACAATTCCTGCCCAACTCAAGTCTTCCAAGTGCACAGCAGCTAACACTACTTCCTGTTACTGTTCCTGCCCCATTTAAAGAGTTTCTCTTTACCCACCAAATTATATGCCAATTTCTTCGTATGACTTTCAATTTCAAATCTCTTCTGGTTCCAGCTAACCTCTCCCATGCTTCCTTCTCCCCACTGGCCGGATCCCTGCCAGCCACACAGCTGGTTTCCTGCACGTGGCCAGGGCTACCTCCACCAGGTAGTGCTTACCCCTTGCAAAATTTCCCAACTATGTATAGATACCACCTCTCCACTTCCCCAGATTAGCCTATATCATCTCTCCCTGGAAGAATATCTAGTCAATTTTCCCCTTGTATATAATATTCCATTCTGTCTCATGTTACAGTTTTTGTTTATCTGTCTCAACAACTAGTAACACATACGGTGACATTACATGCCAATAAAGTGCTTATCAGTACTAAGATTAAGTCATAGCCAATGTTATGAATCCAGACTCTAGTTATTATCTTACACTCATTCCCTAAGGCATTAACTTTTTAAACATTTACACTGTTTTGTTCCTTGGATATACTTTTTATTTTTACTATAAAATCCAAGAAATGCCTACCTCTTTTCAACACGGACATTTTGGCTTTCGTCATACCACTAATAATCTTAAGTCTACAATATCGGTTAAGTAACAAATGTTTATATGTAATTACATGTTAATTGCATCGCTGCCTTGCTATTTAAAGACTGTACTAAAATTCTTGAAACTAAAACAAAGCCTGTGTTTCACAAGTTTCAGACTCAGAACTGTAAAGTTTAAAAAGTTGTTTTCTTAATAAATTTTGGAATGTTCTCCATAGAGTTGATACAAGTTAGTGAATATACCAAAGCATAATAAAGAAGCCCTTATTTCCCTCTATATTTGAATTTAATATATAAAACAAATAGGCAAATTATTTAGCATCAGGCCTGAAAATTTTATCAGATGAGTAATATGAAATGAAAGCAACAGCCAAAAGCCAGAAAAAGTATTGTTTCAGTGGAAAAAAAAAATAATGACACCAAAGCATTCAGAGAAAGTGCTGATCCAAAATTATGTTATCGATATAGCATTTGCTATTACTCTGGCATGTACGGACAGACAGGGTTGGACACACCCAGAATTTCAACATTAAAAAAGGCATCAGACCTATCAATGAGACAACTCTGGATCACAGTCAGCAAATCGTGGCAATAAAAACTGCCTAAACGGGTTGGAGGGATGGTTTAGTGGTTAAGGCACTTGCCTGCAAAGCCAAAGTACCCAGGTTTGATTCCCAAGACCCACGTAAGCCAGGTGCACAAGGTGGCGCATGCGTCTGGAGTTTGTTTGCAGTGGCTGGAGGCCCTGGTGTACCCATTTTCTCTCTTTCTTTCTCTCTCCCTCTGACTCTCTCAAATAAATTTAAAAAAAAAAAAAACTTTTAGAAAACTGCCTTGAAGTTGAAAAACTGGATCTAAATGAAACTATGGATTTTTATCTCCACTTCTGTACTTCTATATTTCAGTATGCAGTAAGCAGGCTTTAAGTAAACTATTTTAGATGATAAAAGGAGGCTGCACTGAAATTTAAAACTAAGCTATGTGTGATATGAAAAGCAAACCTTATAAAAGTACCCTGTTCATAGTGGTTTGTATATTATAAATCACTAAGGAATTTTCCTCCAATAAAATTAGCGCCACTCTTCCCAGAAACAACATAAGTAGTTGAAAGTAAGTGAATCATTAGAAGCAAGTATCATTTAAAACATTTCAAAAACATTATTTAAAAGACTCTTGAGAAATTCTAGCTATACATGCCATCTCAAAGTCAAAATATTATGTAAGAAATAATTTTATAAAAAAAGAAAGTGACATGTTTTCATCCCCAAATGCCCTAAGCAGTGCTGTAATGGATTTGTGATAGGAAGCACCAATTCTCAAACATATAGCCCACTCCCACAAAACCCACTTTTCTGAATACCATGGTATTTCTATGTACACAAAGTTTAAGGATAGGGAACTTTGTTAAAATCTCCCTGAATTCTGAAGCATCTAGGATATTGCATTAAGTGAATTTTTTTTTAAAAAAAAAAAAAAATTGACAATTGAAAAATAAAAGTAATTATTATTTTCTAACTTTTAAAATTCTATCATGAAAAAAATCAGTACAAATGAAGATCAATACCTGATTACTTGTCTTAAAGCTTACCAGAATATGCCCTTTGAAATAGTGAACTTTATATTCAAAAGTCTAAGTCAATATTAGCACTATGTTATGATGCTATCAAAGCGACGATGACTATCGCCATAAACAGCCGGTGTTATGTCAACAGAAGAGCCTGTTTCCGTGAAGAATAGAGCAAATAAAAAGAACCAGGAATTCGTAGGAGGTGTCAGATTTTATAAAAGATAAGATTAAAAAAAATGAGAAGAATCAAAAATATTACTCCATTTTCAAATAAAATAAGAAGCCATCCCACTTTACCTTGACTTTAAAATGGCAAGTGGCAAAGACTTTTTTTGTTTTGTTTTGTTTTTACCCGAAAACACTTTGGAATAAAGAATACTTGAGACCAGATGAGCCAATATATTAAAGGACATTCTATTTTGATTCTTCGAGGGACGATGATTACAATGAGTAGTTTCACTGGTGTTGAGTTCAACACACAGTTTAAGATGAAGAAACTGAGGCACAGAAAGGCTGTGACTCATGGGAGGTCACAGTTTTATTTGCAGCCGAGCTGACAGGGAAACTGCAATCCAGTGACATAACTAGGTCCAGTGTCCACCCTATGGCTTTGCATTTAGCTCTGTCATAATTTACTTTGCAATTTGGCACTCAGACAATCGCTACGCTGGGAATTATTAACAGAGGTGACTTACGGTAGTGCTCTCACGGAATGTCCACACACTGCAAGGAAGGCAGCACACACTTGACGGTCATTATTCATTTCTGCTAGCTTGAAAATCGATCTAGGTGACAGTCTTTTTTTTTTTCTTTCCTTATTTGAAAAGAATACTCCTCCTTCAGACAAGTAGTAAGGACAATACAAATATAAAATCCCCCTTTCTTCATTTAACATCTTAAAAAGTGTGCAAGATAGAACAATTATCAACTCTGGCATCTCAAAACAATTTTCACTCCCAACAAGCACAAGGCTAGCTGGGTAGAGAGTGGTACACCCCTGTAGTCTCTGCACTTAGAAGGCTGAGGCAGGAGATCCTGGGGTCAAGACCAGATACTGTATATGAAGGCTCTGTCTTAAAAAAAAAAAAAAAAAAAAAAAGATGGAGGGGGGTGGCTGAACAGATCACTTAGTGGTTAAGGCACTTGCCTGTGATGCCTAAGGACCCAGGTTTGATTCCCAGTACCCACGTAAGCCAGATGCAAAAGGTGGCACATGCATCTGGAGTTTTCAGTGACTCAAGGCCCTGGTGTGTCCATTCTCTCCCAATATATAGGCCTCTTTCTCTCTCTCAAATAATAAATATATTTTTAAAGGGAGGAAATGAGGAGATGGCTCAAGGGATAAAATTCTTGCCAGACAAGCATGAGGGCCTGAGTTTGGATCCGTAGAACCCATGTAAAATGCTGGCCATGGTGGCACATGCCTGTAACCCCAGCAATGGGGAGGACAACACATGTAGATCCCTAGGACTTCCAGCCTTGCTAGTCTAGTTGGATCAATGAGCTCGAGATTCAGTGACAGACCCTTTCTCAAAAACAAGATGGAAGGCTGGGGAGATGGCGCAGTGGTTAGAGGTGCTTGCTTGAAAGCCTGATGGTCTGGGTTTGATTCCCCAGTTCCCATGTAAAGCCAGATGCACAGAATGGTACACACATCTGGGGTTTGTTTCCAAGGGCAAGAGGCCTAGCATATTCATTCATTCTCATTCTCTCTTTCTTTTTCTCTCTGCTTGAAAATTAATAAATAGATTTTATTTAAATGATGGAAAGCAACAGAGAAGGACACTCAACATCAACCTCTGGCTTCCACAAGCACACTCACAAGCCCACACACAACATGCATAAATACATGCACATATAACACACATTGTGAACAAACAAACGAAAAGAATAGCAAAGATCCCAAAGTAGTTTTATGTGAGTTATATCTCAATTTAATTTAAAGAAAACTAACATTTCAACTCATTTCAAAACAAATCCTTACATAGTAACATAAACATAAGAAAAATAACTATTTTCCCAAATAAAAACAACACTTTAGTGAGAAAGTTTTCCTTTTTGTATTACACTTTTCCATGTCTGCTGTCTTGTTTATCAGTAAGACAGCTGGAATCTATCGAGTGCATTTAAGGTGTGGTGAACTGCTTTGCTCTACATACAATGAGGAAAACCTGATCTCCCATGGATTTGCTAGGAAATGGGGAAAGATCTATTTGGATGGGTAGGATTCTTCGGTGTCACAGTGGAAATGAACAGCAAGTAGTTTCTTAAATATTAGTGTTAATGTGAAAGCTGAAATAATCCCATTGGGTTTTTATATACTGTTACAGGAAAATTCTTTAGTCTGTCTTCCATTTTCAGTGGATCTTATGCCTACTCATGATTTTTGGTTCCATGGACTTCCTTGAAACAGCCTAGAAACATTTTCCTATATATCGCCCTGACCCTTTTCATTCATTAAGGAATATATTCAACATTCCTTGAAGTGCGATCATGATAATGAAGAAGTAGGCCCAGAAAAATCACACAAAACGAGAAGACCAATGATGAAGCTTAGATGGAGTTAGAATGATAGTTAAACCATGTACACCAAATCAAGGACCTGCGTATCCTCTGATGCTTAAGCCTGTATATTCTTGGAATGGTCAAAACAAATAGGCTTTAGTCACCAGAAAAAGTGGTAAAGAATTATTAGTCTATAAGAGACGTCAAAGCTTTCATACTGAAGTGTGGAAAACTCAAGTGGCACAAAACCAGTATGCATGCAGGGAAAATGCATCCCTTTTTAGAATATGAACAATCATGTAAGTAATTTTAAACACTCAAGAGGAGACAAGACACATTGTCTTCCATGCTCACAAATGTAGGCTGCTCACCCATTCCGATGACCGGGCCTACAGATATGGTTGCTGGATAATCGGGAGGGAATTGTGAACTGAGTGTGAGAATTATAAGTAAAATAACAGAAACAGGATATAAAACAAACATAAGCATGAATGGTTTTAGCTATTGCATCTCTCTAGTATATCTACAAAAAATAACATTATGCAAAACTAAAAAAAAAGTAGAATTGTAGTAATAAATATGTAGAGCTCAACTGAAAATTTATTACAAGAGATCAAATAGTTCTCATAAAAATACTTCAATATTTCAAGTATTTCTTTAAATTTTGTGGAATTTTCTTCTTTTTATAAAAACCAAAAGGAATGTTTGACAAGACTATTTTCAAACAACAAAGTTGTACATAATGTATACCAACATACTAGATGACTGTCTAAGTACTTGCCACAAGTTGTCTCACATAAAATTTCCTTCACCCTCTTCGAGATCTATTTAGATGAGAAAATGAAGCTCAGAGAGGCGAGGAGCTGTACAAAGAGACACAAGTAACAGAGCGGCAGAAACCTAGACACCTAGACACCACCTAGACTGACTCAATCAAAGCATCACTTACAAAAATACCCAAACCATGCCCAGGTATTTCCTTCACTACAAGTAAAAGCACCAGCAATAAAGCACACACTGAGTTTGGTCCTGATGGCAGCATTCCTATCTCACAACGTAGGTTAGAGCTTGGAACATGAGAGAATGCACTGGAATATGGTCGAATATCTCATGCTACGGAGCACTATGCGAATATTTTTTTATGGAATGTTTACTTCTGCAGAGGCGAGGAGAGAAAGGGTTAAGCTAACGCTATGGACAAGCGTGCATGAATTGAGAGAGCAGTCAGAGATGCACTAATACAGGTAAAGCCTGTACTCTACTAGTGGACATACTTCCCACAAAATAAAATTTTAGGGAAATGAAGTGAAATATCCGCATGTTCCCAGCTGCCTAAAGAATGAATTTCTGTTATAAAAAGTTTTTATATATTCCACTCAGGGTTCACTTATCACAGTCATGTAATAAACACAGAGTGGGAGCAAAGTCCATTGGAAGTATTCATTTCATTACTCAGAACCACCCTTTATACTCATATCTCAAACCCCTTCCTTGTTTTTCTAAACACACACAGCATGCTATCTGCAGTGAGGAAAGCCAAGACACATTTAACAGTAAAGAAAATACATCTTCTTGCAGATCTTACAAGTTATAAATACACCTATTCAAAATGACAGTTACGTATTCCCCTCTTTCCAATATAAGAAAGCAAGACTGTCCACTAAGTAAATTTAGATGTGCTGAGTCTTTAAAAGTCCTCCCAGTTAAGGAAATGATTTATTTGTATAAGAAAACACAACTTTCATATAATTAGCCTACCTAGAAAATGGTGGGAGGGAAGCTTTTGGGTAACAGATTTGGGGTTTTATTTTCTTTTTCACAACCAATTAAGTAATTAATAAAGAATATGAAAAGAAAGAAAGAAGAAGACCAAAACCATGAAGAAAATAATTTAATGCAGTCTCAGGGAACCAGCAGACAGCTAGAAGGAAAAAAAAAAATCTAGCACTAGTCTGCTAAAGTAAATATAGCAACTGGCAGTAGAAAATAAACATTTTCCAAACACCTAAAACAGACAACAGAGGGATGTCTATATAAGTTTCTTCAAAGTCAACACAGATATTTTCTAAGAGATCTTAAAAAGTTCTTATTCCTCCATGTTAAAAAAAAATAATGGCATTGTATCAACAATCAAAAGAGTGCAAATTGCTCCTCTTTCAAACAAAAATAAAACAGTGATAACTGGAAATATGTTTGAATTTCTCAAATAAAAAGATCTAATAGCTAGACTGCTATGCTTTTTAAATTCACAAATTTCAAAACAAAAAAGAGGAGGAGGAGGAGGAGGGAGGAGACAATGGAAGAGGAGGAAAGGAGAGGAAATGATTTTTTTTTTTTAATTTTAAATCAACTTACCTTGATACGTTTTCTGGAATGTATTCGAGGACCGGATACCCATCGCTTCTTCTAGATGACAGGTCACTGTGTGACTTCCAAGACTCCATGAGCGTATTGACAGGAGGAAAGGAACTCAGGTGTTGGAAAGATTGGTCTCTTGGTGATCGTGATAAAGATATTGTACCTTGAGCACCAATCCTGTAGTGAAAGGACTGACCACTCGAATTCACACCAACAATGGCAGATGAAGGGATACTGGCCTCGGGATAATAGCTCCCATCATCTGGTTCTTGCTTAATCCCCAGTGGGAATCCGGCGCCTTCACAGTTACCATCAAAGCCAGGGACAGGTGGTCCTAAGATTCCTGACAGGGAATAATAGTCTTTATCGTCCATAAAGGAAAAATACGAGCCATCCATGAATGGAAATGGGTTCACTGATGGGTTTCCTTTAAAAGAGGCGCCGGAACACGAGTGCTTGGTTGATTCTTGCTTTATTGGTACTGAGAATGGAGAACTGGAATTCATTTTGCTATTTCCTCCTAGACATGAGCTGCTGAACACGCCATCTGGTTCTGGTTTTATGTACTGGACAATGTTGAGGTGGCCAGTCACACCGTTTGAGATGGCATTCTCCACTTCCTCCGTCTTGGGAAAAAGGATTTCGGGAGCACCATTCTCATTGGTGTCTGGACTGGAAACCACGTCGCGGCCGGCACTGGCTCCAGCGGAGGTGCTAGATGGAGCATAGTTGAAAGCATTGCTCATGGGGCTGCAGATGGACCCCACAGTGCTGGCTGTGGGGCTGGAAAGCGCGGATCTGTTGTTAGTGTTGGAAGGGCTGGACATGGAGCACCTTGAGTTGTTGACATTTGCCGGGCTGGACACAGAGGAGCGCAGAGTGACATTGTTGGGACTGGAGACTGGAGATTTGACACTGCAATGACTCGGAGGGCTGGAGATTGGGGACTTCATGCTGCTTAATGGACTTGAAAGAGGGGAGCCCATACTGCTAGCATGTGCGGGGCTGTGCGACCGGGAGCCTCGGGTTTCAATGTTAGGGGAGCATGTCAGAGGGGTTCCTTGAGTGATGGGACTGTGCACTGGGAAATTGCCAAAGCTGGCTGTAGTGGAGGACACGGAGTTGATGCCAGCAGGGCTGCACACCGAAGATGTCATGTTCAGAGGGCTGCAGACTGAGGGACTCTTCTCATGACATATGATGGGGCTCTTCACCATGGCACGCATGACCCCGCCGTTCATGGAGCATCCGGAGTCAGACAGGAAGGGCCTCAAAGGCCTGCTCATGCCACTCAGAGATGAGGGCCGGTGGCCATTCTCTTTATAGAATTTCACCAGCTGCTCCATGTTTTGATAAATCTTGGCCGGGCTCAGGCTTCCTTGTTGGTTCTGTTGATCGTAGGTGTACTCAGCATCTCTGATAGAATCCATGTACAAACCCATGGATTCAGCCACAGTGGTCGAGAGTTCCTTAGATTCCAACTCAGTTTTAACATCAGATGTTACAATCCCAGACCGACTACTGTCTTGCTGAAGGCAGGGGAGCAGTTCGTGTTTGTCTTTACCGTTTCCTTGAGTACTGTTGTTCGGAATAGCACCGGAAACACAGCTTACGTCGACAATCTCCATGTAGTTATTCTCATCAGTCCTCTCTGTAGGCCCCAGAGAAGAATGTTCTCCAGTCTGAGAAACTTGACCCCACCGTCTTTCCATATCTAGACCTTCAGAGAGACTATGGTAGCCTTTGGTCTCCATCTCTAACAAAGAAATATATATTAAAACATTAGTCAGTAACAGCAGTACGATGCCAAAGGATGAATATTCTAGAATTGCACTTGTTGAACTACAAAAATATTTCCTACTTAAAAGAAATATTTAGAGTTATATTAAACATGATCCTCTTGGGTGCTGACCCAACAGGATACTAACAGTAACTTGTCCAGAAGCAAGAATAAGAAACAACATTTTGCATCTCAAAGTAACAAGTTTGTTATAAGCAGTCTTTGCAACATATAAGGAATATTGACTGGGCTGGAGAGATGGCTCGGTGGTTAAGGCATTTGTCTGCAAAGCCTAAAGACCAGGGTTTGCAGTAACTGGAGGCCCTGGCACTCCCATTCTCTCTTATCTCTCCTCTCTCTCTGTCTTTGCTTGCAAATAAATAAAATATATTTAAAAATAAAAAATATTAACTTACTTGAATGTTAAATATTACTAAAAATAATCCTGGGATTTGATGGGGTAGTGAAAGGAGAAAGTTAATGAGATGGGTGATTTGTCCAAAACCAAGAGCATGGTGACAAAGGTTGGGATTAAAATTAATCCCCTGACTCTAAAGTTTTTGCAGTGTTCTGATCCCATGGAAGCTGCCTCCCATTGGATCAACTACATGACCTTGTTACAAACAATAGGGAAATGGATTAAGGTTACCCTTTCCAAATATAAACTTGCCAGATGAGTTATCACAGACACAGTAAAGAAGACGTTGTTACGTATGGCAGATTAGCTGTGAAGATACTTTAGTGCCCATTCTGAAAAGTAAGGTTTATCTATCCTGATTGAGTTACTGTGTAGAAATCAGAGAGGGTATATGACAGTTCAGTAATGTCAGGCCTCTTTCCTGTCTTTCAATGCACCCTGGCTTAGAGACTCTTTGAAAGAAGAATCCCAAGAGCCAGGCAGGCATCCTCACTCTCCACAAGGAATGGAGGAAGTTTGAAAGGGGCCCTTAACACTTAAGCATCCATTCATCCCACAATACCTACAAAGTGCTTGCATCTGTGGTGGTAAACAAACCAGCTCTACCTCCCTTCCTCAAGTAGCCCACAGTCATGTCCATCTGTTCTAATAGATAAGTTTGGCTTATGAACAAATAATAAACTACATGGATATAATTCTTACGTACCATGTAATTCAATGCAAACAAAATTCCGCAACTGTGTGAAAATATTATCTAAATAGTACAAGTGGGAAAAACTGAGGTACTGTTCACACAGTTAGATGGTAGAGCTGGGAATTTGATTCCAGGTCTCTCTCTTGACTGGGGTTTCTCAACTCTGGCATTATTGACACGTGAGGTCAGACAATTCTTTATTGCAAAGGCCTGCCCTATGCATTGTGGCATATCAATCAGTATTTCTGACTTACTACATGCCACCCCCCATCTGTGACAACAAAAAAATGTCTACAGCCTAGCAAATGACCCCAAGGAGCAAAATTACCCCTGTACTCTAAAGAAATATTACAAAAAAATTAACTCATTCTAGGTAAAATTTTAATCTGTACATCTTAGTATTTTAAAAAATGTCTGTATTCATTTTTCTATAAACAATCTATGCCCCAAGAAAGGATTGTTAATTTCTGCAGTTTTGTGCACAAATCCTGCCGAAGGCCTCCTGTCCTTTCTCTGCTTTTCCACTGACCCCTTCCTACCTTTTGTACCTTTTCCTCATTAAAAAATGACACTAGGAAGTCCTTTGCTTCTGAATCTATATTAATTAACTTTCAAAGATAATACAATGGCTTCTGTAAATTAATTGGTATCAGTTATCACAAGCCTTTGTAATGAAATTTAATGTCCAAATTGTCTGAATATTGTCAGGACCCTCTTATGTCTCTGTACTCTACAGTTGATTTTAAGTTCTAACTACTGAAAAGCTATCAAAACTCACTGCCATGTCCCGGGTGGATAGTAAAGTTCAAAGAAAATCTGTTACATTATTATGCTATGATCAATACTCAATTTGTGAACATTAAAATCTACCAATTATGTAGCTTGCTTTTACTTAAAGAACATTATTCTATGAATTGTTAATCAAAAAAATCAATCACACGACAGCAGACAATAAATCAAACTACAAAGGTTGAGGTAGCTATCTGGTAATTCCAGCCAAAATCCAAAAATCTGATGTGAATAGAGGCCAAGTAAAAGCAAAACAAAAACTGAGTTGGGACCCATTGCTAATACTGGACTCTTCTACTCTACTGAAAACGTATTCAGTCTTGGGTATGGATAGTAAAATACAGTAAAGAGATTATGTGTTGTTTTCTTTTTTTTTCTACTTCTAAGAATCTTCTCCCCTCCCCATACCAAACATGGATGGATATATACAGCAAAGACACAGATGTTTCGGGTTCAAATTTATCACATACTACATGAAATATATCTATTTGTGCTGAGACTAGAACATCTATGTGTATCTCATCCCTCAACGCCCAAACTCAACTCACATTGCTCTCCTGGAGCTACGTACCACCATCTACACAAACGCCTGGAAGTTTCCTTGCCTCAGAGTCTTTACTAAAAGGCTCAGGCCACTAGCATGCTCCTCCCATCCCCACAGCTGCAGCCTCCGTCTGGTCTCTTGGTGCTAGGCAACAGGGCTCTCTGCCCTGAGCCTGAAAGTCCAGAGGAGGGTCCCCATCTAGACCTTTCTCCAAAATTCCACCCTCCCAAATATCTTTTGAAAGTAATGGTCTCTCTCTCTCTCTCTTTTTTTTTTTTGGGGGGGGGGTAACATGTCAGTCTGCATGTTCAACTCCCTGGGAGATTTTTAATAGTGCAAAAAGCAACTTGTTTTTAAATCCATTCCCTAAAACAATGTGGCCCCCGCACCCATCCTACCAAATACACACATTTAATCTTCAGAGAATACTTACCAAATATTCCCAGGGAAACTTCTCACCACTCTGCCCTAAAGGATGAGCTATATACCAGATCTCTGAGGCTAAAAGAAGATCTGAGGCGAATCTATCCAGGAGGCAGACCATAATTCCTCTCTCTAAAGCTCTCTACAAGGAAACACCTTATCAGCTAACATCAGACAGCTGATCACAACTTTCCAAGTCCTGTTTCACTAAGCTCTGAACTCTCTTAACCAGTATCATAAAGAGGCCCGCACTTCACCACATTATTGGCAAGGCGATGGTTGAAGAATTTGCCAACGGCTTTGCTGAAATCTAGATTAGCTTGGTTTAAGGTACCCTCACCTGACATCCTCATCCATCTCTCCACAAAGGAAATGGAGGAAAGGTTGGCAACACACACAGAGAGAAAGAGTGAGAGAGGGGGAGAAGAGGGAAGACCAGGATCACCTGTTTGACTTCGGCTGCAAACATCTGAGATGAGATGCTTTTAAAAGGGGATTATTGAAATCACCTGGCTATTACCTTTTCCGTTAAAAAAAAAAAAAAAAACAGGCCAGATTAGAAATTTGTTTCCTATGCTGTCCAAGAAAACGAGGTTTTCTTTTTAGAACTGACATAATGACCTGACCATGGCTCAAACAGGATTTCCGTTCACTTGCACTTACTAGTGAGCACTGAAAATACCACTCAATGAGTATGATCCTCAGAAAACTTAATATCCAGAGGGTGAAGGGAAATGTTTCCATGCCTAAGCATGAAATGAAACAGTGATATGCATATCTAGCTTAGAGAAAGCCCAGCTTGTATGCCTCGCAATGGGGACTGTACCAGAGACTCCTGGACCATTCTGGATGGAAATAAAGCGAGAAGAAATTCTCACAGGTAAGAGAAAGCACCCAAAGAGATTCTTTCCAGCCATATATATGGTCTCAGATACTATTTCTAAGATGGAAAACTTGACTTAAAACCTTATGTTTCATAGCCCCTTAAAGTACCCATAAGAAAGTCAATTCTTCCCAGGAAGTATTATTAAAGAGCCTAAGGAATGTATATCTTATCTCAAAAGAGTTTCACTTTTAATACCTGCCCCCCCCCCAAAGCACAACCCCACTTTAACATTCTCTTTTCCCCAGCGGCTCCATATAGACTCAGCCTTAAGAACTTACTTCACAATCACTTGGCCACATAGTTGTAAAAGTTCCCTGCTTGGGACGGGTTTTTTGTCTTTCCCTCTCCAGCACTATCACCATCCCCTTTTGCAGGTGAGGGAAAAGAAAGAAATCTGCCCAAGGTCACCCAAGGGAGTGGGAGAACCAGTTCCAGCGAGGCACACCTGACTTCTATTCACTCATTCAGCCACCTCAGCTTTCCAAAATACCCAAACCACCACCTCTCCCTTAAAGGGGAAAAAAAAAAAAAAAACAAAAAAACTCCGCTTTAAGTCTTTCCCCCAGTTCTTCTCTCTGCAAGTATTTCCATGATTGCGTGCCCTAATGTCAAGCATGAAATGAAACCTTCACAGCAGGCCCTCACAGATGGACAAAGCTGCTAGCATTCCTATGTAAATATCAGCAATAATAGTACCTGGAGAGATGAAGACACAAAACATTTAAGAAGCAATTGGGTGCCTTTGAAATCCGGCGGGTTTTAAAAGAGAGAGAGAGAGAGAAAAAAAAAAAACAAAACTCGGTCTACTATCAAAACTTTTCCGAACTATAATAAATAATTAAAGCTGATGCATCGTGATTTGAACCTGGTCTTTTAAAATTCGGCAGGGCTAGGATGCCACCAAAAGACGCCTCGTCCCTTCTCCCAGCTGATGACATACACCTCACCGCTGCTCTCGACTTTCCCCGACTGTTAGGGGACGGGAAATGCACGAATTTCCAGATCTCTTTCATACCAGATCTATCGGGGATTTTATCTCCTTCAATTGCCCTTATCCGTTGCACCTCCCGCTGAGATTGGGGAAGCTTCCGTAATTGATAGATTAAAATACATATATAATTCAAACGTCCTTTAGAATCTGCACGAGGAAAAAAAAAAAAAAAGAACGATCCTAAATTCATCTTTGGGGAAAGGGAAGGGTGGTCCTACTGCCAGAGGCGGTTCCAAGCGGCTATTTAGAGGGCATTTATCCAAAGTGGCCAAACTTTCCCAAAATAGTCCTCTGGCGGCCCAAGCGGGGGGTGGTGGTGGTGGTGGGGGGAGTTGGGTGGTGGTGGGGGGGGGCAAGTGGAAAAACCAAAACAACACAACAAGCAGCAAGGCACCATGCTTGACTGTGCCCGGAGATTACGCAGCCGTTACTCCCTGCAAAGTGCACGCTCCCGCGCCTGGCTGGGAAGAGAGGCGCCCCGCCGCGCACCCCAACACACCTGCCTGGGCGGCCGGGGGGGTCCTCCTTTCGCCGCCGCCGTCTACCTGTTGCGGCGCTTGCCAGCGCCACGACGCCCCTTGCAGCGGATGGTGATGCCCCCCCGCCCCTCCCCTACATCCAACCACATCCAGGCCGGCCAGGGCCGCTCTTCCCTGCAGCGGGAGAGCCGGAGGCAGCAGCGCTCTTGCACCCAGGTGACGGCACGGGCTTGCTCTGAAGTTGGCTCGCGTCTGCCGGGCCCAATGACACCCCGGGCGCAGAGGAGGGGAGGGGAGGGGAGAGGAGGAGGAGGGGAGGGGAGGGGAGGGGCAGGGCCAGGGCCAGGGCGGGCCAAAGTGGGAGGGAGAGAGGGAGGGAAGGGGGGCGGGCGAAAAGCCTGGAGAAAGAGGGGGAGTTGTGAGGGGGCCAACTGGAGGGCCGGCCCTTTTAAAAGCGGGTCACATGTCCAGAAAGTTCAGGTTGCCATCCCCCACCCCCCTGAGCCATTGCCATTGGCCCGGAGGGAAACAAGGTTCCACGCTGCACGGGTCAGACGCGCTTCTCATTGGGCCGTGGGGATTGTCAGTCACCGGGCGGGCGACATGACTGATACAAAGTTGCTGCGACACAGCCTGGGCTCGGCAGCTTCCTTAAAGCTGCAGCAGCGGACGGGGGGGAGGGGGGGAGGGAAAGGACGCTGCTGGTGCCCGGTGGTGGCAGTGACACGGGACATGGCATGCCCTCCCTTCCCCCGCCCCCCCTCCCACAGCGCCCCTTCCCAAACTGCTGTCTCCTCCTGGCGGTCCCCAGGATCTTGAGAGAGCTGGACGGGGGAGATGACAAGTGTGGTGACGCGGAAGAAATCAATTATTATGATGGTTTTTATCTTAACCCCCGCGGGCAAGCCGAAGTGGGGTCCCCCCCCGTTCCCGCCCCTCCACCTGCAGCACCAGGTGAGCTGCGGCGCGGAACCCGGCGCCGCCCACCGAGACCGCGCGCGCGCGCGCACGGGGAAGACTCGGGTGGGTTATCCCCGAACCCCGGCATCCCTCTCCCCGCCTCCTCCAATCCCCCACGGTCGTCCTCGTCTCGGAGTTACCTCTCGCCGCAGTCCCCCACGGCCAGGGAGCTCCGGAGGATCACGTACCCACTCGATTTGAATTTCCTTGTTTGAAACGTGCAAGAAAAGCGGGTGCATTGGGTGCAGCCTTCCTTCCACCCCACCCCCTACCAATAAATAAATAATTTTTTTTTTTTTTTTGGAAAAAGTGCCAGGGTCAAGAGCTGCCTGCCACTCGACTGCCGGATAATTTTGCTACTGTACTGACTACTTGAGCACTGGATTTTTCCACTGGTTCAATATGCGAGAGAGGTTACTATCGAGGGTATGCACGTTAGGATGAGCGGAAGGGGTGCATATAATTGGGCCAAGTATATAGGTGGGGTGGGGAAGGCACTGAAGTGTCTTCTAAGGATCCAGTAACGGCACGAAGAAATTTCTCCTTCCCTCCCCCACCACTCCCACCCCGGTTCTCCTCCCGCCCACCCAAGAGCAGAACTTGCTGGCAATCGGAATAGGCTTAACTTTGATTTCTAAGGACTTTTAGGCTCCTAATCCGAAGCACCGTTTTGGAAGTCCCCGGGTTGGCCCAGACTCGGCCTCAGTGACGTACACACCTAAATGTGGTCCCCGCCCCCCCCACACACACACCGCAAGGCGTTTGGCGACCCGCAGGCCGGTTTGGTGGCAGCTGTGCAGCTCCCGCCTCGCCCTCGCTCCGCGCCCGCCAAAGCCCCCGGGATAGAGGGAGGAGGTTCACCTTGCGTCCATATGCTCCCCCACCCCACCTTTCCTTACTCTTAGTTAAGCTCCGAGGTTCCCGACCCCGAACCCTGGGAGACTCGAACCCTCAGCCACTCCAGGTGTCAACTGCCCTGAACGCAGGAGCGATGGCAGCAGCACTCGCTAACTGGTCAGTACCCTGGATTCCTGGTGTGTGACCGTCCCTCCCTGGCGCGGAGCCCCGAGCGGCAGCCTGAAGTCCCTGCTGAGTGTCCCCAACTTTCCCAAGGGGCCCGCTGTCACGCGCGCTTTGAACAGTCGGGCCACCGCTCGGGCCCGCCGGCAGGCGGGAGGCGCACAGGAGCCACGGGCAGTCCCCAGACCCTGCGCCCGCCCTGGGCACCGCGAAGCAGCGGCGGCTCAACCAGCATTATAAACCCCGAATTCTTCATTATTAAAGGAATAGACGTGTCTCTTTTACTAAGTTTTTACCTCCTCCTGGGGAGGGCCGGTGTTGCCCTGGTTCGCAGCTTCTTGCAAAATGTAGGTTAGAACCGTGCAGGGCAGCCTCGGAGCGCGCGCGCGCTCGCCCGCCGCTCTGCACCCTGGCTCGGGAGGGAACCTCGACTCCCGCCTTCAATACCCGGCTTCTCCAGCCCCAAGCCCTGTGCCCACCCTCGGCGGCGCGGACCATGCCTTGCCGAGGGCCTCCCCCTGCGCTTCCCCGGGGTCTCCTCCCGCCTCGGCCAGTGCCAAGCGACGGTCGTCGCAGCGCTCACCTTTTCTAGGACATGATGGGAAGGCTGGGGCGGGGGAGGGGGCCGCGAGCCTCCCGCCGCCTCCGCCGCGGTGGCCGCCGGCTGCAAGTCCAAGGTTGGCCGATGGGGCTGCGAGGATGGAGAGCACGACGATCGTGGCGGAGGGTGGTGGCCCTACTGACGGTGGGTAGAGCGACCCAGCAGTAGTGTAGTTACCCCCGGCCGGAGGTGGCGTACAGAGGTGGAGAGGGTGTAGTGTGCCGCGGGCACCAGCCCGTCCCCCCAACCCCCAGCAGTGATGGCCCAGCTTCTGGATGCCTAGTTCTTTTTCCCCGGGGCTACTTGTCCGCCCGGGTGGTGCTGACCGCTGCGGCGGCCCAGCCAGCCGGCCAGTCCGGCGGGAAGATCCCGCCTCGCCGGCTGCCGCGCAGCGCGGCTTTCCGCGCCCCCTCCCCGGGCTAGGGTGGCGGGTGACAGCTCCGAGAGGCAGAGCGTGCGTGCGTGGTGTGTGTGTGTGTGTGTGTGTGTGTGTGTGTGTGTGTGTGTGTATGTGGGGGGTGGCCTCAGGGGGAGCCCGCGACGCCAAGGCCCCCTCTCCGGGTCACACCCTCACACTAGCGGGATGAGGCAGCACCGTGTCCAGCCACGGGGCTGGCGGGACACAGGGTTGGGATGCTGGTGACAGTCATCCCCGCCCCAGTCACTGACTGCCAGGAAGCCCTGGGCAAAGGGATCCCCAAAACAAGCACACCCCCTACCTCTCTGCTTCTCCCCTTGCCTTCCCCCCCCCTCCAAAAGTGGGCTCTGACCTCGCGCCTGGGACTCAGACGCAGGTGCCACCAGCGGGGGTTGGGGGACTGAAGACCACGCGCGACGCGGGAGGGAGGGAGGAAGGGAGGGAGGGAAAAGTTTCTTTCCGGCGTCCCCGCTGCCCACCCCCACCCCCGGGAGTCTGCACCCTCGTCGCCTCTCTCGGACTCGCGGGGCCGTTTCCCCACCCTCCACCGTGGGGGGGACGCGCACGAGTGGCTGCGCGCGCACGAGGGAGAGTGGAGGAGCGCGGTGGCCACCCGGGTGGGTCACCGCCGGTGGCCCCAGCGAGGAGCCTCGGAAGGGTCTAAGCACCCTCCCGCAGCGGCAGCGGCGGCGGCGGCGGCGGCGGCCCTCTCCCCGCCGCGCGCCCCCGCGTCGCCCCGCGCGCCCCCGCGCCCTCGCGCCCGCCCGGGCAGACACCTACGCAGATGCGAAAGTGAAAGGCGGGCGGCGGCGGGCACGCGGCGGAGGGCTGGAGGATGGAGCGCCCAGCAGCATCGATCCGGGGATGCTCCGGGTCCCCTAGGCGCTGGGAGCTGACAGCTGCCTCCTCTTTCCTTCCTGTCCTCCCTCTCTCCCTTCCTCCCTCCGGAGTCTTCCCACCCCAGGGCACATTGGTCACCCTTCATCAGATGTGTGTGTGTGTGTGTGTGTGTGTGTGTGTGTGTGTCCTCGCGCGCGCGCGGGATTCATGAGCACTCCAGGGTGTGCAAGATGCCCTCAGCCCCAGCTTCTTCCACCGCACCTGTGCCCTGTGTGGAAGGTTGCCTGCTGGGCATGGGGAAAGCTTGTGCCCTTAGCAATACAGACTCACCTGCCGGTTGGTTCTCTAAGACTTGGTTAAATAGACCTAGGGTGCTAACCACACACCAACTCTTCGTTTTAGACACTCCTTCTACGGGTTTCTAGAGTCATCTATTGACCCCGCCCCCTCCATTTTCCCGTTTTGTTCCTAAATAACTGTGAAAGTTGCTGATCTCTTCCCACACAGAACCGCGTTTAACGCGAAGCTGCCCTGTGAAAACAATCTCGCTGCCTTTCTTTAACCATAATCTTGCCATCATGTATCAAGCTTCCAGCTCCCTCCACCACCCAGTAAACCATGTTGGCGTTATTGGGTTCTTAGGTGGCATTTTGGTCTCCAAGGCAAAACAACCTTTTGCCAGTTTCCTATCTGTAAAGGTGGCTTCTAAGGCTAAATTTGTAAGGATTATATATATATATATATATATAAATTTTTTCAAAACTAATATATTCAGTAAAGTTTTAAACGAATCACTTAGAAGTATACTGAGTTGTTCAAACTCACTTTGGAAATGCATCAACGATAAGATGGATTGACGTGGGTTTTATCAAATGGACAGAAGGATGTATAGATATGTAATATAAGACGTGCAGGTAACATTAACACAAGTGTCAAGGTGCTGGTATGCAAGCATTTTCTTAAACTTTTTTAATGTTTGAAAAATTTTCATATTAAAATATTAGATGAAAATACTACCGCTTAAGCTAGCAGGTAAATTCCATGAATAAAACTGACAAACTTTGATGATTTCTTCCTCGTTTAGAAAATAAATCTACCACATGCATTCTTTCCCTGAATAATAACTCCCACTAAGATTTTAATCAATAAGTCTGGTTACAGACCGTGTGATCAATCTGTGGGGTCATCACAGCAACAGTTTTGAAATTTTACAGATTTCTGTGTTTTTACATGGTCATTTCCCATTTTATTAAATCTTCCCTGCTTTTTAAGTTAAATTGTTTAGTATTAAAAGCAAAGTGCTTTTTTTTTAGATTAAAAATATATATTTATCTAAGGGAGAAAGAGAAAAGGGGAGGGGGAGGACAGAATGGGCACGCCAGGGTCTCCAGCCATTGCAAAGGAACTCCAGAGGCATGCACCACCTTGTGCATCTGGCTTATGTGGGTCCTGGAGAATCGGACTTGTGTCCTTTGGCTTTGCAGGCAAGCATCTTAACCATCTCTCCAGCCTTGGATGTTCTTTTGAAACTTTTCCATACCAAAATAATAAGAGGGGCCAGGGGACTTCATATGCCCATAATTGTCAGCTTCTCTTATCCTTGGGGAGAAATGCCAGGGGTTGTTGTAATTATTCTTAGGCAAAGATTTGAAAAAAGACATATATATATCTTCTGAGAAACCCCATGGAAGGAGAGACGGGCAATTATGCTCTTAGCAACGTGTTTTACTCCACTCAGATGCCCATTCCTGCAGAGTCCTGTCAATTTAAAGTGTGTGCCCACCAATGCCATTCCTTGTTTTTTAAACCTATTTCTTAACTGGGTTTGATCTTTGCAACCTTTCAGGTAAGCATATTTGTTCTTTGAAAAAGGATGGAAATTTCTTTTTCCTCTGTTAAAAATTAAGAAAGACAAGCACAGAAAAGGATCTTTTACTTAGTCTTAAAACTGGAGGCAGCAGCAGACGTCTCCCCTTCTGACAATTGTTCCCTAAGCATTCACAGTTGCTGAACCTGGGGACACCTCCCTCCCCCATCCCATTAGTGTCAAACTCCCTGAGCTTTGCCACAGTAAAGTGCACGACTCAGCATTTGCAATTTACATGTGTGACATCACATCCTTGATTATGTAACTTCAGATACAAAGCCTAATATCATCTAAGTTTGTGTTGGAAAAAATCCTCCAGAGCTATTTCTGCTTTAGCAGATCCACACTTTAGTTCCCTATTCCTAATCTCATTTCTTCAAGGGCTGACATTGAGTGGGGCCAAAAATAAAATAAAATAAAAAAGACACAGAATTTTATAAGCTGGAAGATCCTGCCCTTCCCCCATTCAACATATCTTACCTCTCCTTTATATCTTTATTTATTGACAGAAAAGTAAAACACATTGCATATCTTATAATTTAATTTTATTAATTAAAAATTTAAAGACAAAGGCAAAGCATTTAGTCGGAGTTAACTTCATGATAAGTCTAGGCATGCTAGGCTATTTTTCTTTCTAAAGAGCTTGTATGTTTTTTTCTTTTGTCTCTTACCAGCTGTTGGAAAGAGTTGAGAAAGATAGGGGGAGTCAGAGAGAGAAGCTGAATAGGGGAGTAATATAAGATAGAACTGCTTTGTTTATTGCAAAACACACATGTTACAGTTTATAAACACTGCAAGCAAATAAGAAATTGTGGACCAGAAGATAAATGCCAAACATATCAGGTTTTTTTTTTTTTTTTCAGATATACAAAATAGCCCAAACTCAATTTTTTAGACCATTTGGAATATTTGTATTAGCCTTCATTATTCATTAATTTGAATGATTAATTTGTATTTGTTTACCTAACTTTTGATTCATCTGTCTACCTCAGTCCCTTCTGCAGCTAGTTGAAATAGAAAATTCGCAAATTGAATACACATTCCTCTGGCCGCATTCTGAGATGGATGAGTACCAAAAAGCACACATGTATCATGATTGGTATGTCATATTATGAAAAGCAAATCAGATTTCACGGTGCCTACACCGATGTCCTAAAGTTAGAAATAATGTACAGTAGTTGAAAAGGGGGATGACTTAGAACAGTATATTTTAATTTAAAAAAAAGCAAGACATTTTCATCTTCTTTTTTTTTCCCATACATTCTTGGTGTAGTGAAGGAAATTCATCACCTTTAAATAACTGTGCTAATCTTACATAAATAACTGTGTGGTTTGTGTGCTTATTAGGAAACCAGGCTGTTTCTCTGGTATAATGAACATAAACACACACGCACACATGCACACGGGACAATTCATGGGGTCAAGTGTGGGAAATGTAAGTCACTGCTGAACTGGCTGAAAACCCCATTTACAATTTCTCTTCAGAACTTCACAGGAGCAGTCCAGTTTGCCGTAGTTCCTTGGTGCTGTATTTTTAGAAGCATTTTAACAGCTGTCAGTAACAACTAAGACAACAGTTTGATCAGCACTAGTTTCTTTAAATTCTAGCAAAGATGATTGCAAAAAAAAAAAAAAAAATTCTTCAGGATTTAAATATTTATGCATTTACAAAGAAATTTTTTGTGGTACAAGATGTCACAGATGCTTTAGAGACAAGCAATAAAGTCACCACATAAAATGAGGCCTTCAGATTCTTTTTTTTTTTAATTTTAATTTTCTGAGGCTTATGTACACATAACAAAAGACAAATTTGTCCTTGAAAGGTGATGTCGTAAACAGGAAGATCAAAATAAGAAGGTTCATAGTTCATAGTGTCTTCTTAGCAAACAAGGTAGAGAGTAGACATGTGAATAGCAAGAGAATCAACCCCCCCCACCATTAGACTTCATAAAGGGGGTTTATCACATGTCACTTTTGTGACCCTGGAAACAGCAGACAGAAAAAAGTCTAAGAAGGCTCATGACAGATGTCACTGTAATTCCTACAGATAGTTGTAAATTTGCCATGGGAATGCATCATGAAGCAAACAGACAGTAATCTCTCCACGTGCCAAATTTCTCTTTCACCTGCAGACGACTCCCCAACCTGAGTGGGATTTGTTGCAAGAGAGGTCAAGGTCACCGTGTATTATGACATGAGCCTTCTTGTTCAGCTTATTCAGAGGTCATCTGTTCATCTCAAGGACGTAAGGCGAGTTTTGAGTTTGTCCCAAGAAAGGCAGCTGAGTATTTTCAGCTTCATCTGGCTGACAGAGTGGAGCATCTATGCCTTCTCATGGCCAGTGATATTTTTATCATTTTGCTCTTGTGTTCTGCAATTCTTTCGGGGTGACAAATCCATTATATTTTTCAATTTAGAGCATCTTAAATTTATCAATAGAGCTTTTTTTTTTTTCTTTTAAGAGTCATGCAGTTTTTGTAAACATCAGGCTTAGAAACACTTTCCTCTTGTTCAACACAAACCCCTTGTCAGGTGCAATTTTTTTAATTATTTTATTTATTTTTGGAGAGAAACACAAACAGAAACAGATAGGGAGGAGAGAGGAAGACAGATAGAGATGGGCGCGCCAGCAGTCTCTCAGCTGCTGTGAACGAAATCCAGGTGCGTGCGCCCCCTTGTGGGCAAGTGCAGCATTGCACCCTTGCATCACTTTGCATCTGGCTAAATGTGGGACCTGGAGATTGGAACCGCTGGATATTAGAACCAGCGTTCTTAGGCTTAGCAGGCAGGTGCCTTAACCGCTAAGCCATCTCTCCAGCCCAGGTGCAAATTTTTGAGTGTTGATTTTCTGCACAAAATGTTGTATGTTTTATTAATGTGGACATCTTTGGTATCAAATAGCTATGTATAAAAATAAAGTGTATAATGTATAAAATGTATAAGTGTATAAAAATAAGCTTTCTATGTCAAGGACATACATATGTACATACATGCCAGGTCAATTATTAATATTTAAACTACAATCTATTTTGAAGTACTTAGTCATAATTATAGGCAGGCTTTGCTATTTTATTTTCCAAAACAGGTAGACATGATTCCATTTAACTTAGTCAATTATTTTTCTAAAGCAACACTTAATATCTGGTTGGAATCATTGTTCTCTTTCTGTCCTGTCTGTGTCATAAACGGCTCATTATTCATGATATAATTCTTAATTAATGCTTTTCTTTCAGAACATTTCATCAAATATGAAGTTTCTTTTATTTTTGTTTTTTTTTTTTTGAGGTAGGGTCTCACTCTACTCTGGGCTGACCTAGAATTCTCTATATAGTTTCAGGCTGGCCTGGAACTCACAGTGATCCTCCTAGCTCAGCCTCCTGAGTGCTGGGATTAAAGGTGTGTGCCACCACACTTGGCCAAATGGATAGATTGGATCACCTAGATGTGATTAACCTTTGAAAAACATAGTAACCATTACTAGTTTTATTTTTTAATTTAGTAAGATATTTGACTGTGGTCAAATACACAAAATACAAATGTTTTCACCGCATCCTTTTGTGAGCGTGTATGTTACTGGCCCTGTCTTTATCCTGCCATGTAGTTGTCACCACTAAACATCACAAAATGTTTCCTCTTGTAAAACCGAACACACCCAGCAGCCTTGATCCAACTATTTTTTTAATTTTATTTTTATTTTTTTTTTTTTGAGGTAGGGTCTCACTCTGGTCCAGGCTGACTTGGAATTAACTATGTAGTCTCAGGGTGGCCTTGAACTCTCTGCGATCCTCCTACCTCTGCCTCCCGAGTGCTGGGATTAAAAGCGTGCGCCACCACGCCCAGCTTGATCCAACTATTTTAAGAGAGGACTTCCATTTTTTTTTTTCTCGGGAGCCCAGCCTTTCTATTTATTTCTATAGAAAGTTTATCCCCTCATTAAGAAATGGTGTTAATATAGTAGAAATTTACTTAAGAAGTTGAATAATGAAATTCAAACAAGATTGATGAAATTTTCTTATTATAGTGACAGACTATGAGATTATAAAGTGGATTCAATAGATATAAAATAAAACTGCATTTCTAACATTCCTAAAAAGAAACATTTGACTTGATGAAGCCAAAAAAAATGTATAAAAATATAGAACTATGAGGAATGTTGGTGTGATACTTTGCAGTAGACTTTGGAGCAAATGTCCTCTGTAGATTGTGCCAAAAGGTTCAGAAGAAAAAGAAGCATGGAGAATAGCCTTTGAAAGGGAGATTACATAAAAAGTTAGATTTACTTCAACTGGAAGAGAGTGTCATCACAAAACGCTAACCAAAGAGTTCAAATTGACTTCATTTTATTTCTTTTTTTAAAAATACTTTTATGGGCTGGAGAGATTGCTCAGTGGTTAAGATGCTTGCCTGTGAAGCCTACAGACCCAGGTTCAATCACCCAGTACCAAAATAAGCCAGATGCACTTCATGGCGCATGTGTCTGGAGTTCATTTGCCTTGATTAAAGACCCTGGTGCACCCTTTCTCTCTCTCTCTCTCTCTCTCTCTTATTTCTTTATTTGAGGGAGGGAGGGAGAGAGGGAGGGAGGGAGAGAAAGAGAGAGAGAGAGAGGGAGAGAGAAATATGATTAGGCATGCCAGGGCCTCCTGCCACTGCAAATAAACTCTAGATGCATGTGCCCCTTTGTGTATCTGACTTATGTGGGTACTGAGGAATAAATTCCTGGCCTTCAGGCTCTGCAAGTTTAGGATAAGGATTGAAAAATTACCTATCCTCAGGAATAGGTCCCCAGGAATGAAGCTGACTACAGGGTGAGAAGAATTGCCCAGATGAGGACTTCTGTCTCCTGGAACAGAGTGACTCAAAAGTCAGTCCATTCCAATGGTAATTTTACTGGAGAACTTTCTAAGCTTTTTTTTTTTTTTTTTTTTTTTTTTTTTGATTTTCAGCCCCATTAATTCTATCATATTTTTTCCCTCAGCCAAATGCAGATAAGGTATGTCATTGCATTCTAATAGTCATTACTGGAACCGTTCTGATTGGTCAGGTTAAGGTGTATGAATTGCTAACTATGGATGGTTATCCCAGAAAACAACGCATACAGGACAAATTGTACAGAGCTTAGAAATTCAGCAAGTTTGACCACTCATTTTTACTTGGCAATATGTTGGATTTTAGACTACAAAAAAAAAATCAACTATTTCATATGTACTGATGTATACATACAAAGAGACCTCCCTCCAAAGTACAGAGGGTCAAATAAGAAATATGTTAAATCCTATCTCATATAGAATTGAGAAGAACTGAATGCACTTCAGGATGGGTAGGTAGTCCTACTGCAGGAGGACATTAGGAACCCATGTTCATTGTTGCTCTGCCATTGTGTGGAGCGCTGTTTTTATCTGCATGGTGGAGTCTTGGTCACCAGGATGGCCAAGAGTTTCCATTAAAAAACAACAACCAGGGTGGGGGGTGGGGGTAGCTGGCTCAATCTGTAAAGCACTTATTTATCAAGCATGGGGACTCAAGTTTGTGTCCCTAACACTCACTCATAAATGCTGGGTAGGTGTGATGTCCTGCTTGTAAACAGGGGATGCCTGGGGAGAGTTGGTTAGCTAGACTCAAAGATCAGTCAGCTCTAGGTTCAAGTGAGACACCCTGCCTCAATAAATAAAGGTGTGTGTGGGGGCTGGAGAGATGACTTAGCAGTTAAGGCGCCCACCTGCAAAGCCTAAGAACACCTGTTTGATTCTCCAGGTCCCACATTTAGCCAGACGCAAAAGTGATGCAGGGGCGCAAAGCTTCACTTGCCCACAAGGGGGTGCACACATCTGGAGTTTGTTCACAGTGGCTGAGAGGCTGCTGGTGCACCCATTCACTCTCTCTCTTTCTCTGCCTCTTCCTCTCTCTCTGTCTCTCTCAAATAATAGAAAAAAATTTAAAAAAATAAAGGTGGGAAGTCACTTAGGAAGATACCTGACATTAACCTCTGGTCTCTATGCACATGCTGATGTGCCTATGTACCCACATACACACATGTGCCCACATATATGCACACACACAAACATACACACAGCCATGCATGCATCACATGCACATACACACACGTGAAAAATTAAAACAAAAAGCAAAAACCTTTCTCAGGGGCTGGAGAGATGGCTTAGCGGTTAAGGTGCCTGCCTCCTAAACCTAAGAACGCTGGTTCCAATCTCCAGGTCCCACGTTTAGCCAGATGCAAAGTGACGCAAGGGCGCAATGCCGCACTTGACCACAAGGGGGCGCACGCATCTGGATTTTGTTCACAGCAGCTGAGAGACTGCTGGCGTGCCCATCTCTATCTGTCTTCCTCTCCCTCTCTCTCTTTCTCTCTCTCTCTCTCTCAAAAAAAAAAAAACGTTCTTGGGCAGTTGGCAAACATACCACGATTGCTTATATCAAATTACTTACAGCAAACATCAAGAAAGGCTTCAGCCTTCTTCATAACCACTACAAACAGGAAGAAGGAAATTGGAAGAAAGACAACTAATCGTCTTTCCTTAAGGGTGGATCAGCTCCACAGAGCAGATGGACTTGAACCGTGGCCCCCAAAATTCAAGGCTATAACTAAGGAGAGGTTTAAGAAAGGACAGGCAGAAGGTGAGATCTGTTCAAGGGCTGGAGCACAGACACAAAAACATGAATTGACTCTCACAGTCAAAGAGCACACGTTTTGCAACAAACTGAGCTAGTAGAATCGGATAGCTAAAATATTCTAATGAAGATGATCTTGTCTTTCACATAGTAAGTTTGCAGGGCAGCTTACATTCAGTTACTGATTTTATTAAAAAACATGTTCATGTGGGCTGGAGAGATGGCTTAGCGGTTAAGGCGCTTGCCTGCCAAGCCTAAGAATGCCTGTTCAAGATTCCAGGTCCCACATTTAGCCAAATGCACAAGTGATGCAAGCGTGCAAAGAGTTCATCCACAGCGGCTGAGAGGCTGCTGGTGTGCCCATTCTCTCTCTCTCTCTGTCTCTCTCAAAAAAATGTTTATGTGTAGTATGTGTGGTGTGGTCTGTGATGTGTGTGTACAGATGTGCGCACCTTTGTATGTGCATGCAGATGCCACAGGACAATGTTAGATGTCCTCCCCTATAGTCTTCCACTTGTTTCCTTGAGATGGAGCTCTCACTTCTCACTGAACCTGGAGTGGTTATTTTAGTCAGACTGGCTCACCATCAAGCCCAGTGATTTTCCCATCTTCACACCTCACAGGACTGGGATTACAGGAATACATGGCTACACTTAGCATTCTGCATAGGTTCTGGGCATTGCTTGGGCTCCCTCAGGCCCTCGTGTGTACCAGGCTTATCAGGCAAATGTTTTTACCTGCTGAGCCATTTCCCCAGCCCAGTAAGTAAATTTTCAGGTGAGAAGAAATATTTCTGTTACAATCCAATTTCAAAACACAATATTTTAAATGGAGCAAGAATTTCCGCTACGTGAGATAAACCAGCAAGGTCTGAGATGCAAGTAAAATTATTCAATTGAAAGCCAAGAAATAGGGCTGGAGAGATGGCTTAATGGTTAAGGCACTTGCCTGAAAAGCCAAAGGACCCAGGTTCGATTTCCCAGTATCCACATAAAACCAGATGCACAGGGTGACACATGTATCTAGAGTTTGTTTGCAGTGCCTAAAGGCCCTGGCACACCCATTCTCTTTTTATCTGCCTCTTTCTCTCTCAAATAAATGAAATAAAGAAAAAAATAAAGTAAAGAAAGCCAAGAAATATTGATCTTAATATATACCTGTCATGGGGATAAAGCCTTCCTGTGCATGTTAGCAGAAGATGTGTAGGAAGCATGAGTCCCCCAACCCCAAAGTGCACCTGTCACCAGCAGTAGGTTAAATCCAGATAGGCTGAATTTCATTGATTAATAGAAGGATGCACGGACTCCTCATCTCCAGCTACTGTGCATCCTGATGGTATCCATGTCTGACTGGTCAATACCACCGTTCAGGTCATTAAAAATTTCAGCTTAGCATTACTGCTGCTTTGAGGGGATCCTCCAAATGTTCTTGAGGGACTTGTAAAGCACAAAAGACAAGCAAGTAAGAGTCCCAAGGGAAAAAAAAAACTAGTAGTTTCTTTATTCCAGTCTGTAAAATTTCTGCCTGTAGGATAGATGAAAACAAGAGAGAGAAGGTAGATGATAGATAGATAGATGATAGATAGATGATAGATAATAGATGATACATACATAATAGATGATAGATAGACAGATGAAAGATAGAGAAGAAGGAGGAGGAGAAGGAGCAGAGGAGAAGAGGAGAGAAAAGAGAGGAATGAGGGAAAGCAAAAGGAAGGAAGGAGACAGAGGGCCTGGGGAGGGGGAGAGAGAGATAACAACCAGTTCTATTTGTCTCTTTCTCTGACAAAAGTGTGAAGAACCCGCAGAAAGCATATATTTTGCTATTTGGGGGTCCAGATCTTTCTAGGACTTACTGACCTTCTTGGAATTTTTATGACCAATTCCTAATATCTCAATCTCTCTCACATTTAGGTGAGGTCCAGTTAGGATCCTGGTGTATTGATGGAAGTGATGGAAAAGTATTCCACTTCTAGGACTGGGTATAACTACCCCCCTGAGTTGATCGTCCAAAGTCTCTTTCCCCTCATGCATGAGAGGATGGCAACCTCGCCGTGTAGAAAGAGTTGGATTCCTGAGTCATCTCTCGGAGGAAAGCCACCAAGGACAATTGCATGGGATATGAATGAGAAACAAATCTTTAGTATGGATACCCCATGAAATTTGGGGGCTTATATGTTACTGCATTGCCCTGACTAATGTAGAGCATGTAGAATAGGAATAGTTGGACAAACTACAAGATTATTTTGGACAGTATATAATACAACTTGAGAGTATTTCTTTCAGGAAACAATATTACTGGATTGATGATAGAATCTTAAACAGTTGACTAGCAGGTTATAGAGAAAAGGATACGAACTGCAGAATCCCTCAAAACTAGATTTAGATTCTGTCCCAAGCATTTATAAGCTCCGACTTTAATATGTTCCCATCTGGAATCCAAAGAGGATTTTGTTTTTAACAGTTTTGTTATTGAGTAAATCAACTAAAACCTATCAGGTAATACTCTTCCATTTCTGCTCCTTTTTCCAGTACCTCAATATTTCTAATCAGGTATATAATATCTGAAATTCCATATTCTAAACAGCTTTTAAAATTCTGACTTCATAACAGCACTGTATTAAGTCTTCACCAAAATGGTAGCAATTTAGCCCATGCAAAGTACCCATATTCTTAATATGTGCCCAAATGAAAAGAAATCATTAGAAAACTTTATGTGTTGAAAATAGTACTGAGTAGAGAACAATTTTCCCTTTATTTAGTGAATTCTTCAGAAAGTTCCCAAGTTACAAGGCTTATGCTATGTACCACCGCACAATCTTGAATATATTGTATTTAATTAAAATGAGAATTTCTAAAATGATTATGATAACATTTATCTTTCAAAACCTTACGTAAAATTTTTGACCCATGCAATATTTATGAGTTAATTTTCCATTTTCTCCATCTCCACTTAACAAGCCGAGGAAATGTCTCCATTTTAAATTATTAAGGGTGGGCTAGTAGCAGAATGTGTTCTTAACAAAGTTAGAGATACCTAGCAAAGACTTGTTTTTAAACCTTTCTGTGTATGTGTGTGCACACACAAACACACACACACACACACACACACACACACACACACACACACACACGAAAGCCACTGGCACACATAATGCAAACACAGATTTCAAAGGCACACCTGCAAGAGCTGTCATTGCCACTTGCTAGTTAATATTTAAACATATTATTAAGAATTTATGACATATATTTGGAGCCTTTTACATGAAAAAATTAAAGCTAGCCTATTATTATTATTATTATTATTATTATTATTATTATTATTTTGGTTTTTCGAGGTAGGGTCTCACTCTAGCTCAGGCTGACCTGGAATTCACTATGTAGTCTCAGGGTGGCCTCGAACTCACGGCAATCCTCCTACCTCTGCCTCCCAAGTGCTGGGATTAAAGGCGTGCACCACCATGCCCGGCTAGCCTATTATTTATTAAATTAACAGAAAATAGGTTCAGCTGAAAAAAACAAGAAAAGAACACTAACATGTCAACAGATATTGTTGTTTTGTTGGCTGATATCCTTGGTCCTACATTAATCAGTAACAGCTTTGAAAATTCCCTGAGACACAGCTTCCCTCTCATACAATTAGTAAGCTTTCACTTTCAATTACAAAATCGATGTTCCTGAAAAAATTGATAGGGTACCCGTCTGACCATTTGGTTGACTTTCCCTTCCTCCTTTCACTCAGCATTCCTTCTTTTCTTTGATTTCATTATTTCAACTTGGAATACACTGAAGACTTCATACCAAGACCTCTCCTCCACCCACTCAACTCTTTCCCAAATGTGAAGTTATATATTATATACAGCGTGGTTCTAAAACAATTATGCCACATGAAAAAAATCGTATCAAGCCAGAGTACCCTGTATTCACTCTTAAAGTACAATATGTGTGGCCATCTTTATGCATTGCATTTGAAGATGCTACACCATCCAACTCAGCCAGCTTTTCCTCCAGTGCTGTAACAGATTGCTGTTTTCTCAGCTAAACACCTGATGAAGTACTTGGCTTGCATTTAGGGGCCATGTTGTACAAAAAAATATATATATCTTTAAATACTTGAATCACACTAGGCATGGTGAGATGCTCATACTATGAGAGCAATTCAGGAACTGAGACCAACCGAAGGAACGTCAGATCCACAGCTCCCTTCTCACGCTCCTCTGGGGCATATGCTCTCGGGGAACGTGGGACAGAATCACCCACACTATTTACATTCTTCTCTTTCTTTCTTTTTCTCCCTGGCAGAGTAAGTAGAATTGAGTATGGAGGGGAACTTTATATGTATGAAAGAGATATGATATTTAAAAAAAAAACCCACAACTTTTCCCAAGAAGGGCAGCTAATGTTCAAAGAAAATTTGGGTCTTCAGTGGCTCTTCTCTGTTGAAGCAGGACTCTCCTTTGATTAACTGAGTGGATACCTCATAGGCTGAGAATATGCAAAGATGAGGAGATAGACAGAAGTGATTTGCTCCCTAGAGGTTTTTTTCTCAACCTCAGCTGGGTAGGGTCTCACTCTAGCTCAGGCTGACCTGGAATTCACTCTGTAGTCTCAGGGCAGCCTTGAACTCATAGCAATCCACCTACCTCTGCCTCCCAAGTGCTGGACTAAAGGCATGCACATGGCTAATCAGTTCTTTTTTTTTTTTTTTTTTCAAGGTAGGGTCTTACTCTGGCCTAGGCTGACCTGGAATTCACTATGCAGAATCAGGGTGGCCTCAAACTCACAGCGATCCTCCTACCTCTGCCTCTCAAGTGCTGGGATTAAAGGCATGCGCCACCACGCCCGGCCTAATCAGTTCTTTTTTAACAAATGGGAGTAGCAAGGAATTAGTAGCCATGTTAGCTACTTTTCTTATTGTTATTACATAACATCTGGCAAGAAGCACTTGATAGGAAGGGTGTATTTTGGCTCATGGTCTGAGGGTACAGTCCCACATGGTGGGGAAGCCACGGTGTCAGGAATATTGAAACAGCTTTCGCATCACATCTCCAGTGTAGCAGTTATTTCTTCATTACTGGAACAGTGCACCTGACCATTAGCAGCTTCAGTGAGGAGAGGGTTTAATTCAGGCTTTGAGAGAAAGTTTCAGGGTGGCAGAGCAGACAGCTGGGATGTCACATTTCCATATATCTGTGGCAGAGCAAACTGGCTCTGAACATCCAGTGGGCTGAACATTCAAGGCCTGCCTCCAGCAACATGCTTCTTCCAGGAAGATTCCATCTCCCAAAGGCTATATCAGCTGGGAATCAAGGAAGCTTAATGTCAAACACCTGAAGCTAGAAGAGACATTTTATATTCAAACCACCATGCACAGTCAAGAAACAGAGAAAGCTGAATGTTGGTGCTCAGCTAAATTTCTCTTTTTTATTCAGACTGGTCCATGGGATGAAGGCACCCATATTGATGCTGTGTCCTCCATCTTTAGTAAAGCTTTTCTGAAAGCACCCTCATAGACACATCCAGAGGTGTATTTCCATGGTGATTCTAAATCTCATTAAATTGCCAGCCAAGGTTAACCATGGCAACAGCATTTCTGGCTTTAACTCACTAGATCCTCTTGAAGGTATAACAACGAAGTATTTCTCCAAACAATGCCAAACCACTCCTTCACCTTTTGGAGAAACTGCAAAAAATCACCCTTGATTGAAAAAAAAAATATTCATCTTTGTAGTGGTATGTGCAGACTTTGAGAGACCTAGAACATTCTTTCTTTTTTTTGGGGGGGGAGGTTTTGAGGTAGGGTCTCACTCTAGTTCAGGCTGACCTGGAATTCACTCTGTATTCTCAGGTGGCCTCAAACTCACGGCAATCCTCCTACCTCTGCCTCCCGAGTGCTGGGATTAAAGGTGTGCGCCACCACTCCTGGCTTTGAGACCTTGAACATTCTTAATGGAAGAAGTGAAAAGGACATATGAAAGAAGACTTGATTCTATGTCAAGTGAGGTAGCCACAGAGAAACCCTCAGTCATGGAGTTGTTGAAGGCTTTTGCAGAAACAGTTAATGCCTAACATCTCATTTAAAGTGTTTTCTGCTCTGTGATTCCATATTCATTTCCAAGCCTTTAAGAAAGTCTGCTAGCAACACCACCACCATGTGTGAACAGCTAACCTGTGGCTGTCAAGCAATGGATTGAGTTCCTTTCTGGGTTAACAGAACTCTGGAACAAAGGACTACTCTGGACAGTTTTAATTCAAAGGAAATAACTTTTTTGAACCAAGCACTACCAGCAGGGGCTGTGTAAAAATCTTTGCATTTCCACAATGTGTACATGATGGATATAAACAACTCTTCTCTCATGTAAATCTTAGCAGCATTTTTAGAAGTTTTGTGACTTTCAGGTTCCACAGATCACACAGTCATCCAACCTCAGCAAGTGTCCTGGCTGGTGAAAGTGAAGATGTTCTTTAGTCCCCAAATTCTCTTGCACTTGAGGTAGGAACTTGGAGCCTCAAGAAACGGGGTGACCACTTCCCATTGTGTCTACTGTGTAGTCAGTCTGCTGCAGAACATGGTCAACATCCTCCACTTCCCTTATCCTCTAAATCATGCAGTCTCTTTTATTTCTCCATCTTAGTTGATCCTCCATTGTTTCATCACAATATCCCACAAGTTTTCTTATAAACATTTTATACATCTTTCTCTCACTCAACATCTTTGTTTCTCAGGATAGTCTCACTCTGGTCCAGGCTGTAGTCTCAGGCTGGCCTTGAACTCAAGGCGATCCTCCTCTCTCTGCCTCCTCTAAATGCTGGGATTAAAGGTTGCACCACCATGCCAGGCCAGATGCATCTCTTTGTCATCTCCCAAAGCCACCTCACTATGTAAGCACAACTGAAAAAGTTCATTTCTCTTTTGTCCCAGCTTCTTACTATCAGATCCACTGACTCTTGAACATATGCTGTGTTTGACTATATCCACACCATTCTATCTAGTTGTTCTGTCTTACAAAACCCCTTTCATTGCCATGTCTTCACATCTTGATTTGGTGCATTCAATTATACCTTCAAATACCTGCCCAATGATACTAATTTCTCATGGTAAGCCAACTTTGAACTCATAGAGTTTATCTGTACCTTTTTAATGACATTTATCATTTTCACTGTTTTAATAGCTGCTTGTACATATGCTATCTTTACTCCTAAACACATCTTGAAAATTGGAACTGTGTCTTAATAATTGGTTCATAGAAGCTGATACGTCATTGGTTTCAATTTCTTCTTTTTTTTTCTTAGACTTTAAGGTGGCTTAAAAGGACATAAAATAATGGTTAATGACTTAAACTGGAATAAATTAAGGGAAAAAAAACAAAAGTAGAGAAATGTAATAGAACTGTAAAACTAATTGATTAGGCACTAAGATTTTTAAAATTTTCCTCACATGAGAACGTTCAGTACTGTCACTTACTCAGAAATATTTGATATAGTAGTGAGGTGTATACCTTTCCACTATACCTCCTTCTTTTTTCCCTGCCCCAAATCTGGCCACAGTTTTGATGTGGACTGCTAGAAACTATCACCTTTTTCTATGATCTTACCTTCCTGAACATAGAGATGATTCTGGGCATGAACCCTTGATCCTTTCCTTGGACTGCTGGCGGGGAAGTAAGACTTGTTTCCCCCACAGATGATGAGGCCAGAATCTGCTGAGTCGCCCCAGTCCCTGTGCTTCTAGAGAAAAGACTTTCAGGACAAGAAACCGAAGGTGACCTGCATAAGAAACAGAAACCAGAAGCAGAGAGAACATGGATGTCATCTCAGCCCTGGTGCTCATTTCCGAGACCCTGCCCCAAAGCTGCCCCATACCCTACTTTCCAAAGTATATTGTTTCTTATTGCATACAGTGCTAACCCTTGAGTCTCACAATCTAGTCTTTCTAGCACCCAGTCAGCCTTATCTTGCTAGTCAGTTCTTGGTTGAGTGTTGCCTTTTCCCAGATGTCAGACCCATTCTCCCTCTATGGTTTTCTAGAAGTTGTTTCCTTACCTCGAATGACCTTCGGCTCACCCGTCCTTTTTAAATACTCATTGTAGCCTTTTCTTGTGGTCTAGTTCAAGATCTGTGTCTTCCACTAAAACCCTTCTTGATTGATCTTTTCCTCTTCTGAACTGCTATAGCCCTTATATCCCCAGCTTTTACCATACTGTTGGAAATATATTTTCTCCCCCTCCTTAGTTTTCTGTGTAAGATAATTCATTTTGGGTTTATTTACAAACTGCCATTCAAAAGCCTCATCTTCCATTTTGTTTAATAGCACTTTTAACTTGTTTGGGCATGATGGCTTGGAGCAAGGAGTGGAGGAGAACTGAAATGATTACATAAAAATAGAAGCAGAATACAACATCTTGCAAGTAACCCAGAAAAAGGAGAGGTAGAGAAGGGAGGTGGGGAGGAAAGAATAGGGGAACACAGTGAAGTGGGAAGGTTGTGATCATTCTCCATATTTCCAATTCTTCCGGAAATTAAAATAAACTCATAAAATGTTTGGCGACCATGTGTAATTTGTGGAAACTAGTGAAGGGATAGAATTTTGGGTGTAGACTATTGAGGGGAACATACAAGGCAGCACAAAAGGGTGCAGGTGTTTTAAACAAGAACATGTAATTGAAATCCAAGTCCCTGAGATGGGTTTGGAGAATCACTCAGCTCTGGAGTGAGTTCAAGCTAAGGGCAGGAAGTCTCGATGAACATGCAGGGTCATCAGTGTTTATTAGTTTAGCATTAAACACATTAGAATCACTTCCCCTGATAATTCTAAAGCTCTATGAAGTGGGGACTATGTTGTCTCTGCCTCATACTGTGTCAGGTTCAAGGTCACTGTTTGCCCCCTTTCCACTCCCCAGGGCCTCCTCCATACTAATGTTGTGTGATAACTTTACTTCTTATCAGACCAGTTTCCAGCTCTATAGAGCAAGAAAGATCGAGAAGGGAGTGGGGAAGAAGAGGACCTTATAATGGCTCTCTGCAGCTTGTGCTACATGCCAAGCCTCAGCTTATCTACATTTCTTTGATTTATCCAATCACAGATTTTAACCAACATAATTCTCTTTTCCAGAGATGTTGAGTTCCTCCATCTATGTGAATAGAAGAGGAGTGGCTGTTCACACTCTCTAGCTAACTACTTTCTACATACACACGCTGCTTTCCTCCAATGCCAACAGAGCTACAGTTCCTTCAGGGAGTTTGTTCTGACTCTCAATCCATCTCTAGTCTTATTTATTTGTTTATGAAAGGAGAGAGAAGGAGAGGGAGAGAGATAGAGAGAGAAAACAGGCATGCCAGGGACTTCAGTCACTGCAAACAAACTCCAGATACTTGTGTTACCTGGTGCATCTGGCTTACACGGGTACTAGGGAATTGAACCTGGGTCCTTAAGCTTTGTAGGCAAGCACCTTAACCACCATGCCATCGCTCCAGCTCTAGTTTTTCTTTCAACTAGAACATATATCTATACAATTATATATGCATATACATATATGCATGTAGTTGCATAGTACACTATGACATTATTCTATACCATATGACCTTGACTGTTGCTTTCTTGGTGATTTTATGGTGGCCATAAGCAATATGAGGGAAAAAATGGTGCTTTTTTCCCCTTACACAAGTACCCAGTGATTACTCAGTGTTAACTAAGTCCCTCCACTGCCTGAGCTCACAAAGGTCAGGGGTTTGTTTTGTTTATTATTCTTTCCCCAATGCCTGGAAACTAATGGGTCCTCCATGAATATTTATTGAATGCAAGTATAAATATCAGTCTGACAACTTTCATTACTTCCAGTAGTGAGGGACAATCTTTTTTTTTCCCTTTGTTTTTGCCATATAATGTTTGAGACCTTTTCATAACTCTCTTGAATCTAATAACCGTACTTCCTTAGTTGAATTCCTCAGCTTCTCTTCATTTCAAATGCTACTACCTTGCTCTTTCAGTGTGACATCAGTCATTCTTAAAGCACTGCACTTACTTCAAATCACATTTGTGCCAGATTTAATCTATTTATACTGAAAGGGGAAGCAGGGGAGTAATGCATAAGCACAGCCTAAGCCCTTCTCACCCATGCCGCCTCAGGTATGTGATAATTCTAAGAAGTGAGGCTTGGGTATGCAGAGAGTTAAAAGCCCCTCTTTAGGGACATGCCATTTGTGCAAATGAGAATGCTCAATGACATAAAGCTATCAAGTATCTCTAAATTAATTTTAAAAATTCTAATACAATTCCAAACAAACTCTCAATAGACAATTTTACTTGGTTCATTCCAAACCTTACTAAGAACAAAAAAGATTGAGACTAGTGAAGGTAATATTACAAAAAAGAAAAAGAAAGAAAGAAAAAGGACTTGGTTTCTCAGAAGTCAAGACTTACTGTCAAAGCCACACTGATTGATTCAGGGTGATAGTGGTGCAAAGACAGAGGAAGAGACTAATTAACAAAATAGAGGGTGCAAAATATGTGTGTATGTCTGTGGGGAGAGAGAGAGAGAGAGAGAGAGAGAGAGAGAGAGATTACAAATTAGCTTGGGATATGAAACTGACAAAATATGACTGAAACAATGACCTGCCATATGAAAAGTGTATGGTAATTATATGTCACACAAAATTAAAATAGATAACAGATAGATTAATAACTCAAATGCAATAAACAAAATCTTATAATTCTTTAAAAATATAGAACATTTTCAAGGCATGGAGTAGGAACATTTTTCTAAATGTTAACACTAAAATTCAGAAGCCAAAAGAAAAAAGATGGATAAGTTTGGCTGCATTAAAATTTAAAGTTTATTTATAAATAAAGATATCAGAAAGTTAAAAAGTAAATCACAGACTTGTAGATGTTTTAATCACCTCAGATATATCTCAATCTGAAAAAGAATGTAATCAGAAGTATATATTTTAAACTCAATAAATAAAAAATTAAGAACGTAATTTAAAAACTTGGTAAGGATCTGAATAGGCAAGTCACAGAAAATGAAAAATAAGTGGCCACTTACGTTCAACTCTAAAAGTATTTATAGAAACATAATGTCTAATAAAGTTGGAACTGTATATATCTTGTTGCAATGCTTAATTTATGCATGTATGTATGTATGTCCACACACACACATAAATATAAATCCTGAATGTGTGAAGAAGTAATGCATATATAAAGAATCTTGGCAAATTTATAATTGTAAAAAATCAGAGTGAATCCAGGCTATCAATAACAGGAAATAATAACTGTATTCTTGTGGGAGGTAAGTGAAAGCAGGAGGATGGGATGGGAAGAGATTTTGGAGCACAATATAATCACTTAAAAACTGTCAGAAAACTTCTAAGAAGCGAGAGTGCTTATCAATATTGTCTCGAGCTGGGGTGAGCTCCTTGCCATCCCCCCCCAATGATGTATGTCAGTGGATAGTGGACCAGGGAATGAATGACCTCAGAGAGGCAACTTCCTGGACAGTCGTGCCTATATATATATATATATGTTTTTGGTTTTGCGAGGTAGGGTCTCACTCTGGTCCAGGCTGACCTGGAATTAACTATGTAGTCTCAGGGTGGCCTCGAACTCTCGGCGATCCTCCTACCTCTGCCTCCCGAGTGCTGGGATTAAAGGCGTGCGCCACCACGCCCGGCAGTCATGCCAATATTGTCTTGGTCTACTGGAAATGGGCAGCATTCTAACTTTGAACATCCTTTGAGTTAGATACGGCCATACAACCTGCTTACAAGTGGTATGTGTGTTGATTCTAGGTTAACATTTCTAATAGTCCAAATCGATTTCTCCAAAGACCCTCACCATTGCCATGGTGACCTGTGATATTCTAGATGGTGAAGAATCTTCTATCTCCATCTATGAATGAAGACAATATGGATTAGTACACTCAGCCACCCTCTGAGGACAAACAGGGAAGATGCTGAGTGTAAGTCAGATTATATATGTATATATATATATATGTCACTACATTATAATGGAGGTATTCTGATAGGTGCCACCCTCTAATTCCTTATCTTACTTTTATAATCTTTTAGGTTTTTCATTGCTTCTTGTCTAATGTCTACTTCCTATTTATTCCTGTGTAATTCAGGCTCATGATTTTCCAGAATGTTCTATAGAAAACTAGTCATATGAGCTACTCTCTGAATTCATGTATTTTTTTTTATTTTTATGGCCAACTAGGTAGGAACCTACATGCATTATCAAACTCTCTCAGAGATTTATAATGTTCATTAGCATAATGAATTTCCTAAGCAGTCTTTCCATAAAAAACCCTGCTTTAATTAATTTTAATCTTCCATTTCACAAACTCATCGGACGATGGAACCCTAAAAATAACATCCATTACCATCTGACAAAGGAACACATTTTTGGAAACTATGCCCTTAGCAATTTTCCTCTTTCTGTTGCAAATTAAACACATCCAGAGGGGCTACTTGGGAGTGAAGAGAATGGAGCTGGGACTTAGTCACAATGGGTTCAAGAACTAGGAACTTTGCGACAAGCATCGCATTTCAGTATAATTGACTTGTGAAAAATAATTCAGGCACATTTTTTTCCCTTGGAAGAGGGACTACTTGGAAAGAGGATAGGGAATAGGAGAGGAGCTAATTTGAAACAGTAAGGGGTGTGAAAACCATCACAGGATGGCATATATGTATAAAATGTCACAATTAAGCTCATCATTTTGTACAGTTACTACATGATAAGAAAAAAAAAAAAACGCCACAAAACTACTCAGTTGGTTTCAAAATCAATCAACAATGATTTAGGAAAAAGAGAACATAAATAGAATAGCAAACACTAATATATATTTGATAGGGACTCCTTACTTATCTAAGGCTGGCAATATGTTTGCAACAATAAATAATATGCAGATATTTTAAATGCTAAACAATTAAATTTAGTATGTACGTATTCCCAATTCGGTGGATATAGATAAGATTGCATAGCAAGTGAAGGCTCCACTTGTGACGTGCATTCATGTGTTGGATCCAAGAATCAAGGATTCACTGACTCACACAGAGGCTCATTCTTTGACAATATTCTGAACCTTACTTGAAGTGGAATATGTAAGAACATAGATCTTAAGTTCAAATAAATTAGGGTGATTATCATCTTTGGGTATTTCCTTCATGGCAATGGGAAACCAAGAAAACTGTTTCCCAATCTAGCAAAGTCCAAATTATGCCTGCCTGCCTGATTATGACAGCAAATAGCAAATTGTAGCATGGTTGGATGGCTGAAAAAAAGTGTCCCACTCAGAATGAGGAGGAAAGACAGACTGTTGCCTGGCCTTTGTAAGATTTCTTCTTACCAAATTGAGATGAGAATTGAGGGATTACTTCTATTGAATGGAAACTCCATATTTTAATAAATTAAAGTGGTTGGAAACCTGGAATGAAGCTAAATGTTGCAAAAAAAAATCTCTAATCTTTTTCTATGTTCTAAATGAAGAGAGGTCTATTTGGTTGACAGAAAGAAAAGACAGAAACTTAAAATAAAAGCCAAACTTTCCCAGAGTCTTGCCTCTAACACGCATGAAGTAGAGTTAGGAATAAACTTTGTAGGGTACTGTATTAGAGACTCAGAATACAGGTATTTTGGGAGTAGATAGCTCAGCAAAAGCACAAATTACTCTTAGAGCCAATCTATTATTTATTATTTCAATTTATATAAAATGCACACAATGCATCTTTGGAATGAAGAGTTCAAAGTCATTGTGATGGTTGAGTTGGCTTATCTGTCTCATATAGAAACCTGCATATTTTATGTTCACTTGAAGTGGTATTCCCTAAGAGACTATCATGTCATAAAAGCAAGCCAGCAGTTCATTTGAAAGAATAAAATTCACTGTGGCATCATAAATATATTAATTACTTTAAAGTTACATCTCAAAAGATAATATTCTGACAGTAAGAAATTTAAGTGATACTGCTGAGATTTAGAGTGGCACATCATTTTTTTTTATCATTGTAATCACTCTGCTTGCCTGGCAGTCAGTATAAAAACCTCTCCACAGACTGGGCAGGGTGGCATGGGACTATAACCCTGGCACTCAGAAGGCTGAGGTCAAAACAAAATCACCACCAGCCACAAATAAATGCTCAAGGAGTTCAGAGTGTGAATTAAGGTAATTAATTTCTTTGTTGGATTACCCTTTCCCATCTTCCAATCCTCTCTGATATATATATATATATACTGGGCTATATATATATACCCTACCTATAAAAATATATAAATCTAAATAAATATAAAATCTTAAATAAATAAATAAAAAAATAAATCTAAATAAAAATAAAATCTTAAATAAATATATATATCAGTGAAGAGGGTTCCCTTTTCCTGATACCTATGCCAACATTGGATGTCCTTTGATATTTTTAAAAAATATTTTTTATTGTTTCTTTTTTGAAAAAGAGAAAGAAAGGGAAAGAGAGAGAGAGGGGGAGACAATGGGTGTGCCAGGGCCTTCAGCTGCTGCAAAAAATCTCCAGACGCATGCACCCTCGTGTGCACATGTGTGACATTGCTCGCTTGTATCCCTGTGCATCTGGCTATGTGAGGCCTGGAGAGTCTAACATGTGTTCTCAGGTTTGCAGGCAAACGCCTTAACCACTAAGCCACATTTCCAGCTCTCCTTTGATATTTTTTAAAAAATCTTTTATTTATGTATTTATATGAAAGAGAGAGAAGGATAGGGAGATAGAGAGAGAAAAAGAGAGAGAGAGAGAGTGGGTGCACCAAAGCCTCTAGTACATGGGTACTGGTGACTCAAACCTGGGCCCTTTGGCTTTGCAGGCAAGCACCTTAACCACTAAGCCATCTCTCCAGCCCTCCTTTGATATTTTGATGATTGCCATTCTGACCTGAGTTACATAGATTCTCAAACTTGTTTTAAGAGGCCAAAAGAATCTTAGAGCCACAGGGCAGGAAGGAATCCTTTGGGGAACTGTACTCTGTAGGTGAACTGACTATTGTATTCATGGCTTCACAGTGCATCTCATTACCCTATAATCCATGCCCATCATTTAGCCATCAAGATTTTGACATAGAGGAGGAAAGAGGACAAAAGGAATGACGCATCAAGACAGAAAGACAACTTGGTAAAAGACAGGTACTCAGAGGAATAAGAGTGGGGGTGCAAGAGGGGATAATAGGAGGGGAATATGATTAAATTACAGAATGTTCATGTATTAAATTCTCAATTAAAGATTAATTTTAAGTGCTATATTAATTGAAAAGTGTTCCTTTGAGATAAATTCCTTCCTTTTTACTTAAAAGTATTTTGTAACTCAGCAGATAAAGCAATGTAAACTGTCTTTTTAAAGCTGAATTAATGATACCTACATGTATAAATATGCAAATCCTGAGTCTGGGTTTTACTTTCTGTTGACTTTTTTTTGTTCTTTCTATTGTAATATTACACATCTGATAGGATGCAACTATTTTCAAGTAAAGTAAAAGTAATCAAAGTCTAGCTATGTAGTAAATATAGTTCATTGCTCTCTTCATTGAAGGTGAAAGAGTTTAACATTCATAAATTCACAAGTCAGCAGCCAGTTTGGCAAACTTCTCATATTAAATTAGGTGGCATTTAATTAGTAAGACAACTAGATAAATGGGTGAGATCCTAATTAAAGCCCCAGCAAACATCTATATTCCACTACTGATTATATAATTCAGTGTCCATTGAAAAAGTCAAATAAATGTCATCTTACCTCCTACAGCTATGCATTTAGGAAAGGGGTCTGTCAAACTCAGCATCATTGAGTCTAGATCTGAATACACAGAACAAGCAAGGCCCACAAGCCCATAGGGTAAGATTTCAAAGAGAAAGAGTGAATAAAGACAGCATGTTTCACATAGTTGTGTAGTTACTCATAGTGATTGGAACACGGCATGTTTCAAACAGTAAACCAGATATTTGGTGCCACAGTTCCAGTTCAACATGGCTGCTAGGCAAATGCGAGAGGACCAAAGCCTTGTGCTATAGTAACAGACAGTCAAAGATTGATTTCAGGCTTTATCACTCTTACCATATGAATGTGAATGAAAATGATGCAAAAGCTTAATCTCAACAAACTACTTCTTCAGCCTATAATGAAAGCTACTGTCAACGGTATTTAGGACAGACTACAAAATGAAGAGTCTAGAGAGCCCTTTTCTTGGCACGATGAAGTGTTTTAGAGTGGCCTTTGTTTCAGGCTGGGGCCTAGTTCAATTGTCAGTACTAGCAAAACAGAAATAGAATGCCATTTATGTATTGTACCAGTGTGGGCTACACCATGAAATCCAGGTGGGAAACATGTGACCTTGTCTTAAAAAATGGTTTTATTTCTTCCACCCTCTGTTTAATAAATGTGATTGTGTCCCTACTCTAGGAAATAGCTATTTTTAAAAAAAACTTTTTTTGATTTTTTGTTGTTGTTGTTGTTGTTTTTTTGGTTTTTCAAGGTAGGGACTAGCTATAGCCCAGGCTGACCTGGAATTCACTATGTAGTCTCAGGCTGGCCTCAAATTCCTGGTTATCCACCTACTTCTGCCTCTCGAGTGCTGGGATTAAAGGTGTGTACCATCACGCCCGGCTTTGGATTTCTTTTTTTTTTTTTTTTCAAGGTAGGGTTTCACTCTGGTCCAGGCTGACCTGGAATTAACTATGTAGTCTCAGGGTGGCCTCGAACTCTCAGCGATCCTCCTACCTCTGCCTCCTGAGTGCTGGGATTAAAGGCGTGCATCACCATGCCGGGCTTTGGATTTCTTTTTTAAGAAAGAGAGAGAGAATTGGTGCACCAGGGCCTCAGCCATTGCAATCAAACTCCAGACACTTGCACCACCTAGTGGGCATAGGCGACCTTGCACTTGCCTCATCTTTGTGTGTCTGGCTTATGTGGGATCTGGAGAGTAGAACATGGGTCCTTAGACTTCGCACACAAGCGCCTTACCCTCTAAGCCATCTCTCCAGCCCTAGTATTTTTTTTTGGGGGGGGTAGCTGTATCTCACTCTATCCCAGACTGACCTGGAACTCACTCTCTAGCCCCAGTCTGACCTTGAATTCATAGCAATTCTTCAACCTCAGTTTCGCCAGTGCTGACATTAAAGGCGCGAGCCACCATTCCTAGCTCGAGGCTGTGTTTCTATGAGACTCTCCTCATAGAGATTTCTAGGACCAAATCTTTATCATTTCTGCTTTCTTTTCATTGCCTTCAGGAAGTACAAAGTAACCTCAGAGGATATTGTGGAATGTCTAGCTGCTCAAAGTATGAAGGACTAGGAATTGGAAGACTGGGGATATTCCTCCCCCACCCAATATTTCAACTCTTATGCTTTTAGCTAGAATTTAATATGGGTGAGAAGTTACTTTGTCTCCCTCACCTGATTATGAGAGTCCTTGGGTAGAATTTATTGAATTTATAATGAATTTACATTTACTGAATAAATTAGCTAGTGAAATACTTTTTCAGTTACACCAAACACAGTGCAAAGCATGGTAATAACCACAGTTGCTCATAGCTACCTGTGTGTGTGCTCTTAGCATTGTGACTTTGTAGATCTCTTCATCAAAGCAGCTTCATTCCCCTTTAACTTGGTTTCATCCTGTGATTTGTTCTGAACAATAGCATGTGGCGGACATGATGCTATGAACCAGCCCAGCACATCAGAAAGTTTGCAGGTTTTTCTTTCTGAGCCCCCGCCCTTTGCTCTAGCTTATAAATAAGCTAACTATCTAGCTGGGGGATGAGACCATAACAAGAATCAGAACCAAGCCAGCCCAGTTATCCCGAGGCCCCCATTTACGAAGGGGAGTTTAGCCAACATCAACAGACATAACCTAAAGCTGACCACACATACATGCAGAAGTCCCATTAGAATAAGCCAGCTGAGCTAGGCGTAGAACCCCACGAGCCAAATAACCAGGTAACTGACACAAATATATTTATAATTGATGATATTCTACCATTCTCAACTAGAGCTGTGGTATTCAACGCATGACTCAAGAACTCTGGGTCTGAACATGCAAACACATCAGGTCATATCTCTGTAAGAACTTTCATCTTTAAATTATCTGTTGAACACACTGCAAGGCTGGGCATGAATCAAATTGATAGTTACTAACTTTGCGTCACTCCAGAGGAGTTGTAGCATAGAACATGTTTACATTTCTGTGCAGAACTATGCAAAACCGTGTTTATGCATGACTGATTTCCATCTTTCATATATGAAACAATGAAAAGTGGAAAACCAAAGGGAGATGATCCTAACAAGTTCCACGTACTCACTAGGATGGTTTATAACAACAAACAACTTGACAGGACCCGGAATCACTTGTGTGGGTTATGGAGACTAAGTTAGCATGTCTGCGAGGGATTGTCTCAATCAGGTTAATCAAAGTGGGAAGAACCACCTTAACTGAGGGCAGTGCCATCCATGGGCTGAGGTTCTAAGCTATATAAAAAGGTGATATCTGGGCTGGCATGACGGCTTAGTGGATAAGGCACTTGTCTGCAAAGCCAAAGGGCCTAGGGTTGATTCCTTAGGACCCATGTAAGCCAGATGCACAAGGTGGTGCACTCGTCTGGAGCTCATATACAGTGGCTAGAGGCCCTGGTGCGCCCATTCTCTCATTCATTCTCTCTCTCTTTCCCTCTACCTGCCTTCTTTTTTTCCTCTCTCTCAAATAAATAAATAAAAGTAAATATATATATATTTTTTTTTCAAAAATGCTGGATATGCACCAGCATTTGTGGTTCTCTGCTCCTCCCCAGCGATTGGACTACATGAGCCGATTGCTGCTTCTGCCATCCTTTCCTCTACCTTGAAACTGTGAGCTGAATTCAACCCTTTTCCTCCCACAAGTTGGTTCTAGTTGGGTCTTTTGTCCCAGGGATGAAAAAGTAACTGATGCAACTCATGATAGGCCAAACATTAAAGCACAATTTCGTAGGATTTGTCATGTATGTACACGTAATGTTACAAATGATTATCATTTCTCTTGTGAGTCTGGGCATTTCAAATCAGTTGATGATTTCTAGCTTCAGGGTAAGATGTGACTAATAAGGATTCAGGAGATTGGGCCACTAATAAAAGTTTCCCATCTAAGAAAAACCAAGGACCTTTTTGGCTGTCTCCCAATAAACAGCCAACACCAATCTTCACACTCTCAAAAAAAAAAAATTTGTTGGGGAAGTAATTTTCCCAAATTCATTTTTTTATGAGTCCAGCATTAATTTAATGCCAAAACCAAAGTAAAAGTTATTTCTGGGGTTCAAGGATGGTGCAATTTAATACAAAAGTCAGTAAATGTAAAAGACTCCAGTTTCAGAATGAAGGACAAAATCCATGTAATCATCTCAATAGATGCAGAAAAATTAGGGTGCACACAATAAAAATCATATATGCCATAAATGCCAGGCACATCATGTAGCATATCATGTAATTCTAGCATTTGAGAGACAGAGGCATGAAGATCATGAGTTTGAGGTCATCCTGTGTTACAAAGAAAGTTTCTGGCCAACCTGGGCTACAAGGCCAGTCATGATCTCAACCCCTTTTTCTCCCCAAAAAACCATATTTGACAAGCCTATACTATCACTATACTCAACAGTGAAAAGTTTAAATTTTATGTCTCAAATTATCAGTAAGAAAAGGATATCCACTCTTATTTATTTACTTATTTATTTATTATTTATTAGAGACAGAGAGAGGAGGGGAGAGAGAGAGAGAATGGGCACACCAAGGCCTTCAGCCACTGCAAACGAATTCCTGATGCATGCGTCATCATGTGCATCTGGCTTAGGTGGGACCTGGAGAATTGAACTGGGGTTCTTAGGCTTCACAGACATATGACTTAATGGCTAAGCCATCTGTCCAGCCCAGGATATCCACTCTTACCACTTCTACTCAACAAAGTACTTGAAGTCCTAGCCATGGTAATTAGGCAAGAAAAAGAAACTAAACTATTCATATTTGATAGGAAGAAGTTAAGTTGTTTGGTTGTAGGTGACATGATGTTTTGCATACAAAAAAAAAAAAAAAAAAAAACCCAAAAAAACCCTCTAAAGGCTAACCACCAAAAATGGTTAGAATAAATTCGGTAACGTTGTAGGGTACACAACTAACAGACTCAAATCAGAAGTTTTCTTTACACTCATGTTGTGGTTTGAATGTGAAATATCGCTCACAGTCTCGTATTTTCAACAGATGGCCCCCAGCTGGTGTTGCACTTTTGAAAGGTTGTGGAAGTTTTAGGAGTTAGAGCCTTTCTGGGGGAAGTGAGTCACTAAACAGAGGGCTTGAGGGTTGATAGCCCAGCCTCACTTCCTGTGTGCTCTCTGCTTCCTGGCAGCAGGTTCAATGTAACCAATCACCTCATACTTTGACCACCATTTCTTCCTTCCTTAAATTGATCCTTGTTATATAATTGGTCACAGTAATAAAAATGTAACTAATATAACTAACTACCCATAAACTATTCAAAACATCAAAAAAGTAATTTTATTTTCAATAGCTGCAAAAAATAATTAGAAATAAAATTTACCCAAAAGGGTGAATGATCCATGTATTTCAAATTATAAAACATTAATGAAAGAAGTTGAAGAAGACACAAATAAGTAGAAAGAATCATGGGGTAGATGAATTAATGCTAAAGTGTCCACATGACCCAAAGCAATAAACACATTGCATATAATTCCTATCAAAATTCTAATGAATTTCTCATTTCTCACAATCATAGAAAAACCAAGCTGGGCTTGGTGGCTCATGGCTATTATCTTAGTACTTGGGAGGCTGAAGCAGGAGGATTGCCATGAGTTCCAGCTCAGCTGGTCTATAGAGTGAGACATTGTCTCAAAACAAAGTGAACAAAACAGAAAGTAATTCTAATAATCCTATGGAATCACAAAGGATCCAAAACAGCTAAAGCAATTTAGTCAAAGAAGCAAAGCTGGAAGTATTGCACTACCTGATTTTAAAATGCATTACAAACTATGGTCACCAAACACCATGCGGTTGGCATAAAACACACATGAAAACCAGTGATACAGAAGGAAGCCCATGCATTTGTTGGAAATTGATTTTTGGAACAAAGCTGTCAAGAACATGTAATAGGAAAGAACAGCATACTCAACAAATGGTTTTAGAACAAAGAACATCCATATACAAAGTGTAATTTGGAAGCTAGGGAGATGGCTCAGTGGATAAAGCACTTGCTATGCAAGCGTTGGTACCAGAGTTCAAATCTTCATCACCCACATCAAAGCTGGAGGCGGCGGCACCTGTCTGTAAGCCCAGTGACCTATTGTAAGAGGAGAGGCAAAGATGAGAATCCGAAGCTCAGCAGACACACAGCCTGGGGAAGGTAGCAGGGGCAAATGGCAAAGAAATCCTGTCTGAACAAATAAGGTGGAAGGTGAGGACCCACACCAACATGTGCCTTTTGACCTCTTCAGGCATGCCGTGCCATGTGAGCACCTGCACACACACACACACACACACGCACGCACACACACACACACACTTAAAAAAAATAAAAAGGAATGAATTTGACTCATATCACACCATAGGCAAAAATCAATACAAAGCGTACTAAAGTAAGCCCCCAGTGAAAATCACTAGAACAAAACAGGTGAGGAAGCTCTTTGGTATTTGTCTTGGGGGAAAAGTTGAGTAATACCAAACTCATAGACAACAAAATAAACTAGCAATTAATGGCATTCCAGCAAAGCAAACAGCTGCCCCGTCACAATAAGGAGAAAAGCCACAGAATGGGAGAGGATATTTATGAACTGATAGTGGTTACAATTAAAAATGTGTGTGAAGCCAGGCATGGTGGTGCACGCCTTTAATCCCAGCACTTGGGAGGCAGAGGTAGGAGGATCACTATGAGTTCGAGGCCACCCTGAGACTATGTAGCCTGGGCTACAGGGAGACCCTACCTTGAAAAACAACAGCAACAAAAAAAAAGTGTGTGAAATCAAAAACTCAATATCAAGAAAACAAATGACTCAATTTAAAAAATGGGCCATGGCTGGAGAGACAGCTTAGCAGTTAAGGCGCCTGCCTGCCAAGCCTAAGAACGTCCGTTCGATTCTCCAGGTCCCACGTTTAGCCAGACACAAGTGATGCAAGAGCTCAATGCTGTGCTTGCCCACAAGGGGGCACATATGTCTGGAGTTCATTCACAGTGGCTGAAATGGCCCTGGTGTGCCCATTCTCTCTCTCTCTCTCTCTCAAAAAAAAAAAAAAAAAAAAAAAAAGGGCCAAAGAGGGCCTGGAGGGATGGCTTAAGGGATATAGGAACTTGAATGCTAAGCCTGATGGCCTCGGTTCTACTCCCCAGTACCCACATAAAGCCAGCTACACAAGGGGGGGCATGCATCTGGAGTTTGTTTGTAGTGGCTGGAGGCCCTGGTGTGCCCATTCTCTTCTCTCTCTGCTTTGTTCTCTTTCTCTCAAATAAATAAAATAAATTTTTTAAAAGGTTAAAAATAGAACCTACCGTGAGATCCATCAGTCCCACTTCTGAACATACATCCGAAAGAAATGAAGTCACAATTTCACACAGGTAGTTACATTCTCATGTTTTTGCGGCTCCTAAAATTGCATTTACAAAAGCCAACATATGGAATCCATGTAAGTATCCACCAACAGACACATTGATAAAGAAAATACATAACAGAGAACTATTCTGTCTTTTAAAAGAGTCATTATTCAATCATTTGCAAGCAGATAGAAGACAGAGAGAGCATGGGCACACCAGGGCCTCCAGCCACTGCAAACCAACTCCAGATTCATGTGTCCCTGTGCATCTGGCTTTATGTGGGTACTGGTGACTCAAACCCAGGTAGTTAGGCGTGGCAGGCAAGTAAGTGCCTTTATTGCTGAACCATCTCTGCCGCCCCTACTCAGCCATTTAAAATGAAAGGAATCTTGTCATTTTTTTTTATAAGGACGTACCTGAGGCAGGAAGTTATGCAGGATGAAACAAGTTGTACGAGTGATCTCACACAGGGAATTGAGAAAAGGTGAACTCACCAAAGTAGACAGTGTAGACTGAGGAGTTAGTGAAGACTGGGGAAATATGGTTTAACAGACAATATTTCAGTTATACAGTGTTGTGTGACATTTCCTAGGGAGACATGAATGAAGATCTCTTCACCTCCAGATAAGGCACTGGAGACAGACCAAGCTAACATTTCTACCCCTTGGTGAACCAATGAGTTTATTGGCTTTACATGGATGAGGACTTACAGGAGGTCTCATGCCAGCACATCACAGCTGCATAGATGGATCCCCCTCTTCAGTGAACTTTCACCTAGTCTCTATTACCCCAGCACCCTCCTTGGAAATCACAATCACATGCAGCTAGTGCAGAATTGCATATACCAGGGAGGAAGGCACAAAATGAAGTGTCTGAATCTCAGGTGAGGATCTAAATAGCTCAAAAATCAACAAGCCCGACCTTATTTAGGGTCGCTTGCAGTGAGTCACAGCTGCTTTGACTAGGGTGGTGATGGGTGCTATGTTCTGAGGACACCCTTCCATAACATATAGGGAGAATAAATTCATGATATATATTATAGGGCTGGAGAGATGGCTTAGCAGTGAAGGTACCTGCCTGTGAAGCCTAAGAATGCCCATTCGAATCTCCAGGTCCCATGTTTAACCAGACGCGGGTGATGCAAGGGCGCAATGCTGGACATGCCCACAAGGGGGTGCACACATCTGGAGTTTGTTCACAGTGGCTGAGAGGCCCTGGTGCACCCATTCTCTCTCTGTCACTCTCTCAAATTAAAAAAAAAAAAAGATATATATTGTATCCTATGGTGACTATTGCTAATGACAACGTATAGTGGACCTAGATGTTGCTAAACGTTACATTTTAAGTATTTTCATCATAAAAATAAGTATGTATATGTTGATTTAATATCCACATAATATGCCTAGTTTGAAACATCACAGTGCTGTGTACCATACACATATGACAATTTGGCCAAATTAAAAAAATATATGTGATGTTCCCTTCTCCCAAATCATTTACATTATTATAATTTTTTTGAGGCCATTACCTTCAATGACCAAATTAATCATGAGCCACAGAGCACATAGCTGACTTTTAAGAGTTGGAAAGAGCTTCAGAGGTTACACTACAGGAAACAGTCTGGAGGTTGTATGATACAGAGAGAATAAGCAGGTGTGCATAAAACACCCTGTGCTACATATACAGCCATTAATCAATAGATTATCATCCATACATTGAGGATTTTGGTATGAATTACTTCTTTGTGTTTGAGGGCAAATAAAAACATTATTGCTCCCTCCATTCTAAGGAAGGTGAGAAAGAGCCAAGATACAGAAAGAAAGTTTCTGAGGGGTCAATGGGGAGCATAGAGGAGAGGAAGGGAAAGAAGGAGGGAGGGGAGAGAGAGAGAGAGAGAGAATTAGAACATTAGAATAAATCCAATGGGAAGAATAGGGAGAAATACTTTTTGGACCATGCATGAGTTTCCCCATAAACCTTGCCAATAATTTTTGGAGCTAGAATGATGCTCAGAGGGTCAGGTGGAGGAGTGCAATTCAATGCCTTCAGGGACTCTTACATGAGAAGCAACACTTCCCTCAGTCTCCCAGGTGTGTGTGGGTTGCATAAAGACTCCTCACCTGTCAAAACCCAGTCCTGTGAAAGCTAGCCCTGCTTCACAGTTTTTACTGGCAATGACAACTTGCTTTATTCTGAATTCTCTAGCTCAGAAATTTTGATGAGCCATTTGGAACCCGACTAATGTATATCTTCATGCTATATGTAAGAAATTTGTCAAAAAAGCAGAAACAAGACCATAAAAAAAATGACACTCAGAATGCTGGGGAAACTAGCTTCCAAGCATTCTAAATTCTTTAGGAACAGGATTTAATCAATGGTCCTTCATAAAATATATTGAAGCCTTCTAAAAGGACATATCTGCATATTTTCTCTAATATTACAGAAAGATAATTGGAAGACATTTCCTTTTTAATGTGTGAATTATAACAAGAGTTAGAGAAATTGGCTAATAATATGGCAGGCTGATTAGAGGAATTAGTAAATTAAGCCAAGCTGTTACTGTACATATGTAAGCCCTCCGAGATGGGAATTTTTAATTGACTCCTCGAGGGTGCTTATTAAAGTGGCAAGATGGTTTGATGACTGTTCATGTAAACATATAAAATAAACTAACATTTAAAAAAATCAGCTGGTTAACCTCCATGCTGACGGTGATACACTCTGTATAGATACTGTATCTGTATTCACAGAACATCAGAGTTCCATTGGAAACTCAAAGCCGCTTGCTTCTGTTCTTCCTCTCGTCTTGCTCACCACCCCACTCCCCGCACACCTCCAATCCCATCCATCCCTGACATTATCTCGCTTGACAGCTGCCCTGGCTACACTCTGATCTCCTTTAAATCATTTTTCTTTCGGCTTTTATTTTTTGGCCTCTCTCCTCTGTTAATTGTTTATGAATCACTCTAATGTTTAATACCCTAATTTTTCCTATAAAATACTAACCACATGAAGGTTTCCTGCATGGCCATGCAGTGGAAAAGAAATGGAATTGGAGTTGTCCAAGCTGAGTTCCAGTCGTTCAAATCATCCCTTTTAGTTTCTATGCAACTAAAAATAGTTACTCAACCAGAGTTTTCCTCATTTTCTCATCTGAAGCAATAACATCTAACGAATCACTAATAACATTTAATAACTCTAATAACTCTGCTGCGGGAATTGGTGCTGTGGGGGTTGGAGAAATGGCTCAGCTGTTAACAGGTGCTTGCTTGCAAAGCCCAACCGCCTGGGGTGGACTCACCAGTCCCCATGTGGAGCCAGATGCACAAAGTGGCACATGCATCTGGAGTTTCGTTTGTAGTGGCACAAGGCCCTGGCACACCCATATTCACTCTCTCTGTCTGCCCATCTCAAATATATAAATAAAAAATAATTTAAAAAAAGATAGTATAGTGAAGGTGCTGTGGATTTAGCATGTCACTCGTAGTTTAAATAATTTTCTTTGTTGTCCTCTTGTACTGAAACAGAGATTAACTCCCTACAGCATGCTGGATGGTGCTAACCACTTGGTTTCTTAACTAGAACTTCTTTCTGACAGCCTTGGGTACATTTCATTTAAAAACTGTCCCCCTTTGAAGGACACTTGTGTCCTCTACTCCCAAACAAAAGTAACCAGCCTCTCTTTGATCATCACACATAAGGTTTCTGGTTGTTAGGGAGGGCTAATAGTATTATATTAGTGATACAGGGAAGTTCTTGTCATTTTCTCCGGGGCATCACTTCTTCATCCTTGAGAACTTTGGAACTTGGCTCACAACTTCTGTCTTCTCTCCAGCTTGTTGGCATCTTCAGTGAGTTCATGATATATGCTGATGAGATCTATCTAATGGCCTGTCCTCACGCTGACATTTGCCCGTATTCATTCCACTTTAACTAATCCCATTTGCAGGAATGCTTGGAACTGTCCTTCTATCCATTTGAATTTTGAACTGACACTCTCTCTGTGCCCACAACCTTGCATTTATTCTCTTTTCAAAATATCTCTTTCTACCAAACCTGTTCTTCTGCTTCATCACACACTCCCGCTTCTCTAATCCTTTCAGCCTATTAATAATACCCCACTCCATTTATCTTGGAAGCACACTGAATTTCAAGCATGTATATCCATTAATTCATTTGTTCCTTGATTGATCCATTCATTCACCCACCCACCCATCCTGCATTTATTGAGGGCCTTTCATGTGTCCCACACTGTGTTCGAAACTGTGACGGAGCATGACCTTACTTGAGAAGGAAGCTTACAGCAGAATGGTCCAGTTAGTCATTTTCTATATGCTCATCAACACTTTTCATTCCTTTGGACTCACCAGGCACAATACTTGCTTTATTGACTAGACTCCATGCCTTTTCACTGTTGGACTCTCCTCGCTTCTATCAAGCGTCCTTTCTCCTGGTGTCACCCTGCCTGAGCTGAGCCTTCAGCGACCATCCGGTTTCCCACCCAGAACAGCATTATTTCTCTAAAGCCATTCCAGAGCCTCATTCTCGTCTTCACATATGTACACTTTCCACATTCTGTGCACTCACTGGATGGCCCGTCCTGGTTTCACAAAGAAAATAGTATCGTCCAGTTAGGAATCTGTATCTCTCATTATGTATCTCGACTTTACCTGTGTTTTCTTTGTGTTAGGAAATCATGAGCTAAGGGGCTGGAGAGATGGCTTAGCAGATAAGGCACTTGCCTGCGAAGCCTAAGTGCCCAGAACCCATGTAAGGCAGATGCACAACGTGGCACGTGCATCTGGAGTTTGTTTGCAGTGGCTAGAGGCCCTGGTGTGTCCATTCTCTCTATATATGCCTCTCTCTCTCTCTCTCTCTCTAATATCTTAAATAAATAAATAAAACATTCAAACCTGATATAAATGAAATCATGAACTAAATATGTTCTCAGACATTCACATATTGAAACTTAATTGCCCTTGTGAAAGTAAAGAAAGATGGATGCTGTTAAATTTGGTATGAGAGCAGAGCTCTCCTGAGTGGAATTAATGGCCTTATAAAAGTGCTGAAAGGAACTATCAAGTGTCTATTTTGTCCTTCTGCCTTCCACTGTGGGAGGGTCTCTCAAGAAAATGCTATGTTGTAAGTAGAAAATGCCCTCCCCAACCAGACAGTGACTATCATTTGCTTGTGTTTTCTCGTTTCTCAAACTATGAGAAATAAATTTCTATTATTAAGGTACCCGGCTTCAGGTATTATATCTCAGCATAATCCTCATATTTGGGCAATAAACAAGGTAAGGCATTGCTTCTACAACCACCTTCCATTATTTTGGTCCCATGACTTTTGATTTCCCCCTGGAGTCCTTCAACAATGTGCTCTATCAGTCACTTCTCTCTCCTTCTTCCTCTTAGTTTACAAACGTTCTCAAAAGCTCTTCTCTTTACCGTTCTGACTACTTAAGCATCTACCCCAAATTTCATGAACATCCAGTAATCTTGAGGAAAGGAGTTTTATCATTGCCTCCTCTAGCCTCTTCTTGTCCAGGGCTCAGTGGCAGCCTACCCAAATGTAATAAAACTGCTCGAATACCTCAGTGATCCTTCAAGCTTCTTGGTGCTGGAAACAAGTTGTGATCTTTTGAATATATTCTGACTCTGTTTCCCATCTAGCCAGAACTTGGTCTCTAGGAGATGTAGCAAAAACATAAAATAAAATAAAATAAAATAAAATAAAATAAAATAAAATAAAATAAAATAAAATGAAATAAAATAAAATAAAAATCAATGGACCTTTCTTTTGTCTGTTTCTGGTCTTGATCCTCCAGCTCTGAAGGAATGCCTACTTGATGTCGGTCCTCTTCCTCCATCACTGACTCCCAGCCAGTACTTATCAGTGTGCCAATCTGATGCGAGATTAGCATTCCTTGGTACTTCTTTGGAAACAAGCCCTGAGTGGCTGACGTAGTTCCTGCTTCCTCTGAGCCTGGCTCACGGACTTGCTTTCCCAGATGGTCTGCTGTGACCTCCACTGCGTGGGTGGGAGTCTTAGAAGAGTTTTTCTTCTCTTGGTTTATGACTTGCCTATCCAAATACTTTTTATATTCCTTCAACCCCTCTTTTAACTAACCTGTGAAATCTCTTCTTTCTCCTCTTCTTATTCTATACCCTTTTCTTGGCAGATCTCATCCACTCCACTGGCTCAAACACTAACTCTGTGTTGCCAACTCCCAAATTTATAATCCCAATTCTGAATTTTTCCCAAGTTCTACATATGTAATACAAACTGCCCACTGGATAGTTTCTTTAGTTGGGACTTTACACTCAACACAATGAAAAGTAAGTTTATCATCAACTTTATTTTCTCTTTTGGATTTTCAAGGTAGGGTCTTGTTCTAGCCCAGGATGACCTGGAATTCACTATGTAGTCTCAGGATGGCCTCGAACTCAAAACGGATCCTCTTTCCTCTGCCTCTAGAGCGCTGGGATTAAAGGCGTGTGCCACCACATCCTACTGACTTATACATTTATTTGTATTCCCTACCTCCAATTATTTTACCTAATGCTATAATAGCTACTTAAATATGATGAAGTCTTGTACTATTTCCTGTTACATATGTTCTGTATCAGTGTCTGCTGATAAAACCCAGATCAGCTCTTGAAGTATGTCTTATCTGAACTTTTCTAATAGTTTACTCACTTAGTCTCTTCTCCTATTTGTTTCTTGTTTGAAATTATTTTCCTCATGGCCTTAGAATTCATCTTCTTGGCATGATCTTGTTTATGTTATTTCTCAGTTTTGAAGTCTTTTCTGGATTTTACTGTTAACAGAGTCAAGCCTAAATCTCTTAGCTTGGTACACAAAGATCTTCATAACTTGACTTCATCTTCATTGTTTAAAAGAATCGTTTTTTTTTTTTTTTTTTTTTTTCAAGGTAGGGTCTCACTCTGGTCCAGGCTGACCTGGAATTAGCTACGTAGTCTCAGGGTGGCCTCGACCTCACAGCGATCCTCCTACCTCTGCCTCCCAAGTGCTGGGATTAAAGGCGTGCGCCACCACGCCTGGCAAAAGAATCTGTTTTTAAAAGTATTCTTTTAAAAATATTTTATTTACTTATTTGAGAGAGAAGAAGAAGAAGAAGAAGGAGAAGGAGAAGGAGAAGGAGAAGGAGAAGGAGAAGGAGAAGGAGAAGGAGAAGGAGAAGGAGAAGAAGAAGAAGAAGAAGAAGAAGAAGAAGAAGAAGAAGAAGAAGAAGAAAGAAGGAGAAGAGGAGAAAGACTATGGGTGCACCAGTGCCTCCAGCCATTGCAAATGAACTCCAGATGAATGTAACACCTTGTGCATCTGGCTTATGTGGGTACTGGGGACTTAACCTGGGTCCTTAGACTTCACAGGCAAAAGCCTTAACTGCTCATCCCTATCTCCAGCTCTGCATCTTCATTTTGGTCTTAAAACACAAAGCTTCACCTCCATTGTGCTATGCCTTTCATCCGTGCTAAACGTCTGTTTCTGGAATTTAAACATTTCATCTGGGGAGCTTTGGGCAGATTTCTTCTTCTAAGGCCACTTTGTTTTCTTTTCTTTTAATGTAATTCACTGTCCATTTGTGATATTACAACTTCATTTTGGTATGAATATGCATTGTGAGAGGGTGGGTGCACGTGTGCAAGTAAGGTGACAATTTCTAATATAGGTTCTTGCCTTCTAACTTGTTTTGAAGCAGGATTTCTCATTGTTCATCATTGTGCTTACAAGGTGAGCTGGCCTGTGAGCTCTCGATGGATTCTCCTGTCTTTGTCATTCTTCTAGCCACAGGCCTGTTCAGATTACAGGCACCTGGGACATGTTAATTAAGCTAGACTAGCTGTTCAATGAACCCCAGTGGTCCAGTTGTTCCTGCATCCCCAGCACTGTTATTATAAGTTCTAGTCACCACATCCAACCAAGCTGTCTCCCAGCCCCAAATACCAGAGTTTTTGAAAACTCTTTCCTACTGTTACAGCCAGTTCCCACAGCACTTTTATTTCCATTCCCAACTTTCTGTTTTTATTTTATTTTATTTTATTTTTTTGCTCTGACTTTCCAAATTTACTCTACTTACATTTTGATGGGAAAATAGATCTCCTTCAATATGGAACCCTACTATGTATAGTTGAAAGAGCCTCAGAGGGTGCTAAGCCTGGCTCTGTACAGTTTTTTGACTGGTGTTGCAGTCAGATCCCCATTATTGGGACAAACACCCAGCTAAAAACAGTTATGGAACAAAGGGGCTTATTTCAGGCTTATAGAATCCAGGGGAATACCATCAATGGCAGAAAAAGCTAATTTTTTTTTTTAATATGTTTACTGACTTATTTGCAAGCAAAGATAGAGAGAAGAGAGACAGAGAGAGAATGGCCATGCAAGGGCCTCCAGACACTGCCAATGAACTCTGGATGCATGTGCCACTTTGTGCATCTCATGTGACTGAGAGACCCAGGCTCCTTCTATCTTGTGACTCTCCCAGGGCTTGGATTAGCTTCTCTAGATTTGAGAGGAAAATGAATGAGGCAAACCAAAGACCATACGGGGAAGGCTTTATGCCACAGGTCATTACTACTGCCTAGCCATTGGCTAGAACACAGTCATATGGCTGCTGCTAACAGCACTGGTGGTTGAAAACGGTAGCCCAGAATGACAAGGGAAATGATTTGGTGGAAAACTAGTGAGCGTCTGCCACACTGACAAATGAGAGATGGTCAGGCTATACGGTTCTAAAGGAAATGAGTGAATTCTTTCAGAACCGGCATTAGCGGCAGCACTGTGTGTGTGTTTTGCTTTTGAGACCCCTTGTTGGCTTCCAACATTGTAGTTCAAGAAAATTCACACAGTGCCTTCATGTTTTTGGCTGGGACAGTGACTGTGCTGTTTAACCAGACATTGTCATTTCTAACATGTGTTATGTACAACTATTCCAGGTATCACACATTTTCAGAGATCAATATCATCCGAGAGTGTAATAGACACCATTTATTGTATGTTCCCACAAAGACTTTTTAGATCATTCAACATGACTTCATAATATGGCCAGACTCCAAGGCCCTGACTTTCTGTTTTTTATCTTTTTTTTTTTTCTTTTGGCTCTGACTTTCCAAATTTATTCTATTAACATCTTGATGGCAAGTAGATCTCGTGCAATATAGATCCCTGTTGTGTGTAGTCGAAAGAGCCTCAGAGGGTGCTAAGTCTGGCTCTGTACTGTTTCTTGACTGGTGTTGTAGTCAGATCCCTGTTGTTGGGACAAACATCCAGCTAAAAGCAGTTATGGAACAAAGGGGCTTATTTCAGGCTTACAGGGGAATACCATCACTGGCATAAAAAGCTAATTTCTTTTTTAAAAATATTTTTACTGGGCTGGGGAAATGGCTTAGTGGTTAAGGGGTTTGCCTGTGAAGCCTAAGGACCCCAGTTCAATTCCCCAGGACTCACGTAAGCCAGATGCACAAGGGGTGCATGTGTCTGGAGTTCGTTTGCAGTGGCTAGAGGCCCTGGCATGCTCATTCTCTCTTCTCCCTATCTGCCTCTTTCTGTCTCTCTCTCTCAAATAAATAAATAAATAAATAAATAAATAAATAAATAAATAAATACATAAATAAAATTAAAAAATTAAAAAAATATATTTTTACTGACTTATTTGCAAGCAAGATATTGAGAAGAGAGATAGAGAGAGAATGGCCATGTAAGGGCCTCCAGACACTGCCAATGAACTCTAGATGCATGTGCCACTTTGTGCATTTGGCTTTCTTTGGGTACTGGGGCATTGAACCCAGGTCATTAAACTTTGAGGGAAGCACCTTAACTACTGAGCAATCTCTACAGCTCTGAAGCTGGCTAATTTGCATAAATTCAAGCAGAGAGACATCACCAGTCAGCAAACACCAATACCGGCAAGCATGAATTGCCAGATCTCAAACTACTTTCGACACACCTTTGAGCTGGACTCAAAGATCCGGCCCAGGGACATGATTCTTCCCCAATAGGACTCTGCCCACTCGATACTCAAGATTCAAGCCTGAGTCTATGGAGCCATATATTCAAACTACCACAATCGGGTATGACTAATAAGATATGGTTGCTAAGATTTTTTCTTTAAAATTATGGGCTTTGGGGCTTTAAATGGATAAGCTTTTGGTTCTCTTACAGCTTTAGCATCACCCATACAGGATCTGTTTGAAAGTTCTGGTTAACAGGGAAAGTGCTGGTTAATACGGAATGGGCTGGTTAAGTGGGAATAGGCTGCTTAATGGAAAAAGTATTGGATTATAGGAAATGGGCTTGTTAATAGGCTCATAGTGTGTCAATCAATGGACAGTTTCCTATGTCTAAGTGTGTTAGTTTAAATTAAATTGGGCTTAGTATTAAATACATACATATATATATATATATATATATATATATATATATATATATATTTTTTTTTTTTTTTTTTTTGGTTTTTCGAGGTAGGGTCTCACTCTGGTCCAGGCTGACCTGGAATTCACTATGTAGTCTCAGGGTGGCCTCGAACTCTCGGCGATCCTCCTACTTCTGCCTCCCGAGTGCTGGGATTAAAGGCATGCGCCACCACACCTGGCATTTAAATACATATTAATCACCCTTTAAAAGCAAGGGGAAAGGACTATGTAAAATTATGTGAGGTCTTCTTTATTGCTGTATTTATAAGCAGACTGAAGCGTAGCAATTATCTGGCCCATCTGCAAAGATTGTTCCTGTCCCTAGAATTCTGGTCATATCACATACCTGTCATACTGCTAAATGGTCCAGCACTGAGAGTAGCCAATGGCTTCTGTTATCCTAATAACATCATTGCTCAAGATGCTATTATGGTAGCGTAAATAACTGCTTACTGACAAAGAATCCTTGTAATGGTTTGCTAAGGATTTGTTTAGGGACTAAGGAAATAAGATTGGCATCAAGGGGAATGCATACCACTTCTTGGAGTGGTGCAGCTTGCTCAGCTTGCATGACAAACAGCTTAGATCTTTTCTTTACCATCCTAACCCAAACCACTAAATGTATTCTGTTTTGATCTTTTTTTTTTTTAATTTGAGAGATAGAGAGAGTGAGAGCTAGAGAGATAGAGAGAAAGAGCGAGAGAATGGGTGTGCCAGCAGCCTCTCAGCCGCTGTGAACGAACTCCAGACGTGTGAGGAGCCCCCTTGTGGGCAAGTGCAGTATTGCACCCCTGCATCCCTTTTTGTGTCTGGCTAAACATGGCTCCTGGAGATTGGAACCGGCATTCTTAGGCTTGGCAGGCAGGTGCCTTAACTGTCAAGCTATCTCTCCAGCCCGATTTTGTTTTTGCCCCAGGTAATATTCATGATATGGTCAGAGAGGTCCCAATGTTAAACCGTTCTAGAAATTAATGCTAGTGAAGTCAATACTGTGCATGAAGTTAATGCAGTTTCCGTGCGGTAGTCTTGTCACTGTAATTGTTAGGATCAAAGCCTGGACTATGGCAGCCCTAAAAAACTAGGCTCAGCCATCCATCCTTAAAATACCAATTAAAAAGAAATAGAAAAAAAGCATTAAAAGGAGATTTATTGGGAAGAGAAACAAAAAGGTCCGTGACTGCCCAGGTCCATATTCAGGGTCCTAACATGAGGCTTTGGCTTCAAGTAAGAGCATGCACAACGAGGTAGTCCAGGTCTGCTTGGGGCCATTCCCATCATCAGCATCTAGGCTCCCACTTCCCCTGCAAGGTGGTCTGAAAAGTTGTCAGAACTGAATGCCACCTTTTTCAAGGAGATGCGAGCCCTCTATGGCTGGCACCAGGATTCTGTATTTTCCTCCTTTCTTCCTGAGGAAATTCTAGTTTCTAATCCATTAGGTCAATAGTTTGACAGACAAAGGGAGAGAACCAAGTATCCTTTTGAAACATCTTCATTTCTGCCAGATTAGTTAGAGCAATGCAAATATAGAGAGCCTTCAAATGCACAATGTGATCCAGAGCCTAATCTGTCACATACTAGATATGCCACATTGGTCAACTTTCATTTATTCATATTTAATTATTTAGTGTATGTCTGTGTGTGAAGGCTTCTGTGTGCTATGATGCACATGGTGGAGGTCAGTGGGCCACTTTTGGGATGGTCTTTGCCTTCCAACTTGTTTGAGGCAGGGTCTCTCATTGTTTACTGCTCAGTTTTCAAGCTTCTGGGAAAATTGTTCTGTCTCTGCCTCTCTTTTTGCTGTAGGTACACTAGAATTACAGAAGCCCATGGCAGCTTCTGGCTGGGTATCTGAACTCAAATACTCAGAGTTGCACAGCAGTGGTTTACATCTTCCATATGTATACATAACAACTACTATACGTTAGGTGTGCTTTGTAGATGGAGGAAGTGGTGGTAAATGAAGTAAATTCTCACACAGGTGAGGTTTACATTCAAGTAGAGAAAGCAAACGAACAATACATTTTGTCAGATGGCATTGCCCTCCCCATGGCTTCTGGGTCCTGATGGTCTCTGTTCTGTGAATTCAGTTGAGACATACATGGGAGAAGACAAGCAGAGTCACCCTTGGGAGAAGTGTGCCACACCCAAAGGGGGTCATTGAGTAAGAAAACACTATCATAAGGGGAGAGTGGACAATGGGTCAAAGGGATCACTGTACAGGAAAACACTGTCCAGGAGTGAAAGCAGGCAATGAGTAGGGAGACACTGTGCCAACCTACGTGTTTAGGTAGGCATTCTACTATTTTCTCAAACTCTCTAAAACAGATAGCTTTCTTAAGATGCATTCTCCTACTCAGGTGGCTGCGGGGCCCATTGGGATTGATCCTTAAGGGAGGGAACAGTAATAAGGCTTTTTGGTTTATCAGAAAGCCTCCCATTGGGTAGGAATCTTAAAATCTTTTGGGCAGTTTAGAATGTCAAGTATCCACCCAGGACTAGAGATATGGCTCAGATCTTGTTCTTTTGACCAATAGCCAAAGTCTTGCAATTTCAGCTCCTGGTTTTATGAGCTGCTGGGTATTATGAGGGAGAGGTCCACTCTCAGTGACCTTCCACCTGTTAACATCTGACTATTTCTCTGCAGCACGCATAGGTACTAGAGAGACAATTAAAGCAGAGGAAAGGGGATAGGAGAGGCTTGCACATGGGTTCATCTTTATGCAGTAATCAAGGATGGAGACTGAATCAAGAACACACAAACGAACACTTGAAAGAAGAGAGGAAGAAATCTATGAGCTGTCTCATAGAAAGAGAAGTAACGTGTAAGATACATGGAAGAAATAACCATAATTTCATCCTTTCCACTTATATGATAGGGTGGCCAGGAGAATCAAATGAAGGAATATGTATAATCTACGTACTGGTAAGTGATGGATGTGTTTTCTTGCTGTTGTCGGTATGATTTTTTTCTGGGTCTTTGTTTCAAAGTGAAGTATTTTCTCACTGAAAGAGAAATTCAGTGAGGGAGAACTTAGGAGAAATATATGATTTGCCATAACTTTGAGGTTCACTGGTGAAAATAATACTCTATCTGGGTCTTTGAAGAATTTTTACCTTCTGGAACATATTGTGGAAAGGGGGAGAGAGTGGCAGAAATGATGCCAGGTGAGTGTCAGGTTGATGCAGCAGTTTAGTGAATCATCCGAGAATTTTCGAGAATTCAGTGATTCTTACAACATAAGGAACAGATTTCTCTATTTAGGGAATGTTCACCTTCATATGAAGTTGCCCTCTCCCTTCCATGTTTCCTTCCTTGCTTTTCTTACCCCTTTGCATGCAAATTTTGTGATGTCTTACGAGATCTTGAGCAATACCAGTGGCTGAGAAAAAGGAACTTGTAATATTCACAACAATACAGCTAACAGCATATTTTTAAATGTTAAATTCAAACACTAGCAGGTAGTTTTATGATCCCAAAAACATCAGCCAAAATTTGTAGTTCTCTCAGAGAAGCAGGCCTAGGGAGAAGATGGCTTCTTGCTTCTGTCCATCCCAATTTTGAAGAATAGCTGCCTTGAGTATGGAAAATGCTCATCTGGTTGCATTTTCTTTCTTTCCTATAATGCATGAGATAAATATTCAAAATTCTTTGTGGAGTATAGTGGACCATATGCATAGTGGATGCATATATTAATAACTAACTTTGGAGACAGAAAAACAATATGGAAGGAAGTTTATAAAGGAACTCAAGAGAAGGATTTCATACAGGGATCATTTAGCATTAATGAAATATCCATTCCTGGGGGCTAGTCTCTTAATACTTAGTCATGCACGTTTGCATACATAGCCTTTATGTATGTTAAATATTATGGACTGTTATAAGCATATTCCCCAGCCTCAACACTAAGCCACTGCATGACCTGAAAAGTAAAAATCTCTTTTGTAATCACTTGTAGGCAATAGGTTCTACATTCCTTCATTTATTTAGCATTTATTTTTTCAGTTTAACTTTCATTATGTGTTCTGTACATCTGCACCATGACTTTGTTCGTAGTGGTTTATAGGGACTGGGGAGAGAAGCCAATCTAGACATACAGAACATTGGGGTTTTAATTGGCAGAAAAGCAAAGGATTTCTGTCTGAGTCCTTCCAGGCCTCTTTTCTCCAGTTTATACCAAGCTTGATATTGCCCCACTTCTCCCATCAATTCCCAAGAGACTCAGGATTCTTGGATTATAGAATGCTTACAGCACACCTGGGTGCTTGCTCTAAATGTGCTAGTCCTGAGTCAGCATGTGTGGGGCACTCCCCAGACTCTGCATCTCAAATAAAGACCCAGGTATGCTGCAGTTGCTGCTGCTGCTGCTGCTGCTGCTGCTGCTGCAGGTGGCCTGTGGACCACACTCTGAGGGACACTGTTGAGATGAATTGGCTCAAAGGTGAAGAAGTCTTTAGGGACTCTGTATGTTGTGATAAGTGACAAATGTTTGACAGGTGGTTCTGCTTGAGCAGGAGGCCCAGAGCCCTGTGAAATTGGTGAGAATGGAAAACATGATTTTCATAGAGAATTTTCGTAACATTTTAATACAGAAATTTGAGTTGTTCTGGCTACATGGAGCTATGGCACATATCAGAAAAATGGCATGTTTTGAGTAGAGCTCGGAGAACCTTACAGGCAGAGGCCACACAAGTCAGATGCAGGGCGTGGAGGAGGAGCGATGGCTAACAAGATTGTTCTGGGGCTAGGGACATGGTTCAGTGGGGAAAGTGCTTGCTGTGCAAGTATGAGGGGCTGAGTTTAGATCCCTAGCACCCATATAAAATGCTGGGCATGTTTGTGTGTGCCTGTGATCACATCACTGGTGAGGTGGAGACGAGGAACCCCTGGGGCTCACTGCTTAGTTTGTCTAGTCGAATTAGTGAGCTGTAGGTTCAGAAAGAGATTCTGTCTCAAAGAATAAGACGGGGAGTGATTGAATAAGACACCTTTGTCATACTCTGACCTACACACACACACACACACACACACACACACACACACACACACACCCCACATATGAACAGGCATACACAAGTGCTCATGCACCACACACATACACACTTAGGTTGGGCCCATGGAGGGGGGTGGCTAGTCTTTGCTCATGATGTCTGGGAACCCACCTGGGGAGAATCAAAGATTGGAGAGTAACTCAGTAGATGGGTCTGATGTTATTTTTTTAATTTTATTTATTTATTTGTAAGCAGAGAGAGAGAGAGAGAGAGAGAGAGAGAAGAGAGGCAGACAGAGAGAATGGGCATGTGGGCATGCCAGGGCCTCCAGCCACTGAAAATGAACTACAGATGCATGTGCCCCTTCTGCATCTGGCTTATGTGGGTCCTGGAGAATCGAACTGGGATCCTTTGGCTTCGCAGGCAAATGCCTTAACTGCTAAGCCATTTCTCCAGCCCCAAGGGTCTGACATTATTAATAGTTACATCAGTCATGTGACAGGCACCTGGCTGTACAGGTTTAAACACTAGGGCTGATATCAGGGTAGTTGGACTTTTCTACAGCACCTGAGCTCCAGGCGAGTTTCAGTGAACATCAGACTTCCGGCCAAACCTCTGAGGTCACATGGTGTCTCTGCTGTCTTGCTCTGCTGTTCTAAACAGTTACAGGCTCTCCTGGATTCAAGAGAAGTCAACTAAACTCCACATTCTGGTGGGATAGTGGCAAGATGGGAAAAGAGCCCACAGTGTGAATGCAGAGTGTGCTGTGTCACCTTTTGGAGCATAAGACTTGTCAACAACATTATGGAAAGACTCTATGGAGTTGGCTGGTACAAAAGGAGAAATACAAATAAATGATAATATTTGAATGAAAATTAAATGAAATAAATGAAAATTTAATTGTGGTAAGTTTATTCAATGAAAATTCATAGCACAATGAAAATAGGTAAAGTACCAAGATAAAGATACACCTTAACATGGATGAAGTTCAAAATGTTGCATCCTTAAGAGGGCAAGTTGCAAAATTCTCACAGTTTGCTATTACTTCATAAACTTCAAAAGAGCTCAAACTAAGCTATGTATTTTACTGCATGGTAACACTTAAATAGGAGATATGACTCTTTAAATAGGAAAACAATGAGTAAAGAAAACAAAATTTGGGGTACTAGTGATCACTGGGGACTATGGGTATCAAGAATAGGGATCCAAACAGGACATGAAGGTGTGTCTCTCAGCTCCAACAGTGCTCACCTGTCAGGCAGGGTGGGACCACGGGTGCCCATCCCCTGTATTCATTTATTTCTATTTTATGCATTCATTCAATGAATATATATTGAGAGAGTAGGCTGGTGCCCGGTGTGTGTGAGGCCAGGAGATGAAGAAGATGGAAATGCCTTTTTCCTTTGCAGGAATAATGGATGTGATGAAGATATCCACGGGGAAGGAGACAGACAGGAAATGATAGGGTGGTGTTTTGAATGAAACGTCCCCCATAGCCTTATGTGTTTGAAGACTTGCTCCTCAGTGGGTGGCCACTGGGAATGCTGTAGATCCTTTGGAAGGTGGAGCCTTCGGGGAGGAGTGTGTCACTGGGGCAAATTTGGAGACTTTCTAGTCCAGCCCCTTGTCCCTGTTCGGGAGTTCACTTTTACTGCTTCCTCCCTGCTGCTAATATGGGAACCATGTGAGCCAGCTTCCGGCTTGTACGATGCTTTCTCTGCCTCAATGAAACTTTAAAACTGTAAGTTTAAATGAATTCTCCCCTTCCATCAGCTGCTTCTGGTTGAGTGGTTTTCCCCAAGCAACCAGAAGGTAACTGCTCCAGATATATAACGGGAAATGTTCTCTAAAAGGAGACTGGTGATAATCAAAACACACAATCCAGGCATGGAGGTCAGCGAGGGTCTCTGCAAGGAAAGCACGTCTTAGTAGAGACACAAAGGATGAAGAGACAGGGAAGAACATTTGCAAGGAAGGAGTCAAGGGGCAGAGGAACCTAATCTGTTTGTCGTATTGAATGAGCATAGAAGGTGAAGTTCGAGGTAGATAGAGATGAGTTTGGGCAATACTAACGGGCTTAGTACCTAAAAGACAGTACGGTATTTATACTCATGAGGGGTCTTGATCGCAAGGGTCAGAAGCACATCTTTAGTCATTGAAGTGTGAAAATGACTTTTATCATAAATGTGTGGTACCGTGAACAGAGCCTGAGGTGTGGGGTTAAGCACACAGACATCGGAACATAGATGCCACCATCCATCATGGCTTAGCCTTGTGTGCCTGTTGTCTTTCTCTCTGCAAACACTTCTGCTTCTAGGTGTCCTCCATCACGAAGTATGACCTCTGACTTCCTCAGTCCATGTCTTCAAATGCAGGAGAAGAAACCTAGAATGACTCTAGTGACTAGAGTAATAATACAATTGTCCTGGAGGCCACATGGGTGGATGGATGGATGGATGGATGGATGGGTGGATGGATGGGTGGATGGAGGCAACAGCTTGAGAAGAGGTATTTCAATGTTCACATCTCTAGATCCTATAAGCAGCACAGCAATACGATGACAATATGGCCCAACTCGTGTGAGTTCATGAGAAGACTCGGTCCAAACTATGGAAAATGCCTTGGAACAAAGGGGTGTTGTTGGTGATAAGGTCAAAACAAGATAGTTAATTTCTGGGTTTGCTGCAGGTGAGAAGGAATGCTGTGTTGGTAGTGGCGGTGGGCCATTGATGATCTATGGTGTTCATTTCTGCTAGACTTGAACTCTTTAGATTTGTGTCATTAGAACTTTCACCAGAAGTCTGATACTCTAAGAGAGGTTGAAAAGGTTTTTAGGGTCAACTAAATCACACTCTGTAGGAGATCACTAATGTAAGCTAGCCTATCAAAAGATTTGAGAAACTGATTTCAAGAAACTAGTCTATCTTTCTTTGACTTAGAATTTGTCAGGGGACATTTTTTTTTTTTTTTTCATGTTATAACTCAGATCAGCCCAAAGAGTTACATTTTTGCATTTTGGAAAGATCACAATGTATGCATATTCATGTTACTATAACAAAACATTAGAGATGATTAATTTCATAAAGAGAAATGATTAATCCAGCTCCTAATTTTGGAGGCTTGAATCAGTGGCACAGCACAGGCTTCTCAGGTCCCTGCCTTGATTGTATCACTTCAAAGTAAGAGTGGCAGTTGTGGGGAGCACATAGACCCACAAAAGTGCTATTCTGGTTGTGGTGGCACACACCTTTAATCCCAGCACTAAGCTTGGATAGGAGACTTGCCATGAGTTTGAGGCCATTCTAGCCTACAGAGAGTTCCAGGTCAGACTGGGCTACAGTGAGAGCCTACTGCAAAAATGAACCAAAGCAAAAATGTTTATATCTGTAGAGAGAGAAAGTAAACAGGTCCAGGGATGCACAATTCCCTTCAAAGCCAGATTAATTATCTAAGGACCACCCAGAAGATCCCACCTTCTAAAAGTTCACAATATTTCCCAATAGTAGCATTGCAGGGAACCAACCTGTTCACATGTGGGCACATGAACATTTACAAGACTCTATACATATTTGAGGTCAGCACATACAGAGACCATGCTGAGAGCTTAGCTTACTATGGTAGTTTGAATGGATGTCCCAAAATTCAGGAGATTATTAAAGCTTATATTTTTCCAGCTGGCTGGCTAGAAGAGGTGCCACTGTGGGCGGATCCTAGGGTCCAGCCATGTGTTTGGGGGCAGATCTGGAATCCCAGCCTAAGGTAGGCAGAGTGCTTGCGCTCTGCCTGGGTTCCTGGTGTGTGCTTGCTTGTGGTGCTGGTGGTGGCTTCTTTTTCTCTGTGTGGACCTGTGAAAGGAGGCCAGCTTCTTCCACCATGATGGAACTTCCACTGGATCTGTAAGCTTCAATAAACCTGTTCCTTGCATAAACTGTCTGGTTTGAAAATTCATCCCAGCAACATGAAGCTGTCTATGACACCCTCTCCAAACATGATTCTAGAACATTCCAAGGAGCATTGTTGGTTTCAATAGCCTTACCTGAAACTTTCCTTCTCAAGCTCATGTATCATGCAAACATTTCTATTTTACCATAGGAAATGAACCTGACACATTTACAATTCACTTTTTGCTTCCACTCACCCAAATTAAGGCTCCTCCCTTCCATGTTTCTTGCATAACAGCCTTGATGCACTTAGATGCCTTGAGGCCTCTCTCATGTCTGCATCTGTCAGTTTTGTTTTATGCTCTTTGTCAAGCAAGGAGTGGATCCAGGTTCAGGGCATCCTCTCTAAAGGAAACAAAAATTATAGGAAAAAATTAGGCATAGATATGTTTTAAAATGTCCTAATTATATGCAGAGAGATAGACAGAGAGAGGAGAAGCAGAGATAATGAGAGAAAGTGTGTGTGTGTGTGTGTGAGAGAGAGAGAGAGAGAGAGAAAGAGAGGGAGAGAAAGAGTGAGAGAGAGAATGGGCACACCAGGGCGTCTAGCCACTGCAGACAAACTCCAATGCATGTGCCATTTTGTGCATCTGGCTTTAGATGGGTACTGGGGAATCAAACCTGGGTCATTAGACAAACACCTTAACTGCTGAGCCATCCCTCCAGCCCAACATTAATTTTTATTTGTATTGGGAAGAAGGGATGATGGTTACCAAAGTCCTTCTAAATTTGCAGTCAAATTAGAAAAATGCCATAAAATTACCACAACAGTTTTATTTAACTTCACTGCTCAGTATAATCAATCCAACATGATTCTTCTGTTCTTTTTGGATGACATCGTTAGTATCTCCTTATAAGCTAAAAACTGTGTAATATTTTCTGTAGACACATTAGAAAGACAACGAAGTCAATCTTTTCTCCAACTTGATGGATTGACATTTAAAAAACATTAATAGTTTTGAGAAGTTTCTTTCAGCATCACAGTGCATTATTGTTAATGTCATGTAAATTGTTCTCCATTTTTCATAAATAAGATATTTCAGACTTACTGTAAGATGGGTCTAAAAGTTGTGTTCTATAAAACCAGGCATTCTGATGAATTCTTATCATTTCACTATAAAAACAAAGGATTATTACTACAATGAATTTCTATAGTTATGTGTATATAATGCATCATTAAATACAGAACTGAATCCTATAGTTTCAATTTTGTACATATTATGGTTGGAAGAATTTCCTACAGTCTTTTTTCTACCTTCATGCATTTCAAACTTGACAACTTCCAACCACTTTGGGGGCCGAGGCTGCCTGGGCATCATATATCCTATGGACCTGCACATCATGTAAACTGGCACTAGGACAAAGTAATATTTATTAAACAAATTATTCCTCCTCCCTTTCCTCCTTTTTTAAATTTTATATTTTATTTATTTATTTCAGAGAAAGAGAGAAAATGGGCACGCCAGGGGCCTCTAGCCACTGAAAACAAACTTCAGACACATGTACCACCATGTGCATGTAGCTTCCATGGGTATTGGGGAATCAAACCTGCCTCCTTAGGTTTTGCAGGCAAATGCCTTAACCACTAAAGCATCTCTCCAGCCCCTTTGTCCTTCTTATCTTCTTCCTCCTTCTTCCTCCCCTTTCTCCCTTCTCCTCCTATTTTTCCCTCTCTTGTCCTCCTCGTTCTTATTCTATAGCTCAGACTTGCCACGAGTTAATGGCAATCTTCCTGTCTTGGCCTTGTGAGGGCTGAGATGACAGCTATGAGCCACATACCTAGCTTAGAAAAAGAAGACAGTGCGGAGAAGTGATGCTGGTTTCCTGCGCCTGCCAGGCTTTCCCTGCCACGATGGAATTCCTCTTGAAACTGTGGGCCTAAAACAAACTTTTTCCTCCTTTAAACTGACTCTGGAAAGGTTATGTTGTCTCAGCAATGACACATAGGCTGTTGCTCTTTATTTTGTGTGTGAGTATTTCAGTATCTTTCTAATGAATTTCTCTAAATCGAATATCCACTTGCACAAGGTTACATAATTCCTGCAACAGTCCTTCCTAAACACTGCATTCACTATGACCTCTGCTTAAAGCCATTGGACACCTAGAGTTAATTTTTAAATCTCACAGTCTATACAATCTTGCTGTAATGTTCGCTCATATACAAATTTTTATCATGTGGCTTCCTACACCAAAAAGATAAAGAAAATCAATGCAAACAACTGTTGGAGGCCTATTTAGATATAAGAATCACCTCTAACAGTTAATAGGTATTTTTAAATCTTTATAATAGGTATGGATGATTTCCACATGGAAAAACGGGGGCTTGGAGGAAACAACTGGAATTGGGGGCCTTGGAGTTTAGCTCAGTGATGGAGTGCTTGCCAGCATGCCCAAGACTCTGTGTTCCATTCCCAGCACCACAATGATCAAATCCAATCAAACAAACAAAACAAAGAACAAAAATACATTACCTGGGATTGGAAAGCAGATCTGTCTAACTCCGGTCCTTCTACTACACTCATGAGGAAGCTCAGTCTTTGAGTTAGAACTGGTCAAAGCTGCTATTGAAACCCCATCATCCCAGTGGTGTTTTGCCATTGTTTTCTGAACTATAGTTCCTTCCCTACATTAAACTCCTCCTACAGTATGTGACAGTTGTGATGTTCTCTGGACATCTATCCTGTACTGCCTTGTGGTTTTAACCTGATTCCCTTTTATATGTCCAAATTCGAACTCTAACTTGGTTGCAAGTTCTTCGGAGGAAAAGAAAGTGTCTGACATGTTTGTGTGTCCCTGGGAACAGTTAGAAATATTCCCTCCATCCTTTAATACCTAATTCTAGAATGAATCCACGGGGTCTCCAAAGTTCAAGGTAACAAAGGGGAGGGGGCGGGCCACTGCAGACCCAGAAGATACAGTTTTCTAGGAATAGAATAGCCCACCTCATTGCATCTGTCTATTTTTCCATGCCGTGATTAAATTATTAGCACAAGGAGTGTTGCCATTGGGGTTTGGTCTTAACACCTTCAGAGAAGTGCAGCTGGCAATTGACAAGACCTTGGAGAATACACTAGCTGACAGTGATGAAGTTCCCCAAAGTGGCACTCTCGGGGGTGACTGACACACCCATCAACCATCACAGTCCTGTCAGAGGACACAAAGTGCTTGATTCCCTGGGGTGGGAAACGCTTTACCTGGAGTGGTTGACATTGTCGGAAGTACCCTGACACTCATCCAGTATTCTTTAGTAAGGGTTTAAATTTAGCTTTGCATCATATTTTAGTTGTTAGTTTTTTGGCAAAAAGTCCTAAATTCAGTTTAGAAGATTTATTTCTGATGTTTTAATTTTTATTGTAGAAAAACAGAGACATATATACAAAAGAAGAAAGTGTAATATAATGAACTCCAATGTATCTAGCACAGTTTTTTTTTTTTTTTTTTTTTTTTTCCTGAGGTAGGTCTCCCTCTAGCCCAGGCTGACCTGGAATTCACTATGTAGTCTCAGGGTGGCTTCTGAACTTATGGCGATCCTCCTACCTCTGCCTTCCGAGTGCTGGGATTAAAGGTGTGTGCCACCATGCCTGGCAAATCACAGAGCTTTTAAAATTAGCATCTCATGATCAGCCTCGTTTAATCTCCCTAGCATTTCCTTACTGCTTCAGTCTTGGATAATTTTGAAGCAAGTTCCCCAAATCTTATTATTTCATTCTTTACTACTTTAAAAAATATGATAAAAAAGTCGTTGACAAAAGAAGCTTAATGTGGGGGAAATTTAGTGATAATACTTTTACCATGACAACTTGAAAATATGACATTTGATTTATTAGATTTTTTTCAAAAAAAAAAGTTAGGCAAAGTATCTCTTTAGTATAAAAATTTTGGAAGTAGAAACCCCAAGATATAACAGAGTATCCAGAAATTAGTTGGGTCCATCCTGCTCAGATCTTGGGAGCTAGCTAGCAGGGACCAGTAAAATAATTAGTACAAGTGAGGCCTGGATTCATTAGCTAGAAAGCCTTCAAGTACATACCTAACCCATGTACTGATATTCTGATAATAAAGGTCTATTTTTTTTTTTTTGATGTTTGTATTTTCTCTCTTTGTGTGGATCTTTCAGTGCTAGCGACTGAACTGAGACCTTTCTGCGTGCTTGGCAGGTGCTGCACCATTGGGCTGAATGCCCTCCCTTCAGCCTGGACAACCCAATTTCTCACAACACGTTTGCAGAAGTTGACTCCAGAATTCTTGTTCCCAAGTGAGTATTTTCTTTTCCAATCTCTACATAAAGTTAGATAACACCGTCATAAGACGTGGGGGCAGAATGTGGTACTGACCAAAGTGACGTTTCTCCTCCTCAAGCCTTTTTTGATCCTGGTTGGTCTTCTTGCTGCTGTGAAAGGGACTGGGGTTTGTTCAGGCACTCCTGAGAGACATGGAGTACTCGATAGATGAGAAAGGGAAGACAGGTGCCTTCCAAGATACTTCAAGAACCTGGAACGAAGCTCACAGATCTTCCTTTGCTTTTTAGTGGACGGCATCTCTGGTTGTTCAGTAGAAGGGATTCATTTGTTTCTTCCTTGTTTCTGTGATGAGGTGGGTGGGAAGCTTTGCATTTTCATGGACTGTGAAGCCCTCCGCTGCCAAATCTAATGAACAAGTCAGCTTTGGCCCAGAACTTTTGCCATCATTATTGCTGTCATAGTAAAAAAATAAAAATCAAAAAGAAATGCTAAGGGAGAGGACTGTATTTCTAAAGCCCACTGAGGGGAGATTCTCTGCTTGCAGTTAAAAGATGAAAGGAAAGAAAAATAAATAGGGGCCGAGGATGTAATTCCTTGGAATAGTGCTTGCACAGGGCACTGGTAGCCATGCTAAACAGAACATCAAAACAAAGAAACAAACAAAACACCCAAGAACAAACAAATGAAGAGCTAATTCCTATTGATTTGTGCCTTCTGTGTTCCCAACCAGAATATCACCAAATCCCAGGAGTTTGAGAGGTGAAATAACAAGTTGATTCCATTTCAAAAAATAAGAAAATGTAGCTGGGTGTGGCGGCGCACGCCTTTAATCCCAGCACTCCAGAGGCAGAGGTAGGAGGATCGCCATGAGTTCAAGGCCACCCTGAGGCTACATAGTGATTTTAGGGTTAGTCTAGGCTCAAAAAAAAAAAAAAAAAAAAAAAAAAAAACCAAAAAAAAAAAAGTAAGAAAAAGTAAGAAAATGATTGTTCTCTGAATCTGAAAATGGATGGTTTTGGGGTTAGGGGTAAGAGAGCAGAAATTCCTGCCTTTCTTTTCATCTTCTGCCCCATGTGAATGGAGGATCCAAGGTGCTGGGGTCGTGGCTTTGGCAGAACCCCAACCCAGCCTGCATCACTGGAGCTATCCCATGGTTTGGACTGAAAGCAGCTGACTCTAGACCACGATGGGCCATAATCAGCTTAGAACTACAGGTCCCTGCAAGTGTCCTGGCCAGGAAAGACTATTAGTCTAGAGTGGATCTGTGGAAGGAGGTAAGGCAGGCTAGGTGATCACCGACACCGGTTTCCCCATGGCCTGTCAATCACACTGAACAGAGTTAAGAAAATTAACAAATGGAGCATTGCTTGTGCCTGAGATCTGGAGTAAAGTTCACAGCCGCATTTTGTAGTTTGCCTAATTTCCTTCCTCAGAGGTTTTAGGAAGATTCCTCTGAAACACTAGAGAGAGTTGATCAATTTTAACGGGCTGACGCAAATGATGCAAGAAAAGGTATATCAGAACTCACTGGATCACTGTTGTAGATCATTTTAACTGAGGCGGCTTCTTTAAGATGCACATTGGGCCTGGGCCTTGCATAATAAATCTAAGTTTTCCACATGGAGAAAACTGTCCGGAGCACTCAGGACAGAAGGAGAAGAGTTTGAAGAGGACAGGAGCATGATATGTTCAGGGCGTCATTCAAACTGGTCTCAGAGTTCACCATGGCCCCCAGGACATTCTCTTTCAGCAAACAGAAAGCAGATAAACATATACACCCATTGTAAGAGGCTTGCTTTAATTTTGTTCTCTAGTTGATATATAATATCTGTACATATTTATGAGATACCATGTGATGTTTCGATTCACATATATATTAGACAGTGATCAACTTGGTAATTAGCCTATCCATAATCTTAAACTTTTTTTTTTTTTTTTGGTTTTTCAAGGTAGGGTTTCACTCTAGTCCAGGCTGACCTAGAAATAACTATGTAGTCTCAGGGTGGCCTCGAACTTTCGGCGATCCTCCTACCTCTGCCTCTGTAGTGCTGGGATTAAAGGCGTGCGCCACCACGCCCGGTGATAATCTTAAACTTTTATCATGGTCAATATGATCAAATTCCTCTCTTCTGGTTTGAGGTTTATAGCGAATTATTGGTAATCATATTTACTCCTCTTGTGCCACAGAACACCCACACGTTGTCTCATATGAAACAGTACCATGGATCCATCTCCACTTTTCTTTTCTCCCTGAGTTTCCTTATCTCGAGCAAGAATGATTTTTTCCCCAATTTGTATTAAATCAACCATTTCGATTTCACTTACAAGTGAGATCACGTGTGACTTGAGACTCTGTGATGCAAGTTAAAATACTTATTTCAGTTAACATTCTGTAGGCCAGCCTATGTTGTTGCAAATGGTAGGATTTCACAACTTCTATGACTGGATAGAGTCTCCACTATATATACACACCACATTCTCTTTGTTAATTCACCTGTGGATGGGCATTTAGATTTATTCCAAATCCTGGCTTCTGTGAGTGACTGTACAACAATAGTGCAGATACTTCTTTGTTTTCATTTCCTTTGGATACTTACCAAGTGGTGGGATTGGGGGATCATATGGGTATGTGTAAGCATTTAAGAAGCCTCCATACTGTTCCCATCAAGGGTATGTTGATTACATCTCTACCCACAGTGCCCAAGTCTTTCTCTTTCCCCACATCCCTTGCTAATATTTGCTTGTCCTTGTCATTTTTTATTATTATTGAGAGAGATAGATAGAGAGATAGAGAGAGAGACAGAGACAGTGAGGAAGAGGCAGAGAGAGAGAGAGAGAGAGAGAGAGAGAGGTGTGCCAGCAGCCTCTCAGCTGCTGTGAATGAACTCCAGAGGGGTATGCCCCCTTGTGGGCAAGTGTGGCATTGAGCCATTGTGTCACTTTTTGCATCTGGCTAAACTTGGGTCCTGGAGAATCAAATGGCATTCTTAGGGTTGGCAGGCTGGCGCCTTCACTGCTAAGCCATCTCTCCAGCCCTATGGTTACATTTACTGCTAGGTTTGTAATTCTTGTAGCTATTTTAATGGAATTTTTCTAGTTATTTGTTTTTTTATACACATCTTGGTTATCATTATAGAAATTCTACAGATTTTTCTGTGGTGATTTTGTATCCTGAAACTTTACTGACACAAAGCCAAACCTATAGAGAAATATGTGAGGGAATACTCCACACAGAACAGTCAAACAACCAATCTCAAGAGCCAACAAGAAGAAGATCACAATAACCAAAAGACCAGGTTCAAAATAGTCTGAAACACAAGGAAGCACCAAGCCACATAAAACACCTCATCATGGCAGGGATTAATCCAAACCTCACAGTGACAACTTTAAGTATTAATGGACTTAACTCATCCCTTAAAAGACACAAGTTATCAGGGTGGGTCAAAAAAACTGGACCCTTCTATCTGCTGCCTTCAGGAAACCCACCTCACCACTAAAGATAGATATCTCCACCCAATAATGCATGACCCACAATCCCAGAGGGGTTGACCTGCATCCCCAATGAGAAAGGCCTCTCCAGAAAAGGGGCAGGGAAGAGGGAAAGGATGGTACCAACATGTGTTGTTTACATACAAGATATGTCCATATCTAATAAAATAAAAAAATAAAATAATAAGATAAAGCTTAAAAATAATAAACTAAAAAAAGAGAAAATATTCAACATCCCTAGCCATTAGGGAAATGCAAATTAAAATAACTATGAGATTCCACCTTACCTCAGTAAGGCTAGCAAACATTAAAATATCAAATGAAAGCAAATGTTGGTGAGGCTGTGGAGAAATAGGAACCCTCATTCACTGTTGGTGGGAATGTAAGCTGGTGCAACCACCACGGAAATCAATATGGAGACTCCTGACAAGGATGAATATAGAGTTACCAACAGACCCTGTTATTCCCTTACTAGGCATTTACCCTAAAAGCTCCACATCTCAGTTCAGAGATATTTGCTCAACCATGTTTAGAGCTGCTCAATTCATAATAGCTAAGAAGTGGAATCAACCCATGTGCCCATCATTGGACGAATGGACAGCCAAGATGTGGTATATCTATGTGATGAAATTCTACACATCAGTAAGTAAAAATGACACAATGAAATTTGTAGAAAAATGGTCGAACTTGGAACAGATCATTCCAAGTGAACTCACACAATCACAAAAAGACAGTTGTCACATGGTCCCTCTCATCTGTGGTTCCTAATCTGTATCAGCCTGAGTTGTTGACATACCTGAATGGCATCTCAAAGCTTGGACGATAGGGAGGGTAGGGCTTGGGAGCAGGGAAGGTGACAAAACTGAACCTAAATTGAACTGGTACCATAGAATCCTATATACTGAAGTTAGACTAAAAGGTAGAACCCTCAAGAGGACCGTAGGGGGAGCACCTGAATCGAAGGGCCCTAGAGAAGGTGAGATGAAGTCTAACCTTAAATTTCTCCTGTTTCTCTTTCTTCTCTGTCTTTCTCTTTGTTCATTTCCCTTGGTGCTGTCATGTAATTCCCTGTACCAGGGTGTGGTTTACATCCATAATGATCTGTTGATTAGAGAGACCTACTAGGTCTCCCAAAACATATAACACAGACTTCTGTCAGAGCGCTTGATTACCCACCAGAGGTTAATGATAAGACCCTACTGCTGAAGACACCATATGCTGTTGGCACAGATCATGGAGAGACCTGCTTGGAATCCAGAGGAGAGAAAGTCCCCAGATAATTAGCCCATCTACTGCTAGAAGGTGCTACAGGAGCTACCAGGGGAAAGTGGCCATCATCTATCTGAGCAACTCAAAGTCTAAGTGACTGAGAAGCAAAAAACCTGATGTGATGCTCACACAAGTGCAATAGTGGCACACAGCCATGGTGGGTCACCAACTGCTCTTGGGTTGGCTAACAGATCTGTTCAGTGCAAAGGAAACCATATCTGGAACTGGGAAACAAGTCAGAATCATATCCAGATAACGATTCTGCTTTCCATTGTCAAGCTCCCACTAATCTTGGGCTATAAGAGGGTCTACACCCTTTAAATTCTCTCTAAATTAATAATGCTTATCCCATTTAATCAGTACTGACTTCACTGTCTGTCGGAGAATGTGCTTCTCTTTTTCAGACTGGTACTGAACCTGAGGAGATTAATGACCCAGTGCACTCTTCCTGGGTCCCAGCTGAAACCTCAAAAGAATTAGGGAAATGAGCAAGAGTGCTGCTTTCTTAGTGAATCTGCTATCAGCACAAGGGTGAAGGAGATTGACACTGAGGACACTCAACACCTGCCAAACCAGAGATCCAGAGGCTCCTGAGTGCCCATCACTGAAATAGACTTAAAATGCACTCAACATGGCTCAGAGAATTTTGCGGAAGAAGGGCAGGACAAATGTTGGGACATTTTGTACAGAGACCTTGCCTCTCCCAACAACTGACTGTGCCCCCAATAATACATGACCCACAATCCCCCTGGGGTTGACCTGCATCCCCAACGAAGAAGGCCTCTTCAGAAAAGGGGCAGGGAGGAGGGAAAGGACGGTACTAACATGTGTTGTTTACATACTAAATATGTCTCTATCTAATAAAAATAAATTTAAAAAAGAGTAAGAGATGAATCAAGTTAAATCAGAGATAGGAATAGATGGTGTTACAACAGATACCACAGAATTTCTAATGATCGTTAGACAGGATTATGAACACCTGGACATAAGCAAACTACTAAACCCAAATCATGAATAGAAAACCTGGATAAAACAATAAGAGAAAATGAAATTATGTAGCAATAAAGTATTCCATTGACGAAAAGCCCAGGCCTTGGTAGTTTCACTGTAGTGTTCTTCTAGACAGCTACAGAAGAATTAGACCAACTATGAGAATATTTACAAAAAACAGAAGACAAAGGATCCTTCCAACCTCATTTACAAAATCAGCATTGCCTTGTATTTTTTATTAAACTGTTGCTAGATACTCTTTCACTTCGTATTATGTTTGTATAAGATCCCCAAGACTAGCTACTTCCTAGGAGTCTTAATGGGCATAACTTTGCTGTTCTACTCTGGAAAAATCTTTGTTAAGGTTTTCGTAAACAAGTTGGTCTTATTCAAAAGTTGATTACATTTTACATTTGAAAAAAAATCAACATTTGTACTTATGCTGAAGTAGATACTTTTTATGTTTATGTAATACCAATTTATTTCTTTTCTGTAAGTTGCACATGCTTTAAAGGATAATAAGCTTTGATCTCCAATCAACCTTCTCATTTTTAAGGCAGCAAACAAAAGGAGATGGTGATTTAACTTCTGAGGTAGAAAGGGAACTGTCAAGGTTCTCTCTGTGAACCATCGGTTTCTCTTTCTAAATCGAACAGAGATAATGTTGTTCAGCCCTCAGCTCTTTAGTAATTTTAGTGCAGCATAAATAAAGAAGTGCATTTAAGACAGAATGTGTTATATGACTCACAGTTGAAACCAATAGTTTTATTATTCACTATTGGAGACATCCACATCCACCCTCCTCTTCCTATCTGACCTACTCTGCAGATTTTTCATGAAGCTATTCTACTCTGAAGCAACTCTGTATTGACAAAAGGACAAACAGGGAAGCAGTTGACACTTTACTTTGTTCTGCAATGCAACATGGTTTTAGCTACTAGTTCTAGATGAAAGCAGTGGGTGCAGTTACAGGAATGCTATTGTACTTCAAAAAAAACCACAATATTTATTTATTTGCAAGGAGAGAGAGAGAGAGAGAGAGAGAGAGAGAGAGAGAGAGAGAGAGAAGGAAAGAGAGAGAGAGAGAGAGCATGCCAGGACCTTTTGGCACTGCAAATGAATTCCAGATGCATCTGTCATTTTGTACATCTCATTTTACTTGGGTACTGGAGATTCAAACCCAAACCTGAGCTTGCAGGCTTTGCAAGCAAGTACCTTTAACTGCAGGCCATGTTTTTTTTTGTTTTTTTGTTTTTGTTTTTTTTTTTTCAATATAGAGCTGCTCCTAGGAAGATCAAGCTTTTAGGCACACATTCCTTCAAGGGATTGCAGTTTCTTACTTGTATGGGAAAGGCTTTACCTATAGGCTACAGTGTTTTTCAATCATTTTCCTTAGCATCATACTCATTGCTAGAAGACTCTCCCTGGACAAAAGGGTAACCATAGTAGAATGTTCTTTCACAGGCCTGTTTCATAAAACAGGGCAAAAGCAGTTTGTGCCTATAAAGTTTAGCACCTGACCTTCAAGCGAAGAGGAAGTGCCAGTTTTATAACCTGTCCTGGAAAATGTAATGTTAGTATTTCAAAGATGTACAGGCTTGATAACCTTTCAAATATCAACTAGGTCAATGGTGTGTTCTGTGGTAACTGGTTGGCATGTTTCTGCAGTGTAACACACTTTAAAAATCACTGGATCAATGAACATAAGAGATTAGCATCATTTAAAGTAGAAACTCATGTTGTATTTATTCAAAAGTGATACTGGTTGACAGTGGGAGGCCAACCTAGCAGTATGTCCTGCTTTACTTACTAATCCAACATGTAACATGATCATGAGTTTAAATAAATGCTCACATAAATACAGTTACCAGGGAATGTTCCAAAGACTGGAGGATGTACAAATTATGTTTTTTTGTTTTTTTTTTCCTGAGGAAGCCAAGTCATTTACAGCATGACAACATGGTTTGGTTGACATAGATTGAATGGTTACAAGCTACAGGGTACATTCTCTGCTTAACATATCACAATGTCATTTCAGCAGTCATGACATGCTGAAAATTGTCATTGTGGTTTAGCAAGCTGGAGTAAATGGATGGGGTATTCTCATGATGGGTTCTGGAGTCCCAGCTCCTCACTTCTCCTCACAAGGCTAAATATTAACACCATCATTTTGGTACTCTTACAATCTACTCATAGGCACATAGGGTGATTTATTTCCAAATTACTCTCACGGCTCATCTGAATAGCTCATTAACTGACCCAGTATTCATCATGTATAGGTGACCATCATATTTTAGAGTTGAAAGGGACCTTAGAAAAATCAATGGGGTGGCCATCCAATTCACAGAAGAAACAATGAACGGGGGAAGTTTTGTGATAGAGTACGAGGAATGGTCTTCCAGAAAAGGACTATGTCTTCATTCTAGCAGGTGTGTAACCGTAGGCATGCTCCTAAGCCACTTGGAATCTACCTAGTTTCAATGCAAAACAGGGGGCTAGAGCAATGGCTTAGTGGTTAAGGCATTTGCCTGTGAAGCCAAAGGACCCAGGTTTGATTCCCCAGGACCCATGTAAGACAGATGCACAATGGGGCGCATGCATCTGGGGTTTGTTTGCAGTGGCTAGAGGCCCTAGCATGCCCAATCTCTCTCTCTTCTCTCTCTGCTTGCAAATAAATAAATAAAATTATAAAAAAATAAAAAACAGTTCCTTCACACAGTCCTGTCAGCTGAGAGACCATGCACATGGCTTGCAAACATAGCACAGTCCATGGCACAGAGTCACGTGCCCACCAGCTAAGTGAGTTGCTTCCTTTATAAAGCAAGGTAGGGAGCCTGACTTAAATATCTCTATGTAATTCCCAGGTAAATTGTACAGTATGTATAGATTGTATTTTGATCCCGTACATGGAAATACTTGAACCAAAGATGGTTTGGCTCAAGTCTAGTTCTTGATTCCCTTTTAACTTTGTCATAGTACATCTGGACAAAAGGAGATTGAATGGTAACAATACTAAAAAGCAGCATTTCTGAACACAGATCATTTCCGAGCACTTCCACATACTTGGAACCTCCAGTAACACTGAGGAATTGCTAGGACCCAGGTTTTCATTGCCACTGATACACAGATGAGCAAACATCAGACAGAGATAAGACAGGCCAGGGTCCACTGAGTCTAAGACCCAGGTTCAAAGATCCTCTGTCCCTGGACCTTGTGTTTTTACTGCTCTGGGTGCCTCACTGTCATGGCTTGAATAAATTGCAGGGGAATTGGATCAGATCATTAGGTGATTACAGGAGAGGAATCAGATGCAAACAATGGTGGAGAAGGCAGTGAAGAGGTGCATGGAGGCAGGCAAAGGAACAAACGGCATGCTGGGAGCTAAGAACGCTTCTCCAGATGTTTTCAAGCCATCCAGGATAATTTTAAGTTGCTAAAAAGAATAGTGTGATCTGAGGCCCCTGTAAAGTTGAAAGATGCTGCTAACAGCATCACGCCTTGCCTTAGACACAGACTAAGTTTTCCTAGTGTTTTGATTAGGTGAGGAAGTATTTTACCAAGCATTATTCAGCTCTCAGTTAAATTCTTTAAAGAGGAGAAGTGATGCATTAAAAATTAAAATAATCCAGTTCAACCATTGTTTATGACACTCAAATTAACATATGCTACCATCATTTGGAGAAGGGACTCACCATGTACAGTCTTCAAGGTGGTTTGCTGTGTGTGTGTATTTGCTGAAGATGGAACACAGCACCTCATGCATGCTAGACAGGTGCTCTACCACTAAGCTACATTTTCAACTTCACTTACCTTGCTGTGAAGAGAGACTGGAGCTGATAAACTAAGAGCTGAAATTAACATTAGAAAAGGTTTATATTAGTTTAGTGGTGACTAAGAAAACATATGTTAAATTATATCAAAATCAATGTGCAATTAACAATTAAGGATGACCCAGTAAAATCTGCCCTCAAATCCTTCAAAAGATATTGGTACAGACCCTAGTGTTCTGAAGAACACATCTTTTCAGTCCTTCAACAAATAACTTTTTCTTCCTTAAACAGTTTTTCCCATTTATGAAAGGTTGCACTCATAAGCTTTTGCTGTAACATTTTCTCTTTAACTTAGAATGATATAGATAAAAATAGTAAAAAAAAAAAAAAAAAAAAAGGGGGGGTAGTTGGAGAGATGGCTCAGCAGTTAAGGCTCTTGTCTGTAAAGCCTAATGGCCTGGGTGTCAGTCCTCAGGTCCCATGTAAAGCCAGATGCACAAAATGGCACATGCATCTGGAGTTTGTTTGCAGCTAAAGGTCTTGGTGCACCCATTCTTTTTTCTAATTTCCTTTCTCTCTCTCTCTCTCTTTCCCTCTGGTGGTTTGATTCAGGTTTCCCCCACAAACTTGGGTGTTTTGAATACTAGGTTCCCAGCTGATGGAGATTTGGGAATTAATGCCTCCTAGAAGCAGTGTATTGTTGGGGGTGGGCTTATGGGTATTGCAGCCAGTTTCTTCTTGCCAGCGTTTGGCACACTCTCTTATTCCTGTTGTCCACCTGATGTTGGCCAGGAGATGATGTGTACCCTCTGCTCATGCCATCATTTTCCCCTGCTATCATGGAGCTTCCCCTGGAGACTGTAAGCCAAAATAAACCCTTTTCCCACAAGCTGCTCTTGGTCAGGTGATTTCTGCCAGCAATGCTAATCTGACTGCAATAGTAAAGTTGGTATCAAGAGTGGGGTTGCTGCTAGACACCTGACTGTGTAGCTTTGACCTTTTGGAGCTGATTTTCAAGAGGACTATGGAAGGATTTGAAACCTTGGCCTAAGAGACATCTTGCAGTGGTGTAAGTACAGCTTGATTGACTATTCTCAAACGAGTCAAAAGAACTGAATGTAGTAAGAACTATGGACTGTGAGGTTTGGCTTGTGAGGGTTGAGAAAGAGCTTCACCTTGACAGGGCTAGAAGCAGTTTGTGTGAGAGCTTTGCTGTTATGCCCATGTCCTGAGAACTTGTGTAGGGTTGCTTTGTGTAGAAATAGACTGATGTGAGCAGAGGGATATGGCACAGAATTGAAATCTTTGGTGGACCTGCTTCCCATTCAGCTGCAATTATATGAGATATTACAATCTTTGAGATTGGGCCCACTGACCTGTATTGGGGCAATAGGAAGAATGTAGACTATTTTGAAGGGGCCAGAATGCTTAAGGAGTGTCCTGTTCTTTAAAGTTTGTTTTATTTCCCCCTAGATTAACAAATTAGTGCCCTACCTGGCATTATGGACTATAAGAAATGCAGGAAAGAGATGGTCATTGAGTTTGCAACACAGTCTTGTGTTTTGGAAACGACCATGGGCAGTGTGAAGCAGGTTTGCTGGATGCCTGCATGGAGATCTGATGGAGCTGTGAGGATGAACCATGGGTTGCAGTGGAGACCTAGTGGAGATGCTGGAACCACAAGATGGCTGCTAAAGAAAGCTGCTGGACCCAGATGAAAATTTCCAGGACTGTGAGTAGCCTAGATGGAGGGGTGGAATTGGAACTCCAGAGACTTGTTGCTGGTTAGAATTATTTGACTTGATGACTTGTTACTGGCTAGAGTTGTTGGACTTGGAGCTACAGACTTTGATGTTTGCCCTGTTTAAATCTTGTATTGGTTGAATATTTCTTTGCTACATCCAATACCATCTTTTGCAGCGTGAATGTTTATTCTGTGCCATTATGGATTTTTTGAGGGATTTTTTGTGTTATGGCTCAGATAAAAGACCTTGGACCATGGGGATGTTTGAACATCATTGGGAGTGATAAAAACTATGGGGATTTTTAAAGTTGAATGAATGCATTGCATTTTACCTCATGCATGGTTATCAGTTTATGGGGGCCAGGGGTAGAATGTGGTGGTTTGATTCAGGTGTCCCCCCATAAACTTAGGTGTTCTGAATGTTAGGTTCCCAGATGATGAACATTTGGGAATTAATGCCTCCTGGAGGCAGTATATTATTGGGGGCAGGCTTATGGGTATTAGAGCCAGTTTCCCCTTGCCAGTGTTTGGCACACTCTCCTATTCCTGTTGTCCACCTGATGAGAGGAGGTGATGTCTATCCTATGCTCATGCCATCATTTTCCCCCACCATCATGGAGCTTCCCCTTGAGCCTATAAGCTAAAATAAACCTTTTTTTCCCACAAGCTCCTCTTGGCCAGATGATTTCTGCCAGCATTGTGAACCTGACTGCAACTCTCTCTCTCTCCCTCCCTCCCTCCTTGCAAATAAGTAAATAAAAATATTTTTCCAGGTTTGATTCCCAAGTACCCATGTAAGCCAGATGTACATGGTGGCACATGCATCTGGAGTTTGTTTGCAGTGGCTAGAAGCCCTGGTGCACCCATTCTCTCTCTCTCTATCTGCCTCTCTCTCCCTCCCTGTCACTTTCCATAAATAAATAAATAAACAAATAAATAAATAAATATTTTTAAATGCATCCTTCCGGACTTTCTATGTATGTGTTCATGTGCTCATATCTCAAGTATATACTTCAGGCATGCAAAGTGAGAATTATGAATAAATCTAATTTTATCTAAGGGGAAACTGAGGCTCAATTTACCTGTTGTTCTAGACTAGAACTCAGGCATGCCATGAGCTTGGTCTCACCATCTTCTTTCACTGTACACATGGTGAAGGTATGGAGAGAAGGTTAACACTCAAAAAGCCAGTATAGAGAGCAACCCATTCATTTCTTCTACATTTGTTGGTTGTTGAGGTTTCATTATGCCTCAGAGCAGAATCTATACAAATGAATGAGACTGTTACAGCATTTCTAGCCTCATGGAGTTCTACTGTCTTATGGGAGAGTTTGGTTATTAATTATTGTAGTAAGAAAAACCTATAACTGTCTGTTAGTTATACATGCAACTCCAATTCATCAAACTCTTATTTTAAGAAAATGGAAAGTATGAAAGAAAAAATATAGAATTTTCATTTTCACATCTTGTGTGCAATGATTGCAAAAAAATTCCTTTTGGAGATATTTCTTCAACTTGCTAGTGTTTGAGCTTTAAATGCTGTGCAGTGGCCATGGCTTAAAGGCATGGCCCCTACACTGGTGCTGTTTGGAGGTGGGGGAACCTTAGGGAGATGGGGTCTGGTGGCAAGTGGTTAAGTCAGTGAAGTGCACCCCCTAAGGGGTTATGGAACTTTGCTTTGTCCCCCTCCTTTTATTAAAGCTCCCAGGTTTGTGATGTGAGTAGTTTTCCTTCCCTGTATGTCCCTGTCATTGTCTTCAGACAACCCCATCAGAAGCCCAAAGCAATAGGGTCATTCAGTAGTGAATCTGAAAACCATGAGCTAAATAAACCTTTTGTTATGTGAATTATGTCAGACACTTTGTTTTGGTCATGCAAAGCTAACAGACACACAATCATTTTTCTTTTCTTTTTCTTTTCTTTTCTTTTCTTTTTTTGCTTTTTCTGAGGTAGGGTCTCACTCTAGCTCAGGCTGACCTGGACTTCATTATGTAGTCTCAGGGTGGCCTCGAACTCACAGTGATCCTCCTACTTCTGCCTCCCCAGGGCTGGTAATAAAGGCGTGAACCACCGTGTCCAGCCACAATCCCTTTTTGAAACATAGAACACACATCGTTCCTCCCTTGGTGGACTAATGCACTAAGGATTCCTCTGAACAGTCCCCATATGAAGGTTCACTCATTCCCCTCCCTGCAGTCATTGTTTTTGAGCACTAGGACTTCATTCAACTGAGAATAATCAGTAGTTCAAGAATATTTCTGTCTTTACAATGAAGTCGCTTGAAATACTAATTGCATGAGCACACTTATTTAGTTTGGGAAATATGACCTAATTAAGAGTAATGCTTATGTATAAAATTGACACTTAAAATTTGTAGTCCCACCCTCAAATATGTTCTGTTTTCATTTTAAAATTTAATTGAACAGTCTCTATTCTTTTTTTAAATTAATTAATTTATTTATTTGAGGGGGAAGGAGAGAGAGAGAGAGAGTAAGGTAGGGAGAAAGAGAGAAAGAGAGAGAGAGAGAGAGAGAGAGAGAGAGAGAGAGAGAGAGAGAGAGAGTGGGAGTGCCACGATCTCTGGCCACTGCAAACCAATTTCAGATGCATGAGCCACCTTACATGGGTACTGGGGACTCAAACTCCAGTCCTTCAGCTTTGCAGGCAAGTGCCTTAACTGCTAAGGCATCTCTTGGGTCCCAGTCTCTCTTCTTTATTATCCGTGGTACCTCTTAATGACATCATTTGTGATAGTGAGTCGATCCTTGATCTCCTCCCTGTGTCAGTCTGTCTGCCTTGGTTACACCTTGAACCCAACAGTCACTATAGCTTCTCCACATTATTAACAAACCCAACTTACCTTTGATGTACCTGTTCACATTCTAATGACTCTGGAAGTGAAAGATAATTGTACTCCTTTTCCACTCTCCCTGAGGATGAAATGCCTTTCAATCCTGTGGAGAACTTCACTGTGCAATTTTCAGTTTGCTTAAAACTGGGTTCGGTGTAAGGAGACTTGTCCAGATGTGCCCGTTAAAGAGCGTCACAAGGAAAAGATCACAATAAAGACACTAATGAAGCCAGGAATACTTGCCTTTTGTTCTTGACTCTCCGAACCTTTTCTCAAATAAATGACTGACAAGGATTTAAGTGCTCGTCCTTTTTGACAAAGCCTAACTGGATGTGTTGACATCATCGTGCGAAAGTGCCTTACTGAAGTGCCAAATGAAGCAAGATATAAGCCCTGTTTGACGTTGCGCTGACAAACACAGTTAGATATTTCATAAGACGCAGAAACCCATAGAAGCACTAATAAAAGATTTAGAAATTCCTAGATCTTGAGACAAACCTTGCCTTTGTTTCACACTTGCTTTCATAGTTCTTACGTGACTGTCTTTTGGACATCCTTGGTGAGGATATTATCAACTTTCCCATGGTTTACTCAACCCCTATTGACAAATTTATTCCTCTTTTGTATTGTATTTTCCTCACAGGCTGACGTCTTCAGGAGTGGAGGGAAGCCTCACACTCAACCTTTGAAAAGGGAAAGGTCATTTAAATAAAACATTCAATCGCTCAAGTTTCTGGCTTGGAGGCTGGATGTTGTGCTGCCAACTTTCTTCAAGTGGAAGTGACGACCCATGCCAGAGACCATTGCCATTACATTAAAACAGGTGACTCATGCTTTGTGTATTTCCAGGATGGAAGGTTATTTCCTCCAGTGTTTCCTCCCACGGAGGCAAGGCTGGGAGGTCATCTTTTTGGCTCTTGATGACTCCAAAGGAAATGCCATATTCATGTCTGCTTCTGGTGTCCGGGGAAGAGGCGTAGAGTGAGGGACGCTAGGCTGACAAGTTGCTCCTTTTTAGAAGTGTGTGTGTGTGTGTGTGTGTGTGTGTGTGTGTGTACTTAGAAAATAAGCTTTAGGGCTGGAGAGATGGCTTAGTGGTTAAGGCATTTGCCTGTGAAGCCAAAGGATCCCGGTTCGATTCTCCAGGACCCACGTAAGCCAGCTGCACAAGGGGGCGCATGCATCTGCAGTTTGTTTGCAGTGACTAGAGGCCCTGGCTTCTCCATTCTCTCTCTCTCTGCCTCTCTTCTATCTCTCTCTCTCTCTCTGCTTGCAAATAAATAAATAAAAATTAAAAACAAAAAAAAGAAAATAACCTTAGATGTATACATGTACATATGTATACTTTTCTAGATTTCTTTTATATGCCCCCTCTTATGAAAACTTATCTAGATTTCTATATGTCTACATGTAGAAACTTACATATGAAATGTATAGAACTTTAGAGTCCGTCCTTCTGTATCTGTCAATCTATATCTTAAAATAATGTGTCAATTCAATTTTCACTGTAGAGGAGATACTAAGACTGCAGGACTCCAAGCATCTGAGCACTTACTGAGCAGTTGTGGACCCTTGGATAATGCATGAAACATCTCTAACTCCAGAGTCGTTGACTCATTGATGCAATAATGATTGTAACTCTTACCCTACTTACAATAGCATTGTCATCAGGACATACAATCATACATGTAGAGATGATTTAATCCTTCCAAAGGAAAGTGTTATTATGAAATATGACATTTTCTTTTACATGTCTGCAGTGGTTTAAAACTTGCATGCCGCTGGCATCTCTTCCAATAAAATTACACTGAAAGCCAAACAAAAACCTCATTTAATCTATAGGAGTATTTGTTTTGATGTACAACATTTATAGCCTGGGGTCAAAAACTCCATTTGAGTGAGTAATTATACACAGAGGAATGTTTATAATTGGGGATAAAAGGAGTGTTAGCAGTATGCTCTAGTTAGTGGAGTCACTCCACTCTTGAGTGTGGGAAGTGTGAGTTGCAAGAGATGTTTGTCCAATAGTCTAAGGGCCAGACAATCATCTAGTTTCAGTTCCACTCTCCCTGAACACTACATATTCTTATGCCATCTGAATCTCAGCATGAACATATAGTAACTATTGATTAGATCTTCTCCTATCAATATATTAGCAGTATGAAATGTCCACAGTTGAAGTTAACATGGAGAGTCATGTATTTGAATGGATTTAGACTGAACCTTTAGAACTCAGGTTAGCCATTTTCATGCTTGAATCAGCAGATACTACACCCTTGAAGCACCAGTGAAAATACAAAGGCAATTACCAGCATGCTTTGTATTCAGCCATGCTGTAGAAGGGCCATTTGCCTTGGTTTGCTTTCTTCAGCCTAAGAGCTAACCTGTGTTTGCTGGCATGTGTACACTGCCATCATCAGCCTGTGCAGGATGATCTCTCATGTCTATTTCCCAATACCCAAGTAACATTCAGAAGAGCAACTGACCCATGCTTCTTCAGGGCCCAGCTAAGAATAGCTAAGTGGGACTATGCCTTACTACATCTCCTTGGCAGCTGGCTGGTTCTCTCTTCACATGCTGAAATTCTGCCCAACCTCTAGAGGCTGTGTTTCTTTAACCATGATTTCTGGTTTGTAAATTATGCATATAGAAATTAGAGTAGCATTACTGGTATTTTTATAGTTCTGGACCACCTGCTCCAAAAAATCAAACTGCATGTTCTTATTACTCAGTCACTGTGTATCATTTCTCTTCCAAATATTTTGATATCTCTTTTACTTTGGTAGGAGGTAGTTGAAACATTTCTGCAATAAGTAAGTGTGCAGAGACCACTGGTATAAATTTGTGATATTTCCCTGCCAAGATGTGGGCCTATTAAACATTTACTTGGGATTGAATGAAGTCATTTTGAAATTCACAGGACATCAGCAAGTCATAAAAATCATGGTAGTGTTTTGGAACATCGTCTGGAATTCATGGATTCACAAGTTCACCTTTCACTTGCTGAGGAGGTGAATGGTGATTATGCCTGTGCTATAGTAACCACGTGTGCGTTTCCTATATCCAATTGCACTTGGTTAAGTCTTATCGCTTTGGTGTAGATAATTTATATTTTCAAAAGTTTCCAGTTCAGAAATTTTGTGCAATATTTGAAAAATGAATCTCTGGTTTATCTGTGAATAAACTGCAGTGAGCATGCTCAGACAGGCTGCATTCCACCTTCATGCTCACAAGTAGAATTTGGGAGATGCTACTAAATGACTTAAGAAGTGTTCCTTGTAAATTCCTTGTATGAATACATATTTCACATGTATTCATTCAGAAGAATTTAGCTTAGTGAGAATATGAAATACTAAAAAGAAAAACACTTAATGGCTATGAAAAACTACCTCTATGCAAATACTTGCATTCTTGAAATTTTCTAGTTTTTGTAGTAGAATATTTTCAACTGACTTATAATTTCACAAATATACATCAGATAAACTTATCTTTTAAATATCATAAAATCATTTTTCAGTATTGTGTATGTGTATAGGTATGATATGTGTATGTGTGTATATGATATATATATATATATATATATATATATATATATATATGAAAGTTGTATGTGTATGTGGGTAATGTGGGTATGTGGGAGTGGCATGCATGCCATGTGTGCAGATCAGAGGACAACTTCAGGTCTTGGTCTTTGTCTTCCATTTTGTTTGAGGCCAGGTCTCTTGTTCGCCACTGTGGATGTGAAGTTAGCTGGCTCACATGCTTCTGGGATTCTCCTGCCTCTGCCTCCCTTCTTGCTGCAGGAGGGCAGGGATTGCAGAAGCTTGCTTCCATGTACAGCTTTATGTGGCTTCTGGGGATCAGAATTCTGGCTGTCATGCCTACATAGCAAGTGCATTTACTTATGGAACCATCATCCCAGCCCAGGGTACCCACAAAAACATTACCCCAGCCCAGGGTGCCCACAGAGCCATCACCCAAGCCCCCAGCTCCTTTGATGATATCAGACAAGGTCTAGAAGTTTGTTCATCATTTCAGTGGGGTAATTGCAGTAAAGGGCCAATGATGAAAGAAAGGTAGGATCTGAAAAAAAGAAAAAAGAAAAGAAAATCAGAATTAAACATCCCCTGTCCTTCTCATCTCCAAGAAAGTAAGACTGGTTATTGAAGCAAAACTCGTAGCTGAGTTTATTACTGGAATCTTTGGACTAGAAGGAATGAGAACCAACATTTGTGATATGGGAATGTAGGAAAGATGGAAGACTTATCACCTTAGAGCAATTCTGTCCATTCTCCACATGTACATTCGATTTGGACAGCTCAAAGGACTTGCATAGTGAAGACATTTCTTGACACAGTTTACTGATTTAAATGCTAATATATTCTAGAAACAATCTCACAGAAAAGAATGAAAGAAGGAAGGAAATAGGGAAGGAAGGAGGCAGGTAGGAAAGGAGGAAGGTGGGAGGGAAAGAAGGAGGAAATACAAGAAGACAAGGAAATAGGAAGGAAAGAAAAGAGAATAAATAAGGAAAAAGAAAAGTGGGCATTTGTTATGAGAAATTCGTATATTAAAACATAGCTGGTGTGTCAGCATTTTACTGTTCAGTAAATGTGTGACCTTGGGACAAGTCAGTATACATTGCTTGGCTTTTCTTTCTTCATCGGCAAAATGAGAGGTTTGGAGCATCATCTTAACAAAAGTCCCTTCCAACTTCTCATTGACAATGTAACTCACAGGGACCATGTGTATGTTGCTCAGAAAATGAAGCGTCATACTGGGAAAAGGTCATTTCACGTTTATGCATGCATCCAGTTATTGAAACCTAGCTTCAGCTAGACTGAGAAAAGGGACAAATATTGAGTCCTGTCAGTCAAGATGTTTCCCTCCTCCAGTGAAGATAGAAAGGTTTCTGGGCTGGAAAGATGGTCCCGCAGTTAAAGGTGTTTTCTTGCCAAACATGATGGCCTGGGTTTGATGTCCCCAGTATGCATGTAAAGTCAGATGCACAATGTGGCGCTCTGGCACACCCATAATCACTTTCTCTTGTGACTTCCCCCCCTCTTTTTAAAATAAATGAATAAATATATGAAAAACAGATAGCGAGGTTTCCCCCAGAATAAGTAAGGGAGTGCTGACGATTCACCATGTCCCATCCCTGTGGTGCCTCCACTCTGTCACGTTCTCGGAGGAGAAACTGTCCACCCTAGCTGCAGGTAGTGGAAGGCTCTTCGCTAGAGAAGAAATTTGCAGGAAAGCTCAAAAGTATCCCTGAACACCGGCCATTTAAAGTTCATGTATTGTGTGTGAGTAAATAAATGGTGCACACAGTTTAAATTCTCTCCTTTCCTCCTCTTCCTCTCTCCCTTTCAACTACCTTCTCACCATCTCTTCCTTTCTCTCTCTCTCTTTCTCTTTTCCTTTCTTCTTTTCTTTCTTTCATTCTTTTTTTCAAAATATAAATAATTAGTTCCTCTTCATTCAGGAACTTTGATTAGTTTTTTTTTTTTTTTTTTTTTTTGTTTGCAACACTCCAGTTGTTCTCCAATAACCTGAGGAATATTGCATCAGGGATATTAGCTTCCTCTGGTTTTACTATGTTCAAAACAAAAAAGACAATTACAAAAACCAACAAAAAGCTCCATCTCTTCCCCCAACACACACTGAAATGAAGTAAATTTCTTTTACTTTTTTTTTTTTTTTGGAGCAACACTAGGCTATAATTTCACTGTCAGAAATGTTGATCTTATTCTAACAGTACCTGACATACTGGTGAGAGGATGGTCCCATGCCACAGACATGTCTGGAAATCACTTAGTTCATACTATCCTTAAGAACAGAGGAAAAGGTGACAGGAGTCCGCTGTCCTTGGCTTCCCGGGGTACTCATCCTCTATTTTGGGAGCACACAGCTAAAAAAAAAAAAAAAAAAAAAAAAATCCCTCAGTGCAATGTTTCTTAGAGCTATTGTGCTGGTTCTTTCATTGAAGGGATTTGGTAGAACACTTTAAGTGATTCAAAGAATCATGAGATAAGCAGTGTTTTCTTTTGATATAAGACCTCACAGGACCTTAAATATCAGGTTAAAGAGGAGGTTGTGTTTTGGCTATATAGTGCTAGTGCTAGACTATGTGACTGCTTACACTGCGTAGCCTGTCCTTATCTTGGTTGGTCAAGCTCCAGGAGAGATCGTCTCCCTTTCCACTTAGAGATTTCAAAATCTCAGAGTACCAGGAACAAAAGCTATGCGGTGCCATCCATGACCCACATTTTCATCCATCCATTTCCTCACTAACTCTTCCTGCTTCCCTGAAACCACGCTTACATGTCACCTCAGAGCACACAGTCTTCGTTCTCCAAGACCACTATTCAAGTTGGATGTGGCTGGCCAACTTTTTCTTTGACATTCCCGACACCATCCCTATTGTTTTGTTTCTTGTGGTTTTTTTTTCTTTCCTATTTTATTTAATTATTATAATTATCACTATTACTATTTTGCAGTGGTAAGAATAGAACAGAAGGCCTGGTGTATGCCATGCAAGCTCTCTATCACGGAATGGTACCCAGGCCTCTTGTAGTTGTATGTTTTTCATGTCTCTCTTTCTCTCACTCAAACTTGACACTTCCTTTTTATTTTTCTGAATTATCAGCTTTTTAAAGTTCATCTACTATTTCTAATCTGGGAACTGAACATCTAAATCTTCCCTGAATACTTTGCATTTTTGAGTTTCTGATTGCATGATGTACGTTCATCACTTAATGATGAGTGCTAGGTGAGGCAGAAGTTGCTTCCGATGAGTGAAGTTTACTGCAACATTACAAGTAACCCATAGCTGCCGAGGCCTTCACTTTGGGACAAATCTTTACTTTCTTAAGTTGTACAAATAGAAAGCTAATATTTAATCTTGGGGTGGTTCTGAATAGTTTGCAACTCTAATGACATATCTGAGGCAATGAACTTCCAAAAGAGAAAAGGTTTAACTCAACAGCTCTGCATTGGCTCAGTCGTAGGAAGAACCTCAGGACAGATGGTGGGTGGAGATCAACCAACGACCTGAGTGAGAAGTCACATCTCAAGTCAGGAAGCAAAGAGAAGAGTGTCTAGTTTTCAGAATATAACATGGAAAATATTTGAGGATATTCTTAAAATACACTATTGCAGCATATTCTTTATATATATATTTTTAAATTTTGACATTTTCAAATACATTTTTAAAATTTGTTTTGTTTATTTATTTGAGAGTGACAGACAGACAGAGAGAGAAAGAGGCAGATAGATAGAGAATGGGCATGCCAGAGCCTCCAGCCACTGCAAACAAACTCCAGATGTGTGCGCCACCCTGTGCAGCTGGCTTATGCGGGTCTTGGGGAATCAAGCTTTGAAACAGGGTCCTTAGGCTTCACAGGCAAGTGCTTAACCACTAATCTACCTCTCCAAGCCCACCAATACTTTTTTTAAAAAAATTATTTATTTAAGAGTAGAGAGAGATAGAAGAGAGACAGAATGGGTATTCTAGGACCTCCAGATGCTGCAAATCAATTCCAGGTACATGTGCCACTTTGTCCATCTGGCTTTATGTGGGTTCTAGAGAATTGACTCAGGTCATTAGGCTTTATGGACAAGCACTTTAATCACTGAGTAATCTCTTGTCTTTGTTGATTGTTGTCCCCCCTCTTATTTTCCTTTCCCCTTTCCCTCCAGTTCACTCCCCAGCTCCACTGTGTGTTTCCTCTCCTTCTGTTTACATGTCACATGTATCCTTTTGCCAATCTCTCCCATAACTTCCAGCTCATCTCTTTATAATCATTTTTGGTTACAGGTCTATCTTGGAAGGTTTTATCCACATTTTCCTCCCTATATATACATACTTATAGATATTACAAGTTAAGAACCACACATTTTGAGAGAACATGCAGTTCAGGTCTTTCTGAGTTTGAGTCACTACACTGCATGTGATTCTTTCCAGATCCATTCATTTTTTTCTGTACTGCTGAATCATTGCATTGTGTACATATATACTACATCGTCAACTTCCATTCATCTATCACTGGGCATCTGAATTGTTTCCAATTCACAACACAGCTGGGCTATATTAACATTGAGGCATTTCTTCATTTAAAGATATCCTTGCTGATGAAAAATTGGTACTATCTGTATTACTTGGTAAAGTGATAAAGTAATATAGAAAAAAAAAAACATTTATGCTTTGTGTTTGACTTTCCTTGCTGGCATTTGCAATATAAAAGCTAGTACAATTTATTTCAGCTCATGTTTTCAGAGCTCTTGATCACTGTCCTCGGCTTCACTGATTCCAAGCCTGTGGTAGGTGAACACGACGGGAACATTTGGTAGAGGCTACTTGGCTCACCACTGACAGGAAGCAGAAAGAGGGATATAAGAGGGGTCAGGGCAAGATCAGGCCTCTGACAACTGACTCCCATTGTCTTTCTTTCTTTCTTTCTTTCTTTCTTTCTTTCTTTCTTTCTTTCTTTCTTTCTTCCTTCCTTCCTTCCTTCCTTCTTTCCTTCCTTCCCTCCTTCCCTCCCTCCCTCCTTCCTTCCTTCTTTCTTCTTTCTTCTTTCTTTCTTTCTTTCTTTCTTTCTTTCTTTCTTTCTTTCTTTCTTTCTTTCTCTTTCTTTCTCTCATTCTTTCTTTTAAAAGACTTTATTTTTATTTATTTATTAGAGACAGAGAGAGGGAAAGAGAGAGAGGGAGAGTGAGAATGGGGGTGCCAGGGCCTCGAGCCACTGCAAACAAACTCCAGATGAATGCACCACCTTGTGCATCTGGCTTACGTGGGACCTGGAGAATCGAACCTGGGTCCTTTGGCTTCACAGACAAGCCCCTTAACCACTAAGCCATCTCTCCAACCCCCATTGTCCCACTTTCTCCAACTAGGTCGACTTCCCATAGTTTCTAGCACCTCCTAAAATAGTACTACCAGTTGGGGACCTCAGCTTCTACCTACGAGCCTGTGGGGGACATTTCATATTCAAACAATAGCATGTTTTCATGACCCACAATAGGAACAGATCGTCATATAAGGTGCTTATTACTTATATTATTGCTACATGCCTTGTCTCCCTTTGACTATTCTCCAATCTCATTACCTTCCTGTCAGCATTGGTCACTCTTCTTAAGGCCGTGTCCTATTTTCCCTGCAGATCTTTATATGTTTGTTCTACATGGGCATTCCAATAAAACACAGTACCATATTAGTCAGGAGCTAGCAGGTATGTGACAGCACACTCACATAGGCTAATGGAGGAGAGTTTCCAAAGGGATTATTTTCAGACATGTGTTACAAAGCAAGGACAAGTATTCCAGAACGAAGGCTTTGGTATTAGAGTCCCCATTCTTAAGAGTGAGAAAATGTACTCAAGGAGAAAACACCGTGATAACAGGCTGCCTCATAGGAACTGGGGACCTTTGGTCCAAGAAGGCTTTGGTCCAGAAGCTTTTGCAAGGAGGAAGTGGAGACAATGGACCCTGCTCTCACATTCCTGTCTCCTGAGGCTCCTCATGGGCAGAACCCAGCTGGAATGGAGAGTGCAGGCAGGTAAGCCAGGTGGTTCAGAGCAGAGGTCAACTCTCAGGGTACAGGGCACAGAGTGCAGAAGAAAGGCACGTGTGGGTTGGGACCAGGGAGCTGCCACCCTCCAGCAGATTTTCACTACTGGTTTTTTTTTTTTGCATGTTTTATGTTTACAGTAATTTTTTTACCACTTTGCTTTCCTCTCATAAAAAGTTCCTCTGAATTTGTTACTAATGTTCATGTTTTTCTTTCTTCTTAGAGAAATGTTGATTCGACATGCATGTTCTGTTTTTGTCAGCCTGGACTCCTTATTTTAGTTGCACACACCTCCACTGTTTTTTTGTTTTTTTAATTTATTTGTATTAGTTGTGGACATACTTAGTTTGTAAACAACACAGGTTGGTACTATCTTTTCCCTCAGCCATGCCCCCCTCCAAAGGGGCCCTCCTCGTTGGGGATGCAGGTCATCCCTGCGGGGATTGTGGGTCATGCATTGTGGGGGCAGCAGTCAGTTTTAAGCAGAACAAGATGTTTAGCAGGTGCTTTGGGAGATGGCTCAGCATGGACTATCTCTTGCTACATGAGTGATAGTCCACGCGGACCTCAGTTTGATCCTCAGAACTCATGTAAAAAGCTGGGTACGCTCACATGTACCTGTAACCTAAGTGCTGGGGTGGGTAGAGACGTCGGGATCACTGGGGCTCCTGGACAAAATATGGGGAGTCACTGCAGGCTTGGTGAGGGACTCAAAAAAGTAAGAGAGATTAACCAGGCCTGGTGGTGCACGCCTTTAATCCCAGCACTCTGGAGGCAGATGTAGGAGGATCGCCGTGAGTTCAAGGCCACCCTGAGACTACATAGTGAGTTCCAGGTCAGTCTGGGCCAGAGTGAGAACCTACCTCGAAAAGCCAAAATAAGTAAATAAATAAAAAATAAAAGTAAGAGAGATTGATGGAGAAGGATACCTGATGTCTTCCTCTGGCCTCCACATGTGTGTGCACAGGGCATGTACATCTGCACACGCATGTGCATACACCATATACAAACATACAACAAAATATTATTAGGTACTGAGTATACTCTAATGTCTCTGTGATGAACAGACTCAAGCTTAGTGGCCTTTCAGTTCGGGACAGTTTCTAACGTCCAGGGAATCAGGCTACCAAGTTTTGAAGTTTTCAAAGGCCATCAGAGCTGAGACAGTAGCTTTTCAAGGCTCGCAATGTTTACAGCCTTAACCCGTTCCAATTCCACACCATGCTCCCTCCCTCACTTCATCTTTCAAACTCATGTCTTCTGTGAGGCCACTGGAGAGGCTCACCTCACAAGGCACAAGTTCCAAGGACAGCAATTTCTAGCTTTTACCCTGGGAAGGAATACGTTGTCCAATGTAGGGAAAGTGTGACGCCTATTTGTCTCGGTCTGTTCTGTGATGCTATGACAAAATGCCTGAACTATTACTAAAAACAGAAAGGTTATTTGGCTTCTGATTCTGCTAACTGGAGAATCCGACAGCTTGACCTGGTATCTGGTGTCTGATGAGGGCCTCCCTGGTGGGTTGGATGACATGACGGAGAGGGAGAAGGAGAGTCAGCCAGGTGCAGAAGGAGCACACACAGGAACAAGTGACAAGAGCTCAGGCAGGAAGCCACTCATGATAACAGCACCTTCTCTTAGGAGCTAATCTAACAAATTTAAGCAGGAGACATGGCCCACTCCCAAAAGACAGCACAAATCTATCTATGAGGGTGTTGATCACATGACCTTCTTCTACTATGTTCCATCTCTTAAAGGTCTTTCCACTCCATCACCACCATACCTGGGACCAAGCTTCCAGCACATGAACCTTTACAGAACAGAATTATGTTCAGACCATAGTGATACTGCGTCCCTAGGAGCTTTCATCTGTCACTTTAATGCTAATTCCCATTATAATGTTTCATATTGTTGCACCCCTACTGCAAGGCCCCAAGCTTGGGTCCAAATATGTGGGTTTGGCTCTTGTTCTGAGAATCATTGTCTTTGTGAAGCACCTGGGCGACTCGGGTCTCTGACTGCCATCCACATTCATTAGTGTTGCCTTTCAATAAGCTGATTTTTGCCTTTTTAGTGGGACCTGTGATTTTGCTGAAATTGTATGAAATGCTATCTTGTTGTTGACCATTTCATATTTTCATTTTAGGATTTGGTCTTATTTCTTCATTAAAGTTTTATACATCCTTGGGGGGATGATAGTTTTCTTTTTTGAATAGAAACTAGCAGACTTCTATCCACATGGAAGTAGATACACAAAAACCACTTGCTCCTTGTGTGTTCTATGGCTCCAACTCTGGGGGACACACATCATTGTCATGTAATTAAAAAATATTTTATTTATTTGACAGAGAAAAAGGGAGAGAGAGAGAGAGAATAGACACACTAGGGCTTCTAGTCACTGCCAACGAACTCCAGATGCACACGCCCCCTTGTGCATCTGGCTAACATGGGTCCTGGGGAGTCAAACCTGGGTCCTTTGGCTTTGGAGGCAAGTGTCTTAACCGCTAGGCCATCCCTCCAGCCCTTTCATGTAATTTTTGACAAATATCCATGACGCATCATTTGCTATCTGTCTGGTATGAAGCAATGTGCACAATCCTAATACATTGCTCTCTAGAAGCATATTTGTTTCATGTGAATAAGGTTTAGAGTTTTCATTCCTCTTACTCCAACTTTGTCAAAGAATATTAATTTATTTAATATTTATTTGAGAGAGAGAGAAGGCGAGGAAGAGGGAGGTTGAGAGAGAATGGGCATGCCCAGAGCCTCCTGCCACTGCAAATGAATGCCACATGCATGTGCAACTTTGTGCATCTGGCTTTTTGTGGGAACTGAGGAATTGAATTTGGGCTGTCAGGCTTTTCAAGCAAGTGCCTTTTACTGCTGAGCCATCTCTCTAGCCCTTACTCCAACTTTTTTTGATCAGGTATATGTGTGTGTGTGTGTGTGTGTGTGTGTGTGTGTGTTACATGTGCAAATGTCTACGTGTGTGGGCATATGTATTTGTGTGCATGCATATGGTTGTCAGAAGTCAACATCAGCTGTCTTCCTCCATCACTCCTCCTTATTTATTGACACAATTGCTCACTGAAGCTAGAGCTCACAGATTTGGCTAGTCTAGCTAGTCATTTGTCACCCCCCAAGGGTAGGGATGACAGACACATGCTCCCATGCCTGGGATTTACATGGATTTTGGAGTTCTGAACTCAGGTCCTCATGCTTGTGTGGCAAGCGCCTTATCCACTGAGCTATCTCCCTATTCCTCATTTCAACATTTGTAGATCCTATAGATGGTAAGATCTGGGAATTACACAGGATTTATAGAAATGATTGATACAACACTTAACGTCTTTGAATCTGAATTTAGGAATTTTTTTTTGAGGCAAGCCCAACAGACTGGCTTTTTTTTTTTTTTTTTTTTTTTTTTTTTTAATGCAAGAGAGCTAGAGAGAGAGAGAGAGGGAGAGAGAGGGAGAGAGAAAGAGAGCAAATTTGTGCACCAGGGCCTCCAGCCACTGTAATCGAACCCCAGATGCATGTACTACCTTGTGCACATGTGCAACCTTGCACTCTTGTGTCAATGTACGTCTGGCTTATGTGGGACCTGGAGAGTTGAACATGAGTCCTTAGGCTTCACAGGTAAGCATCTTAACTGCTAAGCCATCTCTCCAGCCCTGAATTTAGAAATTTAATAAGACCTTTTCTTAAAAGAATTTAGACTACTCAACATGAAGGGAGGGGGTAAGTAGGATCTGTTAAAAACAAAAAGACAACCCACAACTTTGTGCCAGAGGAATGTTGGTGGTTTTCTTTGGATTCTTGGAGAATAATCAACTGACCGATGAAATTAAGATTCTTGATTCCTCATGGCACACAAAGCAGGTAAGTAATGGTAGGCTTGTGGCTGGGCTTTTTTTTTTTTACCTTTTTTGCCTCCAGCTGATGTGGGAGTCTGACATATACTGATATTTGGAAACCATGCGCACGAGAGAAGGTGGGGCAGTGTGCTGAGACCCCAGACTTACACTCCTAGAACGCAGTGGGGACAGTTGGGAAAAATGCAGATAGAACAGATGAAAAGTTTGGCAGAATAAGTACATCACCATAGGCCTGTTAAGAATGTAGAAAGCACAAATAGTACCCGAACTTACAGAGAGGAAGGGAGGATCCAGTGGGAGAAGCAGAAATGAAGTCACACAGCAGTCCACTGTCAGGGGTCTTTCAGAATGCTACCGAACGCCAGTGTTTATCAAGCACATGACATGAAAGCAGAGATGCAGTGTTCTGGAGTGGAAAGTGTGGCACTATGAGACAAGCCCCATCAAGGCACTAACTCCATTGTGTTGAGAACAGAGCATGGATCTTTGAGGAACAAACTGGGAGTAACTGAAGAAGAAGTTTCTTTTTTTAAAGATTTATTTTTATTTATTTATTAGAGATAGAAGGGGGGAGAGAGAGAGAGCGAGAGAGAAAGAGAGAGAGAGAGAGAGAGAGAGAGAGAGAACACGAATGGGCATGCCAGGCCTCTAGCGACTGAAAATGAACTCCAGACACATGTATCACCATGTGCATCTGGCTGAGGTGGGACCTGGAGAATCGAACCCCGGGTCCTTAGGCTTCGCAGGTGTGTGCCTTAACCGCTAAGCCATCTCTCCAGCTCTGAAGAAGTAATTTCTTGAATCATCTTCAGTTCCCTTTGAAACTAATATTGAAGTGGGTAGCCAAGCAGTGAAGCTTGAAATCAACCAGTATGTGTGTGTGTGTGTGTGTGTGTGTGTGTTGTGTGTGTGTGGCTTTGAGAATGGACAGCGTGGAGATTGTGTGACAATGGGGGACTCACCTAGGTGACATTTGCTCAACCGAAGGGTGGTGAGCCAAAACAGAGGAAGGAGGAGAAAAGCGCAATGAGTCCACAATGGAGAACGTCGTATAATGCATGAGATTCTGGTGTCCTGATTGATACCAGGCAGAGAGAGCAGTTGCACTGATGTCGGTGAGATGTGGAGCACGCGTGACCAAGAGCAATGCGGAGTGCGAGTTCAGTGGCACGGTCACTCACAAACAGAGTAGGCTCTGCACACCCATGGGAAAACATGTCCACTGTGGAATGGACAGTTGGCCAGGCAAAGGGGTTTTCAGACATACTGTCCACTCAGCAACCATTAATGGTATTGCTAATAAATATAAAGAGCATCTATTTTCTTTCCATTTTCTGTTATTTATTTATTTATTTTTATGTTTTGAGACAGGGTTTCGCTCTAGTCCAGGCTGACCTGGAATTCACTATGTAGTCCCAGGCTGGCCTCAAAGTCACGGCGATCCTCCTACCTCTGCCTCCCAAGTGCTGGGATTAAAGGAGTGCGCCACCATATCCAGCAACAATCGAAAACTATGTCTATCGCTGTACATGCGATAAATTAGGCCACAGGTAAGTCAGCTGATTTTGTTGTCTAGAAAAGGACTCAAACCAGCATGCGTTTTGAAGGAGCAGTGATGACTCTTGCTTGTCCGAATGGACGTCTTGCTAGAGAGGATTGAGTCAGTATGGTTTCAGGTGCAATACTGAGAGAGCCTTCCTGTGACATGAGTTATGACAAGTTTACGATATCAGGAGTCAAATCACATCCCCTGAATTCCAGTCATGATGTACAGTAAAGTCCGAGACAAAGCAACTGGTCCATTCACCATTCACTTAATCATTCATTCATTCAGTAAATACATAGCAAGTATCTCCCACATGGGAAGGATTATGGACCATGCAAAGATGAATATTTCTTGATCTTTATTCACTATTATCATAAGAACATCAGTTCCATTCTAAAATAATTCTGATGACTTTTTTGTGACAATACTAATAACCATTGGGACAATTTTCATCTTAGGGTTTTTTTTTTTTTTTTTTAGAAACTTCTGTGACATATTTCCCCAATAGATTTTAGAATGTCTAGTGAAATTTAAACAAAAAATTACCTTGAGAAGCAAAATAGAAATAAAAATAAGAAATCTATTTCTTAGTGTTATTCTTAAGTCTTATTATTATTCCATTTCTCATGTTAAGAGATGACTGGGTCTGGAGGGATGGCTTAGTGGTTAAGGCATGTGCATGCAAAGCCAAAGGACCCAGGTTCGATTCCCCAGAACCCATGTTAGCCAGATGCACAAGAGGGTCTCTCTCTCTTTCTCTGTTAAATAAGTAAATAGTGAAAAAAGAGAGAGAGAGACATGGCTGGATCACACTCATGTTCTCCATTCTTTCTTAAAGATCACTGATGTATTCAGAGACCACACTGGTAAAGCTTGGGAATCTTGTCTATAACTCAATAAGATAGTCTCCGTAGTTTGTAGTTTTAAACATAATAATCTAGGGTATTCATTCAAAAGCTTGTTTGTTTCAGTGGGTTTGGTCTGAGTCTTATATTTAGCAGCTGCTAATACAATGAGACAGAAACACAGGCAGTAACTTGTTTCTGGTCACAAGATGACTGGTTGGTGATACATTTTTCTCCACCTTTCCTTCTTTTCCTTTTTCCTTTTTTTTTGGGGGAGTGGGGATAGTGGAAAACACCTCATTGGTCAATGCTGGAGAATTTTTTTTTCTCAAGAGTAAGTGTATGTTAATGTAGGGGGAAGAGAATTTCTTTAGCATATTTTTATGATCTTCAAAAAGTACATAATTAAATTTACAAAGAACTGGAAGACCAAGGATAAGCAGTCTGGAGTTTGCTTCAGTGTCCAGGATTATCATGATAATTTCTAGCATCAAAGCAAACAGTTTGTGGATCTCAAAAAATAAAAGCTCGGGCTGGAGAAATGGCTTAGTGGTTAAGGCAATTGCCTGTGAAGCCAGAGGACCCAGGTTTGATTCCCCTGGGCCCACTTAAGCCAGATGCACAAGGGGCACATGCATCTGGAGTTCGTTTGCAGTGGCTGGAGGCCCTGGCATGCCCATTCTCCCTCTGTGTCTTTTCTTTCTCTCTCTCTGCTTGCAAATAAATAAATTAAATATATATATATTAAAAGTAAAAGCTCAGTTATATGTACCACTGTGCTATTTAATTTTTTTAAATATAAACATTACTTCTTGTCAGCCTTTTGGCTAATATCAAGTATATAAAAAAAAAACTGTTCAATATCTTTGTTATAATTAAGTAGTTTGAAAATGTATAGCTATAGGGTGATAACTTGTTAGAGCTGCTGTCTCTTAACTCAGACTTAATCTAGGCTATTAGCAAGGATTAAATCAAGATATTTAATTGCCATGGTGCAAGATTTGTGTATACTCTAAGATATGCATGCTCAAAAAGCTTAAATTTAGTATTTTTTTAAGTTGCAGAAAAGATAAATTTGACCTGAATATCAGAGATCATAACTGGAAAACAATTTAAAACAAATTAAGGGGCTGGAAAGTTGGCTTGGAGGTTAAAAGCATTTCCTTGCAAAGCCTGAGGCCTCGGATCAATTCTTAAGCCACCCATGTAAGCCAGACACAAAAAAAATGTTTGTAGACTGGAGAGATGGCTCAGTTGTTAAGGTGCTTGCCTGTAAAGTCTAATGATTTGGGCTCAATTCCTTAGTCCCCATGTAAATCCAGATGCACAAAGTGGAACATACATCTGGAGTTTGTTTGCAGCAGCTAAGGGCCCTGGCATGCCCATTCCATTCTCTCTCTCTTTCTCTCTGCTTATAAATAAATAAAAATGTACTTTTTAAAAAAAGTGTTTGCAGTAGAAACAAGCCCTGGTATGCCCCATCTCCACATGTAAATAAACAAATAAAAATGCTTAAAAAGACAAATTAATGATTTCTTATTCAATTTACATACCAAATCATCCCATAACTTTGTGACAAACTGTAATAATTTAATTAGATCACAGTTTCATAGGTTATGTGTGTGGCTCTTCAATTGCCTGTCAGTTTTGTTAATCTCCTCAGCCATTGACGGTGTCCCTGAGGCTGGAGGGTCTGAATGATTTTGTCACATGGAGGCATGTTTGGATAGAATGGAGGGCACGTGTGTCTCTCACACGGACCCTCATTCTACAGAGGGCTAACTCAGGCTTCTTTAAATGGTGGAAGAAGTTTCCCAGAATCAAAAATGTCCAAGAGGCCCAGAGCACAGCCCCTTATTCACATATCTGCCTGAATAGTGTTTGTGAGTGAACCTTTGTCCAAACCACTCGGAAAACAAATGCCCCTATTCCCTACCAAGATTCCCTCTATGGCATCCACATTCCCCTATTGTTGGGTGAAAGAGAAAAGCCACTTTGCGTAAGGTTGTGTTTACAAAAATAGTACAAATCTGTAGTCATTTGCTGGCAAACTGCCCTGGGGTGTTCTCCAATGCTATGCTCCATCATCCTTGGTGGAGGATCTGCCTATAAGCATACTGCTTATATAAATATTAAATGATTGGCAGATCAGTTCAAGTTTTGATGTATAAAAAAAAGTAAGAGAATTTTACCAACCTTGGTCCCTTTATTGGGAAAAATAATATTAAAACTATTATTATTAAATATTAACATTATTAATATTAAAATAATATGGAAGATTAAGAGACATACATGATAATTTTTTATTTTATTTATTTATTTATTTGAGAGAGATAGAGAGAGAAAGGGGCATATAGGGAGAGATAGGCAGAAAGGGAGAGAGAATGGGCACACCAGGACCTCCAGCTACTGCAAATGAACTCCAGACACATGTACCACCTTGTGTATCTGGCTTACTTGGGTACTGGGGAATCGAACCTAGCTTCTTAGGCTTTGCAGGCAAGTGCCTAGCTTTGAGTGTAAAATGACCAGGGTGATTTGACTAGGACAGGAACAGGCTGAATTGGACCTCAGTCGTAGTATTTTTTGGACTGCAACTATCTCCTAGTTGGTGTAAATTGTTTGCAGGTCTTTGTGCACTTCCTCTCCCTTAACTATTCCTTCCCCTTCTTCCCCTCCCCAGAAGCTATGCCTTCATCAACATCCAATATATTATGACGATTCTCAATGTGTGTCTCCAGCTTTGTTCTGCTTTCCTGAGTGACAGAGCTGTTGAATTAGCTTGTTTCTCCATGATCTTATGAGGGATATCCCACATACACATTCTAAACTCAGCCTGTGCAAATCCGAACCCACTGCCTTCTGCTCTGAGCCATTTCCATGCTACAATCTATAATTCAGGAGACACCAATTCCACGTTCCAAGTAAAGACATTAGCATTGGCTTAGGCTCCCAGGATGCCTCCTGCCCATCACCACCACATATGTTTTTTGTCACCTTAATATTACTGGAATTCAGCTCACCTGCAAGTTTTCCCTAAACTCCTCTCTGAGTAGGAGCATTGTTCTACCACATGAGCCCATCATGTAATTCCAAAGTAAACCCCATGACTGTTGGCAGATGACACTCATCTTTATCCTTGGTATAAGTCTCTTCCAGATCTGGCTCCTGTGCTCTGGCCAGAGGAAACTCCCTTCTCAAGTACCACTACTTTCAAATAAATGACTTTCTCATGACATCAGTTACCCCTTTGGCCAAATTGACCCCATCCTTTTTGTATTTCAAATTTGCTAAGACAGTAAATTTTAAATGTCTTTACACAAAGGGTAACTATGGGAGGTTATGACTATGGTAATTAACATGATTGTAATAACCATCTTACAAAGTATATGTATATCAAAATATCATATTAAATACCTTGAGTACATATAGTATATATTTGTTGATTGCATCTCAAAAAAGCTATAAAATAAGAGCTATAGGCTATAGTTGTGGAAACTATTGAAAAATGACAAAAAATAACTCTTTTAAGTATACATTTCTGGGTAACCTTTGCATGCTTTTTTTTTTTTTTTCCCAGAACCAAATTATAGGAATGAATGGTGTGTGTCTATGACTTCCATGCCTTGTCCTGATTCACTTCCTTGCTAGTGTAACACCAGTTTCCGTCTGGATTCTGATCCATTTCTATTCTTTTTGTTTCATTTCTGTTCTTATGGTTGTCAAATTTACCATTTTCTTTGATTCTAAATCCAACAGGCAGGTTGAAGTTTTTATTTTATCATCTTCTTAAGCATTCAACATTGTCAAACATTCTCTATCAGAAGGACACAATTATCCACCAAGGGGACAAAGCAAACACACGAGGCTCTTGAAAAAATCAAGGGACCTCTGTGTGTATAAATCCAGATGAAGAGGTATCACTCATGATTGAAAAGAAATTAATATCAAGTTATAAAAAGACAGATGAGCCAGGTGTAGTGGTGCACACCTTTAATCCCAGCACTTGGGAGGCAGAAGGAGGAGGACTGCTTTGAGTTTGAGGCCAGCCTGAGACTACAGAGTCCCAGGTCAGCCTAAGTTAGAGTGAGACCCTACCATGAACATCCCCACACACAAAAAAAAAGACAGAAGAACTTTCTTTCAGCTTTTAGCATGTCACTTAAGTGAAGGAGGGGGATATGGAAAGGTTATGAAGATGATTCCAACTATATGTCATTCAAAAAAAATAAAAAGAAAAAACACTTTAATTATGTTTCAGTGCTGGGGTCCTACCACCTCATGCATACCATGCACGTACTCTACCACTGATCTACATGCCCAACTCAAAAAAAAGTGTAAGTACGGAGGCAGCAAAATTATCAGTGGTTGCCAGAGGTTGCGGCAGGGGAATAAATGGAGATGGAGGATTTGGAGTCAGAGAAAACAGTCTGATACTATTATAATGGATACATGACTTAAATTCATCCCAACCTACAGAATGTGCAATACCAAGAGTGAACTCGAATGTAAACTGTGGATCTTGGATATCAGTGATTTGCCCGTCCGTAGAGGCTCATGAACTGTGGCACATGTCCCACTGGTGTGGGAAAAGCTAGCATGTGTGGGGACGGGGAGTCTATGGACTTTTTGCTCAATTTTGCTGTCATCCCCCTCATTTTAGAAAGCTTTCCATGTTCTGTTTTCTTTTCTTTTTCCTTTAAACAATCTCATCTCCATTCTATACTTTCTGTATGCTTTTCTTATGAAAATACTTTGTTTCTTTGAATGGGTCATTCTCTAGTTCATTCTGAGTCTGTGGCCACCTCTCCCTGGGCTTCTCTATTATTCTCTTAAAAAGATAAATTCTGGGCTGGAGGGATGGCTTAGCGGTTAAGGCATTTGCCTGTGAAGCCAAAGGACCCAGGTTTGATTCCCCAGGATCCACACATCTGAAGTTCATTTGCTGGAGGCCCTGGCATGCCCATTCTCACTCTCTCTCCATTTCTCTGTCTCTAATAAATAAATAAAAATAAAATATTTATTAAAAAGGTAAATTCCTACATTTAGCAAGAATAACAAGAAATTTGAATTGCAAGTAGAAAATTCATAGGATTTTAAAAATATTTTTATTTTTATTTATTTATTTGACAGAGAGAAAGAGACAGAAAGAATGGGCAGGTCAGGGCCTCCAGCCACTGAAAACAAACTCCAGACGCGTGCGCCCCGTTGTGCACCTGGCTAACGTGGGGAATAGAACCTGGGTCCTTTGGCTTCGGAGGCAAATGCCTTAACTGATAAGCCATCCCTCCATCCCTGAATTCATAGGATTTTTATATCTCCCCCCAAACAGAATATTCTTATAATATTTAATATTTTTGTAATCTTGAGATTACACTTATTCATTTATTCATTGTCTAGAATTCAAGTTTAATGAGTTTCCTGTTTCTCTAGCAACCCTAAAAGGCCCCAGTAACTGGTAACTAGAATCACTTGTTTAAAAACCACTGTCAAGTTATCTATGCCTTGTTGAGAGGAAAGACCTGCCCCAAAGAGCTGATGGGAGGAAAGAGCTTATTTCAATGTACAGTCTTGAGGGAAGCTTCCTGCTGACAGGGAAAGTATGGTAGAGCCAAGCCTCATCATTACTTCTTGCACCAGCAGGTCTTAAGATAGGGGTTAGCAAGTGACCCGAGCTCTGGTAGGGGGTGCAGGTCATAATGTCCCTAAGCCCCACCAGCACACCTCCTCCAGCAAGGTGCTACCTCCCAAAATGCCACTAGTTAGGGATCAAATACTCAAAGCACATGAAATTATGGGTGGTATTGATTTCAAGCTCCAACATATAGAATATAGAATTTGGTACCTGCTTCTATCTTGGGTTATGTGCAGTAAAAGTCCGCTACAGAACCCCTCTCTCCTGAGAAGATTTTTCTATTTGCATCCTGGGAGCAAACTTTCTTTTATCTCCACTTGTGAAGAAAGTTTTTTTTTTTTTGCCATTGTAGTAGGAAAAGTTTTGCACTTAAGTCATTTCCTTTTCTTTTGAAATGGTGTTATTTGCATATGTCACCCTCTGTACAATTCACTCACTTAAAGCGTGCAATTTAATGCTTTTCTATATTCAAAGTTGTGTGACTGCTACTACAACCTAAATTTAGCACATTTTCATCACCCCAAAGAGTGATGGGAATATCTATCAGAAGTCATTCCCCGTGCCCTGAGGCAGTCATTGACCTACTGTGTTTTCTCCATGGATTTGATTGGTTTGGACATTACATATAAGTAGGATGAAATAATATATGGGCTATTGTAACATGCCTATCTCCCTCAGAACATCTTCAAGTCTCATTCATGTCATTATTATATTCCTTTAAAGTATTTATTTATTTATTTATTTGTAAGCAAAGAGAGAGAGAGAGAGAGAGAGAGAGAGATTGGCAGATAGATAGAAGGGGTACCCCAGGACCTCTAGCCACTGTAAACAAACTCCAGATTCATGTGCAACTTTGTGCATTTGGCTTCATGTGGGTACTGGGGAATTGAACTTGGGTCATTAAGTTTTGCAGGCATGTGACTTAACCACTTAGCCATCTCTCCAGCCCCTATTCCTTTTTTTAGTTCTGAGTAAAATTCCACTCCACATATATACCACAGTTTATCCATTGATCAGCTAATGAACATTTGGGTTGTTTCCCTTAACTTTTTTGTAATATTAACCATAAAAATTAATTTTTAACCATATTTGCATTCGTTGTCTCTGGTCTTCTCTAGGGATAAAGGAGAGAAAATGTTCTCCCTTCTCTTCCCTTTGATGTGGGTCTTGTTATACTGCTCAAGCTGGACTCAAACTCTCCAAACCAAGGGATTCTTCTGCCTTCTCCTCCAGGGCACCTGGGACTTCAACTGCATGCCAATGACCAGCTTCTCTTGTTTTATGTATCATAGGATTGTAGTATTTTTTCTTTTGCTTGTGTGTGGTGTATGCATACGCATGTGCCTTTGTGGTGCTCCATGCACTCGTGGGCAGTGGCCAGAGCAGAATGTCAGGGGTCTCGTCCTATAGCTCCTCCACCTGTTTTTATTTGGGCTGGAGTCTCTTATAGATACCCCGGAGCTGGCCCCTTGTTCTTCAGGCTCCAGTGATTCCAGTGTCTCTGTTTCCCTGTGGGGCTGGATTGATAGGCATGAGTTATATACAGCATAACTGTACACAACAGATGGCCACACTCATCGTTTTAAGGGTGAGTTCTGGAACTTCACACTCAGGTGGACTCAAGCCCCTTTAGGTCCTCAGACTTGGGTTAGAAGCATACTTAACTGGAGTCTATCTCTCAGCCCTGTATTCTGCTTTTGAATATATTGAATGTTGTGATTGATAACTGCAGATCTGGTCAGGCTATACCATTTTGAGTGATGTTAGAAAGTTAACATTTGAGAATCTGGGGTACAGCAGGCCTGTCCAGAGCAAGGATCCCCAGGAAGAAAGAACATGCTAGACCTGGAGCCTTTGGAATTGATTGGCACAGGTGGATAAAGCTGGTGTGAGGCTGGAATTTTCATATTATATATTGGTTGTATGTAAAATATTCTGATCTGTCCTGCACATGAGTGCATCCAGAGCCACCCATCAAATCATGCACAGCAAGGTCTGGAGAGATGGCTTAGCAGCTAATAGATGCTTGCCTGCAAAGCCTAAGGACCCAAGTTTGATTCCCAATTACCTACATAAGCCAGATTTACAAGGTGGCACTTGCATCTAGAGTTCATTTGCAGTAGCTAGAGGCCCTTGCATGCTCATTTGCTCTCTCTCTTTCTCTCTCACTCTCTTTCTAAACTAATCAACTAAATAAAATAATAAAATAAAATAAATAATAAAATAAAATAAATAATAAAATAAAATAAATGCAGACCAAAACTATCAAGGCACTGGGAAGGTTATGTCTTCACAGTCACTGAGATGCCATTTTGAAGTCAGTCTCTTATAGAGGGCAAGGCTATAGACATCATCTTTCACCATGGTGCAAGTCAGGAGCATCCCTTACAGTGTAGGGAATCACATGGTGTGTTTTCATCAAACCCAAGGGATAGATGAGTTGCAAAATTGACTGTAAGCTGGTTTCAGAAGCTAAGCCTGGTATGGCCTGGTTAGTACTTGGACGACAGAGAGTGGGTAGAAAGAAAAAGAAGAAGAAAAAAAAAGTAGGGGGGGAAAGGGAGGGAGAGGAAAAGGGACAAGAAGAGGTGGAGGGAGAGTATAGGTGTGCCAGGGCCTCTTGCCATTGCAGACACACAAGCCATTTTATGCATTTGGCTCTATGTGGGTTCTAGGGAATTGAACCCTGACTGGCCTGCTTTACATGTAAGCACTAAGCTGTCTCCCAACCACGACTTCATTTTTAAAAGTGATTTGGGGCTGGAGAGATGGCTTAGTGGTTAAGGCACCTGCCTGCGAAGCCTAAGAACGCCTGGTTGATTCTCCAGGTCCCACATTTGGCCAGACGTAAAGTGATGCAAGGGCGTAATGTTGCACATGTCCACAAGGGGGCAGGCATGTCTGGAGTTCATTCCCAGCTGCTGAGAGGCAACTGGCATGCCCATTCTCTGTCTCTCAAAAAAAAAGGTGATTTCCCCTAAATCACTTGAGTTGGCTGGACAGTTCTGATACAGCTTAAATGAGCACTAATACTTTGGGGATACTTGTACATGTATAGTTGCGGTTTCCAAACTCAGGCTTCCTGGTGGCCTAGGGAGTATGTAATTATCTCTGGGGAAGTGTCATGGTTAATCCCTATTGACAGCTCGATTTGATCAGGAGTCAAGTAGGAGGCATGCCTGTGTGAAGGTGTTTCCAGAAGGATTGACTTAGGGGGAAGGTGCTCACACCGTAGGTAGCCCTTCCAGCAGCAGACCATATAGAAGGAGGTTCCGGGAGAAAGGCAAGATTTTACTTTTCTCCCTTCACCTCTTGCTGGTGGGCGCATCTACCCTGTTGTTATCATCCTGCACTGAAATCGGAACCAAGCTTCTTTGGCTTTTCAACATGGACTGAAGACAAGGTGCTCCAGTGCCTGACTGGGATTTCTGAGCCATCCAGCGTGGCTGAGCAACTACTGGGTTCTCAGCCTATTCAGAGTGCAGACAGCTGTGTTGGACTATCCAGCCTGCATTGTGAAAGCCAGTGATGATATATGAATATATATATAGTTTCTGCATCTCTTGAGAACCTCAGCTTATAATGAATATGAGTAAATTTTGAAATGAAATGAGTATATATTTGAGGCCACCCTGAGACTATCCATAGTGAATTCCAGGCCAGCCTGGACTAGAGTGAAACCCTACCTCAAAAAAAAAAACCACACACAAAAAAATTGAAAAACCAAATCTCTTTAAAAATTATATGCAAGGGCTGGGGAGATAACACAGTCTGTAAAGTCCTTGCCTTGAAGGCAATAGGACGTGAGCTTGAATCCCAGAACCTATGGTAACAAAGTTATCCTGATGCATGTTTGTAATCCCAGTGCTGGGGAGGGAGGTGGAGACAGGTGGATCCCTGGAGTTTTCTGACCAGCCAGGTGTTGCAGTCAGGTTTGCATTGCTGGCACCTGACCCAGAGCAGCTGGTGGCAGAAGAAAAGAGTTTGTTTTGGAAGCTCCATGATAGCAGGGGATAACGATGGCCAGAGCAGAGGGTGGACATGGCCTCCTGGTCAACATCAGGTAAACAACAGCAACAGGAGAGTGTGCCACACACTGGCAAGGGGAAGCTGGTTATAACAGCCATAAACACACCCTCAACAATACACCACCTTCAGGAGGATCCAATTCCCAAATTGCCACCAGCTCAGAACCTGACAGAACACAGAAATTGTTGGAGGACACCAGAATCAAACCACTACGCCAGGCTAGCCTACAATTAGGCAAGTTTCAGGCCAGTAAGAGACCCTGTGTCAAAAATGTAGGTGGCACCTAAAGTATGATGCCCAGTGTTGGTTCACTGGCCTTCACACATATATACACGTGTGTGCACATGCACCTGCATACACATGCACTCAAACACACAGAGAAAGTGTACGTGTTAGCGGTCACTTAACATATCAAACCAGGAAACAACGGCCCACCTGGACGTCAAAATCTTCTACAGCTTGAACAGTGACTTCCTCTACCGATAGAAGATTCGATGTAGAATTAGCAAAGCTTTGAGCAGTTACTAGCAAATTCCTTCCTACATACATTGTTCACACTTGTCTTCCCTGATATTCTTTTATTTTTATTTTTTTAAATTTTTTAAAATTAAAAATTTTTTTTTTTTTCAAGGTAGGGTCTCACTCTGGTCCAGGCTGACCTGGAATCACCTATGTAGTCTCAGGGTGGCCTCGAACTCACGGTGATCCTCCTACCTCTGCCTCCCAAGTGCTGGGATTAAAGGCGTGCGCCACCACGCCCGGCTTCTTCCCTGATATTCTTAGAGACGTTGCTCGGGGATGAAACAGCTAAGAAGTAGAAGAATCAACTCTTATCCATAAAACTGGGTGCTCACTGTCTGACTTGCCGTCAGGAAGAACTGAATATTCATTGTGGGGAACTGGAATGCTACATGCCACTGAGTTCCAGATTGCATTGACTATGTACCATGAAGGAAGAAGCAAGAGAATCATTAATGTCAATGAATTGTAGAATTATTCTGATTTCAGAGATGAAAATCTGAGGGAAAATGTGCATTTTTTTTCACATTAATAAAATGCATGGGTACTATTGAAAATACCCAAATATACCCGGAAGGCGGCTAGAAACTACAACATATAAAGCAGGGGATAATTTTATTCAGTTTAGCATTAAATCTCTTCAAACATGTTTGGCTCCGGGTGAAATCTGGGGCCACTAATTAATGTGAAGCTATCTGGTTACCTAGCAACTTCTGTTTGTTAATCGCCTTCTGTATGCATTCAGTCATGTCAAGTGGAGTATATAGCTGCTCATGAAGTTTGAGTTCAACTTCTGGGTTAAAAGAACCAATATTCATCAGGCCTGGTGGCTCATACCCTAAATCCCGTCACTGAGGAGGCAGAGGTAGGATTATCACTATGAGTTTAAAGCCAGGTCAGCCTGGGCTAGAGTGAGACCCTACCTTGACAAACCAAAAACTAAGCCAAACAAACAACAACAACAACAACAACAAAATAGAACCAAATTGATGATTGAATGAATGTCTTCTTCTCACACAGCAGTCACAGAGGATTGTAGTTCAAAGTCATACTTCTTCCTACGACAGATTGTTGCTCTAGAAGAGTCAACCAACCAACCGTATGAGATCTCACCCGGTCTATGGAACGAGGGTCCTAGTCAGTGTGGCCCAGTGCCTGCCAGGGCTTTGAAATGTTGTCACCTGATGTATGTGTGTGTATGTGATTTGCTACATCTTGGCATATGAAATTCCAATGTGTATTACGCTTATAGTCCAGTATCCACAAATACACAGTATAAGATCATCAAAGAGTAGCATGCGATAAAATGTACTGGCTGTGACAATAATAATAGTAATAGAGGGCTGGAGAGATGGCTTAGTGGTTAAGGTGTTTGCCTGCAAAGCCAAAGGATCTCGGTTCGATTCTCCATGACCCATGTAAGTCAGATGCATAAGGGGGCACATGCATCTGGAGTTTGTTTGCAGTGGCTAGAGGCCCTGCTGTGCTCATTCTCTCTCTCTCTCTCTCTCTCTCTCTCTCTCAAATGAATAAATAAATAAATAATTTTAAAAATTCTTTAAAAATAACAGTAATAGAGCCAGATGTGGTTGCATATGCATTTAATCCCAGCACTGGGGAGGCAGAGGCAGGAGGATTGCTGTAAGCCTGAGACTATGTAATGAATTCCATTTCCATTTCAGTCTGGGCTACAGTGAGACCCTCCTTCCAACAAGAAAGAAAGAAAAAGAAAAGAAAGAAATACTAATAGAATCCTACCCTTACACATTATTACTGTACATTAGACAATCTTATTAGCATGTCATAAATATTTAAATATTTTTATTTATTTGTGAGAGAGACAGGGGGAGAATGAATATGCCAGGGCCTCTTGGCACTGCAAAACTCCACATGCATGAACCGCTTTGTACATCTGGCTTTACATGGGTTGGGGAATCGAACTTGGGCCTGCAGGCTTTGCATACAAGTGCATTTAGCTGCTGAGCCATCTCTCCAGCCCACGTCATATGTATATTTGCACGTCTAAATACACCCACAGCAAATGTACACCAAGGGTGATTCATTGCTTGACTGCATGCTGAGTGAACGATGGAAGAGGACATACACTTTAAGGTCTGGTTCTAAGGCATGTGTTCTTACTCACTCCTCCAGTGTGGAAGAGGCTCTCCTGATTGCAACAGAATGAAACGAAGACAACCGAGAGAACAAAACAGCTGAAGGAGCGTGACTTGAATTGGACCACAACCTTCTCTTGATGTATTAAAAACTGCTGTACCAAATTACCACTGCTGTCAATTTATGTGCCATGAAGAAAATTAATTCTTAGACAGATGGAAGAGTTCAGTTAAGGGGGACAAGTGCTCAAGAATGGAGCCTATGTGAAAGAAAGGGCAGCCATGGCATACAGTGAAATGCCAAAAATACGCACAGAAATATGTCAGCAAGATAGCAGGCAGAAGACGGGCCACCCAGAGTCTCCATGACCGAGACCAACATGGGAAATGAAGAGCAGTAATGAAAAGACAGATGACAGGTGAACAAAAATGCTTTATCTTTGACAAGACGTCTGCGAGGTGACATAGAAAAGATGAGTCACAGTGCTGTAATTAGGTAGAAGGTTGGGAGTTAAAGTTTATTGGTAGAATAAAAATCTCTAATGACTTAGCCAATTAATATCATGTAATATGTTGGCCAAAAATAATTTTTGATGAAGAATCAATGGGACCTAAGTATATTTATGAATAACACATGTATATGTGTATATATACACAAAGATCATCTATTATTTATCTATTATCTATCTATCATCTATTATCTGTTATCTATCTGTCTGTCATCTATCTATCATCTATCTATGTGTCTATCTATCGTTTTTTCCCCTGTAGTTCAGAGTACTAGATCAGGTTGTCGAGGGAAGAGAAGAATTGAGACAGGATATCCATCACATAATAAAGCTTGAACTTTAACAATATGGGTTTTAGCATTAGGATGACACATTTTATTGAGGAGTTACAAAACAGTATGCAAACATTTTTCTGCTGCGGTGTGACAAATGGTTTTCTGAGAAGCATTATCTTGCATAATTTACAAAATTGTGTCTAACAAATAACTGAATGGAAAAAAAAAACAGAATTGGGATTAGCCATTTGAATCTGCACAGGTTTATAAGCAACGAAGAACCAAAAATCACCATCCTAATTATGAACCCTAATTCAGATAAAAGGGTGTGATACTCTTACAAAACTGGTAAATTTGGTGGCATTCCACTCAGGGATGGGGGAGTATGGTCAGTGCAAGAGAAGATTGAAGCCTCTGTATTGGGAAGAAAAGAAAATGAGAGAACTTGCTGATGGAGAAAGTTTCAGGTTCTGCAAAAATTGCACCAAAGGAAACATTCTGCCCTGCATGCCCGAGACGGTGCCTGGGGGCAGTGCTATCTTTTTTCTGTCTGCTGTAATGAGCTACATGACTCAGCTTTGCTTAGCTGTTGTTTCATGCTGAACAAAATGGTAAGCATGGGCCTGGAGAGATGGCTTAGTGGTTAAGCGCTTGCCTGTGAAGCTTAAGAATTCCGGTTCGAGGCTCGATTCCCCAGGATCCATGTAAGCCAGATGCACATGGTGGCACATGCATCTGGAGGTCCTTAGCAGTGGCTGGAGACCCTGGTGCCCCCATTCTCTCTCTCTCTTTCTCTCTGTTGCTGTTAAGTACATAAATAAAAACAAAAATAAATGGTAAACATGTGTATAAATCAAGGTAACTTTTGCATGTGCTTGTTCTAACTTGATCTCTGCCAATCAATCAATCAATCAATCAATCAATCACCACTTAGGATGTTCTTAGCCTTTCCCTCCCAGTGCTCAGAAAACAGTGAAAGATCATTGTGGCACCTTAAAATACAACACACACACACACACACACACACACACACACACACACACACACTTTACCAATTGAAGCTATTCCTCATATCAATGACTTTTTGCTTTTACTAATGACTCTAGAAGAAAAAAATGTTGGTAATTTTTAGACTTAGGAATGTCAAACATCAACATTCTCAATTTAAAAATTAAAAAAAAAATTCCGTTAATATTCCTGGTTATACTAAAATCACTTTCTATATTAAGGAAAACCTTAAAATCTAAAATACATATTTATCCTATGAAATCACAGTAAACAGCAGCAATTTCCTCTTTTGTTTTGAACTAAATTGCGGTTAATGCTTGTTCATTTCTATTTTTATACCGAATAGTGTAGATTATAGGAATTTTTATTGCAGGCTGCTTTATAAGTATTGGTAGGAATCATTTTGAATAAAGAATTATTTCTGAGGAGTTGGCAGATAAAATGATGCTGGGACTATGACTGCTACTGTGTGGCTTTTAGCGTATTTAACATGGGTAGCTGAGGTAATTAGAATGAAGAGAATGCCCTCTTATTTAATGTATGACTGGAATGGGCACCTGGAAACTGCACTGCAAAAGTTCAGCGGAAGCTGTGAGTGCCTCTTCCATAAATCACCTGTGTGGGTCTGTGACTTCACAGGCTGTGAGGTCATAATGTCTCCACAGCCTCCCTTTGATCTGCATTCAGATTACGTGCACACACTCCTTTGATATACAACCTTACTTTTTTTAATGGAAGATGCAACATCATTTTATTTTAAATATGCACTTGACAATATGGAATCAAATCGAATTCACCGGTGTGCAACCTTGCGTGTGATATCGGAAACCAGAAATTCTCAGGTGGTATATGAAAAAGGTAAATTAGCATTTGCTCAGTGATCCTAACTTGACAGATGGGTAGGAGGAGGGCTGCTATCCCCGAGAAGATACTAAATATATTATACTTTGGATGTATACGCAAACTAGATAAAGGTTTTCTAAAATCACTTTTTAGTGCCAAACCTATTTATTTATACAGTAATTAGCTGAGCCCACCATAACTCACTTCATTCTACACTTCTATGAATTGTTTTGCAAAACATCCACAGGTGGAAATTATACTACAGGGGTTGTGTTCTGGAGAGCACACTAACCTCACGACATTATGTTCCATGTAGCAAAAGTTCTAAGAATAATCATACTAATAGAGTCAGTTATCAGCATCTATGTGCCAATATAAGTCAAGTACTTAACATTCTCTCTCTCTTTCTCTCTCATGCACACACATATCATTCACCCATCACCATATAGTCGCCCAGCCACAACTGACATGTGAGCTTGTGAATTTGATCTGAGGAACTTAACAACTGAAGGGTCATTGGATCAGGCTGAACTGAACTGGACAAGAGATGGGTAGTATAAGGAGGACAGAACATCTAGAGTTGATTTTGGAGAAGTGCTGTAAGCAGATACCCAGATTAGGAATCTATGGTCTGGATAGAGGAATAGATCTTGCACTAGGCAGGAAGTGATGGGAGAGAGGGTTAGGATAAATGCTCTTAGGTGAAAGACTGCTTACATGGTTTAATATTATGTTAGTTAGAAATATCCATTAAAGATTTTTGCTGCCAGGGTGATTTGAAAATAATAGTTTTGAAAGATTACATGGTGATAGTGCCAGTCAGATCAGACGAATGCAAATTATAGCTAGAGATTGACCAGGAGATCTTGAGTTTGTCTGGGACCTGAGAGGAAGGGTGGAAGATTTGGTGACTGTATTTGCTATGGCTATTTAGTTACTTCATTTCCCATCGGAGGAGGGAGCAGAGATGACTCTGAGCCAGGGATGGTGGTACACACTAGTAATTCTAGCACTTGGGTGAAGCAGGAAGATGGCGAATTCAGTTCCAGCCATGGCTACAAACTAAACCTTGTCACAGACAGTGAGACAGACAGACTCTGATTTTCATGGTTTGAGTGACCAGAGGATAAGGATCTATTTATGGAACATGAGTAATGAGACAGGCCACAGAGATATTACCTGGTGACAACGGAAGTTGTTCCTGCACAGAAGGTTCTAAAACATGAGCTAAAATCAGTGGAAGGGGCTATAGTTTTTTTTTTTTTTTAAATTACTATCCTAGAGTTGAGGATTGAACTGCAGAGATGGACACATTCTGTTTTTGACGATGTAAACTGAGAAGTACAGAAGGCTCAGGAGAAAACTTGAGTAACAGTGGAAACAGAGGCGGGGCCAAAGAGGGATGAGGAGAAAACACAGGGCTGGATCTGGGGGAGCAGAAAAAGAGAGGTCAAGAAGGAAGGGTCCTCAATAATATCTGCTGTAGTTCAGAATGCAAAGAAAGGGGCTGAATCAAGATGGTTGAAGTATAACTACAGAGTCATTTGATATCTGGCTTAAAACTAAAAACTTAAAGCTTTAGTGGACAGAAGGATTCATATCTTATTTCTAACATATAGTTTATTTTTTGTTTATTTGCATGCAGAGAGGAGATGAGAGAGAGAGAGAGAGAGAGAGAGAGAATAGACAAAACAGTGCCTCTAGCCACTCTAAATGAACTGCAGATGCATGCACACTTAGTGCATCTGACTCTAGTTGGGTACTGGGGAATTAAACTTTGCCTGCAAGCACCTTAACCTCTGAGCCATCTCTCCAGCCTTCTTTGAATTATTTTTAAATCGAAGCAAGCTTATTCATATTTATTGTGACTGTTTGGACACATGTGTACACTGTGGGATGCTTAAGTTAATTCACATATACATAGTGTACCTCACATGCTTATTGTTCTTTTGCTATGTGTTTTGAGGACATGTAAAATTGACTGTACAGACTTTTCAAGAACTCAATACAGTTCTATAGTTATAGTCATTTTTTGTAGCCCTGGCTGACTTGAGCTCCCCATTCTCCTGCCTCAGCCTCCTGAGTCCTGGAATTACAGATGTATCATCACCATGCCGGTGTTGCACTCATCTTGGACACCTTCTCTGATGCAAATTTTATATCTTTTGTCCAACATCAAAACCGGACAAGGGTTAGGATTAGGAAGGTTGGCATACGTTTTAGACAGCATATTTTTTTAACTGATCACAGGTTCCTTGACATTGTCAATTGCTCGTACGCTGATAGTTTGTCAGTTGGTTAGATTATCTAGAAAATAAGGCTGAGTCATGTCTTCAGGCCTTCAGCAATAACATGGGTAATTGGGAGTGGGTCATAGATCTATTAGGGTTTCTTTACGGTCCCCCGTTAGAGTCTCAGTCACATAAGGAGCACACATTAATTTAATAATCTGCTTGTAGCTGTTCCTCCTGAGGGGCCCAGAGGCTGAGCGAGGCTTGTATCCAATTACATATTCAGTGCTTGGGGAAAGTCTTCCTATTTAAGAGGCCTTAGTTTTTGTTCATTTTTCAAGTTCTAAGGGTTTTTATACTTATTTATTTTGTGTGTGTATGGGGGGGGGTTGTTAATGTGTCTGAAGGCAAGCATGCATGTGCCACAGCATGCATGGGACAGTCAGAGGATAACTCTCATGTGTCCGTCACTGCCCTCTACCTCGTTTGAGGCAGCTTCTCTCTCACTCATCGCCAATGAATACTCCAGGCTAGCTGGCTGCTAAGATTCCTGGTGATTCTCCTGTCCCTTCCTCCCTTTACAATTTAGACACATTGGGATTACAGACACTAGCACCACAGGGTCCCATTTAAACTAAGTTCTGGGGATCTTAACTCGGATACTCATGGTGGGGCAGACATTCTTTTTTTTCACTGAGACATGTCTCCAGCCTCAAGTTCTTATAACTCAATAAACAGAAATATATCTTGCCTAATTCTTGCTGCACCCATGTTTCCTACACTAACCCTGCTCTGGCCAATCGCAACCAACGAAGTGAAATAGACCAAAACAACAGGGTGTCTGCAGGAGAAACACAGTTAATTTCTGTGTGAGGTGGTAGGACTGTCCAGTACAGTGAGAAAACGGCCATATGTGATGATGTAAGTCTAAATTAACTAAAATTAAAGGGAACTAAAGGTTCAGTTCCGTCAGCTGAACCAGCCACATTTTGAGGGTTCAGTGGCCAGCAGATATAGAACGTTTCCATCACCACAGAAAGATCTACTAGAAAACACGAGCAGAAGCTATAAAACCATTGCGAGCACAGTCTGCCACCATAACCAGATGTGGACTGCCATATATAGATGATAATCGCATTGGAAAGGCCACAGCAATATTTCAAGGCTGCCTCAGTGGTGGTTAAATCTTGTTACAATGGGGCTTACTGGCTATACACTCCAGGTTTGAGTGTTTTTTTCTTTCTTTCTGATAGCATAAGTAGTTTTTGAAAATGGTTACAAGCTATTTTCTAAGGAACAATAAAAGGCTCCAGGCCAGAGGAAAACAGCGAAAGCAGAAATCTGGGGACCCTTAAACCATTAACCTCTTGGGATGGGGCAGACACTTGCTGTCTCTCTTTCTCCTTTCATCCTTTCTGCCTGTGTGCTTCCTGTGTTCTTGTTTCATACGGGTCATGACAACTCTCTATGGGTGCCGAGCATGAGTGGGTACCTACCTGGGACCCATAGCAGCTTAGTAATGCAATGCTGTTGAGACGTTACAAAAGAGAGGAAGCGAGCATGGGCCAGGAAAGCCAGGGAGAGGGGATGTGAGAACAGGTGTGTCCCTAATTTGAAAACAGAGATTTTTCTGTTGTATTGCAAAAGGGGGAGGATCCTGGAGCCAAATGTGATTCTGACACGAAGCCACAGGCTGCGAAGTAGAATATGTAAACTCTACACTCCATAGCTGCACGAGATTGCACCACTGTAGTCTACCAGAGAGACAGGTATGTAGCAAGCTGCTGATCCCAGTGTAAATAGAGAAACTTGATCAAACTTACCCAAGCTACGTATGGTGGCAACATGAGGTATGGGTATTTCAACTGAGTCACTGTGTCAGATTTTAAAAGGCAGCTTTCTGGTAACAGCTTTTGTCTTGCTGGGTTATCCCAGCAAGGGACCCTGGCATAGACCTCTTCCTTGAGACGTGGTCTCAGGAAGTTAAAGAGGATCAAGGAGTATGATGCTGGTGGAGGACGTAACAAGAAATGTATTGTCAAAGTTACTACTGTGAGCCATGCCCTCTGTGTGGTTAGAAGCTCCACGCAGTGATTCGTGGAGGGACAAGAAGCTGGTTTCTATCTGCCACTTGTTGAGGATTATCTTGGGGTCTTACTGCCCCCAAATTTCAAAGCTCTACTTTTAGTTGAGCTACCAGTGTTTTCAGGACCTGGCACAGAGCAGAAAGACTGACCATACATACTTGAGATCACATACTATCAGTGGATCCTGAGTCTGGAACACACAAATCTGGTCCATCGCATCTGTGGCTGAAATGAGAGGTGGGCCAAGGGGATGTGACAGGGAGGGCCAGAGCTTCCTGCTGTACCTACCATTTACTGAGTGCATCCATTACATGTCTCAGGGGCTGTGCTAAGAGAAAGCATATTTTCTTTTATCTATTTATTGTGTGTGTGTGTTTGTGTGCATGCATATGGGTGTGCTAGGATTTTTTACCACTACCAATGAATGCCACATGCATGTGCCACCTTTGGTGTCTGACTTTATGTGGGTGCTGGGAAATTGAACTCTGGGCCATTGGCTTGGCAAGAAAGTGCCTTTAATCACCCAGCTATTGTCCTAGGCCCAGCATTTAAAATTTCTGGTTTAGCCACAGAGATGCCATGAAGTATGTATCTGTATCTCACATAAATGCTTAGAGAGATTAACTCATTTACTCAAGCACAGAAATATACCCAATGCCAAATATCACAAATGAATATCATACAGTATTTTTTAATTATTGAGAGAGACACAGAGAGAGAGAGAGAATATGGGCTCGCCAGCAGCCTCTCAGCCGCTATGAATGAACTCCAGATGCGTGTGCCCCCTGTGGGCAAGCACAGCATTGCACGCTGGCATCACTTTTGCATCTGGCTAAACGTGGGACCTGGAGAATCCAACTTGCATTCTTAGGCTTGGGAGGCAGGTACCTTAACCGCTAAGCCATCTCTCCAGCCCTCACACAGTATTTTTCACCCTGGTCCATGCTCAATGATACCCTACCCCTCCTTGGTGGTTCTGAACTTTGCCTGGTCTTGTTACATCTCCCCTGTGGTAGTTTGAAAATATATGACCTCATAGACTCAGGTGTTTTATGACGATTAAACTTGCAACTTGGATCTCCAGTTATAGCGGTGCCACTGGGAGTGGATCCTGGAGTCCAGCCCTAAGGTGTCACTGAGGCGAAGGGGGGTGGTGGTGACAAATCTAAATTCCAGCCCAAAGTTGTGAAGACAGAGTTTGAGCTCTAGAGAGTTCAGGTTTTTCAGTGCTGGTGTTTGCTTGCTGCAGTTTTTATTTTTTTCCTCTCTGCTTGGATCTGTGAAAAGGAGCCAGCTTCTTCCAACATTGACAGAACTTCCCTTGGGTATGTGAGCTGCAATAAATCCTTTTCTTCCATAAATCATATCTTGGTTGGGATGTGTTCATCCCAGCAATGAGGAGTTGTCTACAACATCTACCCACCCCAAGACTTAATTTTTCTCCTGTTGATTCTTTGCAGAGCAACAATTTGTAGGTTTTGACAAACATATACAATCATATAACTACCACCCCATCTACCTTCCCCACAATCTAGAGAACTCTTAGAGTAGCTCCCAGATTCTCCCATGATCCTTTCCCCATTCCTCTTACAACCACTAGATTTCTTTCCCTGTCGTTTGGCTATTGCAGATACATTTGGGACTCACCCATTCCTTCACAAGTGTCAGTAGTTAGTTCCTTCCATGAACTGAGTAACATTTCGCCACGTGGTTGCATAATGGTTTGTTAATTTATTCCCTAGTGGAGGGACATTTGGGTTGTTTCCAGTTCCTGATAATTACAAAGAAGTCTGCTATAAGCGTCTGCACACAGGTTTTGTATAAACATAAGTTTTCATTTCACTTGGGTAAATACCTAGGAGTCAGAGTACTGTCTTCTTGTGTTTACCCTTCGAAGAAACTGCCAAATTGTTTTTGAAACTCACTCTGTTTTTTTTTTTTCATTTCCAACTTTTATGTATGAGAGTTCAATTGTCTCACATTCTCATCAGTGTGTAAACTGGCCATTTTAACAGGTGTTTAGTTATATCTAACTGTGCTCTCAACACACTGTTCAAAATGATAGATGATGCCAGGCACTTCTTTGTGTGTTTGTAGTGTGCGTATCTTCCCTGGTGACCTATTACAGTTGTTTGCTTTCTTATGAATGAATTTTGAGAGTTGTTTTAATGCTATTATGTACATAGCAAATATTCTCACCTAATATGTGGTTGGTCTTCTCATTTCCTGTACTACACCCATTAGAAAACAGTTCTATTTTTATATATGTCCCAATTTGTATATTCCAATTTGTCCCCCAACTTTCAGGGCTTGTGTCTAAGAAATCTTTGACTAATTCAAGCTTTTCTGCTGAAAGTTTTATAGTTTTATGTGAAGGTATATAATCCATTTTGAGTCTCTTTTTGTGTTTGGTACAAAGTAAAGATCAGGATATTGTTATTTTTTAAAAAAATATTTTATTTTTATTTATTTGAGACAGAGAGAGTGAGAGAAAGAGAGAGAGAGAGAAAGAGAGAGAGAGAGAGAGAGAGAGAGGAGAATGGGTATGCCAGAGCCTCCAGCAACTGCAAACAAACTCCAGATGAGTGTGCCACCATGTGCATATGGCTTATGTGGGACCTGGAAAATTGAACCTGGGTGCTTAGGTTTCGAAGGCATGGACCTTAATCACTAAGCCATCTCGCCAGCTCCCAGGATATTATTTAAAAAAAATAGTTTTATAGGCTGGCGAGATGGCTTAGCGGTTAAAGCAACTGCCTGCTAAGCCTAAGAACCCGGTTCCAATCTCCAGGTCCTGTGTTTAGCCAGATGCAAAGTGACGCAAGGGCGCAATGCCGCACTTGCCCACAAGTGGACGCAGGCATCTGGAGTTCATTCACAGCAGCTGAGAGACTGCTGGCACACCCATCTCTATCTGTCTTCCTCTCCCTCTTTCTCTTGGTCTCTCCAATAATAATAATAATAATCATAATCATAATAATAAATAGCTTTATTATTTATTTGCAAAGAGAGAGAGAGAGAGAGAAAGGCATGCCAGGGCCTCCCACTACTGCAGCCAAACTCCAAATGCATGTGTCACTCTCTGTGCATTTGGCTTTACATGAGTACAAGGGAACTGAACTTGGGTTGTCAGGCCTTGCAAGTAAGTGCCCGTAACCACTGAGCCATTTGTCCAGCCAGGGTAATCTTTTATTATCATATGGATAGATAATTGTTTTAGCCCATTTGGCAAACAACTTTACTTTTGCCACTGAGTTGTTGAAAATCATTGACCACATATTTGTGACTCCATTTGTAGATTTGTTCTGGTCTAGTGAATCTATAGCTATATCTGTATCTTTATCTTTATCTATATCTATCTATATCTATATCTATCTATCTCCCATGTTTCTCTAATGCCAGTGACTTGACTGTTGTCACTTTGTTAAACATCTGGAAATAAGATACTGTTACTCAGCCAACTTTATTCTTTCTATTTCAAAATTATTTTTCCCATTTATACACATTTTACCTCTTGAATGGGTTTGGATATTTGCAAAGAAAAGATCTAGACTTGAAATGCAATTTTCTTAAATCTATACATTTTTTGAGGGGCAAACCTTATGTATTAACAGTATTCCCCTTATTTTTTTCCTAGTAGGTAGAGGATCTGAATGTAAGGAAGTGACAGGAAGATATACTTATCAAATGTAACCTTCAGAAGTAGTTGGAAAATTGTGCTTTTGTTTCTTGAGTTCATAGGTTATAGTATCAGCAAGACAAAATCACCTTGTATAGTTAGCTAAGAGAGAGAAAAGTGTGGCTGGATCTGGAAAGAATGTGATTTTTGATCTTGTCAGAGCCTCTTCTAAGTTTATGAGAGTCCCCTCCTGTGTGACTGAAATCTGCATATGTGCCAAGTATAATTTACATTTAATTTGTGAGTCTTTAGGCAATCTAGTAAGTTGTTTAAAAAATCATTTCTTAAGATGAAACGTTTTAAGAGTGAAATGTTCTCCATTTCTAACCCCTCTATGTTGGGACTTTTATAGAAAAAAAAATCTAATTTCTTCTTATTTTTGTTTTTAAGTCCCAGAATAGACAGAGAGCACATTGAATGCAGGTCTCTGATAGTGAAAATCTAAGTATTTTTTTGTATTTGCTGTACTTAAATGCCAATTGCAACTTACTGAAAACTTCCTGAATGTCTATACATAGTTTGTAATAACTGAAAACAGATAAGGGAGTTTCCCATCTCCAACACTGGTAACATAGAATTTGCTACCTTCACCTCTGGTCTTCTATCCCCTTTCAGTTGTTCATGTCCCAGCTTCAACTTTCAGAACTCCGTTACTCGCCAGCTCAGATGGTTAACCTTCCACAGCCTATTGCTGGCTTCTTGGCAGAGTGTCAAGTCCGTCCAGGCTGGATGTCAGACCAGTCCAGATCAAACTAGCTTGATCTCAGAAACAAGCCAATGCAAAACAGCAAGATGCTCGTTAATTTTAATTAACAGTTCCAAACAGAGTTGCCCAACAAGGTCATTTTTCTTAAATGAATTATTAGAGATAATATAAAGAGTTGACTCCTTCAAGCAGTATTTTTTTGAAACCCCAGGTGTTGGCAAAAACCTGCCTCAGAAAATATGTCTTTCCAAGTTTGTCCACTCACTCCCGGTTGAGGCAAATATGCTCTGAAAGCATTAGAGCCATTACTGACACCTGCTGTTCCCTCATTTACCAAGGGTTTAAATTGCAAGGTTCGAAGCCTCTCGGAATATAAGGAGCGATGATTAGAAAAGTCTAAAGTGTATTTTGCGATTGGTTTTCCCTCCTAAATTGAGAGTGTTGAGAACTTCCAGGCAACTCTTCACCAGTGATCTTTTTAGATATTCATGTCTCCATTCATTTCATGGACTCTTGTTTATTACAAAACATGTTGGGCACATATACTACAAATTAGGACCTTCACTTCTATCACTTATTTTATCTTCTGTGTACTTCCGTTTGATATCTTAATTTCTCTTCAAAGTAAAAAATTAATGTTTCTATGAAAGTCTTCAAGTTGGGATACAATATACAGAGAATATATTTTCCCAAGCATTTAAGATCTTGTTTTTAGTGAAATACTATCCAAACTTCAAAATAATATTACCAGTAAAAGACAATGCTCAAAAAAAAAAATTGGTTTTGGATGCTGGGGTAATAGCTCAGTTGGTAAAGTCCTTGCCACACAGGCATGTAGACCTGAGTTTGATGCCCTGAACCCGCATAAAGAAAAGCTGGGTAGAGTGGCAAATGCTTACAAGCCTATTACTGAAGAGGCAGAGACAGGCAGATCCATGGGGCTTTGACTGGCAAGTTTAGCCTAATTAGGCAAGTTCCAGGCCAGTGACAGACCCTGTCTCACAAAAGGTTGAGGAGATGGTTTGGTGGGTAAAGTGCTTGCCATGCAAACATGAGGACTGGAGTTTGAATCCCCCGCATTCACATGTAATCTGGGCACAGAGAGCTCCAGGTTAAGTGGAAGACCATGTCTCAAAAACTAAGGTGGATGGGCTGGAGAGATAGTTCAGTGGTGCAGGTGCTTACCTGCAAAGCCTAAGGACCCTGGTTTGAATCCCCAGTACCCACATAAAGCCAGATGCACGAAGTGGCATATGCATCTGGAGTCCATTTGCAGTGGCAGGAGGTACTGGCATACCCATTCTCTATTTCTCTCCTCTCTCTCTCTCTCTCTCTCCTTGTAAATAAAAATAAATAAATACAGAACTAAATAGCTAAATAAAGTACATTAAAAAATAAGGTAGAGAGTCATTGAGAAAGTTACCCAGTGTTGGCCTCTGGCCTCCACACAAGTGTGCATACATTGCACATACATACCCTCACATGCACACACAAAAATTTTGACTTGGACATAAATATAACTATAGTAAATTGACAGTTGCTCAAAAATTCCTATAAGCTGGCAGCAAGTATTTATATGTATATGGTTGGTTTCTTTGACATTCTGATATTCTGATGAAAAGATGAAAGCCTGGAGCTTTAAAGTTCACCTAACAAACTCAGTTAGATCTGAAGTTACAGTAACAATTCTTTAGAAAAAAAAAATCATAATACTGCCAGAAAAAGCAAGGGAAGTCGCTGACCTAGCAGCCGGAGTCTGAAAGAGGCAGGCACAGAAAGCTGTAGGGGTTGAACTAAACATATGGTATCAGATTACGATGAATCTAGACACCAGATCATCATCAACAAATTGAGAAAAGAATTTTTTTTTTTTGCAGTGATTTGTCAACCTTTTAAGTTTTCACCCTCTCTCTTCCTTTCTGATTTGTTTTCTGACCTCTGCCTTATTGTCATGGAAGGACAATGGTCCTCAGGGTGAATGGGTTTCCCAAATGTTTACATACGTGTTTCTACCAGGGAAGAGTCAAGTCCCAAGCTGATACTGGCATAAATAAACACACACACACAATATACATATAGCTCTAATATTTTTATTATTAAATATGTCCAATTAATACATGCCATGTACTGAAGATACTGTACATATTTATTTATACATCTTACATACATAGGCATGAATATAATTAAAAAAATTCTTTTCCCTGTTAGCTCTTATTTAGTTATCCATTGATTGTTCTCAAGGTGAAGTATAATAATCCATTCACATATAAGAAAAGAGTGTGCACGATTAGGTATAGTCAGGTGGTAATGGTTGTTGTGCTGTGAAAATTGACTTATTGATGTAGGAGTGGAACTAGGTGATTGTGTTGTACCTGCCTTCCGACTTCACTGGGTGCAACTTTTGAGAAATGCTTTGTGATACACAGGTATATAAAGATAAGAGGGGAAATTAAAAAGAATAGTTTGCTAGCCTGACTTTCACATAAGGTAAATTGGGAAGAGAGCTAAGTTTTTAAAAAAATATTTTCATTTATTTCCAAGCATAGAGAGATAAAGAGAAGAGAGACAGACACACAAAATTGGACACCAGGGCTTCCAACCGCTGCAAACGAATTCCAGATGCATGTGCTATTTTGTGCATCTGGCTTTATGTGGGTACTGGGGAATTGAACCCTGGTTGTTAGGTTGTTGGCAAGTGCCTTAACTGCTGAGCCATCTCTCCAGCCCCCTAAGTTTTATTAAGAACAAAATAACTTGGATTGGTTAATGAGGTTCAAAAATTCTGTCAAAGTTGTCTCAAAATGTTCAAAGTGGGTCAATCAGTAGCTACACAAGAATAGTTTCCTTCCATGGGGTGTATTACACTGTGTATAACACATCATATTACTGAATATTTACACATCGTATTCATTAGCATCTTCTGTTAGAACAATCTTGGTTGTGTATTTCATTAGATCCTTGAAAGTAGGGAAAGTCTATTCCCCTTACATTTCTGGTAATCAACTCAGTGCTTTACACACTGCAGGATGACCTTGTATGACCAGCTGATAAACACAGTGGTAGGCAGAATGAGCGGTGAGTTTTCTGGAAATGGCTGAGGCAGGTCATGTTTCAGATGACCAGAAGCTGTGGCCCTTGAAAGATCTAGGTATTGACAAGGCCAACCTATCAACCAGGGCTTCCATACACATACTGAAATCAAGGTCTGGGCCTCCAATTCCCTCACAACTTCTCTAGACTAATAAATTCATAATTCAGGAGGCAAATTTATTTTGAACCTGTGAATATAAATTTCTCCTTTTTCCTTATTCCATCTGTCTTAAACTATAGTCTTTGAAAGTATGAACAATTTAGGTAAGGCTGTGTGTGAGATTTATCATTGCTGTATTTGATTCTAGGTTTCTCTACTAAGTGAACATAGGCTCTTTGCTATGGAAAGAGATAACAGAAAAACCATCAGACAGGAAAGAGAGAGAGAGAGAGAGAGAGAGAGAGAAAAACTAACAACTTATGATGTGGAAATATCATTGCATATGGAAAATTAAACTGTGTGATAGGTGAAGGAAGGCGGGAAGGAGTTAAATAGAAGACGAGGATCTACTGGAACTTGAATTGACGCAGTAAACATAAATTACATATTTTCAACCAGAATTCAGATGTTAAGAGGAAGAAAACGTGAAAGGAATAGAGGATGCTTGTGTAAGAGATTAACCTGCATAACGGAAAGAATGAATCGAGACAATGGTCAAGAAAAAAGGAAAACTCCATACAGGAAATGTATGTTCTCAGCTTCAAAAGCCAGAAGGAACATTTTATGAAGCCAAGCCACACCTACGAAGGTTATTTTGTAGTCTTTGAAACATAAACACCAAAAATCAAAAATCAGGGCTGGAGAGATAGCTTAGCAGTTAAGGTGTTTGCCTGCAAAGCCAAAGGACCTTGGTTCAATTCCCCAGGACCCAAGTAAGCCAGATGCACAAGGTGGCGCATGCATCTGGAGTTAATTTGCAGTGGCTAGAGGCCCCGAAGTGCCCATTCTCTCTCTCTTTCTCAAACAAACAAAGAAATAAAATAAAATAAATAATAAAAATAAAATATTTTTTAAAAATCAAAAAATTATAATAAATAATAAATAAAAAGGGGCTGGGGGACAGCTTAGCGATTGAGACATTTGCCTACAAAGCTAAAGGACCTTGGTTCAATTCCCCAGGACCCACGTAAGCCAGATGCACAAGGTAGCGCATGTGTCTAGAGTTCATTTGCAATGGCTGGAGGCCCTGGTGTGCCCATTCTCTCTCTCTCTCAAATAAATAAATATAAAATAAAGTAAAAAACAATCAAAATGCACCTCTGAAAGAAACATTAACATAGTTTCTCCAAGTTCCAGAGAAAGGACATAGATTAGCTAAATTCTTTGCTATTGGATGCTAGAATATAAAGGAATTGCTTAGAGGTCACAGGTCAGGAACAGAGGCTGGACTCAAACTGCCTAGACACAAACCTCAGCTGTGCTGAATATTGGACATTTAAACATAGGCAAAGACTTTATTTACTTTCTGTTTTGTTTTTACCAATAGTTCAATGCGAGCAATAAATACAGCCCTAGTGGTTATTGTTAAGGATTAAATGAATTAAGACAGCAAAAGTACTCAGAGGTGTTCTAGCCATAGTGAGCAAAATATAATTTATTTTCCTTCTGCTGCCTCTGCACCCCCTTCTCTTTCTTCTCCTCCTCAGTGTTGTTTTTATTACAGAGCCTTGAAATATTTTAAACCCAGCTAAGTTATCGATTCATAAGGGAAGCACAAAAGTGTTCTTGCACAGTGATGGATTCAAAGTATGCTACACAGGCAACATGAATAAAAATTTGGAAACCTGAATTATGTCAGCACAGATTGAGACTTCTAGACAAAGAAGAGTAGATAATAAAGGGCTGCTTGTTTGGTTTGCTAGTAAAAATGACTAGACTAGTAATTTAATCAAAAAATTATTGTCAAGTTATTTAGTTCCTTAGAATTAATCTAAAATAACTTAATCTAACTATTCAAACTAATTAGTCTAAGACTATTTTAGTAATTAAGACAAATCACTATTTCTCTAATACAAGTGAGTTTTCTTACATCCCTTCTCCCCTGCCCCCATTCCTCTGAGGACCCTCCTCACTCAGGTTCTTGGTATGCACTGTGGGGCCATAATTTTTAAAGTATCAAACAGAAAACAAAATTTTACTTCCTTTGGTATAAAATGTTATAGAGTGATACAGGCCTTAACACCCCAAATTAAATTAATCCCTAGGACTTAAAGAGCTTGAAACCCTAAGCGTTTTATTTTCCATCCATGGAAGTTAAAAATGACTAATTTCTCTTTAATTTCTGGTTCATTGAATATAGTTGCAAGACTATCTTTGGAAAACTATGGAAGTCACCAAAAGAATAAATATAGGATTTTTTTTTCTTTCCAAGCTAGTGGTACTAAGCAACAAGAATGTCTGTGCCAGCCACCAAAAACAAATCAAAACAAATCAAAACACACCTCCCATGAACCTGAACCAAAACAAAACCAAAATCTTATACAGAAAAAATTAAATCCAGCAAGCATGTTTTTAAAAAAATATTTATTTATTTGAGAAAGTGTGAGAGAGAAGGAGGCAGATAGAGAAAGAGAAAAAGAAAGAGAGAATGAGCACAACCAAGGCCTCTAGCCACTGCAAACGAACTCCAGATGCCTTTGGATACTGGGGAATCAAACTGTGATCCTTAGGCTTTGTAAGCAAGTGCCTTAACTGCTGAGCCATCTCTCTAGTCCAAAGCAAAACTTTATACAGAGACAAAAATTCATGGAACATGACCAACTATTAAATGAATTAAAATATATAGGAGTTGAATCTATAAATAAAAGAGAAACTATGTGATATGCTATGTATATTTTCCCTACTTTAATTCTTTAAAAATATTTTATTTTCTTTTATTAGTGAAAGAAAAAGAGAGAGAGAAAGAGAATGGGCATGCTAGGGCCTCTAGCCACAAACAAAATCCAGATGCATACATCACTTTGTGCATCTGGCTTACGTGGGTACTGGGGAATTGAACCTGGGTCCTTAGGCTTCACAGCCAAGTGACTTAACCACTAAGCCATCTCTCCAGCCCCATACTTACCTCACCTGACATTTGGAAATATCAGCAAATAAATGCAAGGTAAATACAAATAAGATAAAGTAATATCATTATCAGACAGAACAGAATTTAAAACAAACATTAAATGTCAGAGTAGGTTTTCTTAATTAAAATATTATAAAATAAGTAGTGAAGATGCAAATACTTAAAAATTCATTGAATGTTACTATTAGAAAGGGTAAACGTGTTTATAAATTCAAGAATGTTTTAGAAAAATTACTTTGAAAGATATTAGTTACTATGACACACCACTTAGGTAAACTAATTATGAAGCATGTGATTAATTCCTAAATTATTAGAAATAAAAACAAATAAAATTAAGATGAGAAATTTTTTACTATCACATGAATAAAAGACTTTCGAAAATATATCCACTATTAACAAATGTGCATTGAGATGGATTCTCTCAGAACTGGAGGCTGTGTTAATAAATACAACTCATGAGAAAAGAAATTGGTTATAACTTTGAAGAGCATTCGAGTATCTTCTCGTCTTGAAGACAGAGTGGAAAAAAATCTGTGTTTGTGCACACTGAAGAATATTTACTGATATGAGAGAACAATAGTTATTATAAATTAAAAATTATTACCTATGATTCAGCAAATAGAATAAACCAAGTTTGGGCAAAAGATTAGATTGTATAAAAGATTGGAAAATAAATATGAAATAGAAATGTACAGAAAATATAGTAAATACATATAAAAGAGAAATGTCTAAAATATCATGAAATAAATATAGCATAGAAATATATGGAAAATATTATAAAGTAAATATAATTACCTCTGAACAATATTTCTGTATAGGTGGGGTTAAAGACAATTTTTATGTAATTTTATATATTTGTAATTGTTTTGATTAAGGACCCATTAGTGATAAAGGAAAAAACATTTTTAACCAAGAGTGATGGTGCATACCTGTAATCCCAACACTTGGAAGGAGCAGACAGAGGGATGAGAAACTCAAGTTAGGCTAACGAGAGCTCCTATCACAAACAAACAAACAGAAAACCAAAACACAAAAAGAAAAAAGAAAAAAATATTAGAAAACAAAGAACCAGAAGAAAACTTTCAAAAAATGTGTGAAATAGTCTGCTTTGTAAATTACCTTTTCTGATATGCTATTAGGTTTCTCTGTGAAAGAATTGTCATCTATAAACAAACACATAGTTGGTGTGTTGGTATATACGTGTAATCCTACCACGCCTCCAAACATCAAGTATAACTGAAAAATTAAAGCATCAAACCCATAGTTGCAAGTTCCTCTATTGTGCCAGCAAATGTTAATGTTTATGGAGAACCCTAGAGATGTGGAACTATTATCAGTACTACCTTATTGAAAGTTCCCAATCCTCTGAAGAAGATAGCACCTTTATTCTCAGTCCTCCTGTGGGGAATCTAATGAGAAAACTAATTGTTTCTTATCTATGTGTATGCTGATAAATTCCTAAACTTTTTCTAGAACTCAGATAATCCCCAGTCTTATTGCCACTGTGACCAAATACCTGGCATTAAACAAAGCAGGAAGTAGTTATTTTGGCTCATGGTTTTAGAGGCATCAGTCCATCAGGGCAAGGAGGGCAGGACAGGGTGAGCACAAGATACAATTTCCAAGTATATGACTTCAACCTCATGACCTGCTTTCTCCAGCTGGGACCCTTGTCCTCAAGCTCCCACTACCTCTTAAATAGCACCACCAGGTGGGGATCTAGCATTCAACTTAGGAGCATGTGGGGAAAATTACATATTCAGTGATGCCATCTCTACCTGCACCACGAATGTTTTGTGCTTTCTAAAACCACAACCTTGCACTCTTACAAAGTACTTTCTCTGTCATGGTGTCAGCACAACCTGGGATAGGGAAGCCATTTATTCCCAGCAGCAATATATTGTAGAAAGCTAAATTAATAAAACAAATTATGAACAATTCTTAATCATTTTTGTTTCCGTTGAGCTGCCAAGTTTGAGTCACATAAGACTCATGTGAATCAGCACTTATTAACTCAATGACCATCCGGTTGCTGCAAATCACTGTGGATGGTTCTACCTCTGTGACCAAGTCTAATATTAAAATTATTAGCGACTTTGGTCCACATGTAAGACTCATCAGGTCATTAATGGAAGGGCTGCTGGGTGTTGAGATTGACTATATTCAGCATTTTGTCTGGGTTAGAAGTCAGGCAGAATGCAGTCATTCATTAAGACTCCTGCAGGCAATAGCTACTGCACAGTGCCAATATTCATCAAGGAAAGGGTCAGGAAATGTGAGTGCCAGGGGCAGACACAGCACAAAAGTTGACTTATCTCAATTATAGCCCAGCCATGCCGCTTCCTCTCAAGGACACTCTGGGAAGGGAGCTGAGGACAATTTTAATCTTATTCGCTGGGCTCACTCTCAACAGGGAGACATTGTAGAAAACAAACTAGGATGCTTATTTTCCTATGCTTTACTTCCCCCAGAATGGTTGGAACATGGTGACAAGGATTTGCTTACTCAGGAAATTAAAGAAGCACAGATTAAAATAGTGTGAATGCTTAGTGTCACATTCTTAGCTATTTCTCTATCACCGTGTAAGCCCTTCTGTTTTTCCAAATTTCTATATCCTTTCCTGTGATATCTAAAACCAAGTAAAGTGCAATTTTCATCCTTTTTTAAAAAATATATTTTATATTTTATTTATGAGAAAGAGAGAGAATGGGTGTGCCAGAGCCTCTAGCCACTGCAAACAAACTCCAGATGCATGTACCACCTTGTGCATCTAGATTACATGGGTACTGGGGTACTGAACCTGGGTCCTTAGGTTTTGCAGGCAAGTGCCTTAACTGCTAAACCATCTCTCTAGCCTGACATTTTTTTCATTCTTTTGACCTGTGACCAAAAATACTTGAGATTAATAACTTGAAAAAAGGCAAAGTTCGTTTTGGCTCATGGCTTCAGAGGTTTCAGTTCTTAGTCACCTGGCCCTGTAGCTTTGGCTTGTGCCAATACAGAATATCATAGTGTGGAGGAGCAAAGCTGCTCTTCCCATGGCAGCCAGGAAGCAAACAGAGAGAAGAGGAAGGGCCTGGTGTCTCAATAACCATTTCAAAGGCATTTTCCCAGTGACGTAACTTCCTTCCATATGTTCTGCCTCCTAATGTTTCTACCACTTACCACAGGTTGGGGACCAAGTATTTAGCACATGATATTTTGGGAAGACAGTCTGCATCATTATAAGCTGCATGTGGTGGCACAAATTTATTTATAATCCCAACACTTGGAGGGTAAAGGCAGAGGGATCAGAAGTTCAAGGTCATAATCAGCTACATAGCAGATGTGAGGCCATAATGGGGTACATGACACCCTATCTCAAAGGTCATAACAATGGTGGCTTGATTGGTAAGGTATTTGTCTTGCAAGCATGAGTATCTGAGCTCAGCTACCCAGAACCCTTATGAAGCCAGATACTGTAGTGTGTGTGTATAAGCCCAGCATGCTTTGCTAAAAGAGAAAGCAGAGATAGGAGAATTTGTTGGAAGTGTGTGGGCCACCTAGCCTGGTGAATGCATTCATGAACCTCAAGGGACCCTGCCTCAAACAAGGTCAAAGGTGACAGCAGACACCTGAAGTAGTTCTCTGCCTTGCACATGCACACTGTACTACACACATGCTCACACTCACACAGGCTCCCCTGCACACCCATAGACATCATTCACACAGAATTCAAATGAAAAACAAAACGACAACAAAGGAGCTGGGTGTGGTGGCACCTGGTTGTAATCATACCACGGGGCAGTCACAGACAGAGGGATGCCTGGGGATTGTGGACCTGGCAGTCTAATCTAATCAGGCAGATCTCAGGCCAGTGAAAGGTTCTGTCTCAAAAAAAAAAAAAAAAAAAAAAAAAAAAAAAAAAGTTTTACAATGCCTTTGCTCCACACAGAGTGCTCATACATACATAAACACAACACACACACACACACACACACACACCAACAACAACAACAACCAATAAAACTGAAACATCAGGCACTGCAATAAGTAGTAGCTATGTTTTTAATTATTTTACAAAATATTTTATATTTATTTATTTGAGACAGAGGAGAGAGAGAGAGAGAGAGAGAGAGAGAGAGAGAAAGAGAGAGAATGGGCATACAAGAGACTCCAGCCACTGTAAGCAAACTCCAGACGCGTGTGCCACCATGTGCATCTGGCTTACATGGGACCTGGAGAATCAAACCTGGGTCCTTAGGCTTTGCAGGCAAACGCCTGAACCACTAAGCCATCTCTCCAGCCTGAGTAGTAGCTATCTTGATGAAGGCAAAAGATCTTCAAGATTAGAATATATAAACCCTTTTCATTCGGAATTCAGGTAACTATGATTTGTCAGGTTAAGAGTTAAACTTTGCAAGCAAATGATAGGACCTGAAATAAATCCTAAGGGGCTCTGGGAGAATTTTGAACTCTCATAAGTCTCATTAGGAGGTAAGAATGATGTATCCTTCTCCCATAAGCCGAGAAGATATTTGAAGTTCACCTGTCAGCTTGGAGACAGCCAGAATAATTACTGCAAACAAATGGTGATTTTACAAGTCGTGTTCTTCGGTGGTAGGAGGCACGATACAAAACAGGCTTAACTTTTGTAACACTTATTTTCATCCCTTCCATGCTTGCGCGTATGCACGCACAGGCACGTGCTCAAAGGATGTTGAATTGGAAAATTCAACTGCTCCTTTACTGTTCCCCAGAACAAAATGTAAGTGCAATACAGTTGTTTATAAATTGAAATTGTGCAAATATGATCACGGGAGCATTGTTATCAACCTTTCAGTAACCAGAAGCTATTCCTCTGTGACTTATCAGGTACTAGTGTGGAAAATGGACGAGCATCTTCCCTGGACCAGTCCCGCTCTGTGTGTTGTTTTCCTCCTTGTGTGTGACAGAAACCCACAATACGATCCACAAGCTCTCCGAAGGCCGTGGCATGCAAAGCCTATAATGCTGGTATGCATGACTCCATGGACGAGGAATTGGCCTTTAGCTTCAGGGCTGGGTCCAGGGTTACTGTACGGCCCATGGCCACACAGTTACTGAGCAACGGGGGTTTGTTTGCCCGTTGCTGAGATGGCCCGCTTTGCTTTCATAGGAGCACAGGCACATAGTTTGTCTGTGTGGTGTATTCTAATTCTGTTTAAGGAAGGCTGTTGCCAGCAAGCCAGACTTGGCAAGGTAGGAGTTGGGTTATATAATATGTCTCTCTCTCTCTCTTTCTTTTTTTAAATAAGGTTAAGGATAATGCCACTCTTTCTTTCTAAAGATGAGTTTCTCCCCCTTGCTGTTCACCACCTGTTCAAAAACCTTTAACCGCTGGCCCCTGTCCCACTCTTCCGCTGCTGTATAAAGTTTTCATGTGTGAAGAGTGTGTGTAAGATTAGCTGAGGGAGGACTCTGGGGTGATGTTTGTGCCTGCAGGCATGACGATGCCTGGAAGCAAATCTTGAACTGGTTTGACAGAAAGCTGCTTACCCCTTCGCCATGTTTGTGACTGCATTCTTTAGGACACGGGTCATGTCAGCACACACGTCTAGAACTACTTCCACACAGAGGCAGGAACTGGAGCTATTTCTAAGGGTTTCGGGGATAGTGTGGCTGTAAAAAAGATAAATATTACCCAGGAAAACCAGTGCCACTTGAATGGAAAATTGTCTCTTCCTGCTGCTGTGAAAGTGCTATAAGGGTTCTGAGTCACCCGTAGGCTTCTACAAACATGTAGGACACTAGTAGGAAGTACTTGTGACCTCTTTTGCCCTCTCAATTTCTGCTCTCTACCAATCTCATTTTAGTGATTAAAAAAAATCTTTAAAAACACATTTTAGTATGCCAGGAGTAATAAAAGTTTTTTTGATTTGCCTGTGCATTATAAGTTATGAATATAAAGAAATTTAAAATTAGTAAGAACTATGGTTCCAGTTATGTGAAGTGATGTAAAATGGAATTTCCCAATGTCCTACGTGAATGTTGAGTATGCTAAATTGCAGGGTGAGGAAAATATTTGACAACTGACTCCGGGGTGGGTGGGAGGAGTGATTTGGAGTGACTGCAGATTTTTATGGTATAAATATTCCCTCCATGGCCGATTTTAAGCTACCAACCTGATGTCACTGAATTCAAAGCTGGGAAGAGACATACATAGTTGGATCTCTCAAGCTGCACAAGCTGGCTCCAGCATGCCATGGGATTTTGTGAAGAAAGCATTCATAATTTAAAAAAAAAAAAAGTTGGGTGAAAAATTGCTGAGTGAAGTTGAACATGTGAATTTCCTTGCAACCTTTCAAATAGCAATTTGCATTTGGGAATTTTAAGAACATGTTTTGTATAAAATTATTTGACAACTAAATATTTCAATTGGAAGATTCATGTACATTTTTTTTTTTGAGATATCAGTGTTCCAGAAAACACAACTTAGAAAATGGTTAAGTGGTTAAGGCGCTTGCCTATGAAGCCTGTGGGCCCAGGTTCGATTACCCAGTACCTATGTAAATCAGATGCACAAAGTGGTGCATGTGTGTGGAGTTCATTTGCAGTGACTAGAGGCCCTGGAATGCCCATTCTCTCTCTTTCTTTCTGTCTCTTCACTCTCTCTCATAAATAAATAAATAAAATATTTTTAAAAATACCCAAATCTTTGGGACCATCTACATACACCAGAGTGTTCTACATCTTTTAAACTTTATAATTCTTTGATATTATATGTGATACTCAACTCAGTGTAGAGCAATACAGGAAGATTAAATGAAGTTAAATTTCCCCTTTTTATCATACTTACCTGTGTTGTTAAAAAATACTTAAAGTTTCATGTGTGACATTTCACAAGTTTATCATATAAATGTTTTCATATAATATATAATAGAGGTATCTAATATATAATAAACTATGCCTATGTAATAGTTCACCTGTTTCCTTAAAATGCATTAATATAAACAAGTTAAAAGTGGTTTTGAACTTATTATAAAATAAATCACAGAAACAGCAAACTCCATTCATATATGTGGCTGAAGAGTTCATGTCCAATTTTAGTTCAGCATCTGAATTAACTGGAGAGAATGTTGAAACACAGATTGCTGCCCGCCAGCCTGAGAATTTCTGAGTCAGTGGGCCAGGGCTAGGGTATAGATATTTGCATGTCTAACAAGCTTTTTGTTGACCCAGGTGCTGCCTAGCGGAACCATATTGGGAGAACCTGTGGCTTAGTGAATGATATGTAAGACGGGGATGCTTGTCATCTTGATGAGAGTGGGGAAACACTAGACCTTCCTGTGGCCTGTTGCTATAAATACTCCTCCCCCCCAAAGAACTGCTTCTCCTGACCTTTGTCAACGAGTGCATTTCACTGTTCTGTGTTTTTCAAGTGAAATCTCCTTTGACATCATAGACCCAACCTTGCCTGTCTTTTCCTTCAATGTTTTAGTGTCTGAACAATCCTGGCCATTTGACCTCCATGCTCCTAATATGCATGTTGGTGCTTCACATTTCTGGGACCATTTGACACAGTCATTTCCCTCCATATTTCCTTCAAGTTATAGCTGGATCCAAAGGCTCCATTTAGACTCACACCCGAAAACACTGGTAATCACACATAGATGGATTTTTATCACTTCAGCAGGAGGTATGCCATGTCTGGGTCTTATTCTATTTTAAAATTAGTTTTATCAAAGTGTAATTTATGCACAATTAAATTCACCAACTTAAGATGTGATATTTTATGAGATTTGATAAATATATGCAGTCAAGAAACTGTCACAATGATGCCACAGACATTCCCATGACCCCCAAAGTTTCAAGTGCCTTTTTGGAGTCAGACTTCTCTTATCTACCCACTGTGTCTTGAAAACTGCGAATTTTCTTTTTAGCACCATAGCTTCGCCTTTTCTAGAATCTTAAGTAAGTGGAATCATATGTCCTGTGGCTTTTGTGTGTGTTTTGTTTCTTTTGTGTTACACAGTGTTTTGGGATTTACCTCGGTTTTTTGGTGAATTGGTAGGTTACCACTTTGAGTCATTTAATTTTGGGACAGGGTCTTGCTAAGTGGCACAAACCGACCAATGCAACCAAAATAAATAAATAAATTAATTAATTAAATAAATAAATAAAAATGAAAACAAAAACAGCAGCACAAGCTCCAGGTTCAAGTGAGAGACCCTGTACCAAGGAAATTAAATGAAGGGTGATAGAGGAGGGCGCATGATGGCTTCTCTGACCTGTGCACACATGTGCATGAGGCATCTGTACACACACACACACACACACACACACACACACACAAGCATATACAGGAGAGAGATCCAAGAAGACACTCAATGTCAACCTCTGGTATCCACATGTACACACACACGTGTGTACACTCATACACACATGCTACTGCACATATACAGACACACATACACACATGCATAAGAAAAAATAAATGAATGGGAAAAGGTAATCTAAGGCAGTTGGGGATGCTGGTAGCACCAGAGGAAACAGACCGAGAGAATGCAGAAGTCCACAGCCCTTTGACGGTGTTCTGCTTGTGGCTAAGTGTGTGAGGATGTCCGAGGCTGTAGCTTTATGATGCACACACGTGTCTCTGCGCATCTTGCAATCTAATAACAACACCAGTTAGGAACCTGTCCAGGACATGTTGTTAAGTATACTTATTTCCTAACCAACCAACAAGCAAAACGTGACTCTCAAACCCTCACAACCAAAGGAACACATATATTAATTTCAGTAAACAAATAAACATTTTTATCACAGATGTAACAGAAGGTTTATGTTGTTTATTCATCATTCTTTCTCATAATCAGAAGCAGTTTTGACAAATGGCTGAGTAATATTTACAACGTTGAGAAAAAGATGAATATTAATGCACAGGAAGGAAATAGCTGTTTTTGTTTTGTTTTGTTTTGTTTTTGCTTGCTTCTTTTGAAATCAAGAGGTTGACCCATTGTTCATAGGACAGAGTTTCCCTCCACCTTGCCCAGTTCAAAGTTTTAAGGCACAGCACTGGTTCTCTTTCATTTCAACTTGTTTCCCAACCAGGTCCTACAAATCTGAGTGGTTTCTGACTCCATGACTCATCACATTCAGGGCTGTCCACACTCCTGACCCTTTTATACCTCATCCTGACCCTGGTCCCTGCCCTGGCAGACACGCTGTGCCGTCCATGGGTTCTAAGGCGACACCTGTTGTCAGCACCCCACACCTTGGTGAAGTCTCTCCTGAAAGATTTTTACACCAAAGATGCAGCGTTTGGTTTCACTAATCTTTAAATTTCCTTTTAAAATTCAGACTTACACAAAGCCTACCCTGAATTAACATTTTATCTAATCTTCCTTTTAAAAATGTTTATGTATTAATTTGACAGAACAATAGGGTATGGGAGCATCTTGTCCTTCTGCACCTAAAATTAAACTCCAGATGCATGGGTCACTTTGTGCATCTGGCTTTACGTGAGTGAGTACTGGGGAAATCAATTCGCAGCCAGCAGGTTTTGCAAGCAAGTGCCTTTAACTGCTGAGCCATTTCTCCAACCCATTATCATATCTTCTTAATCATTTTTTTTTTTTTTCAAGGTAGGGTCTCACTCTGGCCCAGGCTGACCTGGAATTAACTATGTAGTCTCAGGGTGGCCTTGAACTCACGGCGATCCTCCTACCTCTGCCTCCCGAGTGCTGGGATTAAAGGCATGTGCCACCATGCCCGGCTCTTCTTAATCATTTTTGCACTCTCTGGTTTTCATTGTCTTCTGTAGTCCTCGTAATTTTGTTCTCTAAAGTCACATTGCACACTGACAGCCAATACAGAGTCTATGTTCCTCCTAAGGGCAATGTAAGGATAGGCTCTCACAAGCCTCCCTCAGTTGTTAACAGTGCAGCTTGGTTTAATGGGTGTCTCTGTTTAAAGATATCTTATTTAAAATGCATCATTGGTTCACTGCCACTGTCCCTCATCACTGACCAAAGGTTCCTGAAATCATGTTTTTTCTCCATGTGGGATGTTAGCGCCTCAGGAACATTGGGTCAGTACTTCAACTTTGTGTTGGGGGTGCGTTTTAAACTGGAAAATCTCCAGTAAAAACCACAACAATGTGAAGCCATAGCACCAAGCAGAACATGAGAAGACACTTGTTCGCATCAGGAGAGCTGAACCAAGAAGGCAAAGGCACTTTGTTTCATATCTGCCGGTGATAAGCACCTTTAGCAACCTGCTGGCATGACCATGGATAACTGCCAAAGTCCATGTATTGATCACGTATTTACTAATCAATTTTAGTGAGTGGATGAATCTGCAGTTTTGGAATTCATTCTCCTTAACCTACTGTGGGGTTACTTATATACCATCATACACTCATGGTAAGTTGAAAATTTTTTCAGTAAAAAAAATGCATTTAAGTGCTTGCAATGACCAAAGACCCAGGTTTGATTTCCCAGTACCCATGGAAGCCAGATGCAGAAGGTGGCACATATGTCTGGAGTTTGCTTGCAATGGCTGGAGGGCCTGGGGCACCCATTCTCTCACTATCTGTCTCCTTTTCTCTCTCTCTCCAATATATAAATACATAAAATATTTTTAAATGCATTTAATATGCCTATGCTTCCAAAAATCCTAAGCCCAGCTTACCTTGAATGTGTTCAGAACACCCATGTTAACCTACAGTTAGTCAAATATGTAATACACATCCCATTTACCATATGATACTGAATGTTCATGTACACACACACATATATATATATATATATATACAATCTGAATGTACACATATTTTATACATATTATGAACCATTGTACACATGAACAACATGTACACATGTTGGGCATTGCTAAAAACGGGCTGGGACTGTAAGGAGGCTGGCCTGAACTGTTGGACATGGCCAGGGACCTTGGGCTACGGGGTTGCACCTGGCCCTATTGTCAGGAACCCACCCTGGCGACGGTGACTGGCCTTCCCTACGTTGTCGGTTGTACTGTGCCCTGTCATCACCCAGAGTGGACAGAACTGGCGAGGCCTTCCCCCTGGACCCCAAGAAGCTCTGACCAATTCCATAAGTCAGCCTTTGCCCCCCGCCCAGTTCTTGACCTTGTGGTTAGCCACCCAAGAGATCCTTATGTGGCTGAAGTCAGGTAGCCTTTCTGCCATCTTGCCCACAGCTCCTCTCCCACAGCTGTGAAGTCACACAGCTTTCCTCCATTTCCATTATCTTTCTCGCAGCTCCTCCCCCACAGCTCTGAAGTCACAGTAGCTATCTCTCTCAACTCCAGCCTCACAGCTTTGAAGTTAGGTAGCTCTTCTGCCACTTAGATAGCAACCCATAAACTATGCATCCGATCGCCATAGAGTCTATCTGTGCCATCTCAACCTTCCCCAAGTGTTTATAAACCCACTCCCCTTTTGAATAAATGAGTACTGTCCATCAGATGGTCTCCCGGGCGTTCATTGCCCGTCGTCATCGTCGCTGTCATCGGTGGTCGTACTCACCCGTTGCCTCAGGATGGACCCTGCTCCCCCAACTCCTCCCTCCCTCGCCCGAGACGTCGGTGGCCAACAACCCTGGGAAACGGTAAAGACCCACATACACATATTATTCCTTTAGTTGTAAATACTTAGTGTATATTTACTAAACACAAAGATATTACCTTACATAAACATAATCACAACAACCACGAAATTCACATTGATGTCATTTTATATCAGTTAGAGATTTAATTAATATTTTATCAATTATTCCACTAATCACTGTTATGTTTAAGGTTGTAAAACTATTTTCATTTATTTATTTGTGAGGGAAGAGAGCAAGAGAAGGGGGGAGGGAGAGAATGGCCATGCCAGGGCCTCTTGCATGCACCACTTCACCTTATGCATCTGGATTTACGTAGGTACTGGGGATTCGAACCTTGTTTGGCAGTGTTCAGTTCAAGCAAGTGCCTTCACCACTGAGCCATCTCTCCAGGCTTTTACTTGCCTTTCCCTGTTAACTGCTCTTTTGTTTGGACACAGGATCGGAATAATATGATGTAGAAAGCTGCAAAACTATAAGATGGAGGGGATGAGAGAACATTCTTTATTAAACAATGTTGGATTTTCAGGATGAAGTACTGGAGAAGAAATACAGCAACGACGAGTAAGAATCGGCATTTTCGGCCTTCTGTATGAACTTCATGCCATGCCTTCAGACTTAACTTCATGTGAGTACAGAATTATACACATGAAAATGCTAGCAGTGGTGGAAATAGAATTCAAACATACATTCTAGTACTATGTGCTATACGTTCACAATGCAAAGAAGAGAAAACAATAGAATGAGCTGTGACAAAAAAAAATTATAAACCCAGAGAGAACCATTAGAAACTTTCTAGTTTGCCTACAGGCAATCTCATTATCATTTTTACCCTCAGCATCTCCCTGGGGCGTACATTTAATGCTATTGTTAACCCGACTTTAAAGATTTGTCAAACATAGTGTTTACCAAGTTGGTAACCACATCTCCCATAAGGTAGGAGATATATGGATTTGATTATCTATATTCTTAGGCATGTTGGAAAGGGATCTATCCTGGGAGTGAGGCATACATTTAGAGACTATAATTCCAAGTGAGGGTAGTCTGTCATCTTAGCTAGAATGCTTGTTCGGTTCCCGGGGTGGGGTGAACACTCTGCATGGTGAACACACCTTGCTTTGAGCTGACACTGTCTGTGAGAGCAACACGCTGCAGACAGAATGTGAGCTGGCATTTGAACTTGTCATGAGAGACAGGCGTGAGAGTTGTCCCTGTGACTCTTCTGCCCTTACGTGGACATGTACAGTCAGAAACGGAATAATCTTGGTCATTGATCAATAACTCGGGGGAGTTTTGCTCTATCAGAATGGAAGTTTTCTCTAAAACCTAACAGGGTTGGAGCACTGGTTTAGCTGTTAAAGCACTTGCCTATAAAGTCAAAGGACCTAGGTTTGATTCCCCAGTTCCCACGTAAGCCAGGTGCACATGGTGGCGAATGCGTCTGGAATTAGTTTGCACTTGCTGTGAGCCCTGGCATGCCCATTCTCTTCTCTCAAATAAATAAATAAATACAAATAATATATTTAAAAAAATTAAAGTTAACATATAGTATTTCTTCATTGCTTCATTTTCACAACAGTGCTTTGAGACAGTCATTGTAACACATATGGGAACAGGGAGGCTTTGCTCTAAGTCATAAGGCTAGGCATGGTGGGTTGAAAACTGAACTCAAAAGTAACTAAAACGTTTGTGTTTATTTCATCACCCTGGTAATATTGCCATTGTATCCAAGGGGATTCTTTTGTCATATTACTAACTATTAAGAAAATACAGGGGCTGAAGAGATGGCTCAGTGGTAAAAGGTGCTTACTTGTAAAGCCTGGGATCGATTTCCCAGTACCTACATAAAGCTAGACACACAAATAGTGCATGCATGTAGAGTTCTTGTTTACAGTGGCAGGAGACCCTGGCGTGTTCATTCTCTCTCTGTGTGTCTCTTTATAAATAAATAAATAAATAAATAAATAAATTTTTTTTTTTTAAAAAGAGAATACAACTAGCTTGAAAATATTTGTGAATTGGGTGAAATCTGTTCTTGGTATTTTCCTAGCCATCATAACAAACAATTTTATTATCAATCCAGCTCATGTGTGTTGGCCTCATGTCCTTGAAGATTTATTTTCATGATATACTATTCTAATTTTTCAGATCCCAATATGTCACTTAAGTAGTCAGATAAATTAATCATTGTAGACGTGAACATAGGGAATAGCTAATGAGCACATTTTTGAGAACAAAGACTTTTTTTTTTTTCTAAGATAGCGTTACTCTCAGTGATTAATTCATGGATGTAAGATTTCTTGGACCAGTACATGGAAACGTGCGTGGGATCATGTCCTTCGTGAGGTATAGAGAAGTGCATTTGTAAAAATGGAGTATTAGCACCCATCTGCTCTCTGCTATCTGTTTCTTAACTCCTGACAAGTTAACAAAATTGCCATAGTACAATGAGAATGGCACATTTAGGGATGTAAAGGAAGCTTGACATTCAAAGAAGAAAACAAACAGGTTATTATTATGCAATTAGGCTTAAGAATGCTTTGCTGAAAGGTTTTCATTTTCTTTCAGCACTGAGATTTGAAAAGAATGGAAAACGTAGTAGCAGAAATATCCACATCTGAATAAAGTAGTCAAGATAGCTTCGATTGTATGTTAAGATCAATTCGCAGTCTCTAAACTCCCAGCATTTTGAGCATGTGATTGTGTAGGAGAACTTCAAAGCACTGGGGAATTTATAATGCCCTTGCATTAGTAAATGGAAACAGAAAAGTTCTTGTTGCATTCAAAGTGATGGAAGATGATTGCATGGCAAGTGAGAATTCACATCTGAACCCCATGTGCTTGCCATCTGCAGAATGAGAAAGGAAAAGAAATATTAGTCTACTCCCGTGGAGAAACATGGGAACTCAGGAAATACAATGGAAAACCACTGTCATCAAACATGCTTTATGGTCTGTGGTTTCAATGGAAAAAAAAAAATCTGGGCTCCGGAGATGGCTCAGAGGTTAAGGCGCTTGCCTACAAAGCCTAAGGACCAGGGCTTTATTCCCCAGTACCCACATAAAACCTAGTGCACAAAGTGATGTATATATCTGGATTTCATTTGCAGTGACTGGAGACCCTGGTGTGTCCATTCTCTCTCTCTCTCTGTATCTCTCTGCTTGAAAATAAATAAATAAAATATTTTTTAAAAATCATGCATTGATACACACACCTGTACATCAATTGTTCTATAATTGAATGCAAATTAACCAAAATATGGTATAGGGCAGGAAATTTGCTAGCTCCAAGATAGGACAGGGAAGGTAATTACTGTCTGTGCAAAGAAAAAGTAAACTGTTTATGATCCCATGTACATAGGGAGCTAAGAAAACACTTTAGATAAATACATAAATGCTTCCCCAAATCTAGAAGCTATGCTGACCAGCTCTGCTAAACAAATTAAATTCAGCACACATGTCTGGTTTTGGAGTCCATCTTGTTATGTTTATAGCGATTCTTGATCATTTGGTATTTGTCATCGGTCAGTGGATAAAACCATGGTACACCACTGCCGCATCTTCTATTTCTTTGATGGTGGCAGATATACCTCCCTTCTTTCCTCCCTCCCTCCCTCCCTCCCTCCCTCCCTCCCTCCCTCCCTCCCTCCCTCCCCCCCCTTCCTTCCTTCCTTCCTTCCTTCCTTCCTTCCTTCCTTCCTTCCTTCCTTCCTTCCTTTCTTCCTTCCTTCCTTTCTTCCTTCCACACTTTAGTGACCTGTTCTTATCTCAACTCAACATACATCATGATTTATTGTCCATATCTGGACATCCCTTTGTATCATTACACTATATATTGCTCTGACTTTTTTCCATTTTTAAAATACACACTATTTATATATACTACTGGGTTTCATTATGGCATTTTCATACATGCATATAATGTATGTTGATATTCATACTCGTTACCCTCTCTCATCCCTCTCCTATTCCCACTGATCCCCTTCATCTTTGATATGAATCCAAATACTTCCCCTTTTACTTTTGTAGTTTCTTTCTTTCTTTCTTTCTTTCTTTCTTTCTTTCTTTCTTTCTTTCTTTCTTTCTTCCTTCCTTCCTTCCTTCCTTCCTTCCTTCTTTCTTTCTTTCTTTTTTCTTTCTTTCTTTCTTTCTTTCTTTCTTCTTTCTTTTTTTAATTTGGAAGAGACAGAGAGAGAGAGAGGGGAAAAGACAGAGAGAATGGACATGCCAGGGCCTCTCAGCCACTGTGAACGAACTCCAATTTGCATCTGGCTAAATGTGGGACCTGGAGATTTGAACAAGCGTTCTTAGGCTTCGCAGGCAGGCACCTTAACTTCTAAGCCATCTCTCCAGAACCTACTTTTGTGGTTTATTACAGTGACATAGGTGTGGACCTATTTTCAAGAGCATGAGTAGCTTATCAGTGGTTAATTCACTGAAGAAAATGTCTTTCTTTCTCCTCCAGCAACTTAGCAACTATTGGCTTCCTATGAATCCTCAGGGAGGGGCGGGGCTTCATGAACCCCTCCATTCTCCACAACAGAATGTTGACAGTCCAATCTCCTGTAGGTTTATGCAGCTAATAACAGCTTCTGAGAGTTCAAGACTACAAGAGCCATGTCATGCCCAGAGGACAGTATTGCATAATACTCTGTCCCTTCCCTGGTTCTTAACATCCTTTCTGGCCCCTCTTCTGTGACATTCCCTAAGCCTTGAAGGGGGTAATATAGATGTCCCCGTTTGAGTTGAACAGCCAACAATTCCTTATTTTCACTTCTAACAGAAGCTATGAATCTCTGCAGTAACTTCTCTGATATTAATGTTGGGTAATGTTGAGCTTCTGCCATCCTGGGACTCAGTAGGGGACAGTTACCAATGAACTTTTCAAAAGTCCAGTGACCCCTGACAGTAAAATATTGATCTCTATGGTTGGCCACTCAACAGACAAACAGTTGAGAAAGCCACAAAACGGACTCATATTGAAGAATTTGGTATGCAACAGTGCTTACATTAATGGCCAGTGGAGATTCAGTGAGGAAAAAGATTCAATAAAAGAAGCTGTAAAATTGATTTGACTTAGGGGAAAAGATTATTTCTATAGCTTATATCCTTATCTTACACATACAAGTATAAATTCCAGATGGAAATATCTCACATGCAAAGAGCAAAACTAAAACCGTTTTACAAGAAAACAAAGCATAATAACTTCACGATTTCAGAGTAGAAAGACTCCTTAAATAGGAAAACAAGCACAAAAGGCACCAACTCTAAAGAAAATAAGTGATAAGTTTGATAATGGTAACATTCAAAGCTATAATGTAAAGTGCAAATCACAGATTGGGTAAAAGGTATTTTTACTATGAAGAATTATAATGAACATCTGATTAAAAATTAATTAATACCTTATATCTATCAATCTTATACCTGTACTTTACCTATCTTGTACTACTGAGAGTTTTAGAGGGTGAAGAATAAAGGCAGTTTGATTTAATATTATTAGTAATTCTTTTTGTAGGATGGATATTATAGGAGTCCCAAAGTAAATGGCTTCCTGCTTACCTTGTCATGAAATTTGAGAGTTATACACACATATATGTGGCGTGAGATTAGCTTACTATGTATAAAGAGTTGTTGAAATTAAAACACCTTTCATCGCAGGAATAAATGATTAACCAACAACATGGATTGTGTCATGAACTTAGCTTTTATCTCACAGGCAACCAAACTCCATGAGTGACACCTGGGAAGATCAAACATTATCTTTCCTTCTTTGCCCACTTTTGATTTAGCTGTGTGTCTTCTGGGGTAAATATGAACTGAGATCTTATAGGCTTCTGGTTCGATGGGAGCACGGTCAGTCCCTTTCCCTCAGTGAGATCAGTGGCCACTTGAAGATTTGCATGAGAACTTCCAGTAAGGGTTGTGAAGCAAGTGATTCTTTGACATAGCTTACTCTACAAGTGTTATGGGCAGGGGTTGTGGAAGGAAGATAATATGGGGTATATATCATCAATATGGAATGTCTTCTTGGTCTTTAAATGTAAAGTGGCTGAGTCATCCTACCCCTGAATTCAGGAGACTGAGGAACAGGGAGGCTTTCTGCAGCTTTTTCTGCAGAGGTCCAAAGTTAGGGCTTAATTCCCATCTGCCTGGGAGCATGCTGCTTTTACCATTAGCCCTATGGAGCAGTCATGTTCTCTGGTTTGAATCTGAAATGTCCTCCACAGGCTCCTGTGTTTGAACTTGATCCCCTGCTGGTGGTTCTGTTGTGGAAGGTTGAGGAACTTTTAGTAGGTAGAGCCTGTGGGGTGGATCTTGAGGCTTTGGGGCTTTACAGCTTGGCCCCATTTCCTATTCCTGCGCTCTGCTTTCTGACAGTGAACACAATGTCACCAGTTGCTTCCAGCATCTACTGCCATGCCTGTCCCACCATAATGGACTGTATCCCCTCAAACCATAAACCAAAATAAACCTTGCCTGTTTTCCTTTAGATATTTAGTTACACAAACGAGAAAGTAACATATTAAGTAGGAAAAGAAAACCAAACCCCAAAGCATACAATATCATCGTCTTAACTTAAAGAAAATCATGTAAAAAAAACAAAAAAGCCCCAAGTCCAGTGACAATCTGTACAGAAAGAGGATAAATGCACTTGAAGAAATTAAAATTGAAAAGAAATTGAAACTCAGCTTCAGTCCTCCAAAGAAATCCAAATCTAATACATTAACTCCAAACATAAATTTCCCACTAAAATAACTCCACAGGAATTAGGCTGAATTTAGCAAACTTAGTCTCTGGCAGTAAACAACCAGGAGACTGAACAAGTACAGGGAACGTTAGTAGCTTTCTTGACAGTGGGCAGTGGGCAGTGAGCAGTGGGCAAGGGAAGACAGTGATATTAAAGAGGGGGAAGCAATAGGTAAGTTCCAAACTCATATTTGGCTTGTTGCCTGCAGGCATTTCCAGATCACAGTCTGTGGATGGTCTTCCAAGCAGAATTTATTAATTTCATTTTAAGTGACAGAAATTTGAATTTGTGGCACTCAGGGCAGCTAAAACTCATGGCTGAGTATCAGAGATGAAAGACCTATGCAAAGGAGCATTCCAGACGTATGTATGGAAGTCTCCTTGAATCTGATGTATTACAAAAGTGAAGCTTCATTATAATCTGACCTCACATAGTCTGGGAAGATGTTGGAGTTCTCACTAGTTCCAACAGAGTGAGCCAACAACGAAGTACTAACAGCTAGGACTTGGGACAGATCAGTAAAATTTATCAACAGTAGCTAGACAGACAAGCGAGAGAAAGAAGTCCCAAATAATCAATATTTGGAATTAAAAAAAGGCAGGGAAGAATTACTACTAAGAGCATGCCAGTAATCCCAGTTCTGGGGAGACGGAAACAGGAGGATTGGGAGTTTAAGGTCATTGTCAGTGAAATAGTAAGTTCAAAGCCATCTTTGGCTTCATGTAAACATGTCTCAAAAAACAAAAACTAGACAAGGTGTTTGAATACATTATAATGAAACCTGATAAAAAATTAATTAAAAATTCAAATATTCAAGAAATCTACAAGAGAACAAAACAAAAATAAACAATGAATAAGAGAGAGATTAAACTGAGTCTAAGAACACGGGAAAGCTAACTAAAAGGGGCTGTGTGACTAATTAACATAAAACAAACATAAAGTCAAGAGATGTATTTCGTATTGAAAAAGAAGAAAAACATGCAGATAGTAAGTGTTTTGTTAGTACAAACTGATCAAATGAAAAGAAGAAAGTCATAAATCCACAATGTGCTCATGGACAGGACAAGCGCTTAAAAAAGTAAAGATGTGTAACATGGCACCTGCACAAATGGACAGATGATTCCAACAGAAATTCCACAAAGAAATCGATGTCTTCAACTGTACGAGCATTTAATATTACAATAGTAAGATTATTGAAAATAAATCACAAAAGCAATTCCATTTGTAACAAACTACCCCAAAGCTTAGGAACAATTTAACCTATGGGTGAAAAAAAAAAAAAAAAAGACCTTTTACAATGACCATCACAAGTTGCTGAGCAAAGAAACTGACAATACACACAGAAAGAGAAGAAAAATAAAAACTCCCATATTCATGGAATGGAAGAATTAATGTTGTTAAAATATCTATACAACTCAAAATGATTTATGGATTCATTGTAAGCCCCATGAAGTATTAATAATATTCCTCACAGAAACTAGAGAACAAAATAACTTTAAAATGCATATGGAAGTAAGAAGGACTCATAACTCTACAGTTATCTTGAATAAAAGCAACAAAGCTGGAGGCATCGCAGTATCTGATTTGAAGAAACACTGCACATACGTAGTAGCCAAACCAGTCTCATATGCCCTGAAAGTAGACACAGTACACGGACGCATGGTGATGAGACCATGTCAGAAAACCCATGTGTCTACAGCCAACTGATTCCTGAGAAAGATGCTAAAAATATACATTGAAGGAAGGCTCACTTAATGGTGCCGGCATTCCTCATTATCCCTATGAAGAAAAAAATTAAGACATATCTATTCAATAGGTAATAAAGAACTAAATGTAAGACATGAAAGTATAAGACACTAGAAGAAATATATTTGACGACCTCGGGTATGGGCAAGGATTTTCTGGTTAGGATCTCCAAACAGAATACCAAGGCAAACTTCGACAAATGGGTTTACATTAAACTGCAAAGCTTCTACATTAGCAAAGGAAGTGACCACCAGTGAAAAGAAAAGCCTACAGGATGGGAGAAAATAGTTGTCAACTGTTTATCTGTCAAAGGATTCACACGTAGAATATATAAGAACAGAAAATAATGGCAAAAATGCATATAAAGTAATATAAATAAATAATGGGCAATGATCTGCAAAGACACTTTCTCAAAATAAGTTGCTTCTTATCAAGTGTTGGTCACAGCAATGAGAACATAATTAATACAGATAACTGGTACTTAGAAGTGGGGCTGTTGCTGTGATAAACCCGACTATGAGTTTAGAGGACTTTGGAATTGGTTTACAGGAGGAATATGGAAGAGTTTGAGATTTGGGGCTAGGACAGTCCTGGAATATTATAAGCAGAGCTTAGTGGGCTTTTCTGGTGGGAGCCTGGAAGAAAGAATGCTGAGAGAAACGTGGCTTCAGGAGGCACGAAAGATGCAAGATGAAGGGGATTGTGGAGTGCGTTTACCACAGTACCAGGAAGCTGTTGAGGCCAGGCAGTTTATGAGAGGAGTAGAGTTCCTGGAAGGAGGTTCAAGAGGCCACTGCGTGTAGTTATGAAAGTGAATCCTGAGTGGCAGTACAGACTTCAGTAGTTGGAGATGCCAGCACCATATGATGTCTGTCAAGGAATACTATGGGTTTAGAATAGAGCTCACCTAAGAAGATAGACATGACGGCTACAGCAGCAGTGCTGAACAGGTGTGGCTACCCAAGGTCTTTGGAGCCTGGGTGCTGCTATTATGAGTCCCAGGTTCTGGATATGGAACTTCAACAGCTTAGGGTGTTCCTTGCAGGGTTTAGGTCTTGCTTTGGCTTGATTATTCATAGTTCATTCTTTCTGTTTGGATTGGGAACATTCTCTCTGTACTGGTGCTTGTTGGATGTAACATAACGTGTTTTTTTATTTAGCTTTTATTTTCGATGTTATAGGAACTCACAGTTTGCCTGAGTCTCTGAAGAGACTCTGACACTACAGATTTAAGTAGTGTTGTACCAGTTAAAGACTTTGAGGACTTTTGAAGTTGGATTGAATGCATTTTTTTTTTTTTATTATGAGATAGCCACAAACCCATGAGGACAAAGAGTGGAAGGTTTTGAAAAAACTGACCTATTTGAATGCCATATTGACAAGGGGTGGCCTTGTGATGGTTTTGTATTAATTTTCAACTTGACAGGACCTAGTATTAGCTAAGAAATGAGCCTTTGAGTATGTCCGTGAGGGATTATGTAGATTAGTTAGCCTCTATGCATGCCTGTGAGGGAATATGCAGATCAGGTTAGTCTCCATATGCCTATGAGGTATTGTGTAGGCTACGTTTATTGAGGTGGGCAGAACCAGCTGAAGGGTAGGTGGCACCATTTCACTGGCCCTGGTCCTGAACTATCCAAAATGAAGAAAAGTAGTTGAGTTTTTGCACTCATCACTCTGCTTCCTCACTATGCAATGAATGTCACCAGCTGCCTCCAGTTCCTACCACCATGCCTTCCCCGCCATGATGGATGGTCACCATCACCTGTGAGGTGAAACAAACCTCTCTTTCTGTAAGGCTCTTCTTGTCAGGTATTTAGTCACAGTAATGATAATGTAACTGACACACAGAATGAAAAATTCTAAATATACGCAAATGTATACTTGTATTTCTATGCATGATCACATGTGTCTTTGTGTTATGATAATATGGAGAAAAATAAGGAACAGTTTGCTAGATTTTAATACATAAATTATATGATAAGAATGTCAAGAAAATTAAGGAACAATGTAATCAGATGTTTATACATGGATAGCATGAAGAAATGAATGATAAATGGGTGTAGTCAGTGAAAACAGGGAAATAAGACTGTGCATAAAATTTATAGAGTATGTAAATATATAGTATATAGACTATATAGTATACATAGAATATAGTAGAAGTGTATATCTACTACTCATACATGCACATACATGATATATGCATATATATAACATCTAAAACTTGCATTTTTAAAAATAAAATTGTCAAAATTAAACACATAATAGGGCTGGAGAGATGGCTCAGTGGTTAAGATGCTTGCTTGCAAAGTATAGTGTCCCAGGTCCAATGCCACAGGACCCATGGAAAGTCAGATGACACAGTGGTGCATTTTTTTTTTTTTTGCTTTGGCTAGTGGCCCCGGGATTGGGAAACAGAGGTAGGAGGATTGCTGTGAGTTCAAGACCAACCTGAGACTATATAGTGAATTCCAGGTTGGCCTGGGCTAGAGTAAGACTATACTTCTAAAACCCAAAATAAATAAATAAATAAATAAATTAAATAATCATAAGATTTTATCTGATACATGGTACTTTTGCATAGTCAGTCCATTACCATCATTTTAATGCCAAACAATTATGAATGTTTTCTGTTATTTCCTGTATAGATGCTTTTTTGGCATCTATATGGCATTTATTTCCTACATTTAAATGTTTTTTTTATATTATTCTACATAGTATATCAGATTGTAATTTGCTGGATGCTGGATCATTTATATATTTAAAATCAGGTACTTATTGACATTCTCTACATGACTAGTTTTGCCCATGTAGAATTCTTCCTTTTGTGTTTGAAAAGTCATTTTATTAGTTTAAATTCTTTAGAATGTAGTTAGTAGGTCAAAGTTTAAGAATATGTTTATAATTCTTGGAACTTATTGCTAGTTTTATTCCCCTGAGGAATAAAACACTGTGTATTAATATAAGAAATGTGTACTCTTCATTTCTCAAATTCTACCACTCCCTGTTTTTTGAATGTTCAGTTGATATAGAAGATATTCTTTGTTGCTTTAGAAATATTGACTTACTCAATATTAAGATAGAATTGTTGTTCCATTTTTGTTAATATCTTTTGACTATATTTCCCATTGGGTTTTGGCATTGTTCTTCACAAACTGATATTTAAAATCTATTTTAGTTGTTTAATGTTGTGAGAGCATGTGGGAGTTTCTGAGAAAGAAGAGAATTTATAGTTGTCTGAATGGTGTCTTGCCTCAACACTCAGTTTCAGACAAAATGAAGACACTGGGATGCTAAGGGAGAAGGGATAATCAACAGGAGAAATGGAGTATGCGAGGTAAGACACGATCCTTTGCTCATTCATTCACTTTTAAAAATTATTTGGAGAGAGAGAGACAGAGAGAGAGAGGGAGAATATGGGTGCACTGGGGCTTTGTGCCACTACAAACAACCTGAAGACCCACATGCCCCCTTTGTGCATATTACTTTATGTAGTACTAGGGAATTGAACCTGGGCCATCAGGCTTAGCAAGCAAAAACCTGTAACATTGAGCCATCTCTCCAGCCCCTCATTCATTCTTTATGCTTTATCTTAGAGGTCACTTCTCCAAGAAGGCCATTGTTATACTTTCACATGTTGTGAATTTTCAGTTTTCATTGACATCCTATTTTATAATATTTTAGTCGCTTATTTTTTTCTCCTCATTGAGCTTGTGTGCTGTGGAGGTGAGCATCTTCATACATGCACATACATAACACATGGCAGAACATTATTACTGCATGAAGCAATCCATCTTAAGGAAGAAGTGACAGTCTGATCAGAACTGTTGACAGCTATGGTCACCACCAACATGCTGACCATCAGAAGGAATGGATGTTCTTGTTCCTTAATCGTCTGAGAGAGTTAGCTGTGGAGGAATCACAAGCAAATATTTATTTGCACAGGATTTTCCTCTTCAATGAGTTCATGTGGCTTTTTCTAATAGTCGATCCCAGTGGGCAATCAGCTAAAGAAAACTAGAGGGTTAATTGCAAACAGGAGGTTTTACATAGGACCATGTGACTTCATGGGAAATTTATATAAAGCATGTGATTTATCATTTCATAAAGTGGTATGTGCCACCAACCACTTTGGTTTTCCATATTTTAATGGCTTTAACCTTATATCTATCACACTTACCTATCAGCATCTTAAGTGCTGGCAAAAAAAAAAAAAATCAACTGTGACTAGATAATTCAATGAGAAATGGCTTAGAACGTATTTAGTCTATTGCCATAGAATGGATGCAAAACATAGGGTCTGTAACAAAAAAAAAAAAAAAAAAAAAAAAAAAAAAAAAAAAAAAAGCAAGAGCTAACAATGATATGGTGCATACTCATTATATGAGAGCCCTTACACTTAATGTTTTATTAAATTCATTTCATTTTTACAATAATCCCATGAGGTATTATAATTAAAACATGTTGGCATTCTAAGAGACTTGTGTTAGTCTAGTTCAATGAGTAAACTCAGCCACAAATGATTTAAATTATTCCAGCCACAGATAATGTGATGGACTTCGTTTTTATTCCAACCAAGGATTTTTTTTTCCTTTTTTCTTTTGTTTCTTTGCATGTGGTTGTGCGTGCACCAGGAGCGGTATGATGTGTACATGTGTGTGCTGCTTCATGCACATGTGTATGGAGGCAAGAGGAGAATATCAGGAGTCCTGCTCTTTTCCCAGCTGTGCATTTTGTTGAGATGGAGTCTCTCACCTCACGGATTCAGACCAGCAAGCCTCAGTGACTGTTCTCTTCTCCACACAGGACTGAGTAAACACTAGAGATCTGCTGCTGACAGTGTGCCTGTCCTGACAATACAGCATCATATACTTAACAATGCTAAGCCCTAATGGTATTATCACAATTTTAAATAAACATCCATTTAGGGCAAAGGGTGATGGCTCATCAGTTAAGGATACTTGTTTGCAAAGCCTTCCGCCTAGGTTCAATTCCTCAACACCCACATAAAGCCAGATGCATAAAGTGATGCTTGTAACTAGCCTGCATTTACAGCAGCAAGAAACTCTGGTGTGTCCATATGCACATTCCTGTGCATGCAGACACTCATGCAAATGAGTGAATGAATGAATAATTAAATAAATAGAGTATAAACATAAAATATTCAGTTGTTAAAAATATAGCCTTTTGAAAGCTTGCGATTCTGTGCATATACATTTTTGATTTATTTGTTCGTTTTTCTATAAACTGTTAAAACTTACCCATGGGCCAGTCTTTGCTAACCCTGCCTGATACTATGTTCCCCACCCACCAAAAAGATAGTAAAACTTTGGCAGCTGTGTGGAAAACTCAAACATGATTGCTGAGTCCAGAAGCAGAAATGTGAACTTGACATTCTGGAGTACAATTTAAATCTTGCTAGGCTGTTGAGTTATTCCGGGTATAGAAACAGCCAGAAAGCCCCACGTGGCAGCTAGTAAACCTTTTTTTTTTTTTTTTTTTTTTTTTTTTTTTTTTTTTTTACACCAAAGGCATTGCTAACCCACTAAAGGAAGAGATCATCGTCAGAAGAAATGATATGCTCTTAAGTGGTTTCTAGAGCTACAAAGATAGGCGAGTCCTCCCATGCATCTACCCATGTACAAACTAATGATCATTAGTCTCCCTCTGAGATTGTTAACCTTACCATATATGCAGAAAGCAGCTCCATTAGAACTGTTATCTGTAAAAGCAAACACAAACTACAACAATACTCTTTCCATGTGTGTGTGTACACACACACACACACACACACACACACACACATATATATATATAAACATATATGTATATATATATGTATGCATATTTGTTGAATTTTAAAGTATGAAGTAATGTGAGAGCTGGAGTGAGGCTGTTGTTTATAACATATATCATGAAATGAAGAACAGATGATCATCATGATCATCTAAGGATGAACATTTGTTGGAATGATCTCTCTGGGCTAAAATATTTATTTTATTTCCTCCGGCCCTTCCTTTCTTGACAAAGTATTATGTTTGCCAAGATCCACAGTATGAAACCATGGAAAGTTTATGACAAAAATCACCTCAAATTGCTATCATAAATTATTACCTCCTACATCGTCTTTTTTCTGCAGCGTGCAATTAATCAAGGAAACAACTTATTCTTTCTAATTAAGGAACTAGCTTTCAGAATTTTATTTTAGGTGTGAAAAGGGACACTGATTTCTGGGAAAAAAATATACATAGTGGTCCTATAGGATGTACTGTGAATTTGTTTCTGACTCTGCTATTTACTATTTGACTCCAAGCATGGGAAGTACCCATTCTTATTTCTCTGGGTCAATGGCAATCTGTCAATGGAAAAACTCAAGGTTTTGAAAGTAACTTTGAATAAAATGGTGTCTTAATGGAGAGTTCACGTGGAGGTTTTTTTGGGAGTGGTGGCGTACACCTTTGATCCCAGCACTCAAGAGGATCATTGTGAGTTCAAGTCCAGCCTTTTGAGAGAAAGAGAGATAAAGAGGCAGTTAGAGAGAAAGAAAGAGAATGGGTGTGCCAGGGCCTTTGGCCACTGAAAACAAACTCTGGACACATGCACCACCTTGTGCATCTGTCTTACCTGGGTCCTGGGGAATCAAACCTGGGTCCTTTGGCTTTGCAGGCAAGTACTTTAACCACTAAGCAATATCTCCAGCCCTTTCTTATCATTTTGTTCCTTATATTTCTTTCTCTTTTTTTTTGATATTTTATTATTTATTTATTTATTTATTTAACAGAGAAAGAGAAAGAGAGAGAGAGAGAGAGAGAGAGAGCATGTCAGGGCCTCCAGCCACTGCAAATGAACTCCAGACACGTGCACCCCCTTGTGCATCTGGCTAAAGTGTGTTCTTACATAATCGAACCTGGGTCTTTGGCTTTTCAGGCAAATGTCTTAACCACTAAGGCATCCCTCCAGCCCTCCTTATATTTCTTTAACCTTACTCATGCTATTCCTTTGAACCTGAGCAGCCTTTGTCTAAGTCCATAGTGCAGATCAAACACTAACTTTTTCAGAGAAATATTCTGTTTCTTTTTTTTTTTAATCCAATGATAACCTGGGAAATCTTTCATAATGTGTGTGGGGTGTGTGTGTGTGTGTGTGTGTGTGTGTGTATGATTAAGGGGGTACCATTTATTACTCCAAGAACGTAGAAATTTTATTCACTGAACACTAAACTTTGATGGAAATGCAACTGAATTTTCACATTTTTTTGAATTTTCATACTGTGACTTCTGGGTTGTACCTCATTAAGCCATCTTCACACTCATCTGTGTTTGTACCTCTACGAAGAACCTTACGTTTCTCTCCTCTGCAATCAGTTTCTGAACTGTCTCTTTAAAGCATGAAAAGGGTCATACCACTCCTGTATTTAAAAGCAGCTAATCATTCGACGGCCCTTCAGCTGAGTGTCTGTGTTTGTGCATGGCAAACAAGGGCCTTTAAGAGCTGGCTCCTGCTCAACTCCCTAGAGTCACCTTGATGATCCTCCCCATCCATTCTGAGTCATACGGAAGAACCTGGGTACGTGGCCGTCAGAAGAACATATGCTTATTTCTTTTTCTGAAATAAACCCATTTACAATTTCTAGCCTGTAACTTCTTAAACTCTCAGGTCTCAGTTTTTTTTTTAAATTTAATATTTTATTATTTATTTATTTGTATGTGTGTGAGAGAGAGAGAGAGGGAAAGAGAATGGGTGGACCCAGGCCTCCAGCCACTGCAAACAAACTCTAGATACATGCGCCCCCTTGTGCATCTGGCTTACGTGGGTCCTGGGGAATGGGACTGGGATCCTCTGGCTTTGCAGGCAAGTGCCTTAATTGCTAAGCCATCTCTCCAGCCCTCGTTATGGTATTTTTAAACACAATTTGTTTTGGTTGTTTGCCCTCCCCCTTCATCTCCACTGACCCCCTATCCCTTTGAATCACCCTTACTCCTTTCTGTGTACCTGTCACATGTGTTCTTTTACCTTCCCCCACTCTCTCCTTATCAGTTCTTACTATGCATTCTTAAATACCTTTCTAGTTTATAGGTTTTCCCCACCTTTCTTCATGTATGTATGTATGTATGCATGCATGTATGCATACATATGCATGCCTATATATATACATGTATTATCAAGCTAGGATTTGCATGTGAGAGAGAACGTGTGGTGTGAGTTTGGGCTTTCTGTGCTTGGGTCACCTCATTTAATGTAATTCTTGCCAGTTACATCTGTTTCCCTCCACCCCCCAAAATTTATTTTTTCTTTACTGCTGAGTAAAATCCCATTGTGTATATGTACTGCATTTTCATTATCCATTCATCCGTGGATGAGAAGTGAATGGAACCAGCCCAGACTGCACACCCAGGGATGATATAGCTGGGTTGTATGGCCTTTCTAATTCATTGAGAATTCTCCATACTGATTACCATGGAGGCTGCAGGAGGCTGAATTCCCACCAGCAGTGAATAAGGGCTCCTCCCCACCCCCTGACCCCACACACCTTTGCCAACATTTCTTTTCAGTTTTCTTGATAATAGCTCTCCTGACTGGAGTGAGATAGTATCTTAAAGTTACTTTCATTTACATTTCTCTAATGGTTAAGGTTGTTTAATACTTTTTCAAATTATTTATTTACTTATTTGAAAGAGAGAGAGGAGAGAAAAAACGCGAGAGCCAGCATGGGCACACCAGATGTTCTAGCCACTGCATACAGACTCCAGATGCATGTGCCCCTTTGTTCATCTGGTTTACGTGGGTCCTGGGGAATTGAACCGAGGCCCTTTGGCTTTGCAGGCAAGCGCCTTAACTACTGATCCAATTTTTTTTTTTTTTAATAAGAGAGACAGTATGGTACTCTCACTAAAGTAGACATATAGACCTGTGAAATAGAATAGAGGACCCTGAAATAAACCCATCCTCTTTTGAGCACCTCATTTTTGACTGATGAGCTAAAACTTTCATGGGGGGGAGGTCTATTCAATGGATCGTGCTGGCAAAATTGGGCGTTCACCTGTGGCAGAATGGAATTAAATCCATATCTTTTACCCATTGCAAACATCAATCAAAAGTGGATTAAGTGCTGAAACTGCTAGAAGAACACATAGGGATGCCACTTAAAGATGTAGGCATTGGCAAGACCTTTCTGAACAGGACTCCAATAGCACAGGAATAGCCCTAAGGTATCTTTCTTTGCATCTCAAGAAGCCACTAGAGTATATATTAATCCAAGGAGTACTTCCTTTGTAGCTATGCCAGCAGTTAGGACATAGGGGATCGGCTTGTTTCTGCAGGATATGCGTGTCATGCAGGGTCTAGTAGCTACTTAAGGGTCAGCCTCACTAGAAGTTAAGTTGTGGAGATACAATCAGGATGTGCATAATTCACAAACCGGTTTCTTTCACTGTGTGTGTGTGTGTGTGTGTGTGTGTGTGTGTAATGGGACACTGTTTCTGTTCTAGGTATGTAATGATTAGGGCTCTTATACACTGGATTTTAATAGGCATGCAGCCAGATTCTATAATAAGTTTGGACTTCTGCATTGTATATTTTTAAATGAGCTAAACCCCACATTTTCTTTGTTTTTCAAGTACTCCAGGATCTGGGAAGATGAGTCCGTGGGTAAGAGCGCTTGCTGTACAAGCGTGCAGACCTGGTTTCTATTCCCAGCACCACATAAGAAATTCATCATTGAGGGCTGGAGGGATGGCTTAGCGGTTAAGGCCTTTGCCTGCAAAGCCAAAGGACCCCGGTTCGATTCTCCAGGACCCACGTTAAGCCAGATGCACAAGGGGGCATGTGTCTGAAGTTGTTTGCAGTGGCTGGAGGCCCTGGCACACCCATTCTTTCTTTCTCTCTCTCTTGCTCTGCCTCTTTCACTCTTGCAAATAAATGAATGAACAAATAAATAAAATATATTTTAAAAATGCATTTGAAAAAAATTCACCATGGCCACACATACCTGTGATCCCAATACTGAAAGAGGGTCCAGTTAGACTGTGCCTCAGGGAAATAAGGTGGAAGAATGATAGAGGAGGGGACTTGATATCACATGCATCTGCACGCACATGTGCATATACTACATGCACACACCTCACATACTACACACACATCTATATACAAGCCCAAAGTCTGCCTAATTAACAGGAGGTCTGGTGTAAATCCATAGAGCACAAGACCTTCAGAAACCACAAGGTGGATTCCTTTGTGTCTAGCAAGACCTCATTGAAAGAGGTGTGTTTACTTAGTCTTAGAAGTAACTCAGGGGAAGACTGGACAGCTCCTTTAGGTAACAAGGCTTTTTGTCTCTCCAAAGTCATTCACTTTACCTTTCTAATTGTATTCTTCCTGCAGCTATTTAAAAATTCTGTTTGATTTTGGGGATCTTGGCTCTAAAAATGACAACATTCTCTTAGTGTGCTGTAATAAATGAAGCTAACTTGTAATGATCAGCACTAATGGGATGGACAAGGGAACATGGCACAAATAAATAAAATCTAATTTATTCTCCAACCTTAGGATAGCCACTGATTTTGAATTTTCAACAGCAAAACATTGAAGGGCCTACTGTAAGCAAGAAGCTGAGACGTGACAGATGAGGGTGCAATGGTAAATGAGACCTCTTTCTCGCACCCGCCAAGGCTCAGAAAACATTGTGGAAGAGGTGGCAGAAAGAATGTAAGAGTAGACCAGAGGAGGTATCTTGCGGAATGCTGTCTTCCCAGACACAAAGTGCTGTATCGTTCATGACCTTACTGTACCTGGAATGACCTGCCCAATATTGGGCGCATCAACATGTCATCATGAAAGATGGAGGAGGGCAAATGTCAAAATAGAAATTGGAGGGCCTGGAGAGATGGCTTCGTGGTTAAGCGCTTGCCTGTGACGCCTAAAGACCCCGGTTCGAGGCTTGATTCCCTAGGAGGCTTGATTCCCCAGGAAAGCTGGTTTTGAATATCACATCTTTTCTCCTTCACTTGTGTGTTCTCTGGTAGAGGTGATAATATTCATGGAAATTCCCAAAGGAGAGAGAGGTTGTGAGAGGCGGAGAAGCCAGGGTGTGGATGAATTGGAAGCTACATCTACACGCTTATGGAAGTTTTGGTTCTGGGGCTTACCAATCTGTTTTTCCTCAATGGCTTTATGATTTCTTTTATCATTATGCATTGTGAAATCACTGTGTGTGCAATGTCATTTTGGATGGGCAAGATGTACAGTCTTTAAAACAATATTCTGCATAGACCAATGCTAACCAAGCCAGTTTGAGTTTTAAGCTGGTGAATGACTTAATGATCAGCTGCTACAAAGGAAACTTAACTTGCTATTTTGTGCACATGGGACAATAAAGCAATAGTGGCTCCTAAGTGATTAAAAACATAGCCAATTAAAAGCATGTAAATTTACATAAATGCAACAACCTTACATTTTTGCATTTCCTGACTGGTGGGATTAGACTTCCAAAGAAGGTGTGAATTAATGCAAATGTTAACATGGCATCTCCTTTTTCTACTTTTACCAACAAGGAGAGAATATAGAAAAGTAAAAATACATAATGATAGGCCAGTCTCTGCTTGTAGTTGTCCCTTGCCAAGAAATACCAAGCATGCTTTGAATCCTTGGAAGCCTTAGCAAATTTCAGGTAGCAAATATCGAGCTCTAAGGCTCTTTTATTTTATTTTATTTTATTATTATTTTTTTAAATCAATATATATTTTTTATTTATATTATTCTGATTTTACATTCAAATTGGTTCCATTCTTTCAGAAACATTTGCTGTGATCAAAGAGACAATCAAGGTGTCCATCACTAGATGAATGGATAACAAAGATTGACTCTCAAGAGTTCTTTGAAAAAATGGTCAAACATGGAACCACAGGAACCACTTTTGAACACGACATCCATTCTTTCCTGAAAGTGTGATCAAAGAGACAATCCTTAGACTTGAAGGCTTGACTTCCACTGTGCTGCTGGTGTGAAAGCCACATACATTCAGCAGAAACTGCACTCCCGGGTTGGATTGTTATTGTTCTCCAGCCGGTAACGTGATGCTTTAGCTGTCTTTAACGTGATGCTGGGAATTGACCACTGTATGAGGGGAAAGCATCTCTACTTGGCAATGGGCTGTGTTCTATGCTGTGATGGTCAGGAGGCTAAGTGTAGAAGGGATTTTTTGATTTGTGATACTTTCAAGCATGATGGATTTATCAGAATGTAATAGCCTCATTACCAGTCAAGGAGTCTGTCAGAGATTAGGTGGCTGGTCAATGCAGAGTGGATGTATTCGGTTCCATTGGTTTCTATGGCTGTCTTTGTCACGATTGCTTTGTAGTATAATTCGAGATCAGGAATTGTGATACTTCCAGCTGTGTTCGTTCCCCTTAAGATTGATTTGACTATTTGTGGTCTCTTTATGCATTTATATGAATTTCTAGATGTCCATTGACAGATGAATGTGTATTGAAAATGTGATGCACAGTGGAATTCTAATCAGCAGTACAGAAAAATGGAAATATGAAAATTTCAGGAAAATAGATAGGCCTGGAAAAATTATGCATATATATATTATGCAGATGTGGGTAGAACCTACAAGGATACGCTAGTAACCAAGAGTAAGTGGAGAGATGAGGAAGAAGAAGGGTGAGGGAAGGGATGTAGGTGGCATGTCTACAGAAGTGAGAAGAATATTGGGGAGAGGGAAAGTAGGGGGAGGGGAGAGGGAAGAGGAGGGCGGATAAGAATCAACAAAAATAAACTGTCTTTGAAAATGCCAGAATAAATAATACCTAAATCTCTGTATGTCAACTAAGAAATCCAATTCAATTCAATCAAAAAACATGTCAAGGAGTATCTCTTTCTGGATGCATTTATGTATGGGTGTATATGTATCTGAATGTATATCTTTGTTGGTATGTGTATGACTATGTTATATATATCATATAAATACAGACAGATCCAAGTGTGCTGTGACATAATCATGGAATTCAGACCCCCTGATAGGAAGTGTATGACTAGTTCTCTCAGAGGTTTGCATGTGCAGTGGTCTAAATTCTTCGCTGAGACCTCCCGCTACATTATCTGCGGGAGTTTTCCTGGAACGGCTGGCTGATTCCTTTCTGGCCCCAGAGGACGTTTTCATTGTTTTCTTCCTTATTCTTCTGCTTAGTCTTTTTCCAGTGGGCTCAAGTGTTATGATGGTAGCTGTAGTAATTACTTCAGTGTTGCCATGACCAAAATATATGACATAAACAACTTCCAGTAGGAAAGATTTATTTTGGTTCATAGTTTCAGAGGGTGAATTTCAGTTCATGACAGCAGGCAAAAGAAGGCAGAGCAGTGGTTTGGTCTGTGGCCACAGGGCCTGTACACATGGAGGTGGGCCAGGAAGCAGAAAGTGAGATCAGAACCAGGCGATGGGTATAACTTTCCAAGATCCACCTCCAGTGACCTACTTCCACCAGCTAGACCACCAGCTTCCTGAAGGTTCCACCACTTCCCAAAATAGCACACCCACTAGGGAGAATGTTCAAAACCCGAGTCTGTGAAAGTTATTTCTTCTGAAGAGATCTCACATTATTCACAACCCTGGACTGGTGAACTGTAGATCTCTACAAGGCTACTACTGGATCCTTGTGGAATTGTGAGGTCAGACACGCACACATTCATCTGACTTGGACCTTGAGCCCAACAATATTAGGCTGATCGCTGCAAATATGTCACCATTGATTGTAAACTGATGAATACTTTTGGGTTAGACCCAAACTTACCAGTGTTCTTTGGAGATAAGTGCGTGAATAGTATTTTGAAGGCTTTCTGTTTTTCTATGCTTGTTTGACACCACTTAATATGCATTCAGGTACATTCCTTCTCATCTTTACATGTTCATTTACTGAATATCTCACTGACATTAAATAGTTTGTAACCAAAAAATGAGAAAGCTTGTGCTTTATGTTTACAAAGATTCATTTAAGATAAAATTTCCAGAAATGTTTTGCGTTGCAAAAGCTGGAATCATCTGTCAGAAATAAATGCCTTTCTGCTAAACCAAAGATACAAAAAAATAGTGTTTGAAAATAAGTTTCCATAGGAACACAGTATAATGACCCATAAAACGCACCCTTCTGTGAAAACTATTCAGTTTCAGATAACTTTTCAATAGTTTATGTGGCCCACTCCTGACAAGAAACACATTCAAATCTTTATTTCTCACAGATGAAAATCACAAATGAAATGCAAAGTTTTATAGACTTCAGACATGTGGGGAGTTTTGTCATCCCATGTTCTCCCCTGATGCTTTCCAGCCATAAGAAAGTTGTCTCAGGTTGGCCTTCAGGAATGACACATGAAGATATTGGTGAAAAGGATGCATATTATGGATTAGCTGTCATGGCATGAAGAAGGTTTGATGAGGAGCTGACTGGCAGTGCAGGCCTGGCATCCCTGGTTGCTCTGGAGTTCATACACTCCTTCAGAGTTGTCCCACGGAGGGCTGACATGGCCAGGTCCTTAGGCCCTTATATTTTCAGCTATGGTACAAACTTGGAATGCCATGGGCTTGGCTTGGAGTAGGAGATGGAGTTCTCTGTACCTAATAAAGTTTGTTGAAGCAAAACTTAAAGAAGCTTCCAAGTAAAGGTCATTTGCTGATGGCATTACCAGTGTCTAGAACAGTTGTTCTTCTTTAAAAATTACCATCATATATATATTGATTTGAAAACAGAGAGCGATAGATAGAGAGGTGGGGAGGGGAGTATGACCATGCCAGGGCCTCTTGCCACTGCAAATAAACTCCAGACCCATGAGGCACTTTGTTCATCTGGCTTGTGTGGGCACTGGGTAATTGAACCTAGGTCATCAAGCTTTACAAGCAAGTGTCTTTAACCACTGAGTCACTTCTCTAGCCCACAATTGTTCATTTTTTTAAAAAAAGTATTTTATTTTTATTTGTTTATTTATTTATTAGACAGAGAAATAGAGAGGGAGAGAGAATGGATATACCAGGGCCTCCAGCCACTGCAAGTGAACACCAGATGCGTGTGCCCCCTTATGCATCTGGCTAACATGGGTCTGGGCAACTGAACCTGGGTCCTTTGGCTTTGCAGGCAAATGTCTTAACCACTAAGCCATCCCTCCAGCCCACAATTGTTCATTTTTAAAGGGGGTGTGATTGTCTGTGTTTACAGGGTGCAAATCTCGGTAAGAAGGCTGGGAGTAAGTAGCCTGTGCTTTCTCTGGGTGGACATGTGTGGTAGTTTGAATGTGATGGTTTGAATGTATAGCCCATAAACTCAGGTGTTTTCTTAAAATTGAGCTTGCGACATGAGCCCCTAGTAGGCAGATCCTTGCTACAGGGGCCATGTCATGGGAGAGGGGCATAAATCTTGGGGTCTAGCCCTAAAGTGTGTGGAGAGCAGTTTGGAGCTGTGGCTGTTGTTGCTTGCTGGCATGTTGGTGATGTCTGTCTGCTTAGATCTATGGAAATGAGCCAGCTTCCCCTAGAAGTTGTGAGCCTGAGATTAAACGCTTTCCTCCTGTAAGTTGCTTCTGGTTAGATGTTTGTCCGAGCAACGTGGAGCTGATTGCAACAATATGTGAATTTAAAATAATGATAATTTGGGCTGGAGAGATGGCTTAGCGGCTAAGGCGCCTGCCTGCTAAGCCTAAGAACGCTGGTCCCAATGTCCAGCGGTTCCAATCTCCAGGTCCCACGTTTAGCCAGATGCAAAGTGAGGCAAGGGCGCAATGCCGCACTTGCCCACAAGGGGTCACACGCATCTGGATTTCGTTCACAGCAGCTGAGAGACTGCTGGCACGCCCATCTCTGTCTCCCTCTCTGTCTATCTCTCTCTGTCTCTCTCTCCAAAAATAAATAAAAAAATAATAAAATTAAAATAATGATAATTTGAGAAATCTTTTGAAGACAGGGTTAGGGAGGGAAAGTAGGTGATCCTCTGCTTTATAGGATATTTAGCTGAATATCTGGCCTTTCCAGCTCCTCATTGCCAGTTACATGGGCTTGGGAGGGTCATAGGAAAGGACTGGAAGAAGGAACCGAAAAAGTGCTGTAAGTAAAGCTCAGAGAAGAGCTCTCTGATCTTGATATCTGACTTAGGAAAAGCCCTGGGAATAGAATTCTCATTTGTGTTTGTAACTTTTCATTTGAGACCGCTATGTCTCTCTCTCTGTGTGTGTGTGTGTTTATGTGTATTCATACGTATGTAGACATGGGCTTACATGTTGGACATCGTGTCACCTTCTGGCACTATCTACCTTATATTTTTGAGACAGGTTGTCTCATCAAACCTAGAGCTTTGTGATTTAGTTAGACTAGCTAGCCAGTTAGTGCTAGGGCATGGTGTCTCCATTTCCCCAGCACTGGGATTATAGGTGTGTATCCCACCACATCCATCATTTCCATAGGTTCTGGGAATTTGAACTCAGGTCTTCACTCTTGTATGTCCAGATCCACCTACTGAGCCATCCGCCCTGCATCCCCTTTATGTAGTTCTTGAGTTAGTTGACTTGAATGCCATTTGTGCTTATTGGGGGAAGTTCAAACGTTGTTCTCAGTTCACTATCTTGGTGAGTATTAAAGACAAATACGGGGCTACATAAGAACAACATGCTCATATGAGTATTTTATTTTAGTGCATTTCCCAGAGAGTAGCTTTTGCCGGGCCAGACAAGGACTATGATTTCAGTTCCCCAGTGGATCATCAGTACCTCACACAGGGAACACAGGTAAATCAAAATGGAGGACTGACTGCTTCCTCAAGGAGAGGATGGATGACAGCAGAAAGTGATGCCTGCACGTGCGAATTCCCGTTGACCACAGGAAGTGCTGAGATTAAATATTGGGTTATAGGAACACCCACTAGCTCTGACTTCCAAAAGGCTGACGTCTTTCATTTCTTTCCTTATTCAAAGGAATGTCCGTGTAGAACACCCATGTCTGAAGGTAAGGGGAGTCAGAAGTAGGGTGATTTATCCAGAGTTAACCCAGGCTGGGAACAGCCCCATCTTTTCTCATTTCCTTTGTGATTCCTGCAAGGTTGAATTCACAAAAGATCCTGATTCAGACAAATAGTCCCCAATACCCTGCATGCTCCGGTGCTCTGTTTGAGACTGGTCTGCCCAACACATGCGTTCAGGGGGTCAGGACCATTGAAACTTTACATCTGTGCCAATCTGCTAATTTTTTTATTAGTTATGTATATAGTGTGTCTACATCCCTGACGGTACCATCATTAGCCTTTTCTCTGTCCTCCCTCCATGGGTAAAGTGGGTCTTACCTTATCGGGGTAGCCATCAGTTATGCGGGAGAGGCAATGTCTCTGTGCACAATGACCCATCTCATGGCTCTAACAATCTTTCTGCCCCCTCTTCTGCGGATTTCCCTGAGCCATGTTGGGTTCATTTTAGCTCTATTTCAGTGATGAGGTTTTCTGAGTCTCTGTGTCTCTGGATATCTGATTTGGTAGGAGCTGAGTATTCTTTGTGTCTGTCTCCTTTGCCCTTGTGCTGGTATCAGGTTCACCGATAGAGCAGGATTCTTGCTCATTTCCCCTATGACTCTAAATCTGCTAATTTATAACGGGAAGTGTAAATATCAAGTCTATTACAGTGCTTATTTTGTTAGGGTGTTTTCCCTCTCTAGCAGGTAAAAGAAAATTGGCTCAGTAAACACAGATTAAGATATACAGCCACCAGTTATTTGACTATTTGGTAAGGTGAATGGACATGTGGTTTTGAAAGAGGAGTTTCCCTCTGGCTAATGTGCTATTGGGAATCCTGCTGTTTGGGATGGGGTTGGGATCATCTATGCCCAGAGATACTCCTTTTCCAGGCATAGAGCAGAGATTTTCTATGCCTAAAATATTTGGCTTTGAAAACTCCTTCCACCTCCTCAGGAATGTCTTTGCCTCTCTTTCATTTTCTGTTCCTTTGAGTGAGATATTTCTGTACTTTTTTCAGCCTTTGTCAGCTTATCTCTTGTTTCTTTCCCTGGGACTCTCTTGCTGTAGGTGGCTGGCCTTGTGCATCTGTCCCTGTCCCTCTAATTCTCTGTGTCTGTTTTACTGTGGTAGAAGGACTGTTGGTTTGCCACTGGAAATCAGATCATTGCTGGTGAAGAAAGACAGATATGCTGAAGAATCAATGTGTCATTAGCATTTCCTGGATGTAGGAAAAGTACTGTCTTCATTACTTTTTAAAAGTACTTATTTGTTTGTTTGTTTGTTTGTTTGTTTTTATTTATGTATTATATGATTATATGCCTATTCATGTACATGAGTGCATTCTACTGCATTCATGTTGACGTCAGAGGACAAGTTAGGGGGTCAGTCCTCATCTTCCAACTTGTTTTAGGCAGGAGCCTTTAGGCATCTTTATCTTAACTGCAGTGTTTCTCAGGCTTTGCAAAGTGAGTGCTTTGCTCAATGAACCACCACCTAGACTCTCCATTACTTCTTTTTTCTTTTTTTAAAAGAGAGAAAGAGAGAGGAGAGAGAGAGAGAGAGAGAGAGAGAGAGAGAGAGAATGGGTGTGCTTTCTAGGCCCTCCAGCCACTGCAAATGAACTCCTGATGCATGAGCATCTGGCTTTATGTGAGCGCTGGGGAATCGAAACTGGCTCGTTAGGCTTTGCAGGGAAGCGCCTTAACCACTGAGCAATCTCGCAATCCCCTCCATTACTTCTTAAGAGATTTTGCTTCAGCAATGCAGTGGGAACCATGGTACATGAAAGATTTTGGACGACCTTAGCTGAAATACCACTTCAGAGCTTTTAATACATTATTATTTATGGTTAATATTAGAAAACAACATTTACCTTTATTTTAGAAAGTCTAGGGTGTATTTGAAGGGATATCACATGATTTGCACTGCATTAGTCTCCTTTCACTATTTGCTCAGAAAATCTGAGTTTCTGATAAAATGAATGATTAAGTAGAAGGGGATATCACCAACATGAAAAGAAAATAAACTCTAGAATTAAAGATGGATATGGTGGTCTCATTTTATAGTGCTTTCCACTGTCTAAAGCTGACAAAGTCACTCAAATGAAGGTGATATAAATGAGTAAAACAAGAATGAAAAATTGGAAAGATAAAGGTTTATTTTAGAGAACCTTTTGTTTTCATTTTAAACAATGTGCATCAACCATTTACAATGGGCTGTCAAGTGGAATTCCTAACACACTGTTTTAATAAACAGCTTAGGTTACTTTATAAGCAGTCGTTTTTCTCTAGAAGGGTATTGTGAAAGTACGTCTGGCTGGTCTATCATTTCCTTCACAATGGAGACTGTACTGATTAATTCAGACCCATGCTATTCAAAGTATTCCTGAGCCAGCAGCCTTAAACGTCTCTAGGGCTCTTGGTAGAAAGACAGAATCTTGGAGCTCATCAGGGGATCTGTCTTAACAGGATCTCCATGTGATTCTCATATACCTATAAGATCCATAAGCTCATAAATTGGGAACTGTAATATACACATAGATGAGCAAATTTATAAAACTGATAAAATTAAATGAATTGGAGCAAAAGATAACATTCCTTAAGGGATTATAGAAGGAATCAAGTGTGCATCTAAATCCTAGTGAAAACAACATAGGTGGTCTTTAAGGTAAGATGCACCTTCACTACCATAGTGTCGATGTAGATTAGCAAAAGATGGGGACTGTAGTCAGAGTCTGTATTCTGCAACTTCCCAGTTGTTAGATAACAGCAGATTATTTCATCTCCTGATTTTTTGCTTCTCTCATCTTCATAGATTTACTATAAAAATAAATTAAATGATGCACACAAAGACTTATATTCAAATTGTTATAAAATAAGCTTTAACTATCATCTCTGACAGTCTTACAATATCAGTACCTTTTAAGTTTAAACTGTTTAAAAATTCAACTGCTTTAGAATGAGTCTAAAAGCCAATAGCACATTAAGGCCTGTTAAGGGAGAGTTTTCCATTATGTGCCCTATGAAACCATACACGAGGGTGACTTGTTTAGCTAGAGAGTGAGCTTAGCCTTCCCTGACAGCCACATCTTACTTTCTATTTGTTTGCATTTGCTTCTCAATGCAACTGATAGCCATGGAATGAAAGCCAAGTGCTTATGTGGTGATAGCACTGGTTAATCCAAAGATGCATGGGCACATTTCTTATAGGCCTCCAAGATGGCGTGGTTATATTTATCCCCCCTAAGTAAATAGGCTGCTAATGCCATCTCTATTTTTAAAGTCAATAAAATTCAAATCAAATAATCTACATCTTTTGTACATATACTACCCCAGAGGTGGATCAAATGTCATAACACAAGCATTTCTGGTGGTGACAAAGGCTTATTTCAATAAGCACAGTGAGGAATGTCAAGCTATAGAGCTAGCTACACATAATTTAGACAAACATTGCTGTTAGTGTCAGGTCTAGAATAGTGGGGTGCAGTGGAAAGGGGGAGCCATTCTACTTATTTTATCTCTCTCCACAGTCCAATATAAGGAATAGTTACATTATTTAGTGAGAAATTGACAAGTCATGAAGAATACCCCAAACATCTCCAACGTGACAACTATAGGAAGTAACTATCACCTTTGGGTGTGGGAGGGACTGAAAGAACAAAGGAAGCAGTTGTGTGATTAGAGATTCAAGGCTTGGAGGAGGCAATCAGTAGGATTGGAGCTGAACTCTCTGAGATGGCTGGGGTTTGTAGGTTGGCTAGTGCTGGTATCTGGTGATCAGAAGAAGGGCTCTGGGTACCTATGATCCAGATTTACAGAGTGGATTCCACCTGCTGTAGGCATCTCTGAGACATAATGGTCAAACTTCAAACTGGATTTTATGGATCATCATGGGAGTAACTAGAATGATCAGAGTGACAAGCGGCCTTGCTGCATGATGCTATCAGGAGCTGAAAGTCCACAGGAGTGAACAAACTCTTTTCTTCTTCTAGCCTTTCAGTTTCCCTCTAACAATCCACATAAAAACATCTAGCAGAGCCAGCTAGTAAAGCGGAACTGTGGTCTGCAGAGCCCCAGTCAGCATCAAAGAACTGTAGGATGATGAGTTTGAAGCTGAGAGATCAATCGAGGGGAGACATCCAGCACAAACATGCTGGTTGATGGGTGAAGAGGTGGTGTAGATTAAGGGTCAGTTTGCGGGGCATGTCCATGGAACTTAATGCTCTGGCTTCCAGCTTTGTGTAATGTCAGAGCCTGCTTTGTGTTGGGCTAATGCTGTCTCTGTCAAAAATGATTCAGAAGAAGAAGAGGGACTGGGCTGAAAGTGAGGTTCATCAATGAAAATGAGGTTCACCAGTGCCTGCACTGGTGGCAGAAGGGCCAAGATGGGGACTGATGTTGTGGGCCCATGGCGGTGCCTGTGATGTTCCATAGAGAACAAAGCCGTCACTCCACAAGACAGACAGGAGAGCCTTGGTTTAGTTATAAGAAGCTAAAATTAGAAACACTTTTAGTATTGCATATCTTAAAAATATTCTGTGTGAGTGCATGCCTGTGTGCATGTGAGTATGTGTATGTGTGTGCATGTGGAGGTCAGAGGACAACCGTAGGCGTTAGTTCTCACTTTCCATTTTGTTTAAGGAAGGGTTTCTTGTGGTTTGCCACTGCATAGGTGTGCTGGGATTACTGATGTGCACTATCGTGTCCTGTTTTGTATTGATTCCGAGGATCTGAACTCAGGTCCTCACACTTGTGTGGCAAGTGTTTTACCTATTGACCCATCTCTCCAGCTCAGTTTTGGGTATCTTGACTCTGAGAAGATGAGCAGCCCTTAGGATACTCTGTGTTTCCATTATGGAGAACTGCCACTCACTCAAGTCTCCCAAGACCCTTGGTCAACCAGAAAATACACAGCAAGGAATGTGACCCCCACAGCAAGTTAGACTGTAACTGCCATTGACGGAGCTCTACAGACTGGCATTCACTTGTTCCTCACATTCTGTCCAGCACCTTTCATTCCCAGCACCAACGGAACAATGCAGCTGGTGCAGGACTCTCCCTGGACTATAAAGAGATTACCTGGAAATAGGGCAAGACACTAGCATTTTTGAAGTGCTTCCCATGTTATTTGAATGTCCACTATAGTTATGAAACATGTGCTATGAAACTCCTAGGCTTATTTATTTTTAATTATGGGAGAGAGAGAGAGAGAAAAAGAGAGAATGGGCATGCCAGGGCCCTTAACCACTGCAAATGAAGTCTAGACACATGTGACGCCTTGAGCATCTGGCTAATGTGGGTCCTGGGGAATCGAACCTAGGTCCTTTGGCTATGCAGGCAACTGCCTTAACCACTAAGCCTTCTCTCCAGCTCCAGTCCGGTTTATCTTTCAATCAAATGGAGTTGAAAATTTTAACCACTTACTAGATAAGTGCTAGTTTCTGGAAATACAGTAAATGTATCTGTCCAAGCATTATATTGCAGATATCTGGCTGATGAGAAGGGATGAGCAGTTTCAACCTGTGTATTGGGGGAATCAATGTGAGAAGCCTTCACATAGCATAAGAAAATTTGCAGACTAATCTGGGATATGATAGGTAGGATTTAAGAAGGGGGATGGAGTATGAAACATCATGATGTGTTCAGTCATGATGGATAGCTTGCATGGCTTAGAAAACTGGTTGAATTGGGTTAAAAAGTTAGAGATGGGACAGAAAGGAAAAACGAATACCACATCATAAAGGGGTTTGAGTTGAACATTGACTGTCCAAGCTCAGGGTGATGTTATGAAGGTATAATACTGAAAAAAATGACACATATTTTCAAGATGCTCCTAATTAGAAGGACAATTCAGCTACAAGGCGTTCTCTAATGCATTTCAGACAGAGAGCCCTGTGAATGAGAGTACAGAGGCTCTAAGTGACTGGCAATTTCCAGCAGCAGTGATAAGTCAGCATTGTGGAGTGGACAGGGGTGGGTGGAAATTAGTCAGGCTCAGGTTAGATCAGAAGAGCACTGAACTCACTGCTAAGACATTTGATTTTTACGCTAAAACCAACCAAGCGCTGTGAGCATTTTAAAGAAAGGAGCCATGTGGTTCATATCTAACTTACAGTTATAAAGGTTGATGGTATTACGTCCACTGTGATTGAACAGAAAGTTGGGGAGGAAGAGCAGAGCCGGAAGAGGAGAGAAGAACAACTAGAGAGGTTGTGATAACACACTTTTTGGTGTAAGATTGCTTTTTCACCCTCAGCAATGGAGTGTTGCATTGTATGGAGCTAGTCTTTTGGAGGACACCCTGGCTTTGAAGTCCTGGATTGTCCAGGGGGATCAGTTATATGGACAATTGAAAATGTGCACAGTGCATACAAGATTAGTGTAGATCAGAAATGTTTATCTGGTGTGAGAAGCTTGCGGAAGGTAAATGAAGTCAGGCAAATAGCCCACGATGAGCTGACTCTTAGTCAAAATAACCTTTTGGAAATAAACAAAAGACAGGAGCAAAAGGTAAACGAAGCAAAACCAAAGGCGGGGTTAGTATGTAAGAGGCCTAGAATAAAGACAGTTTCAAGAGAATGCATGATCAACAGTGTCAAATACGACAAAATGTTGATGAGGGTTTTCAACCCATGAAAACATCTAGACTAAGTTCCACAAGGCAAGGGCTCACGAGTGTATCAAAATATACTAGATGCTCAAATATTTCTGGGGAGAATAGTGTGAAAGCTGGATTTCTGGGGCTGTGCACTACTTCTGTTCTCCAGTGTACTCTTGCTTGCATGCAGGCTTAGTTATTATTCAAAATTTACCTCATATATGGATATTTCCGTTTTCAAAGACCAGAAGCAAAATTAATTTAGAAGGAACATAATTATATTTTTCTCATTAAAATGTACATTTTTTTTCATGAAAAGTTTTTTCCTCATTTCAAATAAATTAAACAATGGTAAGTTAGGGTCTGGAGAGATGGCTAAGGACTTAAGGTGCTTGCCTATGTAAGCCGGATACACAAGGTAGCACTTGCATCTGGAGTTCATTTGTGATGTCTAGAGGTCCTGGTGTGTCTATTTTCTCTTTCTCTCCCCCCCCTCTCTCTCTCAACCAACTAGCTAACTAACTAGCTAAATAAATAAAAACAAATACAATATTTTAAAGATAGGATATTGTCACTCTCTCCCTTCCTCCCTCTCTCTGTCTTAAATAAATAAATAAATAAATAAATAAATAAATAAATAAATAACATTTACAAGGGGGGGCTGGAAAGATGACTTAGCACTTAAGGAACACATCTTTGAAGGACTTAAGGACCCTGGTTCGATTCTCCAGGTCTCACATTAGCCAGATGCACAAGGTGACACATGCGTCTGGAGTTCTTTTGCAGTGGCTAGAGGCTCTGGCATGCCCATTCTCTCTCTCTCTCCCTCTCTCTGTTTCTAATAAATAAATAACATTTTTTTATATTTTATTTTTATTTATTTATTTGAGAGAGAGATACAGAGATAGGCATGGAGAGAAGAGAGAGAATGGGTGTGCCAGGGACTCCAGCCACTTCAAGTGAACTCCAGATGCATGTGCCCCCTTGTGCATCTGGTGTACGTGGTCCTGGGGAGTTGAACCTGGGTCCTTTGGCTTTGAAGGCAAGCACCTTAACCACTAAGCCATCTCTCCAGCCCCATAAAAAATATTTTGTAAAAAAGATGTGACATGCTTATGTCTATCTTATTTCTTGTGTCATCTTGAGTAAGGTCCTTTTGACCTTTATAAGTTAAATTCAAAAGTTAATTCACTTTTCCCACTAAAGATTATTAAGGCTCTGAGGCAAGGTTTTAGGTTGGATTGAAAAAAACATTAATGAGCTGGAATCGAGTCAAACATGATGTACTACTCAGTTTTAAAAATGCTCAAGACTTATGAGTTTCTCTGTAACATTTTCATAGTAAGATCTCTTTCAAGACTAAATCCCATTAACTGAACAACTGCTCTATTAATCTGCAAGTAACAAAATGTCTCTCAAGGGGCCTAAAGAAATAATTTATAGGTTTCTAAAACGTCACTTGAAAGAAATTAAACTTCAGGTTTTTCTCATTAAACCATCCCTAAAACTGTTACAAAGTAAATACAGTTTTTAAATCTCTACTATTTTGATTTTCCAGTTTTATATTTTATATTCACTTAGAGTACAATGATGTTTAGTTTTATATTCTCTTTGAAGGAAAACACTTAGTAAAAGGAAAGTACTTAATAAACTATGTCGAATTTGAATTACAAGCTAATTCTGAAAAAAAATCGTGCTTTAGGACATACTACTAATGATAGATTTGAAAGAAATGCAGACGGCATGTTATATGAGTGGTTGTGAGTTTATTTTAGCTTCCCAAGATGAGTTTCCCCAAAAGCAGGCAGAGAGAAGAGGGACTTCATGGCCCAGTGCTTTATTAAAGAACTATTTCCAGGGGAATCTGGCAAGAGTGTAGAATGGTGAGTGGGGAAAGGGGCAGGGGAAAGAAAGGTGGGATTTAGAAATGGCCTTTCTTGATCAGTCTGATGCCAAGGGAGCAGTCTGGAGTATTCACTGCACTGGCTGTGGTACCTCAGCATCACTTGGCCATTTGCCAAGGAGCATGATGAATTAAGGGGAGGAAAGAAGATCGCAGAGTGCATCATGCACTTAACACCTTTTGTATATGGACAAAGCAGTGCTCCTGGTATCCTGCAGATGGCAAACAGAGAGCATGATGCCTTGGCTATTGGAAGCCAAATGGGTTGGTTTGAGGGGCAAGGGGTATGTGGGTACAGAAGTGATGAAGTGCATCCAAAGTGGATGGAGCAGAGCACCAGCGAGATGATGCCAATCTTTTACGTACTTAAAATTGAATTTCTGTAAAAATAGTTTCATCTCCAAATCTCTTTAATTTCATTCAGCCCAGTCTCTGATCCAAAAGATGATTAAAAAACGAGGTTCTATGTTCAACTGAGCACAGTTGTTGCTTAGTTGCTGAGTTAAAAATGTCCCTTCATCTTTATAGGCAAAACCAGGTAGAGACACATTTGGAGACACACTGTCCAGAAGGAAATGTTCTTCACTGCTCCTTTTTATATTTAGAGAGGCTCCCTTCCTGTCCCAGCACAAACGATTCTGTGACGCGTGTCTGTAGTTGAAACAGGAGTGTGATTAACCAAGGTAACTTCGAAGTCATATTTGACAAGTGGCCATATTTCTTATTCAGAAGAGAATTTTTTTTATAAGTCTTTTCCTGCTAAAAGATTTGTTAGTATAATGATAAAGAAGGCATATAAATGGACATAGTGGTAGTTTAGCTTAAAATATATTACATAAATTTGAAATCATTTCTTTCTCTTTATTAAAAGGATGAGGAGAGATTTGGGCATAAAACTCCTCCATAATTTCTTGAGGAAGACTAAGAGAAGTAGTTGGAGTGTGGTCTTGTTGCTCAACATGAGAGGAGTCATATTTTGAGTTCTGGTGTTTTTGAAATGAATTCAAGTTTTGACAGAGGAAAAGCTAGGTATTTTAAAGTGATAGTAGGATATGTTACTCTAAGTAAGTCCACATACATGTGTTTAACTATTTCTCTAGAGCAGTAACTCCTTTCTCCATGAGAGATACATTTCAAGATGCCCAGAAATCACAGGCCATTCTAAATCCTATATAGACTATGTTTCTCCTATACAGACATAACTATTATAAAGTTTAACTTATAAATTGCGCAGATTAAGAGATAACTGGTAACACCTAGTAGCCGTAGGAAGGATGCGACTCCTTACAATGTAACTGTCCAGACAGAAATTGCCCTCGATATCCATGACCTCACAGTGCCTAGCAAGACCTTCACAAGACCCTCATAATAGGAGAAAAAGATGATGACATCAAATTAAAAGAGAGACTAATGGAGGGAGGGAAGAGATATGATGGAGAGTGGAGTTGTGAAGGGGAATGGAGAGAGGGAAGGGAAATATCATGGTTTATTTTCTGTAAGAATAGAAGTTGTCAATAATAAAAGAAAACCTGTAAGTATTTTATTTCACCTTCCAGGATTAGCAAAACAACATTTCAAAAGGCCAAAATTCATACTCTTTTTGTTGCCAAAATAGTGAGTGTCAAGTCAAATATTTTGGATGGGGTAGACTTGAGACTTGCAAAGGCGAAGCGAACAGAGAGAAAGTGCTACCAGATATGAGATGAGAGGCTCATCTTGCCAGAGTAGTCCATTTAGCTGCAAACTTCTTGGCATGTACAGTGAAGGAAAAGTCCATTACAGATTCACTCTTCATTTGACCTTACCATCATGTCCCTGTGATCCAAAGGTTAAGGCCACAAACAAACAGGAACTTGATCCTGTTTATGCTCAACAATTCTACATGTTCCTCTCCAAATTTTAGTCAGATAACACAGGTTTTAGGGAAAGATTTTACATGTCTAAAACATAACATAGAGTCATTGGGACAGTGAGACCTAGAAGTGACAGGGGCTAGTGCAAAGAGTATGGCATGCAAGAGTGGGTTTAGACATACCTGTCCCCAACCCTTCCTTGTACAATCACATTTCACAATGGGGTCAAATGAAAGTAGAAATGACAGCTGCCACCCTGGGCTCTCTAAAATTGAGATGGGAGGTCAAGGCAGAGCTAACCATCCGGTGTTGTTTTTTTTTCTCTCTTCTTTTATCTTATCTTTCTTAATTACTTAAGTGACTTTATGGGAGATAATTTGAGTATCACAATATCCACATCTGTGGCCAAACTGCTGCTTGACAGCAGACAGATCATTGCCCCTCTTGCATCCACTGTCATTGATATAAAGCAAAGAAACATCCGCATAGAACTGGAGGAGAAGGAGGAAGAAGTAAACAGAGGATGTCCTAGACATTGAGGTTAAAGGTGCTGGAAGCTCAATGCTATTTACCAACCTCATGGGGGTGGTATGAGTTAAGTGGCATAATACATGAAATATTTTGAGTTCTATGAAACAACGCTATATATTCATGTGGGCTATTATGATTTATAATCTATGTAGCTATAGTAACATTTTATTTTTTTCAATGTATTTATTCATGTTTTTATTAATTTCTATAGCAGAATCCACACGGGCAGTGATTTAATAGTGGAAGAAAGTATTAAACCATCTTTTTCCAAGAAAATATCTAGCCATCTCATAAATATTGCACCACTGTCTACAAACTACAATGAAACAATCTTTTATGATTTATGTGATGGGAGAGAGCAAAGAAGGAAAGGTATTGGAGGTTTCCAGACTCCAGATACCCTAACACTCGGCAAACATTAAGTCATTGGAATGTCTCTTTTCGAATGACTGATGAGTGCAACAGACTGGAATTTCTTTGTTAGCCCCTTTCTTCTAATCATAGTTCCATGGAAGTGTATTTTAAGAAATATAGGCCATCTAGATCAATCTATTCCACAGGTGAATCACATTCCAAAGCTTTGTGGGAAAAAAAAAGCTCATTGAATGTTTAAAGTGTATTGTAATTAGCAGATCACTTTCAGAGAGGCTAATATATAACAATGTAGACTAATTTAATCAATAAAAACTCATAATGAGGGAGGTCTGGGTAGCCCACACAATGTAAGAAAGAGCTGCACAGGCCAACTTTGAGAAATACAGAGACTTGTCCCCTGTCATCTGAAAGGCAGGAGCTTAGGGCTGGCTTCTAGGGTTGAACCAACATCCTTACCATTTTCTGCTTGGACTCAGTTCCCAGGCTAGGGAGATGGCTCAGAGGATAAAGTGTCTGTCACACACACATGAGTACCTTAGTTTGGATTCCCCAGAATCCATGTAAAAGCTGGACACTATGGTTGTTTGCTGTATTCCCAATGCACCTACAGTGAGGATGTAGGCTATGCTGTTTTGAGTGTGATGTCCTGCACAGCCTCATGTGTTTTGAATGCTTGGTCCCCAGCTGATGGCAATTTTGAAGGTGGAGCCTTGCTGGAGGAGGTGTGTTGCTGGGGGTGGACTTTGGGGTGGTACTGCCCAGCTTCCCCAGTGCCTGTGCTCAGATCTCTCTTGCTACTTTCTGCCAGCTGCTGTGGCAAGATGTGGTGCTCAGCCTCTGTCATCTTTTTTCTGCCATTATAAAACTTTTCTTTGGGACTCTAAGCCCAAATAAACCCTTCCTCCCTTCCTTTCGGTTGGCTGTTTTGTCCTAGTAATAAGGTAAACATATCAGGCAGGGACAGAAGAATGTCCTAGAAGCTCATGGGACAGCTAGCCTGGCAATGCAGCAGTGAGCAACACTGAGCATGAGATACCAATGTGGAGGACATGGATCAACATGTAAAGCTGTCCTCTGACCTCCACATGTATGCCATGGCATTCCTGGGTCTGAGCTCACACACATGAACATGTAAACACATGATACACACACACACACACACACACACACACACACACACACACACACACACGGGTTCAGTTCCTTGGGAGAGGGCATGATTGGATTTTCTTGGCTCTGATGCCCATCTTTGTAGTGGTTGCTGGTTGTGAAGGCTTTTCTGAGACTAGCTCTACTTTCTCCAATCTAGAAATATATGGAGATTGGGAGGGACAAGAACTTAAAGGAAAATAGACTCAAAAACCCACCACCCCAAGTCTAAGATACAGTTAGCTTGGTTTCACATAGAAGGTGCAGGTATATTTTATAGCATACTAGACACTCTGACAACTTAACTGTGTTCATATCCATTATTTGAGGACTAAGTAGACGAGAGAGGGGATGACATGGTCTCAATACTTGTTTTTTGCTTGGTTTGGCCACTAAGCAGTAACATGACCTGAGTGGGTAACAACCTTTCATGGTCTCAGTTTCCTGAGTTGAAAACTGAATAAATTTATAGACCTACATACCACATTTTATTTTATTTTTTGTGTTTGTTATTCACCTACAGAATTGAGTTGATTATATATCTCGACCCATACTACACTGTTACAGGGATTATTTAATTTTCCACTTTCTCCCTATTCTCCATTCTTTTTATACCATTAATAACCAGTGTTAGTCAGCTTTCCATTGCTGTAACAGAATACCTGAGGCAAACCCCTTAAAGAAGCACAGGCTCATTTTGGCTTATGGTTTCAGAGTTTCAGTCCATGGACACTTAACCTGATAACGTTCTGTTTGTGGTGAAGTATGAGCATGAGGTGAATCAAAGGTACTCACTTCCTAGAGAGTATGAGGGAAAGAGTGAGGCAAGAGGGCTGGTGCCCCCATACTTCCTTCAATGGCATACTTTCTGTGATTTAACTTCTCACTAGGCTTGTCAGTTCAAGGTTCCACCATCTCCTAGTAGTGCCACACACTGGCAACCACGCCATTAGTACTTGGGCCTTTGGGGAGGATCACTTCAGATCCAAATGATAGTAGCACTATCTAACTTTTTAGTACACATATATGTGGATGTATGTATGTTTATATATTATATAAGGCATGATTTTATGAGTGTGTGCAAATACATAAATATATACAACTCATACATAGAAGTGTGTAAAACATACACACAACAGTTTGCAATTATGTTACTGATCCCACTCTAATTTGTGAAAGACTTGTTTCCAGGGAGCTTTGTTTGCAGGGTTATTCCCACTGCTCATATGTATCTAATACATTCTTTCTAACTCCATATGGCATTGCACAATATGTACACGGTATTACTGTGTCCATTCCCCTAGTGATAAATCCATAAAGCAGGCTCCAAGTCCAATTACCACTAGGAAATTGTTTGCTGGTACAAATTTCTTATAGAATTTTTAAGTCTCCCTTTGATATATTCCTCTCCAGTAGGATTAGAATATAAGAACCCACGATTTCATTAGAGTGTACTTGCTTTCCAGAAAGATCTCACAAGTTTCCACACCCACCAGTTCTTCACAAAGCTCTTATTCATCTATACTCTCTTCAAAATTTGGTATTATCCCATTATATATGTGCATATGTACATAGATATAGAAGTATATTTATATATGATCTATAACTATGTAAAATACATTTATACATATTTATCTATTATCATGTTTTAACATGTTCTCATGTTCTTGTCTTTAACTTGCTTAAAATACACCTTTTGGATTGGCGAGATGGCTAAGCAGTTAAGGTACATGCCTAAAATGTCCAAGGACCCAGGTTTGATTGCCCAGTACCCATGTACCAGATGTACAAGGTGGCACATGTATCTGGAGGTTGTTTTTAGTGGCTAGAGGCCCTGGTGTGCCCATTCTCTCTCTCATAAATAAATAAATAAATAAATAACAAATTAAAATATTTGAAAAACACACCTTTTATGGTAGTCAGCTTTCTGTCGTGGTGACAAGACACCTGACACATCAGCTTATACAGAGGATCAAACTCAAGTGTCTTTCAGACCTCCTCTGCTCCTCAGGCTTGCATATGAAGTACTCTTAACCACTGAGCCATAGCTCAAGCCCTCGTTTTAGGTACTAGTCATGCCATCCTAATGGGTGTGATTTGTATTTGATTGTGTGGTGTGAACTTTTCCCTAGGGAGATGTAAGTAAACAGTGTGCTCCTCCAGATAAGGGCACCAATGACAGACAGCGATCCCATCTAAGTGCAACAGAGTCAAAGTGTGAACCAATGAGTATAATGGCTTACTTACAGAACAGGGCTGGGGGCTTACTGACAGGAGTGTAAGGGACCTCAAACGGCTAAACAATTGAAAAGTGTCACCCCAGCATGAACGAAAACCTTCCCCTAGCTGAGCATTTTGAATCCCTCCTTCTATTAATCTTCCGCACACTATATCCTCTAGCCCCTTCTGAGATCATTAGATCACATGCAGATGGGGCAGAATTACATGCGCGTGTCAGGAAGGCACAAGGTTAAGATCTCAGGTGAGGGTCTGATGACCCGCAACATCATCTCTTCCTATGACAGAATGTCATCAGAAAGGACTGGTGAGGGTCCCCCCATGACTTGTCACAGCTGCTTCTGATGAAGAAGACATTTTGGGAGGATGGCACTCTACAACACACTGCAGTTTTAATCTACATTTCCTGGATTATTAGTGGTGTTAGCTCCTTTCCACATTTCATTCAGATTTCCCCAGTTTTCCCTGCCTGTCCCAACCAGGAATTTTTCCAACATCTAGTTATCATGCCTCCTCCTGCTCCTCTTGGTTGTGATTGTTTCTTGCACTTTCCTTAACTTCAGTAACTGGACATTCTAAAGATTCCCACTTACCTGTTTGTGAAAAGTATGGTGTTTACTTACGGTTAGGCCTGGTGATATGTGTGTGAGAAGACCATGGGAGGAAGCTTCCACTCACATCACATGCTATCAAGGAAACTTCGCCAGGTTTCTACATTATAAGTCACTCTCCCCTTACTCTCTTTGAAAAACGACATCATTACATACACGCAGACAACGTTCCACACTTAGGAGCACAGAGACGTGCTTCATATGCATATGCGTGAGATATAAACAAAAATCGTTTTTTTTTTCCCTCAATGGAATGTTTGCATATTCTCTTGGCTTATGAAATTATTTGTTCAGGTAAGTATGGATCCAGAGTTATTTATATTTTGCCTCATAATATAATCTTGTTTGTTTTCTTGCTGAAATGGTTCTAACTTTGACCACTGGAACCTTGTTCATTGGCTGCTGTATTCTTCTGACACGTGTCGTGTTTGAAGTTTTCACGTGGCTGTGGGGATCCCAACTCAGGTCGTCATGCTTGCACGGCGAGGGCCTTTCTGACTGAGCTACGTGCCCAGCATTTATTTGCATGGAATTATTAATAGTATTCCGTTGTTATCATTGTAACATACAAGGGATCTGTTGAGCAGGTCTTTCTTCATTTTTTGTATTGACAATCTATATTGTCTGTTATTTTCCCTCTTGTTTTAGTCTGGCTGTGGGTTATTTGTTTAGTGATAGTTCAAAGAACTAGCATTACCATTATTCCCCTGTTTTGAGCCTCATAGACTTCGGCTTCAATTTCAACAATCTCTTTCTCTGCTGACTTTAGGTTTAAATGCCATTTCCCCAGCTTTCTGTTGTGGAAACAGATTACCGATATTAAGTCTCTATTAGGTTTTTTTTTAATAGCATAAACATTTAATGCCATAAAATTTTCTAAGCTCTGCGTTCACCACACCCCATAAATTTCGCTAAGTTTTATTTTCATTGTCATGTACATCAAAGTGTTTAAAATTTTATTCATGTGCTATTTTAAGGTGTGCTGTTTAATTTCCAAATGCTCAAGGGGTTTCCAATTCCTTTCCTTGACTGGCTCTGCTATGGTCTGGGAACATATCTGCACCATTTCTATTGTTTTAAATTTGAGGAGGTGTTTTATATCCCACCATGTGAGCATTGTGCGTGAACTTGAGGAGAATGTGCATTCTGCCATGGTTGGATGGACTGATCTACAGATGTCAGTTAGATCAAGTGATTGATAGCTCTGTTCAAGTGAACTGTATCTTTATTGATTTTCTGCCTGTTTCATCTATCAGTTACTGAGGGGAGGGTGCTGAAGTCTTCAGCCATAAATGTGTATTTGTCTATTTGCATTCTCACAGTGTTTCCTTTATGTATTTTAACATTTTGTTTTTGACAGCTACACACTGAGAGTTATTATATCTTTCCAGAGACTTTATCTCTGTTATAATATGTAATACTGTTCTTTATCTCTACATTTTCTTGTTTCAAAGAAGTCTGCTTCATCCAAACTTATGATAGCTACTACAGATTTTCTTTGTTTGATTAGTATTTTCTTCTTGACTTTCCTTTGTGTGTGTGTGTTCTTATATTTAAAGTGGAATTATTTTAACAATATGTAGTTAGATCTGCTTTTTTAAAATTTTATTTATTTATTTATTTTATTTTTTGGAGAGAGACACAGAGAGAGACAGACAGAGAGACAGGGAGAGGGAGACAGATAGAGAATGGGCACGCCAGCAGTCTCTCAGCTGCTGTGAACGAAATCCAGATGCGTGTGCCCCCTTGTGGTCAAGTGCAGCATTGTGCCCTTGCATCACTTTGCATCTGGCTAAACGTGGGACCTGGAGATTAGAACCGGGTTCTTAGGCTTAGCAGGCAGGTGCCTTAACCGCTAAGCCATCCCTCCAGCCCTAGATCTGTTTTTGATATCTACTTTGCACATTAAATGTGATAATGAATGGGTTGGAAATATGGTGCAATGTTTAAAGGTACTTCTTTTGCAAAGCCTAATCGTCTGGATTCAATTCCCCAGAACCCACATAAAGCCAGGAACACAAAATGGCACATGAATCTGGAGTTTGTTTGCAGAGGCAAGAGGTTCTGGTGGCTCTCTCTCTCTCTCTCATACACACACTCAAATAAATAAACAAATAAATATATTTTTTAAATGATTAATATACTTGGATTAATATCAGCCATGTTTGTAACTATTTGTATATATGAATGTTTTCTTATTGAAGAACATTCTTGGAATTCATATGTGCATTCGTTTTCATTCTACTTGGTGCTCTTTTAATCTTCTAGATCTGTGGTGTGGTCTGTGTCATTTTGGAAAATTCTCAGTAATTTCTCACTTCAAATAATTTTCTGTTTTCTCTTTGGTTTCTTTTTTAAACTTTTTATTGACAACTTTCATGCATACCGACAATGATCATAATCCCCTCACATGACTTTCCCTTTTCATAGTCCTGAATCCCCTCCACTGAATCCCTTCTTCACAGGTTCTGTGTACGTAGTATCAGTTACTGTGAGTTATAAACACCACAGCTGGCCACTTTGTTTCTGGAAGGCAATATTGCAAAGCACTCCTCCTCTTCTCATATTCTTTCCACTATCTCTTCTGCAACAGTCCAAGAACCTTATTGGTTTCTTAATATAATCTAATTGTTATATATTTTTTTTCCTCTAATTTAGTCTTGAGCTCTCTCTTTCTCTGGAGATTGACATCATTTCTAACTTTGTCTTAATGGGAATCCGAAGGATTTGGTTATGGATATTCACAGTACATCATCCAAGGTCTGTTTTTCTCTCCTGGCTGATGGCCTAATGCTTTAATACCTGCTCCGTGCCCAGGAATCTCTCTCACAGAAAACGTTTTTTTATACTGACCGATGCCCTTGTAGCTCTCTTGTATGACCCATGTTCAATTTACTCACACTCAGATATCTACTCTCTAAGAGAGACTTGACCAGATCAGAAGTTAAGTTCAGATGGCTGGTCAGGCGAGACACATAGTAACTCAAGAAAACCCATGCGCTAATACGGACAGTATATTACTCACAGTTCTGAGCGAGAAGAGGGTCACCTGCTCTACACAGCTGATGTGTAGCGAGCATCCTGAATACACATGCTCATTCAACACTTGGGGAGCACAACAGAGGAATCCATGGGCTAAAATATTTAGGGGGGGTATCAAAGGCATTACCCAAGTCAGTTTCCCATGGGGGGCATTTACATCAAGCATGCATGAGTCTGTGGGGGGTGATGCTGGGACTGGGAAGCAGGATTGTGGGGATCTGCATTTTCCACTATTTGTGTTGTGGAGTACGGGATCAGTGGGGTAAGCTAAGCAGATTGTAACCTAGCTGTCCCATAGGATACCAGGAGGCAGTTGGATAGGACCTATCTGCACCCACCATGCTGAGGGACTGAGAGGAGAAAGAGAAATAGGAACCGCATGAAGAGTGACTGAACCCTGTTTCTGGTGTGAGAAAACCCAATTTACATTCAAGATGGATGTCCAGGTAGCAGAACATTAAAGGAATTCACTATTCTTTCCTTTTGCAATTGCTCCCATATATTTGTATATTTTCGTGTCTTTTGTTTTTGTCTTATTCTTTCTTTTCTTTCTTTCTTTCTTTCTTTCTTTCTTTCTTTCTTTCTTTCTTTCTTTCTTTCTTTCTTTCTCTCTCTCTCTCTCTTTCTTTCTTTCTTTCTTTCTTTCTTTCTTTCCTTTTGTTTTTTTGAGGTAGGGTCTCACTCTAGCTCAGGCTGACCTGGAATTCACTATGTCATCTCACGGTGGCCTCAAACTCATGGTGATCCTCCTACATCTGCCTCCAGAGTGCTGGGATTAAAGGCATGCACAACCATGCCATGTTTTATTCTTGACATTTAAGTTTGTGAAGTTTCAATCCACACTTAAGTTCAATAATTTGCTTCTTCTGTCTCTCTCTCTCCCCTCACTTTTATATTTTCTTTTGACTTTAAACTTACATTTTCATTTGTATTCTTTGGGGTGTGTATACCTAAGCTACCAGGGAACTTACTTAAATTTACTTTTCCTTATTCATTTTAAGATTCCTATATCTAGTCTTCTCCAGGAGTTAAAAAAAGTAATTTCACATACCTTCAATTATATCTGGTTTCTTTTCAAAAACCTTCAAAATCCCCCCTGTATGCTACAGGTTGGTGTCTCATCAAATTCAAATATCAACCATATCAACTGCCATTTTATCAGGCATAGAAAAATCTCTGTTCTCACATTCTGTAGTTCAAGACTTAAAGTTCTAACCTGATGGGACAGCAATGATGTAGTTTTTGTGTTGGGAATCAGCATCCTTTAGGAGGTGACCTTAGAGATTGTCTAATGTCATAATTGCTACTCAGTAGATAATTGGGCCTCTCCAAGCAGACTCTCCCTCTATGTCCATCATGTGCAAAGGGATACAATTATTGCAAAGCTTAATAAAATGTGTAAATGTCACTTACATCATTGAAGGAGTTTACAGAAATGTCATATAAAAAGGAACAATCACTTTAACGTAATAATGTTCTCTCATTTAGTCTAATTTAATACCTTCCTGAGAAATAAATGTAAGCCTGGTTATAACATGGACCCAGGTCATGCTGGATGCTAGAAGTAGAGCTTAGACCACATCTCAGGGACAACATGGGTTTCAGGGTCTGGACTGAGGAGCCATCAGAGCTCATAGTCAAAATTAGTTTTGTATGTGGCATATGAGGAAATAACTATGTTTAAGTGCATGCAATTTGAACATTTCATATTACAATACAATGCTACTAGATGGAAAAAGGATTTATTTCCCCTTATAAGTCCTTTCTTTCAGCTGATCAAAGCCTTCTAAAGTGATCTCTTAGATTTAATTACCTATGCTTGTAAAATGCATGGTTGAAATTCAGAAGTAATTTCATTTTGAAAAATTTAGGCAAACTCTTCAGATACAAGCAATTAATGAAAAGTTAAAGAAGTAAAGAATTAGTGGAAAATGCATAAACTTCCTAGCTTTTATTTAACTCATAACTTGCCGACTTTGTAAATGTTACTTTCATTTATACTAAATTCATTTTCATTTTATTCAATTATAGTTTTGTCTTCATTAGTAGAAGACTGAGACTGAAACTTCACTCATATTAAAAAAAAACTACTAAAATGGATCAAAAGCTTAAGAGTAAGACAAAATAAATTGTAACTACTAGAAAAAACAAAGAGGAAACACTTTAAGACCTTGATACTACTAGTAAATTTCTAAGTAGAATCCTGAAAGGAAAAGAAACAAAACCAAAAATTTATGATTGTGTCAAGCTTTAAGCCTCCTGTACAGTGAAGGAAACAACCAGCCGTGAAGAGACAGCTTATAAAATGAGAGAAAATATTTGTTAATATTTCATCTAATATATTAACATCCATAATATATAGTGAAGACAAACAAAAATAAGATAATCAAATAGTTCAATTAGATATTGGACAAACCATCTGTATATACACTTCTCAAAAAACAGTTCAAGGGGTCAACAAAGGTGTAAAAAATGCTCAGTATTATTACCAAAAACTACAAAGAAATACCATCTGACTCCACTTAGAGTGGCTGCTATTGACAAACAAAAGCAAAGATTTGAAGGCTAGAGAGAACGTACAGGGAAAAGAACTCTTGTTGGTAATGTAAATTAGTGTATCTACTGTGGAAAGCATCGTGGATGTCCTTAGAAAGATTAAAATAAATTTACTATATGATGTGTCTACTGAATCCTCGGTATATATCCAAAGGAAATGAAATCAACATACCATAGAGAAACCTGCACTCCCATGTTTATTGATCATTGACAGTGAAGATTGGAAATCAGCCTATGTAGCCACAAACAGATGAGAACCTCAGGAAAATACATCATATATAAAGGATATGATATCGTTTAGTCATATAGAAAATGTGCAGCAAAACAGATGGAGCTGGAGGACAGTATATTAATAAGAAAATATAGTACATGCTCTTTCACATATTTGGAAGCCAAAAATATTGAGTTGAAAGTGGCATAGTGATTCCTACAGATTAGACAAAGGGGAGGTAGGGATGGAGAAAAAGCAGATCGGAATTGATGAAAGCATGCTACATGCATATATGGAAATATCCCATGGAGTTCCATCAATTTGTTCACTTAATGTCTGTTAGTAACTTTTTTTTTTTTTCTCCAGTGAGTATTTTTTTTAATTATTATTTTTTATTGACAACATCTATACTTACATACAAAAAAACCTACCTGATATTTCCCTCCCCTCCCCCCATTCCATTTTAGAACTCCAATCTCCATCATATCCCCCCCCTCCATTAGTCTCTCTTTTAATTTGATGTCATCATCTTTTTCTTCTATTTTGAGGGTCTTGCAGAGGTATTGCTAGGCACTGCAAGGTCATGGATATTGAGGTCAATTTCTGTCTTGGCAGTTGCATTGTAAGAAGTCATACCCTTCCTTTGGCTCTTCCATTCTATCCGCCCCCTCTTCTGCAATGGTCCCTGAGCATTGGAGGGTGTGACAGAGGTGTTTCAGTGCTGGGAACTCCTCCATCCCTTCTTCTCAGCACTATGTTGCCTTTTGGGTCATCCCAGTGGTCATCACCATCTGAAAAGAGAAGCTTCTCTAACCAGAAGTGAGAGTAGCGTTAGTATGTGAATATGAACATTAAGTGTAGTACTTTCAGGGCAGCTTGGTGGGAATAATATATACATTTAGTCAGACAAGAGCAGGCTTTATACCCCTAAGGCTCATGACCTCACCTACCATAGACTTTTGCTTAGGTTTTTCAGTACCAGGTATGTATTCCCTCCTGTAGAGAGGGCCTTCAGTCCAATTATGGAGCAGTTGGTTACCCCAAGAGTAGACATGCCACTATTGTACCCGTCCAATCATTGGGCCTGTCTGGCCAAACCTGGATATTCAGCATCCACTGTTTTCACTGCTGATGACTTCTGTCTCCCATACGCTGCATGCAGTGCAGCTTTTTCCAGCTTTCAGTTGGCTGGTCTACAGGGAGAAGGTTTTCTGCTCCACACCAGCTTGCTTTCTCAGTGACCTTGCCTCTTAGGCAAGAGACATCTTCAGCAATAGGGTCTTACTATCTGTTTCTCAAGGGAAACCAAGGGCTTTGGCAAAAGCCTTTAATGTTTTGGAGGCTAACAGGACCTCCTTGGCCAACAACTCACTGGAAGGTATCCCATCCCAGGTACTGAAAATTTTCTAGTAACAGTCTACAGCTTCTAGATGTGCCATTATTCAAAAAAGTAATTTTACATAAGTCTTATTCACAATATCTTGAATTTAGATTGACCCTCCCCCTGCCCTTCTTTTATGCATTCTCTTCCCATAGCCTCACTTAGGCCATTCCCCTCCCTGAAATCAGTTCTTCTACTTACATATGTACATTACCATACACTTAAGTTCTTCCCTTTCCTCCCTCCCTTATAGCCTTTTACCAGCTTACTGGTTTCTGGTACCTATTTTTGGTTCCAGTTCACACACAAGTCTATACATTTGTAGCTAGGATCCACATATGAGAGAGAACATGTGACGTTTGGCTTTGTTAGTAACTTTTTAAAGAAAATAAAGAACTCAAAAAAAAGTTTCAAGTTAAAAAAAAAAAAAAAAAAGGCCAGAAAACTATTTGAATCAAGGGGGAAGCATATGTCTGTTTTTGGATAGATGAAATAACTTGAATTCAGTACATTCCAAGCAAATTTCCAACTGGTTCTTTTGAGGAACACAACATGCAATTTTATTTAATATTTACAGAGATGAAAAAGAATTACCTACAGGAATTAAACCAAGCAAGATAAGTAGCCATTTCAAATTTTGACTCACTGCTAAAGTACCATAACACCACTAGACAGACAGATACGTAGAACAGAATTTGGGACCAATGTACCTTTTTATTTCTGAAAACATAAAAATCTCATTGAAACTAAAAAAAATGGTGAGCTAACTTTTAATTATTTTGTATTATTCTAGGAAACAACACTTTTTCTTTTACTAGCATCACAAATAGATACCCTATCACAGGCACATATAGGGAATGCAACCTCAATAGAAGGTTCAGTGCTGGTTAGGTAGAACACTTGATTATAGTACAGTCAAACACATGCCAATGTAAAGTTCTTTGGGAAATAAAACATAGCTTCAATATTATTTGTGATTACTTTTTTCTTATTTTATTTTATTTTTTATTTTTGGAGAGAGACACAGAGAGAGACAGACAGAGAGAGGGAGAGGGAGACAGACAGAGAATGGGTGCACGAGCAGTCTCTCAGCTGCTGTGAAGGAAATCTAGATGTGTGCGCCCCCTTGTGGGCATGTGCGGCATTGCGCCCTTGCGTCACTTTGCATCTGGCTAAACGTGGGACCTGGAGATTGGAACCGTGTTCTTAGGCTTAGCAGGCAGGCGCCTTAACCGCTAAGCCATCTCAGCCCACTTTTTTCTTGTTTTTAATTAAGCTTTTTTTTTTTTTTTTTGGCTGGGAGGGGGTTGAAAGGAAGACAGGATTGCTTTATCAGCTGAAGCAATGGAGTCTGGTTAGAAAGAGGTTTGATAAGAAAATAGAAGAAACCAATTGGGAAAGAAGAAGTTAAACCACCCTTTCTTTTGGAAAATATTAATATTTTAATTAAAGCTTTTATCTTAATTATGACTCATCATTTCCAGAAATAAATAGCATATTTTCATTGCACTTAAACTGCAAAATCCTTCCATGCCACCAGTCTTGATCAGTTCAGATGCCTGTAAAGTGTGACACATTGTTTTTAACAGACTAAAGGAAATACAACTTTTGGTTCATTAAATCTTTTATCATAATCCACTCAAATGACCCTCTCTTGTCCCACCCCCTCCCTTCGACTGTATCCTTTCTTCCCAACCACTTCCTCTTCTACTTTGACGTCTTTTTTTCCCCTTTAGGTACTTTGTGACCCACTGAGTTCAATTTGGACTTCCTTCATGAGTGTGGATGGGGAATTAATTTGCAACTTACTGGTGGCTAAAGCACCTAAGAAAATGTCTTCCTGTGTCTCCAGCAACAACTAACTGTCAATAACTTCCTGGGCAGACTTTTCTTGAGGACACAGAGGCTCAGCTTCTTTTGGGGAATCTGTTTTTCCTCTTTCTGCTTCAGAAGGCTTGTTATGGTAACTAAAGCATCGTCTCCCTCCCAACTTCAGTGTTCACAGGTCATAATTCTTCCAGCCTTTCCATATGCCAAAACTATTCACCTGCTGCTCATTCTTATGTAAGAGAAAACAACTCCCCACAGGTTGCAATGATGCCCACTTTGATGCATCTGGTTTCAGAGGGATGCCAGTGCTGGCAATGGTATAAGCTACGGCTGTCTTAGCCTTGAAGGCTGATGGATGGTATTCAGAGTTCCTTATGTCTGTTTCTAGCACAGATATGTACTTCAGAGTATATACATACAACTAGGGATGACAACACACACACACACACACACACACACACACACACACACACACTTTCCAAGAGTAATTATTATGAATTCCTTAGCTGGAAATAATTGCAATATTTTAATGTAATACATACATTTCTAGGTATGCACATTTGGTACACATTTCCATACCGAGAACTTTTCACTTAATTTGCAGTTTTAACTGGGGTGTCGGGGAGAATCCATGGTAAAATCCATGAAAGACAAAATAAAACAACAACAAAGTACAAAGAAATCCAATTGTAAAATATTTGCTCTATTTGATCAATGCAACTGTATAGGATAGAAGTGTTTGGTGGATCTTACAGAGGATGAGCTTTGAAGGCAGTGTTTCTTCCAATGACTTATCTATTCCTAAAACAATTTTCTTGGGATTTCCTTCTCCTATCTTCAGTCGACTCTAGTTGAATCACAGGAAGAGGCAGCCTGAACACTGATCCTGTCCCAGGGTAGTTGTGACTTTTCACTGGAACTCATGCACCCTGTTATCCTAAAGGCATGCGAGAAGTAAAGGGACAAAGTGCCTCTGAGCTCTGGACCTCCCAGGCAGGAGAGGTATGGCAGGCTCAGAGATACCACGAAGAGCAACGTCGTTCTGCTTTGGGGAGCTCAGGTGATGGAGCAGCCAAGGTCAAGGACCCAGACAGGAACATCAAGTCTAATGCTCCTGCTCTGGCCGACCAGCAATGTGGGGCTACCCAAGTGGCTCATAGGAAACTGCTTTTAAGGCTCATTGAGTGCTAAGTTTGTATTTATATGTATTTATATGAACCTGTTATTTGCTAATGGCAAGGCTCTGAGCTGGGCACTTTCTTCAGCAGTGAGACTTGCTGTGATGTCACCAGAGAACTCTGGAATGGCATCAGAGCATAAGAACCTGCCTTTGTCCCAGTTGAGCTGTTTGATCCTGGGCCTTTAAGAGACTAGCTTCTTCCTTTGAAAAATGCATGCAACTTTTTGAAAAAAAAAAATCAAATATAAATATCTAATTTAATGCATGCAAGGTTAGAATCTGGAAGTGGCTTTGAAGTGAATAGACCATCTCATGGGCCCGTGGGTTTTGCTCACAGAGGTTCTGATTTGTAAGTGTTAGGCAGTGCCTAGAAATCTGGGTTTTCAACACCCATCCTCCATAACACGGACCTGATGTGGGTTTGATTAATCATTTCTCAGAGTCTCTCAGCCTAAGCTGCTTCCTGAATTTCATTGTGTGCATCTGGAAAAATGGTGATCAAAATATCATCCTACTGTCAAGTTTCTTTTGTAAGGATCAGCTGAAATAATATATACAAAATTATGCCTGTTAAAATGACATCTGTTTGTCAATGACCTCCATACCTGGCAGAATATAGACTACTGTACCATCTTAAAATAGCTCCATGTTAAAATGCAGTTGAAATAGCATAAAGATGTCTTTAACTCTGAAACTTCTATGTCAAGTCCTTCCTAAAACAAAACAAAACAAAACAAAACACAAAAAAACCTTCTTAATTTCCATTGTTAACAAAAGGAAATAGATAAGCCTGTTATTCCAGTGTTTGAAGTTCTGCATTTCTTAAAAAAACGATACTTGTTTGTTTACAAGTGTTCTGTTAGGAACGTCACACATAATAGGGGATAAAGGGTGTGTTTCCTCTATATGCAGTGTCATTGCAGCAGATCTTCAGTGTGTCAGCACATGGAGGGGCTCGTCTGCTCATTTTAATTGTATATATAGAACACTCCTCCTTGAGGATGAGATAGACTTGGACATATTGGAAAAAGTTCACTTGTAAAGTGGACAAAGTTCAGTTTTGATACTTGGGTTGCTTATGAGTCTTAACTCTCTGTAAATTAATTTTTTTACTCAATAAAATGAGTTTCTGGGTGATCTCCAGAGCACGCATCCAAAGGTTTTTCATACTTCTGTAAACAACACTGCAGAAGGGGATATTTTGTCTTCACACATTTGTGGAGTTCAGGAAGAAGGTGGAGCAGTATGCTTATGTCACAGTCGTGCTAGGGTTTTATTTTCGCAGCACCGGTGTGTTCTGCTGATGTGGTAGGAGTTCCCGATTCACTGTCGTTACTATTAATTAACTTGTAACTGGAAAACATATGCTAAGAAATTAATTCCAAATGAGGCTCCTGTTGGACATACCAACGAATAGAGTTATCACAATTAGTCAAGTTTGGAAACCAATGCATAAGAGAACAATTTGTTTAAAAAATAACTTTTCCTGATGTGATGTAATTAATCCTAATCTGCCTATCACTTCTAAATATAGCTATGAACAATGAACAATGAGTTTTTCTCTGTATATCCTGCATCTGCATGTGTGCGTATGTGTGCATCTGTGTGTGGTTTGTTGATGCCACATACACTATTTTTAATACTTCTATTGACATTCCATATTTAGGTGCTTAAACACAAAATACAACATACTGTGTTAATATATATATATATATTCTAATATATATATATATATATATATATATATGACAGTTACTGCTGCCATAGATAATCACACAATCATACCGTTTCTTTGCAATAATAGCTCATTTTTGTTTTATTTATTATAAATTAAATATATTCTTATTATTTTATAGTTACAGAGAATTTGGTATTAAATACAAACATTCAAATGAGCAGAATCATATTCCAACCCAAGACAGAATCATGTAAAAATCTCTTCAAGATTTTAGTCCTTTATGCCTAAAGATCTTGTCCACAGCGGCTTATGCATATGCAAATTTATATTACATATGCAAAAACAGATTTCTGTACACTAGCATTGCCATGTGATAGTGGACAATGAATGGAGTTATTCCACTTCAGTTCTAGGATTGACCAAAAGTAAAACTTTAAGGAGAGTAGAACAGAAAAGAAAAGTAGAGAATGACAGACTGCCACTGAATAATTTATTGTATTGTAAGTCAATTGCCCTCTTGCTGTGAAAACTGGGAAAAATCTAAGATAGAGCTTTATGGTATATTAAAAAAAAAAACTGCATTTATTTTTTCCCCATTTCTGAAAAGATTATTTCTTTATACCTGTTTTTTATGTAATTTATTTTTTTAATTTTTATTAACTTTCTATTGACAAATTGTGTTCTTAAAAATTTTGGAGAACAACGTATTTCTTTAAATATTCATTTTTATTTTTATTTATTTATTTGAGGGAGAAAAAGAGAGAGAGAGAGAGAGAGAGAGAGAATAGGCACTAGGCCTCCAGCCACTAAAAAGGAACTCCATATTGAATGTGCCATCTTGTATATCTGGCTTTTGTGGATCCTGGGGAATCAAACCAGGGTCCTTTGGCTTTGCAGGCAAATGCTTTAACCACTAAGCAATCTCTTCAGCCCATTTTTTATTGCTATTTTCTTAATTTTTAAAAAATATTTATTTATTTGAGTGAGAGAAAAAGAATAATGTGATGTTTAAACAGGGTGATGTTGTTAAATCAAACTAGTTCAAATGTCCATGAACTTTCCTACCCATAAATGATGAGATATTCAGTTCACTCTTTTTAATATATTTTATACTTTATTTACTTGAGAAAGGAAGGGAGAGAGAGAGAGAGAGAAAGGGAGGGAGGGAGGGAAGGGAGGGAGGGAAGGAGGGAGGGAAGGAGGGAGGGAGGGAAAGAGAGAGACTGGGTATGCCAGGGCCTCCAGCCACTGCATACAACCGAACTTCAGATGCATGCGCCACCATTTGTTTCTGGTTTATGTGGGTTCTGGGGAATAGAACCTAGGTCCTTAGGCTTCACAGGCAAATGGCTTAACCATTAAGCCATCTCTCTAGCCCAGTTCCCTCTTTTTGAAGTGAATATGTTTGTGCTGATTAAAGTTGCTATGCTGAGTAATAGATCTCAAATCCCTTTCCTCCTTCCCACGTGAAACTTTGTACTCTGATCAACAACCTTGTGCTCTCTCCTAGCCATTGATAATTCATATTCTGCTCTCAACTTTGTTGCTTGTAATTTGTTAGATTTCCCCCAAAGGAGTTAACATCATTTGTCTTATCAGAATATTTCATACTGTGGACATAGTATATTTTCAATGTTTTTCAGAGTTATTTGATATTTGATTTTATACTCACGAATTCTGAGAACATTGCTTCACACAAATAAAATGGGAGAAGTATATTTAGGGCCATTTCAGAAATTGTTGGAACTCCTCTCCTAATCTCAAGCCAAAATTCATTAAATAATTTTTTTTATGAAACTCAAGTCAGCAATTCAAACAGCAATTTTAAAAATCAAACATTTTAACACAATCCAATCTAAAGACAGACTAATTTAATAATTATATGTTGAAGGATGATGGCAAGAAAATATTAAAAGATTTACTTTTTGTAATTAAACCATTCTGTTTCTATAAAACCAGAAAACTGAGTCGTCAAAGCAGGAATTCCTAACATACAATAGTCGTTCCTCGGAGGCGAGATGTTGCAGGCAGTACTTGTCAGTGTTGTGTAGTGTGATGGTGTGCTCAGGGCAAAGTGCTTGTGTTATGTGATATGCTTAGAACAAAGGCTGTAATGCAGGTGGGCCACGCAATCTGGACGAACTGCCAGGAACACCACAAATTCATGATATATTGGAATATTAGTTCCCACCATCCCCACATGCAGCTTAAGAAGCTATGTGGGGCTGTAGAGATGGCTAAGTGGTGAAGGCACTTGATTGCAAAGCCTAATGACCCAGGTTCTATTCCCCAATACATGCATAAAGCCAGACACACAAAGTGGCACATGCATCTGGAGTTCATTTGCAGTGGCTGGAGGCCTTGATGTGTCCAACTCTCTGTCTGTTTCTCTTCTCTTTATCTCTTTCTGCTGGCAAATAAATAAATAAGTAAATAGATAGATAGATATTTTTAAAAAGGAAGCTTTGTCTAGGTTGTGTGACTTGTTGGGTCATAGTTGTTCATGGAGGTCTTTTATGAGCCTATTTTAGGAGTATCGGTTGTGATTTCTTTTTCTTTTGATCTTACTATCATCTTCTCTCTTTTATTGCTTGGTTGATATAGGAGTGTATCTATTTGTTATTTATATTTTCAGAAACAAAACAGAAAGCTCTCTTTGCTTCACATTTCCTATTGATTCCCCAGTTTCTATTTCATCCTTCTCTCATCTTTATTATTTCTTCCTTCTGTTAAGTTCCTTTTTATTTTTCTAGTTTTTTCAGGTATTATTTTAGATGTTTGTGATAATAATATTTATATAGGTTATTAGCATGATAGATTTCCATCATAGAAATGCTTCGGCTACAACCTGTAAGTTTTGTTATGTTGCATTTCCATCTTTATGCATTTCAAGTTTTTTTTTTTTTAAATTGAGATATTTTGTGACCTATTGTTTGTTTAGGAACATCTTGTTTTATCTTCGACACATTTAAATACATATGCATTTTCCAAGATTTTTCATGTTATCCACTTCTATTTTTTATGATATTGTAATTCAAAGGGATCCTTGACATAATTTCAATCTTGTTATATTGTTAAGGTTAGCTTTGTGACCTGTCGTATGATCTATCCACAAGGATGTTCCATGAACACATAAAAAGAACATGTAATCTGCTCATGTTTGGTGGAAAGTTATGTATATTTTGGTCAGGTGTGTTTGGTCTAATTGGTCATTCAAGTACAATATATAATTTCTGCATAGATGATGTATTCATTTTTCACCTTGTGGCATAAAGTTCCCTACTTTTACATAGTATTTTGTCATCTAATCCTCCCTTGGGTTCATTTAGTAATTATTGGTTCAGTTCATTGCTTGATATGGTTAGATGCAATGCATATTTCTTTATTTTTTGCAAGTGTCTATAACATGTATAGAATGTGTATGTATAGTATATACATATGCATGTGCAGGTGTGTGTGCTTGTGGACACATGTATAGAAGACAGAGAAGAGTGACAAATTCCACTTCTATCACCCTTATATGTTATTTTCTTAAGACAGAGTCTCTCACTGAATTCAGAGACTGAATTTTTTTAGCCAGACTGACCAACCAGTAAATCTCAGCTACTCTCCTGTCTCCTCCAAGACCAGAGTAACAGGCATGTGTAATCAATCACACCTAGAGTTTTATGTGGCTGCAAGAGATTGAACTCAGGCCACCTCCTTTTTAGGCCCTTATGATTGCATGGCAAGCATTCTTACCTTCCAAGCCATTTCCCAGTCATAGCACATACATTTGTAATTGAATATATATATATATATATATTTGCTATTATTTTTTCTGGTGAACTAATATTTCACCATTTTGTACTGACCATCACTGGATTTCTATAAACTTTTGACTTGAAGTCTATTTTGTCTAAGTATAAGACCTCTAATTGGTTTTAATTTGTACATAATATTTCTCTGCTGTTATACTTTCTATTTGTGTTCTTTCTGGTAAAAGCAACATATGGTGAGATATTTTTTAATGTTTTATTTGTTTTTATTTATTTGAGAGAGAAAAAGAGAGAGAAAGAGGCAGAGAGAGAGATTGAGAGAGAGAGAGAGAGAGCACGCTAGGGCCTCCATCCACTGCAAATGAACTGCAGGTGCATGCACCACCTTGTGCATCTGGCTTATGTGGGTCCTGGGGAATCGAACTTGGGTCCTTTGTCTTTGCAGGCAAGCATCTTAACCACTAAGCCATCTCTCCAACCTAAGCTATTGTTTTTCATTATTGATTCAATCACTTAACTTTTTATTATAGAATTTAATTGTTTTACATTGAATATAATTATTGGTAATAAAGATTTACTATTGTATTCATAATTTTTTTTCTGATTAATTTGCCGGTTTCTTGCTTATTTCATTTTTACTAACATATATCATTGTACAAATTAATGGGGTTCAACATGATATTACCATATATATCCTTCACTGATCATGTCCATCCACCCTACTTCTATCCAAGAACCCCTTTCCTCCTATCTCCCCTGACTTCCTTCTCAATTCATAAAATTCTTCTTAACTTCTGTTTGTCTCCCCTTCCCCAAGCCCTCTGCTTCATCTAGTGTATACTATTCCATTCTATTCTTCTCCAAGAATGCTTTATCTCTTCCCACAAATGAGTGACAACATGTGGGATTTGCTTTCTGTAGCTGACTTGTCTCACTCAACATAGTATTCTCCCGTTCCCAAGTTACAAAATGGCCAGGATCTCATTCTTCGAACGACTGAACAATATTCCATTGTGTAACTATAATTAAATTGAGGTTTTTTTTTTTTTAGGGGGTTTGTTTTTGGTGTACAGAGAAGTGAAAGAGCTCTTCAAAAAATGCCACAGAGGGGCTAGAGAGATGGCATTGTGGTTAAGCCACTTACCTGCACAGCCTAAGAATTCATGTTCTACTCTCCATGTCCCACATAAGCCAGATACACAAGGTGATCCAAACAAGGTCGCACATATGCACAAGATGGCACACATGTCCTGTCGGGAGTTCGATTGCAGTGGTCAGAGGTCCTGATGTGTCAATTTCTCTCTCTCTGTCTCTTATAAACAAAATACAAAAAATGCCACAGAGCACTGATCAATTACAGAGGGCACAAAAAATTGGAAAGCTAACCCATGTTTATAGATCACAAGAATCACTGTTCAAATGACAAAGTGATTCATAGATCTAATGAAATTCCTACCAAAATTCCCAAGAATGTTTTAACAGATGGAGAAATAAAAAAATGCTAAAATTCATATGGAAACATAAAAGACTCAGAATTCCAATGTAACTTGATGGAGAATACCTGACTTCAGTGAATACTAAAACTTTCTCATTATTGAAACACACGGTGCCAGCATAAAAACAGACACACCGATGACTGGATCAAGATAGAGAATTCAAAAATTTAACCATACTCAGGCAACTGATTTTTTTTTTTTTACAAAGGTCTTTCCATTTTCCAAGGTCCTCCTCAATTTCTTTCTTGAGTGTTTTTATGTTTTCATTGTATAGGTCTTTCACATCCTTGGTTTGTGTTATTCCAAGGTATTTTATTTTTATTTTTTTGTTGCTATTGAAAATGGTACAATGTTGCTTATTTCTTTTTCTGTATCTTTGTCTTTTTCATACAGAAAGGTTACTGATTTTTGTGGATTGATCTTGTATCCTGCTACTTTGCTGAAGGAGTTAATCACGTTTAAGAGTTTTGAGATGGAGGTTCTCGGGTCACTTATGTATAGAATCATGTCATCTGCAAATAGGGCTAACTTAACTTCTTCCTTTCCAATTTGTATCCCTTTGATTTCTTTCTCCTGTCTTATTGCTTGAGCTAGGACTTCCAGTACTATGTTGAAGAGCAGAGGAGAGAGTGGACACCCCTGTCTTGTTCCTGATCTCAATGAAAATTCCTTCAATCTCTCCCCATTAAGTATTACTTGGGCTTTAGGAGCTTTATATGTAGCCTTTATCATATTGAGATATAAACTGTCCATGCATATTCTCTCCAATATTTTGATCATGAAGTGATGCTGTATTTTGTCAAAGGCCTTTTCTGCATCTATCGAAATGATCATGTGGTTTTTGTGTTTAAGCTTGTTTATGTGGTGTATTACACTGACAGATTTCTGTATGTTGAACCACCCCTGTATTCCAGGGATGAAGCCTACTTGATCAAGGTGGATAATGCTTTTGATGTACTGTTGAATTCGGTTTGCATGGATTTTGTTCATGATCTTTGCATCTATGTTCATCAGAGAAATAGGCCTATAATTTTCTTTTCTTGTGCCATCTTTGCCTAGTTTTGTTATTAGGGTGATACTAGCTTCATAGATGGAATTGGGGATCTTTTCCTGTTCTCTGATTTTCTGGCAAAGTTTAAGAAAAATTGGTTTTAGTTCTTCCATGAAGGTTTGCTAGAATTCAGGTGAGATGCCATCTGGTCCTGGACTCTTCTTTTTGGGGAGGTTTTTGATTACCTCTTCAATCTCGAAGGGTGTAATAGGTTTGATTAGGAAATTAATCTGCTCTGGGTTTAGCTTTGGTAGATGATATGTGTCCAGGAATTCATCCATTTCCTCCATATTCTCCTGTTTTGTGGAGTAGAGGTTTTTGGAATAAGTCCTGACTATTCTCTGATTTCACTTATGTCTGTTGTAATCTCTCCTTTTTCATTTCTAACTTTGTTAATTTGAAGCATGTCTTTTTGTTGCTTGATCAGATTGGCTAGAGGTTTATCAATCTTGTTAATTTTTTCAAAGAACCAGCTCTTTGTTCCATCAATTTTCTTAATTGTCTTCTTAGTTTCCAATTCATTAATTTCTGCTCTGATCTTAATTATTTCTTTCTGTCTGGAACTTTTTGGGTTGGCTTCTTCTTGGTTTTCCAATGCCTTTAGGTGGATGGTTAGGGTACCAAGTACTTATTTTGGAGAAAATGGAATATCTTTGCTAAGGGGTGCTGGCAAAATCAGATCCTCATCTACAGAAGACTCACTAGATCCTTTTCAAATCACACACAAAATTCACCTCAACCTGCATTAAAAGCAAATCTTAAAGCAGAAACTATGATATGGAAACATTTAGACATTGGCGTAGCCAATTATTTTGTAATAGGATCTTCAAAACATGAACAACAGAAATTAAAAAAAAAAACACAAAATAAGATTACATGAAACTACACAGCAAAACCAAAAACCAAAAACCAAAACAAAAACCCAATTAATTAGATTAAAATACCTTACAGAAGAGTAAATGAATTGTATATCAGACAAGGATTTGCCATCCAGAATGCATAAGACCTTATTATTTTGAGTTCTTGTCTGTTTTTGTGTTTGATAGTTTTCTTTTGTGATGTGCTTAAAATAGCTTCTTCTTGTATTTTGTTCAATTACTATAGGCTACTGCTTTTGCTCACATAAATTTACATAAAATATCCTTTTTAAAAAATTTTTAATTATTTTATTTATTTTTGGAGAGAGACACAGAGAGAGACTGACAGATTGGGAGAGGGAGACAGAGATGGGCACGCCAGCAGTCTCTCAGCTGCTGTGAACGAAATCCAGATGTGTGTGCCCCCTTTGTGGGCAAGTGGGGCATTGCGCCCTTGCCTCACTTTGCATCTGCCTCAACGTGGGACCTGGAGATTGGAACTGCTGGAGATTGGAACCCGGTTCTTAGGCTTAGGAGGCAGGCGCCTTAACCGCTAAGCCATCTCTCCAGCCCTAAAATATCCTTTTTAAGGCTACTGTACACAGACAATTTGTCTTAAATGGCATGACAGTAATATTCCCTTCTCCCCTCTGCAATTTTGATTTCAAACTTTACAATTTGTATAACTTGTGTTCTTAACTTATTGCATCTATATTTATTTTAATAGTTTTATTTTTAATTGTTTAAAATATTTTTTGTTTATTTACTTACTTGAGAGAAAGAGAGATGCAGACAGAGAGAGGGCTAGAATGGGTGCACCAAGCCTTTAGCCACTGCAAACAGACTCTAGATGCACACACTACCTTGAATGTCTGGCTTACGTGGGTACTGAGGAATCAGACGTGGGTCCTTGGGCTTCACACGCAAGACCCTTAACCACTAAGCCATCTCTTCAACCCTAATAGTTTTATTTTTAACCCTCCTTGTATGAATGAACTGCTTTATGTACTACCCATATACTTTCTCCAGTGCATATTTCCTTTCACATGTTGATTTTTGATGTTGGTAGCTTTTCATTTCAGTTTAATTCACATATGTCAGACTAGTGTCTTTGTGTTTGTTTACGAGGATTTTCTTTCTCCCTTATTTTGGAAAATCAGCTTTGCCTGATGTTCTTGGTGGACAGTTTTGTCCAGCTTTTGGGTCTTTAGATATATCATCCCTCTTACTTTTGACCGAAAATATTTTATTTAAAATATTTTATTAATTAGTTGAAAAAGAGAAAAAGAGGCCTAGAGAGGGAGAGAGAGAGAGTGTGTATGGACACACCAGGGCTTCCTGCTGTTACAAACTCCAGATGCATGGACCCCTTTGTGCATATGGCTTTATATGGGTACTGGGAAACTGAATCAGGTTGTCAGGTTTTGCAAGCAAGCACCTTTAATCACTGAGCCATCACTCCAGCCCTGGCCTAAAGGATTTTGACTGAAAAATTCACTGAAGTATTTAATGGGGCTTCCTTGAATATGGTATAGTTCTTATCTTTCCTTACTTTCAGATTGTTTTTTTTGCATGTGTATGTGTGTATGTATGTGTGGTATGTATGCATGTGTGGACACACATGTGTATGTGGGTGCATGTTCATGTTTTTGTGTGCATGTGTAGAGGCCAGAAGTTAATACCCAGCGACTTCCCTAGCTCCTCTCCACCTTATTCTTTGAGACAGGGTTGCTTGCTGAACCTGGAAGTCACTGATTTGGGTAGATTAGCCAGCCAGTGAGACCCAGGGATCCTGTCGCCACCACCGCAGCTCTAGGGTCACAGCTGCGTGCCACCATGCCTGACATTTTATGTGGACACTCGGGTCTGACCTCAGATCCTCATACTAGTGTAGCTTTACCCACTGAGCCATCTCCCAACCCATTGTCAGTATTTGTGGACTTTGGTTGTGGGCTAAGTTAACAATGGTGTGTCCGGATAACTCTCCTTGGATTCAGTAGTGTTGGAGACGTCTGAATTTCCCTTCTCAGGTTTCATGAATTTTCATTCATTATCTGATGACATGTCTTGTAGGCATCTCTCTCTTTCCCTCTCCACCATTAGAAATTTCTACTAGGTGAAAGTTAGTTTGTTTGATGGTGTTCCATCAATTCCTGGGACCTACTTCATGCTTTTTATTTTCCTGTTTCTCCCCTGATTGGGTCATTTAAAAGGCTCTGTCTATGAATTCTGTGATTCTTTAGTTTGAGTCTGCTATTAAAATCTATAGATTTGTTTTCCTTCGGCTATTGTATTCTTTCTGGGATTTTTTTTCCATTGTTTCAATGTTTTTCCTTAAATTTCTTATTTTCTGGTTATGAATTGTTTTATAAGCTTTATTTAACTTCCAACCCATGTTTTCTTTTGGTTCCCTAAAATTCTTTAAAAGAATTATTCTGAATTCATTGTATTATTTCATAGATCTTCATTTATTTTTTAAAACTATTTTATTTGAAAGAGAGAGAGAGAGAGAGAGAGTATGGGCATGCCAGGGCCTCTTACTTCTACAAACAAACTCCAGATGCATGGGCCACTTTGTGCATCTGGTTTTATTTGGTTACTGGGGAGTTGAACCCTGACTGACAAGCTTTAAAAACAAGTGGCCAAAGATTGAATATTTTTTCTGGCTGTGCTCTGTGGTCTGGTGGGACCCCTGGCTGGAATCTGGTTTTAGGTGCAGCCGCTGGCTGGGCCGTGGGATCACAACTGATTAGTTATGGGTGCCTGTCTTGGTGTGTGGGTACTGTTGCCTGGGACCTATTGTTGAACAGAGCCATATGGTAATTTCTGAGTCTAGACGAGGTCCTTGTGGGTGATGCTCAAACACATGGAGCGGGCATTGCCAGTTGCTTTGCTCCCTAGAGCTGTGGACTTGCCCCCCAGCTTAAGCACAGCAGAGTTTTGCAGCTCTGCTACTGTGATTGAGTGAGATTAGATACCTTATTAATTGCTGATCTGCAGTTGTCTCCCAGTCAGCAGAAGACTCAATGTGAATACCAAGCTATCTGGGGAAGCTGGCTGGGGTTTCATGTTTGGAAAACCGCGTACCATGCTTCTATCAATGTGATGCTCTGGCTACTTCCTCTCTCCCTCTATAAATATTATATAATATGAAATATATATTTATATATAAATATATATTCTATATAAATTATAATATATATTTGAGAGTGAGACAGACAATGGGTGCATCAGAGCCTCTTGGTACTGCAAGTAGAACTCCAGATGCCTGTGCCATTCTGTATGTCTGGCTTTACGTGGATGCTGAGGAATCAAAGTGGGGTCAAAAAGCTTTGCAAACAAGTGCCTTTGACCTCTGAGCCATCTCTGCATCTGTGGCTACTTTCTTTTGTGGTGCCATCCATTGGCTGGTATACAGAGTAACCACTGAGAATTTTGTAGGAGTCTCCGTGGGCCTCACACCTATTCTTTGTCTTTAAGTCACCCTTGATGGTCTATCCCTATAGATACTTGTAAAGTTCACTGTGAGACACGGTGGGAGGAACTTCTTGCAAACGGTCCCAACATAGAGAGGAAGCTGAGAAGTCACCTCTAATTGACTTTCCTTGCTCCGGGAACTTGGGCTCCGAATAGGTGCTGGGTAAGGGCTGTGTGGTCAGAGAGAGCAATTCACCACACCATTGGGTCTGTTTTCCTCAGCAGTATCAGGGGATATTTTGGGTTCATTCAAGAACTCAGGGATGTTCTGAATGGAGTTCCTGTCTGTGGATAGTTTTTATTGTACTTTCTGCACGTGAGGGGATGAAGCCGGGGTCTCCTAGTCTGCCACTGTGTTCTGCACCCATGTTTGTAAAATGCCTTTTACAGCTGCCTTTGACAATATTTCAGTTGTTTAAGAGACAGCTAGCAGCCTTCACTTTTATCTCATCATGATTTTCTGAGCTTTATTTTGGCTGCAACCAATGTCCAAACTCCATTATTTTGAAGGCAGTCTGAGTGTATGCTATGAGTATTCTGATCTTTTCTCTGGGTTTGATCAACATTGAATCACAATGATATGTCTATAGAAAATTCACTGTCACTTGAGTCATAAAAGAAAGGCTTCAGTGTGAAATTCTGCAATACTACTTTATACAGCTGACTACCTGAGAGGTGATGTTAGCCAGCACAGGAAGTTAGAAAACTTAAAGTAAACAGGCACCTCTCGTGGTCTTTCACTGGGAACTAGAAAATCTGATTTTTCCCTTCTTCTCCTTATCCTTATAGATGAATGTCTTTAGTTAGTCTCCAGGGCACATGTATCTGGGGTTTGTTTACAGTGCCCATTCTCTCCCCCCCATCAACTGCCTCTTTCTCTCTCTCAAATAAATAAAAATATATATATTAAAAAATTCTGTAGGCCAAACAATGGAATTACCACACCACAAACCATGTTGCTTATCAATATATCCCAGGGAGTTAATTTTGTATGGGAGACTGGTTACCATGCCAAGAACTCCAGCCATACATGGTGATGGGGCTTACTCAGCTCCAAGGGAAGTTTTACGAATCATCTGGGAGATGGGCTTCATGAAGTCCAATGCACATCAAAGTGAGTGCCAGGCCTTCTGAGGGTCTGCATTAGGGACAAGCTAAAACCAGTTGTTTAGCTTGAACCTTTAGGTCATTTGTGTCCCCGCTTTCGCCTCTCCCTACAACTTCTTTTATTCCCATGAACATTATCCATCCCCCATGTGAGACAGAATGTCCCTTCTCTTTGCCTGCCGTTCTTAGACGATAAAACTTTCCTCTCATCTTGGCCTGTCAAAATCTTACACGCCTTCCTAGTTCACGTAGCAGTCCGAGATCTTTCTGAACACATAATTTTCTGCTTTCCTTACTCCTCATTCTACCACACACTTTGTATGTTACCAGGCATTGTGCAGCCCTCACGGCCTTGTGTACCCTTTATGAACAGATTCGATGTTTCCTGAGGGCTTTCGCTTACAGTGATAGAGCATAGGGCTCTCGCCATAGCATGAGCTCAATCAATATTTGCTGATGATTAAAAAAGAGCTGTTACTGTCTGTGTCTATCCTTGGGGCCTTGAGACGTGCAGTTGAGGACTTCTTAGGGAAGGCTACATCTCAAAACCCCATATTGCTGTGCAGTAAAAGGCATGCCCTTTGTTCCACAGGAAGAAGCTGCCGCTGCTGCTGGCAACAGGTGCCCATGAAGTTCATATATTACATAACCTACATACTGACCTACACTGTTATTGTTTTTTTCTTTATTTTTAAAAAAATATTTATTTATTTACTTAGAGTGAGAGAGAGAGGGGGGAGGGAAGGAGGGAGGGAATGGGTGTGCCAGGACCTCCAGTCCTGCAAACAAACTCCAGATGTGTGTTCCCCCTTGTGCATCTGGATTACATGTGTCCTGGGAGTCAAACTTGGGTCCTTTGGCTTTGCAGGCAAGCGCCTTAACTTCTAAGCCATGTCTCCAGTCCTGTTATTGTTTTAATATTTTTTATTTTGTGCAAGGAGAGAGAGGGATAGAGAGAGAGAGAGGGAGGGAGAGAGAGAGGAGAGAATGGGCATGCCATGGCCTCGTGCTGCTGCAGACAAACTGCAGACACATGCACAACTTTGTGCATCTGGTTTTAAGTGGATACTGGTGAATGAACCTGAGCTGTCAGGTTTTTCAAGCAAGTGCTTTAACCACTTAGCCATCTCTCCAGTCTCTTGATCTATACTTTTAGTGAAAATATTTCCCCCCCTCTGGTTTATGTAGGGGTCTAGAGAATATTGGAACTATGCAGATACAAGTTAAAAGTTTCCCCTTTAAGCCAGGTGTAGTACTCCATGCCTTTAATCCCAGCACTTGGGAGGCAGAGGTAGGAGGATCCCCATGAGTTCCCGGTCACCGTGAGACTATACAGTGAATTCCAGGTCAGCCTGGGATAAAGGGGACCCTACCTCAAAAACAAAAAAACAAAAACAAAACAAAACAAAACAAAAAAACAACAACAAAAAAACATTTTCTTTTAAGTTTGCCCTTTGAAAGGGGAAAGAAGAGTGAGCGCCATCTCTGGGAGCTTGTGTGGAGGCATCACGTGGAAATAGCAAACACATATATCCACTGGGATACCTGCCATGTAATCACGCACTGGTACAAGTGAGCTCATGGCCTCTACATGTGAAGCTTGAGTTGACAAGGAAGGTGGACTCTTACCCAACACTCTCTGCAGGCAAAGTGCGAGAGACTTTTAGGTTCATTAGCAAAGCGATAACTCGGCGAGAAGAAGAGCTCTGGAGAGGCCGTTCCTATAGGGCGAAGTACACAGAAGGAGCCCCTGAAGAGAAGAGAAGCTTTGTTGAGAAAATAGGTGCTAGAGAGACACAGAAGGCCAGAGGACAGCTATAAAGTTAATGCTTCTGGAAGACTTCCACAAGAGTGACTCCCAAGTACAGGGAAGCTACACGAGAGGCATAGCCAAGAGGCCTGGGCCTGTGATGCTCCCAAATGCTCTCTGTTAGCCCAGCAGCTGTGTCTCTGGTCTGTGTTGTAACCCATGTACTGCCCAGCCTGTCTTTCCAGCTTAGAGGACCCTTCGGCTGTGGAAGTAAAGATGAATCAGACATCAGGGATGATCACTGACCCGCCAGAGGGCAGACCATCAAGGCACGAAATTCAAAGCTTGAAGACTTAAAAAGGAGAGGGGGGTCTGAAAGAGAGAAAGGATTCAGACAAAGACCCAGAGGGGGATGCAGAGATGGCTCAGCAGTTAAGGTGCTTGCCTGCAAAACCTAACAACCTGGGTTCCATTCCCCAGTATCCATTTAAAGCCAGATGCACAAGTACACGAAGTGGCACAGGCATCTGGAGTTACTTGGCAGTGGTTACGAGCCCTGGAATGCCCATTCGCTCACTCTCTTTCTCTCTTATCTGTCTTTCTTTGCTGCATGCAAATAATAAATTAAATAAAATAAATAAATAAATAAAATATTTAAAGAAAACACCCAGAGAGCATCTTAACAATTCAAGAGACAAATGCAGGCTACTGTGATAGCAGCAAAATCAAGTTTGAAGTAGAAAGACATCCTTTGGTGTCAGGAGCAAGACATCCTTTAAGGAGATAGGAACCCGATATTACAATGCTGGTTAAAGAGGATTACCAATTCATTTAAGCTCATCTTATACAGCTACTTTTTGTGTGTGTGTGTGTGTGGAGAGACACACAGAGAGAGAGACAAAGAGAGAGGGAGAGGAAGACAGATAGAGATGGACGGAGACGGATAGAGATGGAAGGGCCAGCAGCCTCTCAGCTGCTGCGAACAAAATCCAGATGTGTGCGCCCCCTTGTGGTCAAGTTTAGCATTGCGCCCCTGTGTCACTGCATCTGGCTAAACGTGGGACCTGGAGATTGGAATCGCTGGAGATTGGAACCAGCATTCTTAAACTTAGGAGGCAGGTGCCTTAACCGCTAAGCCATCTCTCCAGCCCCAGCTACCATTTTTTAAAAAAATATATTTTATTTATTTATTTGATAGAGAGAAAGAGACAGAGAGAGAGAGAGAGAGAGAAAAAGAGAGAGGGAGAGAATGGGTGCCCCAGGGCATCCAGCCACTGCAAACGAACTCCAGATGTGTCCCTTGTGCATCTGACATATGTGGGTCCTGGAGAATTGAACTGGGATCCTTTGGCTTTGCAGGCAAAGGCCTTAACCACTAAGCAATCTCTCCAGCCCAACAGCTACCATATTTGAGAGTATCAAATATACAAGTGACACCATAACGTTCTTATATATAAGTCACTATGTCAGGTGTGTGAAGCAGATGTCAACATCACCATCATGACCGTTTCTTTATTGCAGATAAAGAAACTAAGCTCCAGGAGACACAGCACTCCCCAGATTTACATGACGTTTTCAGGGTTTGTGTTTCTATGACCTTGACTGCTCTTATGCTCCCCTTAAGTTCCCCTGAAAAGTCTAGTTGGTTCCATGATTTCCTTGATCTTCATCACTTTGTGGACATCACAGATGTGTGATGCAGGTAAACTGGAAGTCAGAGAAACCAAGGGGCTATTGAATGGATTATAGAGAAGTCAGATTACAGAGGGATGACTTCTGATCTAAAGTTGTTTCCTGATCCCTCTTCCAGATGGTCTGTGAGCTCTGGATTCCTCCTTCTATTTATCTGACCATACTAAGGATTACAATAGCACGTCATGCCCCTGATTGCTAAGCAGAACATTCTAGATGTACATTGCTAAGCACAACATTGTAATAATTTTTGACTCTGGCCCTTCCTAGTTCCCATGCATGCTATCTATCTAGCCAAGCTTTTATTTGCCTAGTTATCTAAATGTTCTCTGGGTAGAGCTTAGTAAAAAGAAAACTCAAAGAGTGTTGAGTGAAATGCAAGCATTTTGCTTACTCTGAATATAATATTTGATTTCCCCTCCCTGCCATCTAAAAAGGAGATTACCTGCAGACTAAAGACAAATACGGAGGAGGACTGCAGATCCCTGAATAAATAAATATAATATCCAAACCTCTGAACAGCCAACTCAGCTTGCAGGCACCCTTCTGCAAATTAGGCAGATTTTCTAGGTGAGTGAATTCTTCGGGTGTATTTACAGTAGAGGTGTGGGTAGGAAAAGTGCGCACTAGATGTTTAGCATTTGAATGAGCCGTAGGGAATCACTGGATTCACATTGCCTCACACAGATGAAGAAACGGAAGTTAACTAACTGACATAAGTCACAAATCTAAGATGGCAGGAGAGCAATGCAGACTTGTTCTAGCTTATTCCTTAAAAATAGGGAACAAAAGACCATCTAAAAACTCCAGCGCACCAGGCCCCCGCATTCCCTGGAAAGACAGTACTGAACTTTGCAATTGCTTTTTTACTCTTGGCTTATTCCAAAAGATGACATTACTCTGGTGTAGGAGCACCAGTGTCCATTTCTTGATATACACGTGGGAATACTTGGGAAGATGATGAGTGTGTTTGGGGGCTGGCTTGCTTCAGTGATTTAAGAAATGTCTTGAGCTCCTACTCCATGCTAGACTCGGGTGCTTTCCTCCAACACTTCAGGGATAACTGAACAGGCTTCTTATTCAGCTACGTAGACACTTTACCTGGGGTTCACAACCTTAGTTTTTTAGAATACCAATTTTCTCACCTATAAATCAAAATAATATCCAGATATCAAAGTATGAGAAAAGCACGGACAAAAATCCCTGTGATCAGTAGCTTCATCTTAAAGGCAAGGCAATCCTTGATCCCAAAGTTGAATGGTGTGCTAACGTTCACATTGATGATTTCCCCACTGCTCTCTGTCCATGCCAGATTGCATCCCTCACTTAAAATTTGTTCAGTAATATCTTGTGAAATAGTTGTAATCCAGTGGAATGTAGAAGCATATGACTGGACACTTTAGCAGGTGTTAGGGGAGAAAGAATTGAGACTTGACATTCTCAAATGGTATCCTCCATCTCTTAATGAAAAGAACTTTGGGGGCCAAATTTCTTGCATCCTCTCCACTTGGTTATTCAAATAAAGATTTTTTTTTTTTTTGCATCAGCTTTCCTCGGAGCTTTCTTGTGTTATTATTTTTTTTTTTTTAAAGATGCTTCTTAAGTGCCAGATAATCGACCCCACACAGCACACATAGGGTTACAGAGCTTTCCAGTTTCGAAAATTATGCCTTATAGAACACAGTCATTAGGGTGGCCCCTTCAGGCAGGCGTGGTGGGTTTGCTACCATGAGAAGGAAGGTGACGAATTCACTGGTGCTGGTTCATTAACACGCACATGCTTCCAGAAAGATTTAAACTGAAGAGCAACTAAAATCTTAATGAATAGTATTCATGCCTTCTCCTAGTCTAGTGAAGCATCATTTTAGGAAAAAATAATAAAAATAAAGAAAATCTGTTTCCTCTGGACCAGGTCTAAGACGAGGAGCTATCCTCACGGTAAAAGTCCCTCCTTTCTTCTTTCTTCAGCGTCATTTGCCATCTTTATTCTAGGTTTCTCTTCCTTTGGGATCCTTGGGGAGACTGTGACACATATGCAGTGTTAGGGCTCACCCACCAAGACCAAGTGAATCTACAGTCCCGGGGTTGGTATGGGGTGACTTTGAGCAAGTTCACAATTCAAAAAGTCCTCCAGGGAAATTTTCCTCATGATAAAGTTTGGGACCGACTTCAGGCATGTCTGTTTATCATCTCACCCTGTGGTCTTTGCTTTAAACCAGTGGTTCTTTCTTTTCCTTGGATGAACGGAAGGATCACCTGCGTTGGAGCTTTGCAAAACAGAGGCCAGAGATCCACCCTTAGCCATCCCGAGATCATTGTTTTGGGGTGGAGCCCAACCACCAGGATTTTTCTCCAAGTGATTTTCATTGACGTCATGGTCTTGAGAACTAGGCCTAGGCCCATCCTTCTAGGTTCACCGCCTGATGCTGCCAGTGCCTCCTTCCTGTGTCCCGCAGGGTCGCCTGCAGTCTTTTAAGCACCCTCCAAGTTTCTTTGCGTTGTGTTTTCCCAATTCCATGACAGACAGATGGGACTCATAGAGTGCTTGGCATATGAAAAGAGAGAGACAATAAAGCATAAGAAGCAGGACGTGACTCAGTCTTTAATGTCTGGATTGCTTGCTGATGTTCTGGTCACCATACTATAATTCAAGTGATACTCTGCCCTTGGCTCTGCCAGTCAGATTAGGGAGAAGACACACCTTAAAGGTTAAACAATAGAAAAGGGTGCTCCAATTCCTGCTGATGTTTTTGTTTGTTATTATGACACGGAGCAGGCATCTTTATATTTCTTACAGTGCCTGTCGCTTGAGGGGACTCAGGCTGAAGATCAGATTTGGTCCGTTTCCTTCATCATGTGACAAATGAATACTTTTATGGGTTTTTTCCCCTTGTTTTATTTCCTTTTTCTGTTCTTTTCCTTTTTTTTTTTGTTTTTGAATTTAGTGATCATTATGTGTCATTCATTATCTTCACTTCATAAATATTTATCAGGCACTACTGCAATGAGAATGAGTGACCTATAAGCATATGCAACAAAATCCAATATACTTTATGATTTATGCATGGCAAATGCATTTTGTCTGTGGTATAAACTATCATTTTGGTTACCAATGGTGGTATTTGGCTAGAAGGGACAAAACGGAAGATCTCTAATGTACAATAATAAATCTTTTATTTTGCTTATTTTCCTTTTTCTTTGGTCATACTAGAAATTGAACCATGAGCCTTACCTGCTTTTCATGGTCTCTGTTTGCGTATCTCTGGGTTCTCGGCATCTTAAAGTATGTCTTTATTAGAAACTTTATCAAAGAGCAAAGCGAAGGTCTGCAATAAGCTGTGAGCACTGGGCTTTTCTTGAGCTCTATTGCCCAAGAGTAACGGGTGACTGTTTCTCTTTATAGGGCCCAAGAGAAGGAGGAACTATTTACTAGGGGACATAGTTTGTGTCGTTCTCTATTTTGATTGGCAAATGAGTTATATAACTTGTCTCTACTGATTGTGTGCTATTCCATGATGCATCTGCTTGTAATCATATGTACTACCAGTTATGCATAAATATATAGTGGTTAATAAATGGTTCTCCCTAAGAGTCCACTTTGAAGATATTAGTTTGCTGTACTGAACATGCACCCGGTCAGATAGGCCTCTGTCTTCCAATCTCAGATAGATCTTTATATTTGAGTAAAAACAATTGATCACAAAATGGGTGTTGCTAAAAGGTTTTTAGGTGAAGGAGACTTATCCCAGCTTTGAAGCAGGGTATATGTGTAGCTTGATGCAGGTGGGGGTCCTAGGTTGACCAAAGGTTGCCAGGTACATTGTTAGGTGTTAGAGAAAGAGTATTTTACTGCATGAGCCAAGCAGTGCCCAGCTGTCTAAGCTATTTCCCTATGCTTATTTGCCTCACACCCACAATTGTAAAGAGCTCTAAAAAGTATCCCATTTCTTGGGCTGGAGATATGGCTTGGAGGTTAAGATGCTTGCCTGCAAAGCCAAAGGACCCAGGTTTGATTCCCCAGGACCATGTAAGCCAGATGCACAAAGAGGTGCATGCATATGGAGTCCAAAGGCCCTGGCACACCCATCTTCTCTCTATTTTTCATAAATAAAGTTTTTTTTTTTATAAAAAATGCATTTCTTAATGTAGGTTCTGCATACAGAGTATATTCAATTTGTGAAAATTGATTGAACTGACTCATTAACTTATGACTTAAGCATATTTTGTAACTATTTTATAGCCTAATAAAATTTAAAAATATTTAAAGAAATACTAGGCAGTGTAAGACTCTAGGGACTTAGTGCTAAATAAACCAAAAATATTCCTTGCCTTATAATATATATATATAGTCAGGTAGAGAGTATAAAGTAGACAACATATGATATATTTCCCTGGAACAATGACAGCTTATATGTGCTTGAAGTATGAATAACAGTTAAGTAGTAAAAAATGCCTACTTTCTTTCCAATATTTCTATTCTATTCTGTTCTGTTCTGTTCTGTTCTGTTCTATTCTAAACATCTGAGCTATCCAGTGAAGTAAGGCCTTAATTCATGACATTTCATTTTTATCTTGGAGATGGCATTGCCATACCTCTGTCTGTGTCATTTGGACATTTGAGCATTCCAAAATAGTTTCTTATGAGTTTGTTTATTTATTTTGGAGCTGTTTCTGTAGACCTCAGCTCTGTAACGGGTGTCACTGTCCACAAAATTGTGTGCTCAGCCCTGGTCAGCCGATTGGAAATCATGCGGGAACCGTGACTTAAATCTACAGCCCAACTATCTCTAACCCACCATATCCTCGCATTGTCTCAGGAAGCAAATCACGACCATCACTTTATGAAGGTTCATTTGGGCCCATAATTTGGTAGGTTCCAGCCCCAAATCAGGTAGTCACATCACACTTCCAAAGACTTAATGATTTATCCCTTTTGGAGGTCACACTTCCAGACTTAACGACCTTTTCCTGGGCCTCACTTTTTAACGTTCCTATCACCTCTCAATCTACAAACATGGAGACCAAACCTTGAACACATGGGCTTATAAGGGATATTCACCTCACTCCATAGCATGTATCCAAGAAGGCAAATGAAGTATTTCTTTTCTTTTTGATTTCTTTTGTCATGTATATTTGAAAGATTTTTTATGCATAAAAGTTTGAGCTTGTGTTTAATCATGCTTCACATTATATACTGTAAATCACAAAGAGAGAGACGACTTCTATAATTACATTTTAATGTAGGATTTTTTTCTTTGAGAATCTGACTCCACTGTGTACTATGTTTAGATTCTGAAGTCATTTTGTAGTGTACATATACCATCCTAAAGATATGTTACTTTTCTTGTGAGGTGAAATAAAGATAACAATTTTAATTTATTGAAATCACCCCTTCTCCATCCTTTTTACTAGCTAACTGTTATTCACACTGTAATTCAACTTATAGAGTTCTGTCCAAGATATAAATAACTTGATAATTGTTGAGTTACATGGTGGGAAAATCAATCTGATTGAAAAATTTATTGTGTATTTATTTTCAGCATCTATATGTAACCAAATGCCTTTTTAAGTATTAAAATTCTAACATGATATTCATGCCCAGGGATACCAGATATATTATAGATTAGTTTCTTTCTTATATTTATTCTACAGTTCATTAATGTTTTTTCTACCCTGTGCTAGTATTTCCCTTATTCCATTCAGTAAGAAGCTTTATTTCACTGATTACATTTTTTTCCTTCTGGTATTTATGTTTAGTTGCCTCTTAAATCTGTTTGTCTTGTTTTTGCTTTACAAATTATATAACTTCTTGTATTTAATTCAACATTTAAATAACCCTCAGTTGCATTTCACTATAACTCTGAGGTTGTGAATTATGTGTTGGTTGCATCTGCTTGTTCTTTTCTGTAGTGGTTGGTTCCCTTCTGCTTGTGTGTGTGTGTGTGTGTGTGTGTGTGTGTGTGTTTAATTGGGATCTCATTTATTTGCAAACTCAAGTACCAGTCCTGACGGAGGGACTCAGTGGCATACAGTGTCCTCAAGACACATTGCCTTTTTGTATCTTCCTCTTTTCAGGCACAGTTTCCCTGTACTTCCAGAAGTGCCTGATGCCACTGGCTTCTGAACCCCTCTATTGTGATATTCTATTTCCATGTGGTCCATCAGACCGTGCTTAGGAAAGAACCATATCTGAAATATCCTCTTAGATTATTTAAAACACCAATAAAAAGAAAACTAATATACCCATCAGATTGACTTACTTACTGCCCCATGCTTACTACATCACCTGCATGCGACCACATTCTAAATATTGGAGATGCAAAGCTTAACAGCTTTCCTAGTTCCGAACAATGGACATGTCTGAATGTACGATCTGATAAAGACCATTCTAGAATTATGGTCAAGTGCTCTGGGAGAACAGGTGATAATCCTGAGAGCAGTGGTTTATAGACATGACTTTAATAGTAATCCCGAGAAGCAACCAACAGCACGAGGCACGTGTTGATATTCTCATTTTCTAAATGAGAAATCAGGGTCCATCTGTCAAACAGGAATTAGACACCTAGGGAGTGCTGGGATTCTTACATTTCTATCTTGCTCTAAACTTTTTGTTAGGAGGAGAGGAGGAAATTCACAGAGGAGGTGGCAGTGAAGGGTACAGGAAGAGCAGATTACAGGCTGTCGAGCACTCACATGGAGGACAAGTCACACCAGCCTCTGGAGGATCTGGGAACAGGGGCCGCTTGTTGGGTGGAGAAAGAAGGAGGCAGAGTGTGAGTGCCCAAGGGACAAGGATGAGTCTGGGAAGAAACCCTGTTACCTCTGACACGGGTCTTCAACGGAAATCACTTGATATGAAGCATTGGGGTGGGATTGATGATATAAAGTGAAGTATATACCTATTTGAACAAGGAAAATACAGAGTTAAAATATTGACCTGGTCTATTATTTGTTTGGTACTGTTTACTGCATGGGAATTTTGCAGGGACTGTTCAGTTACTGTCATGTGCACAGGCTTGTGTTTGCCATCCTGATGCAGTGTTTGCCCTGCAAACACACGTGGCTTCGATGCACTGTCCTCACCTCACTGCAGAGCATCTGCTTCTGTTTATTGCTGAACTCCACCTCAGAACCACCTCAGAAGTTCCTAACAGTGGCCTCCTTATTATTTTGTGTGGTTGGTTAAAAAAAAAAAAAAAAAAAAAAAAAAGATCCTGGGGCTGGAGAGATGGCTTAGCAGTTAAGTGCTTGCCTGTGAAGCCTGAGGACCCCTGTTCAAGGCTCGATTCCCCAGTACCCACATAAGCCAGGTGCACATGGTGGCACATGCGTCTGGAGTTCATTTGCAGTGGCTGGAGGCCCTGGCACACCCATTCTCTCTCTCTCTCTCTCTCTTTCTCTGTCTCTAATAAGTAAATAAATAAAAACAAAAATTTTTAAAAATGATGCCCTCAAGCCTGTCTTCTGGACAGTATATGTTCTCTGTTTATTTAATGATTTTCGCCTGTAATTATAACTATAATTATAATGCTGATGATGGACGCATATATGTCCTCACATTTTCAGTAGTGTTAGAGACTTACAGTGTTTTATGGCTTTGGTGGCATGGGATTGTTTATTGACTAGCTTGAAACATCTCCCTGTAATGCTTCATGCAGATAATGTGCTGTATTTTGGGGGTCTCTTTACTGTGTGTCTGCTACATTTTTTTCCAATTTTCCACAAATCATATCTGGGGTACATTTCTGCATTTCCGTGGCAGTTCCTCTATTTCATTCCAATATATTTTAGAGGGAAGGCATAAAGTAGTGTTACTCGCAGTGGCTCTTCATTGATATAGCATATACCCTGTCAGGTACGTGCTAGTGTAGATTGCACTTAGGCTGTCTGAGAACGTTATTTCATTGGAAATCCCAATTAAAGAATCTTGTATCTTGTGCAGGTTTAGTTGAGCTTGAGCTTTTGGGTTGTGCTTCCTGTCAGCCCTTCTTTTGATTTCAGTGTGGGTTAATCACTAAATTCTTGTATTTATTTCCATTTCGCCAATTAGCTTAAGTTGTTAGTGCAAATTTATATGTCCTGGTTCTTCTAAGTCCTTGCCAATTACTTTGGAACATTGAACACTTAACTGAGCTTGCTCTGGGGTACTAGCAATGAAACAGTAATTAACTGAGATAGCTTGCCTCTTTTCCTTAAAAGCCAGAAAATGGGATTATCCTCCAATAAACAGGTTTAAGGCAACATAATGGTAACTCTTTGGATAACAACTTTTTACTCATCATTAACATGTAATTTGTTTTTTTTCCCAAGCATTATTTAAACACTACAGAAATGAAAACACACCAAATTATGGTGTGTTGGATATAATAAAATGCTCACAGATCAGATCAGGCTTGGCATAGCAATGCTGTAGAATTTATATGATGTTTTAAATGAATCATAAAATGCTAATCAAGCAGAAATCTTGACCAAGTCCAAGTAACATGATTCACTTCTGCTGAAGTTATAAAGTCAATGGAAATTTCTTTTCCAATTATGTTTTTTATCTTTAAAAATCCATTTATGGTTATTCAACAGACAGTATAATTTTTGAAAAAAAAATGCTTTCAAATTCATCTCATTTTTATGCCCAACATTTTGGTCATTTTCCCATGGAGGAAAGTGAAATAGGAGATGAGTGATTCTTAATATGGTCTTGATAGTTAAATTGTATTTCAGAGATACTTGGCAGCCATAATTAATAGATTAGCAACATGTGTCAAGTTTCTGTTGATGGAACTAGGTCAAGATGCTAAGGAAATGAAAAGGCACTAAAGAACAGAATTATATATAATTCTGTATATAAACATTGCATATGTGTGTGTATGTATGCTGTATGTATATTGGGTATGTATACATTGGATTGGATATGTACTTGGATATATATATATCTATAGCTCCCTCTCTCTCTCTCTCTCTCTCTCTCTCTCTCTCTCTATATATATATATATATATATATATATAATTTATTATTATTTTATAAGCTGCTTACTATGAAATACAGAAATGATAGGATGATAAGAGAGTGTGTGTGTGTGAGTGAGAGAGAGAGAGAGAGAGAGGGAGAGAGAGAAAGAAAGAAATAGAAGGAGAGAGAACAACTTCACATACATATCTTTAGAGTACACACTAAGAAAGAGGCAGGGAGTTCTAAACTGGAAACTTTTGAAAGTGAAACAGTGCAAGAGACACTCTATCTGGGGACATCAGCCACCATTTTCTTACTCCTCTTCTTAAAACTTTTCAACAGTTTCCAGTGATATGTCTTTTTCACTGTCAATATGTTGTCAATTTTATAATGTAACAATATTTTCTCTTTTGTTACAAGGCAATAAGAAGCAGAGGTTAAGAGCCCTTCCTATTCAAGCATGAGGACCTGAAGAAGCCTGAGAGACTGGAGTTTGCTCACCAGAACCGCTATAGTCAGCTGGGCATAACCACATGTGTCTGAAACCACAGTCCCCATAGAGGAGCAAAGACTGGAGAATCACACTGGCTTGTGAAAAATGGCAAGTTTTGGGATCAGTGTTGCAATGGAATCCTAATATTCTACACTGGCCACCACTGGTGAGTGCATGGGCACCTCGTGGCCATATACACCACACACACACACACACACACACACACACACACGTGAGCGCGCATGTTTTATGGCCATCTTATTATTTGATTTCATAAAATCTGGTTTTCTTATGAAGTATTTTTTTTGTTTTTTTCATTTTTTGGTTTTTCAAGGTAGGGTCTCACTCTAGCCCAGGCTGACCTGGAATTCACTATGTAATCTCAGGGTGGCCTCGAACTCATGGCAATCCTCCTACCTCTGCTTCCTGAGTGCTGGGATTAAAGGTGTGTGCCACCACGCCCGGCTCTTATATAGTATTTAATGAGCAACCACCTCCTCTTATGCTTGAGGTAATGTTCATCGCTGACATTTCTTTGTTGTAGCATATGGTCTTGTAGAAAGAGTCTCTGAACAATGGGAATTTGTGCAGATCTAGCCTATGAGCCATACCCATAGGGAACTCTGCTGTCTATTTTGTGAGACCTCTCTTTGTGGTTTATAGTTTTGCTTCCCTCATTTAGGACCCAACTGTCCATTTCTAATGAAGTGTATTACATTCTGAAAATAAGAGCCAGTGCAACTATTCTTATGTGGGTATGTCCATATGAGATGGAAATATTTTAACTTCTGTCATATATAACATCTGAGCTATTTATTATTGGAAAATAATGCTCACATGAACATCATTAAGGATTTCCAATTCCTGCTCACTTCTGAATATGACAGAGATCACTTCCTCTTGACTTAAGAGAGAATGCAATGCTCATTTCTAGTAGACATCTCAGTCTGAGCCAGGGGTCATGTGCCCTTTCGCCTGTAATTATAACTATAGTTATAATGCTGATGATGGACGCATATATGTCCTCACATTTTCAGTAGTGTTAGAGACTTACAGTGTTTTATGGCTTTGGTGGCACGGGATTGTTTATTGACTAGCTTGAAACATCTCCCTGTAATGCTTCATGCAGATAATGTGCTGTACTTTGGGGGTCTCTTTACTGTGTGTCTGCTACATTTTTTTCCAATTTTCCACAAATCATATTTGGGGTACATTTCTGCATTTCCGTGGCAGTTCCTCTATTTCATTCCAATATATTTTAGAGGGAAGGCATAAAGTAGTGTTACTCGCAGTGGCTCTTCATTGACATAGCATATACCCTGTCAGGTACGTGCTAGTGTAGATTGCACTTAGGCTGTCTGAGAACGTTATTTCATTGGAAATCCCAATTAAAGAATCTTGTATCTTGTGCAGGTTTAGTTGGGCTTGAGCTTTTGGGTTGTGCTTCCTGTCAGCCCTTCTTTTGATTTCAGTGTGGGTTAATCACTAAATTCTTGTATTTATTTCCATTTCGCCAATTAGCTTAAGTTGTTAGTGCAAATTTATATGTCCTGGTTCTTCTAAGTCCTTGCCAATTACTTTGGAACATTGAACACTTAACTGAGCTTGCTCTGGGGTACTAGCAATGAAACAGTAATTAACTGAGATAGCTTGCCTCTTTTCCTTAAAAGCCAGAAAATGGGATTATCCTCCAATAAACAGGTTTAAGGCAACATAATGGTAACTCTTTGGATAACAACTTTTTACTCATCATTAACATGTAATTTGTTTTTTTTTTTTCCCAAGCATTATTTAAACACTACAGAAATGAAAACACACCAAATTATGGTGTGTTGGATATAATAAAATGCTCACAGATCAGATCAGGCTTGGCATAGCAATGCTGTAGAATTTATATGATGTTTTAAATGAATCATAAAATGCTAATCAAGCAGAAATCTTGACCAAGTCCAAGTAACATGATTCACTTCTGCTGAAGTTATAAAGTCAATGGAAATTTCTTTTCCAATTATGTTTTTTATCTTTAAAAATCCATTTATGGTTATTCAACAGACAGTATAATTTTTGAAAAAAAAAATGCTTTCAAATTCATCTCGTTTTTATGCCCAACATTTTGGTCATTTTCCCATGGAGGAAAGTGAAATAGGAGATGAGTGATTCTTAATATGGTCTTGATAGTTAAATTGTATTTCAGAGATACTTGGCAGGCATAATTAATAGATTAGCAACATGTGTCAAGTTTCTGTTGATGGAACTAGGTCAAGATGCTAAGGAAATGAAAAGGCACTAAAGAACAGAATTATATATAATTCTGTATATAAACATTGCATATGCGTGTGTATGTATGCTGTATGTATATTGGGTACGTATACATTGGATTGGATATGTACTTGGATATATATATCTATAGCTCTCTCTCTCTCTCTCTCTCTCTATATATATATATATATATATATATATATATATATATAATTTATTATGATTTTATAAGCTGCTTACTATGAAATACAGAAATGATAGGATGATAAGAGAGAGTGTGTGTGTGTGAGTGAGAGAGAGAGAGAGAGAGAGAGAGGAGGAGAGAAGAGAAAGAAATAAAAGGAAGGAGAGAGAACAACTTCACATACATATCTTTAGAGTACACACTAAGAAAGAGGCAGGGAGTTCTAAATTGGAAACTTTTGAAAGTGAAACAGTGCAAGAGACACTCTATCTGGGGACATCAGCCACCATTTTCTTACTCCTCCTCTTCTTAAAACTTTTCAACAGTTTCCAGTGATATGTCTTTTTCACTGTCAATGTGTTGTCAATTTTATAATGTAACAATATTTTCTCTTTTGTTACAAGACAATAAGAAGCAGAGGTTAAGAGCCCTTCCTATTAAAGCATGAGGACCTGAAGAAGCCTGAGAGACTGGAGTTTGCTCACCAGAACCGCTATAGTCAGCTGGGCATAACCACATGTGTCTGAAACCACAGTCCCCATAGAGGAGCAAAGACTGGAGAATCACACTGGCTTGTGAAAAATGGCAAGTTTTGGGATCAGTATTGCAATGGAATCCTAATATTCTACACTGGCCACCACCGGTGAGTGCATGGGCACCTCGTGGCCATATACACCACACACACACACACACACACACACACACACACGTGAGCGCGCATGTTTTATGGCCATCTTATTATTTGATTTCATAAAATCTGGTTTTCTTATGAAGTATTTTTTTTTTGTTTTTTTCATTTTTTGGTTTTTCAAGGTAGGGTCTCACTCTAGCCCAGGCTGACCTGGAATTCACTATGTAATCTCAGGGTGGCCTCGAACTCATGGCAATCCTCCTACCTCTGCTTCCTGAGTGCTGGGATTAAAGGTGTGTGCCACCACGCCCGGCTCTTATATAGTATTTAATGAGCAACCACCTCCTCTTTTGCTTGAGGTAATGTTCATCGCTGACATTTCTTTGTTGTAGCATATGGTCTTGTAGAAAGAGTCTCTGAACAATGGGAATTTGTGCAGATCTAGCCTATGAGCCATACCCGTAGGGAACTCTGCTGTCTATTTTGTGAGACCTCTCTTTGTGGTTTATAGTTTTTGCTTCCCTCATTTAGGACCCAACTGTCCATTTCTAATGAAGTGTATTACATTCTGAAAATAAGAGCCAGTGCAACTATTCTTATGTGGGTATGTCCATATGAGATGGAAATATTTTTAACTTCTGTCATATATAACATCTGAGCTATTTATTATTGGAAAATAATGCTCACATGAACATCATTAAGGATTTCCAATTCCCTGCTCACTTCTGAATATGACAGAGATCACTTCCCTCTTGACTTAAGAGAGAATGCAATGCTCATTTCTAGTAGACATCTCAGTCTGAGCCAGGGGTCATGTGCCCCAACATTTCTCTCTGGCAGCCTGTCTTCCCTCCACCTATCCAGTATCATTTCACAGAACCATCATTCTTCCAGGTTTTCTGATGGAAAGAAACCTTGGAACAAAATCCATGTCAATTTGGTCTTCCTCATCCCAGCCTACCACCTAACAATCTTATTCTCCATTTTGCCTATTGTGCTTCTCATATAACAAACGATACAGCGTGTTCGTTTGAAAGTGTTTATTATTTACTGTCCATCTCTCTGAAATAGAACATGGGATCCTAAAAGGAAAAACAAGAAAGGCAAGGTTCGTTGACTCAGAGATCTAAAGTAATTTCCAATAGAGGACAGACAGTAAGTATTTTTGATGAGTAAATGAAGCAAGCTCCAAAAATAGTCCACCATTGATTGCTTTACTTATTGTTAGAATAAGAACTACTTGGGCTGGAGAGATGGCTTAGTGGTTAAAGTGCATGCCTGAAAAGCCTAAGAATGTCCATTTGAATCTTCAGGTCCCATGTTTAGCCAGACACATAAAAGTGATGCAAGCTCACAATGCTGCACATGTGCACAAGGGGATGCATGCATCTGGAGTTCGTTCACAGTGGCTGAGAGGCCACTGGCATGCCCATTCTCTCTCTCTTTTTATCTCTCTCTCAAAAAAAAAAAGAAAGAAAGAAAGAAAGAAAGAAAGAAAGAAAGAAAGAAAGAAAAACAATGCCGGGTGTGGTGGCGCATGCCTTTAATCCCAGCACTTGGGAGGCAGAAGTAGGAGAATCCCTACTGAGACTACATATTGAATTCCATGTCAGCCTGGGCTAGAGTGAGACCCTACCTTGAAAAACCGAAAAATAAACAAAAAAACAAAACAAAACAAAACAAAACAAAACAAAAGAACAAGAAGTACTCAATATGAAAGGACCCCTTGCTGATTATCCAGGCTACTATCCCAGTTGCCATGACTTGACTTTGAAAGTAAGCATAACCTGGGTTGGGTTGATCTTTAGGTATAGCCTATGAGTAAAATAAATTCTTAGGTCTAGAGGAATGATCAGAAATCTGATTGATATCTGGTATGGCAAATCCCTTCTGTGAAGCATGAAGGAAATTGGTGCATGCTGAGAAAGACCGTCTCTGTGGCCCTGAGAAGAATCTAATCATTTAATATGGCCACCTTACTAAAAGGGTTTAGCTCTGTGAACACTCTCAGAAAATCCTGACCATTCGATACTTCATGCTTACACTTAAACAACCCAGGTAGAGAAACTAAGTTATAGAGTTTTAAACATATCTACCCTCCACACACAAAAATGATTTTAACCAGTTTTCTTTTTTAAAAATTTCATGGGACATTGAAAAAGTAATAACAAGAAAAGGCACAGTGTATTTCATTTCTTTTCAGAATATTATGGCACAAGTCTGTAGTATACAAAATAAAATGTTTAGATAATCTGGGGGATTCTAAAATAGTGAAAATAGTGAAAGTAAAATAAAATAGTGGCTACTATTTTGTGGCACACTGGCTTTGGATTAATGTGTTTGATTATAATAATTGGAATCTCAGATTCATCAATTTCTGATTTGGACATAACTTGTGGAACCAAGGTTTTAATTTATATTATGATCAGTTTCAAATTTAAATAATTAAAACAGTTCAGATTTTAAAACCAAAAGTGTGGATAAAAATAAATCATAATGAATAATAAAAGGGAAATTTTATTTTATTTCTTTGATATTTTTTTCATAGAAGAGTCCTTATTGTTGTGTATAATTACAGTCAAGTAACAGTTTATTTTTACATTTATATTTTCAGTTCTGCTTCATTTTATATGACAGACTGTTTCAAGTTGAAATAATGGAGCCCAGCCCCATACCTACCCCACAGCTCCTTTATTTTTAAATCTACAGTGCTATACTTAACTGACCTGTTCAGTCTCTACCTTCTTGATAGGAACTGAAGAATCAAGGGACCACAGAGGCTTAAACTATAATTAGGTGCTCTGTTATTTTGAACTGAAGGAGCTGCTTTGGAACTCATTTTGTACTTTTGCTAGGCTGAGGAGAGTGTCCTTGATTGTAGAGAAATAATCCCTCTGATGAAGTGATTTGTGTCCAAGAGCTATCATGTTTCAAATACCATTAGTAGAACATTTAGCAATCCTAATCAATTTGGAAGAGAAAATAAATTTGGAAATTATTCTTGGAATCATAATCTGCAGAATGGTTAGGAGAGAGAAAAAAGACCAAAGGAGGAATAGAGGGAGGGAGAAAGGGAGAGAGAGAAAGAGAGAGACAGAGAAGGAAGCAAGGAAGGTAGGATAAAAGAAAGGGATGGAGAAAGAAGGAAGGAAGGAAGGTGCTGGATAAGAAATATTTTGGCATACTGTAGAGATGCAATAGGAAGAAAGAAAAACACACTGGACAGCTCATGTGTTCTGTGACTACAGTGGTTAAGAGATTGAGTAAGGGAAGTGGAGGGAGGGTTAATCAAAATCTAAGAGGATATAAATGTCATATGGGAACCTACTTTTTTTGGACAATGGCACACTCAGAAGGCATAGATTGTTACTAGAAAAATTTCATTGCCAGGGCTGGGATACCTTCCAGTAAGTTGTTGGCCAGGGAGGTCACAGATACCCCCAAAACATTACAGGCCATTGCCCCAAGGCTCTTGGTTTCCTGCCAGGAATAGATTTTAAGACCCTATTGCTGAAGACTCCACATAATTGGGCTGCAAGGTCACTGAGAAATCCTGTTGGAGCTGAGCTGAAAACTTCCTCTGCATAGACCAGCTGACAAAAAGCTGGAGAAAGCAACGCTGCATGTAGTTCAACGAGAGAGAGAGAGAGAGAGAGAGAGAGAGAGAGATCACCAATGGAGAGACTCAACAGTAGGCACTGCAAGCCTTAAATTTGGCCAGCCAGGCCAAATGAGCCAATAGGTGCAATGGTGGTATATCTGTTATGGGGGAACCAATCGCTCTCTAATTGGACTGAAGGCCAGCTCCATCAGAGGGAAAACATCCCTGATACTGAAAACCAAAAATAGGGGTAGTCGTGAGCCCTAGGGGTGTAACCTCTGCTGGTGTCTGGCTAAATGTATATCCTATGCTAACCAGACTGCCTGGTAAGCACTGCTCTTAATGTTCATACCCACATATTAATGCTCCTCTCACTTTTGGTTAGAGAAGCTTCTCTTTTCAGTTGGCAGTGACCTTAGGATGACTGAGATGGCACCATAGTGCTGAGAAGTGATAGAGGAGTGCTCAACACTGAAATATCTCTAACCCACCTTCCAAGGCTCAGGGTCCATTATGGAAGAGGTGGAAGAAAAATGTAAGAGCCAAAGGAAGGGTAGGACTCCTTACAACGTGCTCTTCCAGACACAAAGGGTCTGGATATCCATGACTTCACAGTGCCTGACACTATCTACACAAGACCATCATAATAGGAGGAGAAGATGATAGCATAAAAATAAAAGAGAGACTGATTGAGAGGGGAAGGGGATATGATGGAGAGTGGAGTTTCAAAGGGGAAAGTGGAGGGGGAGGGGGGAATTTCCATGGGTTATTGTATACAATTTTGGAAGCTGCCAGTGAAAAAATAAATATAAAAAGAGTTAAAGTAGCTTTGAATAGAGAACAAGTGAAATCAAGTCCATCAAGCTAGGAAGAAGCTCCAGGTTGACAACTCCCTCCCTAATGAAGCAGAACAATAGGAGCTTATTTCTAATTAGTCTGAATCTGGTTACAGAACTGAATATGTGACAACTATACATGCATATCACAAGGAAGGAGTTCTGTGCACCCAGAATGGATCTTGAGGAGGGAGTAGGAGATGGTCAATGGCCTCAGGAAACACAGGAAGCTGTTTAGCCTAAATAGAGAGGCAAACATTATTTAACATCTAGTAAGTAGCCCCGGGGAGACATGGCATCAGAGGTTGTGGGAATGTAATCTGAGTTGTATGTCAGGCCAACCTGCACTTTTCAGTGTGTGCATGACATGTAAACAGCTACTGCCAGCTATATTCATTGTGACATATTTGCTAGGGGCCTGTCTGTCCTCTTTTCTCTCAAGAGATTTGCTACATAGAGGAGGGACTGTGTACTGACTCATGTTCAACCTGACTGCCCCACTTGCAAATGGACCCCAATCCTCTAAATCTATAGCATTCCTGAATTCCACACCATGCCCTATTTTTATACTCTGGACATTCAACATGATCTAATATTCTATTAACTCAGCTCTATATTATGGCATTAATGATCTTTTCATATTGCTGTGATTAAGTACCTGGCAGAACTGATTTGAGGTAAGAGGGACTTATTTTGGCTCACAGTTTCAGATGGTTTACTCATGGCTGATTGGGTTCAAGTGTGTGTTGGCAGAAAATCATGGCAGAAGACCACTGTTTACTTCTGGTCTAAACAGGAAGCAGAGGATAAAACAGAAAGCAGCTAGGGATAATATCTTCCCTGCCAAAACCTATCCCCAGAGACCTATGTCCTTTGGCTTAACTACATCTTCCAAGTTTCCAGGACCTTCTAAATTAATGCCACAATTTGGGGACCAAGTATTCAAGTCATGAGTCTGTGAAGAGCATTGCATATTCAGACTCTAACTATTATGTTTACAATTCTGACTGTCTCTCCTCTGAGGGTAAAGGTTTTATTTCTCCTTTTGGCTTTTGTTTTCCTAAGGCTTACAACAATGTCTAGAGACTAGGAAGTACTATGTAACTAACCATTGCTTACATTATGGGGTTATTTACGTAAATACTTTGGTTAATATATCTAATGGTTATTGCCATAGTTTGGCATGGTAAAGATTTGCCCCCAGCTTGTCACTATTGGGAGGTGTTGGACACTTCAAAACAGGTTGAGTGGCATCTCCAATTCATCTGGAATGTTCCCGGGGGTGGTTATAAGGCTCCAACCCCTATTCTTTCTCATTCTTTCTTTTTCCCTCCCGATGTAAGTGGTATTCCATCTTCTCATGCTGCCATGAGGAGCTGCTTCATCCAATGCCCAAGAATAATGGGGCCAAAAAAAAAAAAAATCATATACAGAAACCCCAGTAAATGTGACCAGAATAAGCCTTTCTACTTATAAGTAGATTATCTCAGGATGTGGAAAGCTGACCAACCCAGTTTTCATTCTCTAATTCTTCCTTGTAGAGCAACAGAGCCAGATATTTAAATTTGCAGAGGGTTTCATTTCCTTGGGAGTGGGAGCAAATATAGGAGACTAAGAACCTGCCCTAGGTGAGATTGATGGGGACCTGGATAGATAGACACCAGTGGTCTTTATGCTTCAGTCTACTTTAATTCAAAAGGCTCAGAATTCCCCTCAGTGTCTTGCTTACCATACCGAGACTGGTTGTAGTTTTGTATCTACTGCTATGTTACAACACTGTTGCATTATCCATGGCATGCAAATAATTGTCATGTCTACCTTAGAAAGCTCTTCAAGATAACCCTACATGAGACATTTAAAAATAGTTTTAGGGCTAGAGAGATGGCCCAGCAGTTAAAGGGGCTTGTTTGCAAAGCCTGACTGTCCAGGTTCAGCTCTCCAGGACCCACATAAAGCCACAGATGAACAAAGTGGTGCACGTGTCTGGAGTTCGTTTGCAGTGATAGGAGGTGTACCCATACACACCCACTCTCTCTCTCTCCCCTCTCTCTCTCTCTCTCATAGATAAAACATTTTAAAAAACCTAAAAGGTCATTTTAGAAGCTTAAGATTCCACACACCTATAAGTATGTTATTATTAAATATTTCATTTTTTCATTATTTACATATTATAAGGATAATTATTTTTAACAGATACCTAAAAGTCATACATATTTTAGATAATAAAACTACATATTTTACCTCTTGAATATTTGCTCCAAATTTATAGGGTGAAATGCATGTAATTTTTATGGATCAGTTAAAAATAAATTTAAATAAAAAGCAAATGACATATATCATAAGTATTTATGTTTTATGCATCTGTTAGCAAACCATATTTAAATAAAAATTAAGAAACAAAGCTTTTTATTTTAAAATATTTTCCATGAGATAACATGGATCTTTGTATACCAAAAATTTAAGGGTACAACATATAAATTCTTCAGTTAATATTACATTATCTAGTTTCCATAGCAAATATTTCTTATTTTAGAATAATCATCATTTCTATAAAGTATAATTTTTTTGTCCTTTCTTCATTTGGATAGGAACATAAATCCACTGTGTTGGCAAACAGAAAATAAAGTATAACTGTTTTTTGCCCACTGTTTTGGGCTGGGAGGGTTCTGCGCTTGAGTTGAGTTGCGCGGAGGCTGGACAGGAGCTTATGGGAAGGCTTTGGCAATAGCGAGCAGGTTGTGAGGAATGAGTTTGTCAGGAAGTGACCCATCAGGTGCATGGGCCATAAAATGTGGCTATGAGGGACACAGTGTTCCTGATGACAGTAGTAAATCTGTTTCAAATAAAGCACACTGTTAGCTTAAAACTTCCCCGTGTTGAGGCAACTTAGGATAGAATTCTGCTCAGTCATGAGCTGCAGGGCAGACACACTCAGAGTCCAGACTGCGATATCAAAATTGCATTTAGGAACATATACCACAAAGCTCTTGTGAGATCTTTGTCATGTTGCTCTTAACTTTCGAGAACAGAATTGCTCCTTCTATTATTACTCTATTATAATTTCCTCAATTATGTTCTTTCAGCATAGATTTTTGGAATGCGTTGCTTTCCTGACGAAATGCTTATCTTCGTCTCTCAGAGAAATCTGTGCTATTTTCATTTTAATTTTTCATTAAAATCACACAAATACAATTTTGCTTAGTATCCCAAGCAAACGTGGATTGAACTTATTCTCATAGATATCACACTTTTATTTTGATTTTTATGTGAGTTCTTTTCTGCTGCCCTATCTCCAGTGAAGATTGCTTCAAATAAAGCTGTCTGGTAGAGAGACAGGGTTGCTAGGGAGCCAGGCGTGATGGCCTATGTTTCCAGGGAGGAAACAGAGGTGAGCCCCTGATTATAGAACAGAATCATTTTTCATTCTCCTTGAGAGCAAATCTGCTTTATATACAGATGACAAGTTCACTAACTCAATAGGGATAAGAATTCAGAAAGAATTATAAAATTTTAATATTTTTCCCAAGAGCCATGTAAACTTAAAGACATTTCTTCAGGATGAATGAACAGGGTTTATGCCCACCCATATCTTATTCTGTGGTAGAAAAATCTGTTTTGAAAAGAGCAACGTAGAGTACATGCTTTGGTTAATAAAACTAGACAAGCTCTCTTAAAATCCCAGCACTTGGGAGGCGGAGGTAGGAAGATCACCATGAGTTCAAGGTCACCTTGAGACTACATAGTGAATTCCAGGTCAGCCTGAGCTAGAGTGAGACCCTACCTTGAAAACCAAAAAAATAAAAAAATAAACAAAAAAAAACAAATAAATAAAAAAGAAAGAAAGAAAGAAAGAAAGAAAGATCTTGGTTCTGTCATACAGGTGGGATGAGGAATGGTATCCTTGATTTCTTCCATCTTGACATTTGGTTACAAGCCAATAAATAAATATTTATTGAAAATTTCTAGGTGCAAGACATTTTACTAATGATTTTTCATGCATTTTATTTTTTGATTCCATAGGCCTGTTGCAAATGTTGTCATTTCAATAAGCACTAGCAAGTACTCCAGTCAATGAGAAAGGCAGAAATTGAATGCTGTTGAGTGTCACTAAGTTCTTTCTGTTTTAACTTTTCTAGTAATTCCATACCTAATGAAGAATAGAATCAATCCAGAAATCTTGTATTAATTTCTCATAATCAAGAGCATAAGTATTTTTCCTCTTAGTTTAGAACATATCATTAGAAAAAAAAACATAAATGGTAAAATTTAATGAAACAACTTTTGGCTTTTGAAAACCGAAATGTATTAAACATTGGTTTAAGATTAGAAAACATAAGGCATTATTGTGTGGGCTCTCTTTAGGGTGTTTAAGAACAGCCCACACAGTTCAACTCAAATGAAAAGAGATTAACATACTCCTTCCTTGGGAAGTATAAGATTGTTATTATGAATTTTTCTATGTAATACAGTGGGGATATTATGCAATTATAAAAGGAAATGTTTTCAGCAGATATGCCCTTTGAATATTTGAAATTGAGTCAGTCCTATCAGCTCTATTTTTCCCTTCAAGTGTTGATATATTCAGCTTCAATTACTTTAGAATTCTTTAGAGGAAACCCAAGGCGAAATAATGCCTGTAACTTCTTTTTTTTTAATTATTATTTTTTATTGACAACATTTATATTTACATACAAAAAAACCCACCTGATATTTTCCTCCCCTCCCCCTATTCCACTTTAGAACTCCAGTCTCCATCATATCCCCTCCTTCTCTCCATTAGTCTCTCTTTTAATTTGAGGTCATCATCTTTTCCTTCTATTTTGAGGGTCTTGCAGAGGTATTGCTAGGCACTGCAAGGTCATGGATATCGAGGCCAATTTCTGTCTGGACAGTAACTTCTTTTAAGGTAATGGAATTTTCAATGGCCTAGTACCTACCTGAGTCTATAGACAAGGGTAAATGGGATTGGCCAATGCCATGAAAGGAATATTGCCAACTTTTTTTGTTTGTTTGTTTGTTTTGTTTTTTGAGGTAGAGTCTCACTCTAGCTCAGGCTGACCTGGAATTCCTCTGTATTTTCAAGGTGGCCTCGAACTCACGGCGATCCTCCTACCTCTGCCTCCTGAGTGCTGGGATTAAAGGCGTGCGCCACCACACCCGGCTTGCCAACGTTTCTTTTATCTCATGTGAGAGCACATAGCCCAGGGAAGAATACATTGGCACTCTATTAGCCTGAGAAGTTACATCTTGTAGCTCAGAACAATTTTTAGAAAGCAAACGTTCTTTTGTGTGTGACAGAGTCTCACTGTGTAACCTCAAACTCATATGATCTTTATGCATCAGCTTCCTGAGTGCTGGGTGGGTCACCATACCTGGCTGTCAAAATAGATTTATTTTATTTTATTATTTTATTTATTTGAGAGAGAGGGGTGGGGGATGGGGAGAATGGGCCCACTAGGGCCTCTAGCCACTGCAAAGGATGCATGTGCTGCCATGTGCATCTGGCTTTAAATGGGTGTTGGGAAATCGAACCTGGATCCTTTGGCTTTGCTGGGAAGCACCTTAACCACTAAGCCATCTCTCCAGCGCCCCCCAAAATACATTTTAAAAGAGAAAGAAATGTTCTTTGAGAGAAGATGTATTACTCACCTGAGTAGAATAGTGAGAGGGTCATTCTGTTGGGTTTTCAGAATGCTACATAATTTTGTGGTTTCCAATTGTAGCCTGGACGGGGCGGGGGGGTGGCCATCTGGGATAAAGGTTGTTTAATGCATGTGGAATGGGGACTTACTCTGTTGGAACTGGGGCTGAGCCTCTTTCCCATGCAATGCTTTTCCTGGGCTGTGTTATCTTTTAAAGTTGTTTTTGTTCCAAAGGAACAGAAGTTAGATCTATTCCTCTGAAATACTTCCGGGTTCATCACTTTAAGGGGCAGCACACAATCAGATGGACTCACACTCGAGTATATCAAATGCCACCCTACATTACCGGAGGTTGCTTAGAAACAGGACTGTTGCCTTAATGGTTAGCTATGAATTTGGCACTGCCAACCTCTTATCTCACAGAGGGTGTGGGCAAGCCTTTAAATGACTCCCATTTTAGAGGTAGTTGGCACTGTGGTGTCAACTCTGACAGTTGACCTGACCCTTGAACAGAGCCCACAATAACGAGATTTAATTGTAAGACCAGACTCCTCTCTTAAAACTGCCGGGTGCTCGGAAAATATGACATTGGAATAGTGCGTCTGTGTTTTCAGCACAGGAAGAGGGAGGTGGCACTCGCCACTCCCTGGGTGATTGTTATCAATATGCCAGCTTTTTAGGAAAAACCTCACCAGCAGTTTACCAATACGCTGCGTCTGTGTACGTGGTTCAGAGAAAGAGCCACCTGGGAACCAGCATCAGGATTGCTGTTGTTCCTAAACATTTGACTGAAGCATTTGATCAGTCTAGAAAGTCAAATTATCTGTGTAAAATACTCGTGTTGGAATAGTCTAGGGACTCTGTGGGCATCTATAAGGCATGCAGAATCCAGAAAACCACAGGGAGCCTTGTATATGGTTTAATGTGTGCCTGGCTTGCAGAGCAAGGCAGTACACATTCCCTGCAGTCCCAAGACATCTATTCAGTCCTTACTGAGGTCAGACACTGTAAATGTGACTTGGATTAGTTATGGGGAAGAAACAATTCTATAAAAAAAAAAAGCATTTGGTAAACACAACATTGCTATTGAGAGAAACTGTACAAAACAAAACCGAGTTGATGTTGAGTGTCACGTCAGCATTCATTACCTATCCAAGAGACAGATTATTGGTTCCTCATAGTGAAGACCCAGGAGAAATGCATATTTTAGGTTATTAACCCAAAGAAATGAAAATACCACTTCATGAACAATTAAAATCTCCTTATTTCTATGGACATGCACAAATGCTTGCTATTACAGTTTTCTTTTCTCTTTCAATAAGAAGTCACTACAACTGGTTGAATGCTACTTGACTGGAATGAGTGAAGGTCTGTTTGCCTTGCATGACATTAAATGAAATCTGCCTAGGAGATAAACAACTTATACTTTAATGCTTCACATTTCAGAGTGCATCTGTGCTAATATTTAAATAATGCATCTATCTGTGAGGTTCTGATTCAATGTTTTGGCTGTCTTTGGTTTTAGGCTTTTGTTGGAGGTTCTAAATTGAATTAATCCTTCTCTTTACCAGAAAAGTGAAAGCATTCCTCTAAGCTGTGCTCACTTAAAAAAATAGGGTATACAAATTTTTCTTTAGATTCTTCTGCCGAGTTATGTATTTGATTGGTTTAGAACAAGGCTCACTTGTAAAGTCAGGAAATGCAATCCAGTGCTCCCTGTAATATTCTGTCAGTAGATCTGACAGAAGCATAGAATGATGGCAGCATCACACACATACTCTGAAGAAATCTGTTTCATATTTGTTTTCACTTATTAGAATGACTCTCATGATCCATATCAGTAAAGTTGAGGGAATCATTTCAGGATTTCTATAAGAATATAGGTATTCTCATATCAGATTGGTAGACTATGACTAGAATACATTTTCTTTTTCCAAAAAAAAATTCCTCCTTTATATTGGTATACAGCCTTATTATACTATCACATTTCAGGAGAGTTCTTACATACATAATAATGTATAATATGTGATATGTAATATATAATATACTAATAAAGATATATATATATTTCATTTTATTATATCTATGATACTGTGATTGATATGTTATAGAAAAATACATATGTATGCATTTATTTATAAATTTAAAATTCATACACACATATATGAAATACATACATATGTATATACACATACTCACTTTTCCATATGAAACCAGTTAATGTAAGAAAAATGGAATTCTACTATTATTTCCTCCAGAATTACTTGGGTAATTTTCTAAACCTTTGAGAACTTCAGTTTCATTTGCAAAATGGAACCAAATGGTGTTATCATGAAGATAAAATTCACATGCAGTGCAAATATCTTGACAATTGTAGCCAAAATGTCAGCTCTTTTAGCCCTCACTGTTAATGTTGAACACATTAATAAGACCATGCAACCCATTTCTTACATTTTTTCCATCAAGATCCAAGCTAGATAGTAAGACCATATTTCAATTTTAATAACCCATAGGATTGCTAATCAGGTGAAAAAGGGTTGTAGCACCAGGAGATGAGCATTTCCCATGTTTTCTCAGAAGTTAACCATATTCTTTTGAAAGTTTACTGACCATCAAAATTACCATGTAGTTTGACAAATTATTACTGTGGATGGAGTTAATTTCGTTTGCTATGGTGCAAATACTCACACTGCCCTATCAACATTCAGTTCACAAGGATACTGGAAAGACTTCATGATGTGTTTTAATGCCACCCAATTTGTGTGGACCAGATTGCATCTAATTTACTCAAAGTTGAAAACAAGTGACTATTGAAGGCCCAACACCAAGCGGGATATCTATCCTGGGCCCTCCAGGGCTCAGGGGACGTTGCTAAAGAGGAGGCAGAAAGAATAGCAGAGTCACAGGATGGGAAGGAAAACTTTGGGGCACTGCCCTACAGTCATGAACTGACTGGCGCATGTATGACCTCATAGGTCATTGCCCCAGAAGACTGGCACAATTCTGACATAGAGGACAGAAGAGGACAAAAAAGAGAAAGACATCAATTCTGAACAACCACCTGGAAAGAAGAGAGTGCTCAGGGAAAAGGGGTTGGCAAGGGGGAAAAGAGGTCATGATCAAATCACAGTATGTTCAGGTGTTAAAACTCTCAATAAAATGCTTTCAAAAGCATTCAATAAGTAGTGGGCATTGAGGCACTGTGGTTTTCTCTAATAATAGCCATTATCAGTTCTTTCTGTACCTCTACACATATTCCTCTCATCATGTTGAAAGATGAATTTCCATCTCTTGAATTTGGGCTGACCTTAGTGATAAGTTCCATTAATAAAAATGAGTGCAGAGGGGGTGGTGAGAATGATGCCCTGTGATTCCAAGGCTTGGTTATAAGATATTTCATAATGTCTTTGTTGATCTTTTGATGGTGTTTCCTCCCAGATGCCATCTTTTTTACTGTGAGAGATCCAAGCATACAGAGAAGCCATGTGTGGGAGCGGCAGTTAACCACTTCTGCTATGCACCAGTTGGTGCTAATGTTAACTGCCAGCCCTAAGAAGAGCCATCTTGAATAACCTACGCAGGCAAAGCTTCATGTGACTCTAGTCCCAGAGGCCATTAGTCTAATAGCACAAGAGAAGCCCTGAGTTAGAACCAGTCACCCTATAGAGCCATAGGAAATAAATAAAATTCTGGATAGTTTGTTATGTGTAACAGAATGGGGTTTCAGATTAATTTCATCATGACTTTAAATAAACGTGTTCACACAGAATGTCATATCTACTATATGAAACCCCAGGTCTCAAGAAATTTGGGCCCTTAATAAGCCCAAATTCTTTTGTGATTTCTATGTGATTAGGCTTCAAAAGATATGAGTGTATGGTGTTAGATTTGAGGGGGAGAATTGAGATATAGCATTTTGGAACTCTTAACTTCATATGCATTCATCCATTCATTTAAATATTGATTATGTACATATGCAAAGCAAGATACCAGGTGCTGTGGGGGATAAAGGGATGAGTCAGAAAGCTGTACTGCTATTAGCATTTTGGGAACCCCTCCCTTCCCCTCCCGAAGACAATAAGACATGATGTTCAAGTTTTCTACTGGCTTCTCATTTGGCATTCTCCTCAGTTTTCTTTCTTTCATTCTTTTGAAAATTTTCAGGTTTTCAGTTTCTTTCTGAATACAAAATGAAAAGAAAGAAAGAAAGAAAAATGGTTATATACATAATGGCATAGTAATCTTAAAACAGCTAATATGTAATCTGGAAATTTAACGATTATTTTTGACCCAAAGGTGTCTTTACCTCATAATATCATGGTCCCCTAATGAGAATTATGTCATAATCTAGCCAATACAACAAGGTAGATAATAGAATTTTTATGCAGCCCAGATGTTTGAGATGTGAAAATCCAACTACTAATAAGTTTCAAGAGATATGCATGAGGTCATAGTCACCATGGGTGACATTTTAGGGCACATGTGGAAGCTAAGATAGTCAATGCACTTTTATTTGTGGTCCACAGTTAGTGGAGTATTTTAAGTTATTAGATTTCCTCACTTTTTTTTTTTAACAAATGGTTTCAAAATTTAAAACAATCATTTAAAACACAGTGCTTTCTTTTCTTTGCATGTTGGAAGCATTTTAAAGCACATTATTTTAAAGATCCTACATCATTTCTTATCTCCCTACCATGGTTCATTCATAATTTTCCTGCATGGTTCTAACCTGTGTGTTTGCTTTCCAGGGATAAACTTTGCTTCTCAAGGTTGGGACTAAAAATAATTTGAAGGAGATTATATATATTGGGCTTTTGAGGTAGGGTACAGCTCTAGCCCAGCCTGATTAGGAATTCACTTTGTAGTCTCAGGCCCGTCTCAAACTCAAAGTGATCCCCTTACCTCTGCCTCCCCAGTGCTGAGTGCTGACTGTGATTAAAGACCTGTGCCACCATGCTGGGCTGTGAATTACTCACCTTTTATGGTAGTTATTTGGGTGAAGATTTTGGGTACTAGAATAAAACCAAAGATGAAGATTGATTCTCCCCCAAATCCATAGATGTTGTTTCTTTTCCAAATACTTGAGGGAACTAGGTCTGGGACCATTTTAAGCTAATTTGATAATGTAACATCTCTTGAACCACATAAGCAATATGAAGTTGAGCTAGAAATGTATACAATCACTGGTTTATAATTATAACTCCCCAGGAAAGATTTATGACTTTGATCTTCTTAGTATCAAGGTATCTTTCCTGAAAGCCCCTGTAGGTAGGTGTGCATGGGGAGCGGGGAGTTCACTTCTGATTCATTTACAGTGAGTGTATGTAGCAACTTGGGTTCCCAAATTGTTGGTTGGAAAGAGTGTTCTACAGACTTCCTAGCTTCAGTATATTCCTTTAGATTCAAGAGGCTGTGAAAATGAAATTTCAGCTTATTGGGTCAGATAATTCATCGATGACAAAAGTAGCTTTAGTCTTCTATTTCCTATTTATAGCCTCTTTTCTACTTAAATTTTGATTGGCAACACTTTACTATTTTGTCATATCACCAATGTTTTTGACATGACAGTTATATATTTAATCTAGTATTTTTAGTTTTCAGAGAATTATCAGTCCCTCCAAATTCTTAGCCACCATAATATCTGAAACAGAACCCCCTTCTATTTTTGTTTAGACTAGCATCATATCACTTAATCCCATGTAAACCTCACAAGTCTCTTACTTTATTATGAGTAATTATTAGGTTGTAAAACAAATGATTTATTTTATTTGTCTGAGCCCACCATTTCACTTCTACTATAAACTGCCTAAAACAACTCAACATGACATTTTATTTTTATTTGTTGTTTTATTAGAGACAGAGAGAGAGAGAGGAAGAGTGAGAAAGGGTATGCCAGGGCCTCTAGCCACTGAAAACGAACCCCAGACGCATGTGCCACCATGCACATCTGGCTTACGTGGTACCTGGAGAATCGAACTGGGGTCCTTAGGCTTCGCAGGCATGTGCCTCAACCGCTAAGCCATCTCTCCAGCCCTTGCATGACATTTTAATAGTGATGTTCACATTGTTGTTGCCAGAATATATTGCCTGATTGATTAAGTTCCTTTTCTTAATTTTTTTTTTTATTTTGGTTTTTCGAAGTAAGGTCTTGCTATAGCCCAGGCTGACCTGGAATTCACTGTGTAGCCTCAGGCTGGCCTCGACCTCATGGCGATCTTCATACCTCTGCCTCCCGAGTTCTGGGTTTAAAGACATGTGCCACCATTCCTGGCAGTTTTCTTTTCAAGGAATATTATGTTTTTGGTTTTTCTTTTTAATTTACCAATATAGGGCCACCAACCCATCAGCAGTAAGTCACACTATTTGTGTGTATGTGCGGATGTGTGTATATGTGTTCATATGTGTGTGGGTGCATGTGGAGGACATAGGTCAACATCAGGTGTCTTCCTGATCAGAATACATTCTACACTTGGTCTTAGACAAAAGACTAAGAAACAATCTCCACATTATTTTTTGAGACAAAGTCCCTAACTAAACCTGGAGATTACCAATTTGCCTAGATTAGATAACCATCAAGCCTCAGGAGTCCTCTTAGCTCCTGTTTCCCAGAATTGGAATCAAAGGGGCATGTGGAGCACCCAGATTTTCTATGTGGGTGCTGGTGATCCAAACTCAGCTCTTAAGACCTTGTATGAAAAGCACTTTACCGGCCGAGTCAACTCCCCAGCCTCTGTAAGCCATGCTCCTTGGGCTGCTTCTGCCAACTGGACAGATCTGTCTCTATCCCTGGATGGCCCTGCCACCAGGGATTTACATACAGGAGATTAGGAAGTGTATGTGCAGATTACTTGGGAGTGTGTGTGTGTGTGTGTGTGTGTGTGTGTGCACAGTGAGTGATAATAGCAGGCGTGGCTAGTTTTCTCATAATACCCATTCAAAGTGTCTCTAGCATTTACCTTCTGGAAGCTGATACAAAACACCCAAAAATAAGCAGCCAGCAGGAGGAAAGGACGTATTTCAGCTTGCTGTTTTGAGGGGAAGTTTCATCGTCACAGAGAAAGTGTGACAGGCAGCTGGGCATCACATCTCCATAGCAGTTCCAGGGAAGTAGTCTAAGAACTGGCCTTGGAGCATTGCTGATCAATGTCAAGGTGCACTGCCAGTGACATACCTCCTTCAACAAGGGTCCCCCTCCCAAAAGCTTCACCAAGTGGGGATTGAGCATGAGGCTTAATCACAAGCACAGGAGGCCATGGGGGAAAACTTGACTTTCAAATTACCACAGTGTCTTCCATTCTAATAAGGATTTTAGCTGAATACATAGCTTCTCATGATACATAGCCACACTAGCCAATTCCCTTTGTAGTGAAATGTGACGTTTTACTGTATTTGATCTTGAGATGATGTATGTGGAAATAACTGTTAGCAGCATAGCCATCAATGCTTCTCACCCTTTTCCTCTTGCTTGCTGCACAGGTGTTCATGATGGTCACCACATCAGTGCATGAGGGGGACCACGCTTGCACAATGCCAGAACAGAAAGCCAGGCAGACCCTGGGTCTCTGAGGGTTTGGAAAAGCAGCTCCACCCTTCTTTCTTTCTGGTTTGTTTGCCTTCCAGATTTCACAAGAAAGACCAGTAAGTCATTCGCTTATTTAACACACAGTTATTTGAAATGTCTGTTGCTCACCTGTGGCCATTAGCCTAACTCATCTAAGAAGGTAAACAGTAAATTCCAGAATTTATGCAGCCAGGACGTTTTATATGAATATCTAGAATCAATCAGATAACATTTAGATGTGTCTCATTAAGGGATCTTTGTCAGTTCTTGGAAAGGGGGATTGGGTGGAAAATAGGACACACTGTATAACAATGGTTTTATGTGATAAAATGCATGGTCAACATTGTAGCTTTCTGGGCTGGAGAGATATCTCAGCAGTTAGAGTGCTTGCCTGCAAAGCCTAATGACCCTAGGTTCTTTCCCTGGTACCTGTGTAGAGCCAGATGCATCTGATATATGCATCTGGAGCTCGTTTGCAGTAGCAGGAAGCCCTGGCATTATAACCTTCCCACCTTGCAAATAAATAAATAAAATTAATCCTTAAAAAATAGTTTTGTACATATGCCTTGGGTTACATTATGCTGCAATTTCTTTTTTTCAGTTGTCAATGTCCCCAGGTTCAATATTTCCCATTCTTATTGAAAGTTTTTATGGAATAGGTGAAATTCCAAAGTCTTGGTTGTGCTTCATGTTATATGCAATTGGTGATGCCGGAACCATCGGACATTTGTGTAAACACATCATGGGTAGGTGTTTATGACTTATATACCAACGTGTATAAATTTCCCTTGGAAAACAAGGGAAACTATTCATAGCCATTTCCATGATACTGACTTCTTTTTGTTCCTTTGAAGTATTAGTGGATCTCCCTTTTGTAACTTGGATCAATTTTTATGACAGTAACAAAAAAAGTAATCATTTTACTGGGTCTTTTGTAAACAGATAGTTACCAATTAATCTAGCTTTTCCAGAGCATTGAACTGGTTCATCTTTCAATTTATTCTACAAGATGGTAAAATCTTCCCATCTTGATATCATACAGATTCCAATAAAAAAAAAAAAAAAGACAGAGCTGGGCATGGTGGCACATACCTTTTATCCCAGCACTCAGGAGGCAGAGGTAGGAGGATCACCATGAGTTCAAGGCCACCCTGAGACTACATAGTTAATTCCAGGTCAGCCTGTACCAGAGTGATACCCTACCTGGAAAAACCAAATAAATAAAAACAAATTAAAAAAAAAAAAAAAAAAAAAAAAACCTGAAGAAGGTATCTGACAGCAAATTTCTGTCACAGACAATCCCAAAAACCTTAAATAATTACATGTACTGGTATACATCTAGGGGATCTGAGGTAGGAGGATTGTGAGTTTAATGCCATTCTGGGCTACACAATGATTAATAAATAAATTAATAAGTAAATATATAGAGTAATCCTTAATTATAGAAAATTGCAGTAATGGTGATTGTATTACCACAGAACAGGATCAAGTGAATTTTCTCCTGTTTGCCTATAACTTTCAACAGGGGAGCTACTAATAGGGATAAACTTTCCCAATATATTAAAAGTTTCAAGACACAAAACACATACTCAGCATTTTGAACTCTTTGTGAAGTTGGTTAGAAAGCTAGAACTAGGGGGATGGAGTGATGGCTTAGTGGTTAAGGTGCTTGCCTGGGAAGCCTAAGGACCCAGGTTCAATTCTCTAGTACCCACATAAGCCAGATGCACAAGGTGGCACATGTATCTGGAGTTCTTTTGCATTGGCTGGAGGTCCTGGTGCATCCATACTCTCTCTATCTGCCCTTCTCTCCCAAATAACTAAATAATAAATAAACATTTTTTTTTAAATATAGAACTATAGGGAAAATTTTAACTAAATGTGTTATACTTGTGAAAGACCTCACATCTGGATCATACTTAGTGATAAAATCCTGTAAGTGTACATGTTGTGGGCAATCACAGGACAAACGTATTCCCTACAAGTGGTACCCACTATACCGAAAACAAAACCACATACATTTTTTAATAATTCTAAATGCATGATGAAGACCGAGGAAATGAACTTTATGCATTTGTTTCTTCCCACAATTTAGGACAAAGTGAAAAATTTTATATTTATATTAACTTTATTGGGAAATGGTAACTCTGTTTAAAGTTTTTATGGAAATTGAAATTGGTTGAATCTTTGGAGGACATTAGGAAGTCTTTTTTTAATATTTTATTTTTACTTATTTATTAGAGAAAGAGAGAGCAAATATGGGCACACCAGGGCCTCTAGCCACTGCAAGCAGACAGACAGATGCATGCGCCATGATACACATCTGGTTTATGTGAGTTCTGAAGAGTCAAATCTGGGTCCTTAGGCTTCACAGGCAACAGCCTTGATCACTAAGCCATCTCTCTAGCCTAGAAATCTTTTTTTTTTTTTTTTAAGTGAGTTAAATTGTTTTATCAATTTCCCTTGGGTGTATAGAGCCAAGTACTGGGATATGGTACTTGAAGAATCATAAAGAGTACAGACTGGCCTAACTGTAAATCAACAGTGGAATGGTGAAATGGCAGCTCTATCTAATAGATATTCTGCCATAGTTAAAAGAAGTATCCACATGATACTGCATAATTTAATAAATGCATTTCAAAAGCATGTGTAGTTGAATTTTCATTATAAAAATCATTTTACATATATATGTATAAATGCATGAACTATACAGGGGTCAAAATTATATTACTTTCCTTTTGTGATGAGTTTATTAGAGAGAAAGAGAAGGTGAATGGTAACATTTACTTTATAAATTATATACTTTTGTCCTATTTGAATAAATAATTTTATAATTTGTCATTTTCAAAACAATGGTGAAGATCCAGGATTTATCTTCTTTCTAGTTTAGGGATATTCTTCTTTTTTTTTTTTAGATTTTTTTTAAATTTATTTGAGAGATAAAGAAGTAGGCAGGGGGAGAGAGAGAGGGAGAGAGAGAGGGAGAGAACAGGTGTGCCAGGGACTCCAGCCACTGCAAATGAACTCCAGATGTGTGTGCCCTCTTGTGCATCTGGGTTATCTGGGTACTGGGGAACTGAGCCTCAAATGAGGTCCTTAGGCTTCATAGGCAAGTGCTTAACCGCTAAGCCACTTCTCCAGCCCCCAGTTTAGGGATATTCTTATGTAACAGGTTTTATCTGTTCTTGAACAATTTATAGAATTAATAGGACTAAATGCAGCCATTTTCAGGAGAGCCTGAAATTCATTAGGAGTTAAGTCTATGAGCAAAATAGCTTTCTAGGAATAAAGTGTCAGCTATTTTGATAAGACAAAAGCGTTTGCAGTCCACGTGGACTGTGTTTCACTCATAGTGTGCTCTTGCAATGTTATCAATTTACGTGCAATTACAATCTTCCCAGGCTAGTGAAGGCTTGGAATAAGACATTAGAAAATTTTGATTGATATCTTTTCAGAGAATCTTAAAAAGCTTGAAGCTCAGAGGAGAAAAGTTTCTGCACCCGAGTAGAGAACTTTTTCCTGGAACGTCTTATCTTCTGTTGCCTCTAAAAGTCTTCCACCAGGAACAAACGCCCTTCTCTTACTGTGTGCTGAGTTGTTGTTTGGTTAGGAATAAGAGGCCTGTCAGACCTGCTCAAGGAATCTTGCCACTTTCTTGTTGTCATTGGAATTCCTATCGTGTTTCAGTAGCTGGTGGAAGCAGATTTTGGTCACATGAATGGGAATAATGGCTCTGCTTTTTTTTTTTTTTTTTTTTTTTTTTTTTTCATTACTTAATGTTCCAGAAAGTTAAGGCTTTCACTTGAGTGAAAATGCAAACTTAAGTCCAGGAACAATCATACCCAGTGAAGCTGTTCAGACCTTTCCAATTTATACTGCAAAGAGAGGTGAAGGACTTTTTAAAAGGTACTGTGATGTCCCCCGAAGGAGACTGTTCTAGGTCATTTGATGTGAGAGGCAGTCAAACATTTTTTTTTTCCTTAATGGTTGGAGAAACCAAGCTGATGAACCATGTGTACCAAGTCCAATTTCCCTAGTTCACTGTTGCTGGATTCTCTTAACTGTGATTCCCTTTATGAACCCTTCTGTGGTCCTATTAAAAGCCCTGCCTGGGTGTAGGGGCTCTAACAATGCCTTCAGAGCTAGATTCCTACGTGGCTTGAGGATACGAACCATGATGAAAAGATGTTGACTCAGGAAGACGTTTATTTCTCAACCTAAGTTGAACCTAAGTTTAAGTTGTTGAACTTAAGCATCTAGGCAAAATGTACCAGAAGACCTAGGAGAGGCAGGCATGACTTATCAAATTCCAAGATGGGGACCTGGAGAGATGGCTTGCACAGGGTTAAAGATGCTTGCATAGCCTGACTGCCTAAGTTTGACTTCCAGGACTCATTTAAAGACTGATGTACTAAGCGGCACATGCATCTGTACTTCCGTTGCAGTGGCAAGAGGCCCTTGCTTATCTGGTCTCTCTCTCTCTCTCTTTTCTCTGATAAAAAAATTACAAGAAGAAAGGAGGCCCATTGAGAGAGGGCCACATGAAAGTGGAGGAAATCAAAAGCTTAGCACAGAGAAGCAAGCGAAGTGGGACTTCAGGGAAGTAGACCTGCATATAGTGTACATTAAATGGCATATGATGGCTGTAAGTTTGATGACAAAGTCCCAGTTGCTGAATGCCACCTAGAAATGTGAGGCAACCTGACCTGGAGACTTCCAGAGGGTAAGAACATGCTCACAAACCTTCATAGCAAACTTAACCCTTCCAAGGAGTTGAAACCCGCTTTGTGAAAGAAATGCCTTGCACCTGACTTTAAAATGCAGGGTTGAGAAGGAAGCTTCAACCTTTTGGATTCCTGACTGTTTGGCTGGTTTTGTGGTCTCCTTCTACTCTTCTTAGAGAGTGCCATCAGAGCAGACAGCATCACACAGTTCCTAACACCCACAACTGTCCATGGCCATGCCACTCTGAACACTTCCCATCTCATCTAACAACCAACACTGGCACCAATCAAACCAAAGTGGAAAAGTTGCCCGCCCCCCACCGGGAAAGCTGGTCTGTGAGGATCACCCCAAACCCTCCAAGATGATGATGTGAAAAGTGAAATAGCAACTGGGATGTGCAATAACTCAGGCAAGGAAACAGTAAAAAGGAGGTTAAACAACTACATTGGTTTCCTTTCCAGAACTTTACCAACAAGTTTCAGGCTCACAGGCCCCTTGCCTTTCCACCACATCCGGCTCTTCCTTTAGGATGGAGAGGGTGCTTGCTGAGAGGCAGTGCTGAAGTGATCATGGCACACAGTAGGGAGACACACAGTAGGGAGAGTGGTCATTCAGTATGTTGTTTAGCACGAGCGTGGGGAAATAAAATGTCGGGTTGAACATGGTGAGAAAACTTCTGGAACTGGGTGAAATGAAAATTGAAAAAGGAATCAGCCAATAAATATTAAGATAAAAATTAAGTATTAATTAATTATTTACATAAGTTGAGATGGAAGTATTCTTGACAATGATGCTATTCCTTGCAGAACTGGTTCTTCATTTAAAAAAACACAGTTATTTACAAAATTAGTTCTGTTTCTCCATAGGTAGGGGATTGTTGGGAAGAATGACAGACGTCCCAGGCTGAGACAGATGGACATCTAGGGCCAGATTCAATTAGGAATCTCTTTGTGACAACTTTTGCTTCTTATTAATGAGCACAGTGCTGTGGTAATTAAGTGGCACAGAAAAACCTCTCGTTGCTCTTTAATTTTAATGGGGTTTTAACCTAATTATTTAGTTTATTCATTAATTATCTCAGAATGCATTTGAGTACCTGTCCTGAACCAGGCACCATTTTTGAGGAAGAATGGTGAATAAGGTAATAATGGTCCCTGCCATGGAGACTTCAACCCACTAGAACTTGGTGTATTAATACAGCCTTCATCAGGATTTCTAAAATAACATATAGTGTTAATGTAAAATGTAGGGAAAGATAAAGATATCCAGGATAGATAAAAATATCTTTTAATTTCATGGATTGTAGATAACCATTGTAAAAGTTCTGATATATTGCTTTCAAAAACTTTTATGATATGAAGATCTATATATTGAGACCTAATATCTTTATCTGGCTTTTCACCTGTTCACTATCTATCCATCTGTCTATTCCTTCTTTTTTAATATTTTATTTATATTTATTTATTTGAGAGAGAGTGAGATTTAGAGAGAAAGAGAGAGCATGCCAGGGCCTCCAGCCACTGCAAACGAACTCCAGTTGCATGCACAACCTTGTCCATCTGGCTTTTATGGGTCCTGGGGAATCGAACTGGGGTTCTTGGGCTTTGCAGGCAAGTGCCTTAACCAGTAACCCATCTCTCCAGCCCCACATCTGTCTGTTCATAAGTATGTATGTGCACATGTCTGGAGTTTGTTTGCAGTGGCTGGAGGCCCTGGCATGCCCATTCTCTCTCTCTGCCTCTTTCTCTCTCAAATAAATAAATAAATGAAAAATATTAAAAAACATCAACAAAAACCCTTCTCCCTTGCATTCAGCCTACATCTGACAAGTTATGTCTTGAGAGTCTGGCATGAGAAAGAGCGTGATGTAATCCATCCCTCTCCTCACTTTGCTCGTGGACTCCTCAAGAGACGAACAAGGGAGGGGAGAATGTAGCAAAAGAGAAAAAAAAGTCTTAGATGGGTGATACTATTTTAGTTCTCTCCTGACTGGTTTGTTAACCATGTCTGCCATTTGGGAAGGTGTCCAAATAATTGGACTGACTGAAAAGATTTCTAGTTCTTTAGAACCAATCTTTACTTGCACAGATTTATGTGTGTGTGTGTATGCATGCATATGCACATGTGCATGCGCGCGCGTGCACACACACACACACACACACACACACACACACACACACAGTAGTCCTGGTTGAGTCTCTGAGTCTCTCAGGCTAGCTTCTCAAGATGTCCTTTCTCTCTGCACAAAAGTCCCTCTGTGCAGAATACCCGACTGCCTCTTGTTGTTTCTTGGAGGACCCATCCATGGTACAACTTAGCCCTCAGGAATCTTGTGCATCATTGCCTTTAGTTCAAGTACAAGCCATGCGCGCCATCTTTTGTACTGACCTTGCTAATTCAAGTGACTCAAGCCTGTTGCCTGCTTTCAGGTTCTATGATGGAGAAACGGGTTCCAGGCCCCCTTAATTCTAAGGGGAGACACACATCCAGCTCTGTCAAGGCCTTTCACTTTATTTCAGTCCCACGGTACCATAACCCTTGCCTCTCCACAGTGTTGGGCCTTGTGATGCCTTACAAATTTCTTGCCTCTCTGTGGATATCTATTTCTGGGGCATTTAGAAGCAAGATGAGAAATGGAAGAAAAAGACTTTGGAACTCCCTTCAAGGTTGATTCTTTTCTCTGAAAGGTGTTCTGTGATTGACCTTTGAACTTTAGACTTTATTTCAGTGGGTTAGGGGTGGATGGTGGGGGTTGATAGTTGCTAGGCAAGTTCTGCTTTCTTCCATGAATCCTTTCCTGACAGGTCTAGTATCCCTGTAGAATATGTGGCTATTTATAACTCATTGTTCTTTGTTTAGGGCCTTCAGCCAACATCTAAGACAACAGGAAGTATGTTATTCCTGATATATATATATATATATATATATATATATATATATATATATGTATGTATAAAGTTGATTTCACATTATCTTTAAGCCTTTTTACTTATCACTATTTCATATGCTTTGGATTGTGCACTATATATGTATTTTAAAATAGTATTAATTACTACATGTTATTTCATTGTATAAAATTTCTCTTACACTTGTTTATAATTTAGGTCTCAAATCTCCCCTAAAACCTGTGGCTTGAAGTCCTGGTCCCTAGCTTGATGGTGCCATTGAGAGGTGGGGAAAACTTTAGGCCTAGTGAAAGGTCCTTGGCGTCATACCCTTGAGGGGAATATTGCGAACATAAACTCTTCCTTTCCCTCCATCTGTTCCCTGTCCATCACACGGTTAGTGGTCTCCTCTGTCATTACTTCCACCCATAATCTTCTCCCTGCCATAGATTTGAAAGTATAAAGCCCAGCCACCAAGGGCCAAGCCCTATGTGACCATGAGCCAAAACACATCTTTCCTTTCTGTACATTGATTCCATGAAACATAACAACCTACAATTTGGCATATTTCCTTGTACGTTTTCCCCTCCTGAATAAAGGAGCTTATATAAAAATATACAATTACATCTGTAAATAAATTAATAAATTAATTACAGCTGTTAACAAATACATATGCAGGCTTGAGAGATGGCTTAGCCATTAAGGCATTTGCCTGCAAAGCCAAAGGACCCAGATTCTAGTCTCCAGGACCCATGTTAACCAGATGAACAAGGTGGTGCATACATCTGGAGTACGTTTGCAGCAGCTGAAGGTTCTGGTGCACCCATTCTCTTTCTCTCTCTCTCTCTCTGTGCCCCTTTCTCTCAAATAAATAAATAAAAATAAAAAGTTAATAACCAACAAAATAAATACATATGCACATACACATATGTATACACATCTGCATATATGCATATACAACATGTTTAACCTCACTAATTCTTAATATCATCTTCCAGCATAGCTCCATACTAAAACAAGTATTCTAAAAAAAAAAAAAAAAGCTTTCTTTTTTTTAAATTTTTTATTTAATTTTTTATTATTTTATTTTTGGAGAGAGACAGAAAGAGAGAGAGACTGAGAGGGAGAGGGAGACAGATAGAGATGGGGCGCAAGCAGTCTCTCAGCTGCTGTGAACGAAATCCTGATGTGTGCGCCCCCTTGTGGTCCAGTGTGGCATTGCACCCTTGCGTCACTTTGCATCTGGCTAAACGTGGGACCTGGAGATTGGAACCGCTAGAGATTGGAACCAGCGTTCTTCGGCTTAGCAGCCATCTCTCCAGCCCAGCTTTCTTTAGTATAAAGTGATGTGAATTGATCACAGAAAATTTGGGTGATACAGACTACCTAAAAACACTACTTTTGGTATCTAAATGCATTTTATTGTCACTGTAACAAAATGCCTGACACAAATAGCTTAAGGAGAAGAAGGGTTCATGGTGTCCGTGTGTGAGAGGCTCCAGTCTGTCACTGCACAGAGGCTGTGGCAGAACAGAGCAGCTCACGTCACGGCCAATAGGAAGCTGTAGCAGTGAGCCTTGGTTGCTGGGATGAACCTCCTGAACCAGGCACAGTTATGAGGAAGGAAGGGAATTTATTTGAAGCTTACAGATCTGGGGGAAACTCCACAATGGCGAAAAAGAGAAAAATCCACCACTAAAGGCAACAGCAAAGTACCAGCAGCCAAACCACAGGGAACCCCGTGCCAAACTCAGGCACTTTGCATGTCCTTAGCTGGAAATTCCAGTTTCACCCCAGCCAGGTGGCTGGAGATGTACGTTCCAAGCTTTAATTAACTCCTGAATGTCTTGGGGACCTCCATTCAAACTGCCACAGAAGCAGACACAAAGAATGCCTACTTCCTCTTTTATTGTCTATAGGCCCTTAGCCTATAGGAGGGGGCTGCCCACATTCAGAATGAGTCTTTCTCCTCAGCGAATTCTTTCTAGAAATGCCTTTGCAGACATGACCTGACTTTTACTTTACTAATCTAGATGCTTCTGTATCCACTTGAGTTGACAGAATGAACCAGCACAATATCTATCCCATCCAAATCTATTGAGGGACTTGGATCAAAAGGAAGTCACAATAGCTAGAAGTGTGTTCTGCGTGCCTGTAGTTCCAGCCACTCAGAAAGATGGCTTGAGCCTGGAAATTTGAGACTGCCTTGGGAAGCATAGTGACATCTGAATCTCAGGTTTTCCTAACAAAACGTGGTTGAATTAATGTTAATACCCACATCTCGTGATCTATAAAATATCAGCCTTCTACAATGTTCTCTTTCCCATTTCAGTCCTCTCTGATGCTCTGCAGGCATGCCTCACATCAGCATATTGATCGACTCGCTTTTGTTGCCCACTCTCGCATTGGTAGCAGCTGTATGGAGAGCTGTAGTGAAATGCGACAATCTGACCAGACGCTGACCAGCACTGGCTGACACCATTCTCTGTAACTGAGCTAGAACTCATCCTTTCCTTCATCAGCGAGATCAGTCAAGTTCCCTCCCTTGGTCCTTAGCACGTTTTCAGTGACCTTGAAGTTCTTTACTGAAATACACTACTACCATGTACTGAAAGTTGTATTATTACCTCCCGTCTTTGAGTTATATCTGTACGTATGCAATGCAGTTAGCCACAGTTCCAAATACAGCTGCCTGGGATGGGACTGGGCTCTGCCCGCCATTCATTAGACATTCTCAGGAGGGGAGTCAACTCAGACAGTCCTTGGCTTTACACACGTGTGCACACTCATGTATACTCGGCTAATTTTTGTAATATCGATGACATTTTGTGTCACATGTCTTACTGTGCATATGTTTATTATGAAATATTTCTTATGTTTACGTGGGATTGTATCTATGTGCAGAGTGTGGTTTTTAAAGATGTGCCCCCAATCTTTGACTCCCACCCCCTCTCACAAGAGCTGACTTGTCCTCCCTGGAATGGGTGAAACAAAATTTAGTGACTAGCTCGTAGGTGTTCAATGTCTCTTGATGTGGGATTTAAAAAAAAAAAAAAAGTTTTATTTATTTATGAGAAAGAGGCGGGGGGGGGAGGTGGGCATGCCAGGCCATCTAGATGCTGCAAACAAACTCCAGACATATGCGCCACCTTCTGCATGGAGCTTACATGGGTACTGGGGAATTGAACCTGGGTCCTTAGGCTTCACAGGCAAGTGCCTTAAGTACTAAGCCATCTCTCCAGTCATGATGTTGGATTGTTATTGAGCTGTATACTTCTACCCTAAGTGCTCTTCCTACTTTCTCTAGAAAACCTGTGTAGAGGTCTACAGAGAGCTAGGCACGGTGATGAAGCCTTTGTCATCCTCCTGAGCTAGGGCTGGAATCCTGCTGCTTTCTGCCCATCTCCAGAGGCTGCTGCCAGACAGCTTCAATGCCATTTCTAAGCAGAGCCTGAACCAGAAACATCCAGCTTAGCTGCCCCCAGATCCTGACCAAAGGAGCTGGTAGAGAAGACATCCTTATTGTGTTAAGCTGCCTCATTGTAACAACTTGTCATAGAGGAATAGAAAATGACTGTATTTTCCTTATTGAATTAAGCCCAAAGGATTGACTAAAAGAGTATTAAGTATAAAATTACCTCAAAATAAACTCTGAAAAAAAATTAAAAAAATCAAAAGATACTAGGACATAGAAGAATAACATATTACATGGCTCTCTGGGGTCTAAATAACTATGGAAAGACATCAAAATAATGCCACAGAATTTGTCTGTTGAAGACAAATGAACCCACCTACAGCGTTGAAATGCAGATCCAGTACCACCAACACCCCTGGACTTGTTATCAGTCTAGCCCCAGTCACTCTGTGACCTCAGCTTGTTTAACACTTGTAATGGCCGAAGAGACCCTTTCTCATATTGTCTCTCAGGCCTTGAGGAATATGGCCAGCAGAAAACTTAGGTCACAGGCCCATGCCCTGAAATTGGGACGAGAAAGAGGGGAACTTGACAGGTTTCATTTCTACATGCTGTCTCTTACTGAGAAGGGATGCAATGGTGAGAAATGGAAAAGGATGCCAGGGGCCCAATGAGATCCACATGGCCCAGCTCCATCAAGCCAAACCCTTCTCATACCAGTGAACATTCTTGCTGCAACTTATTTTAATTATCCTTTACATATCTAAGATGCATTCTACTCTTAGGGAGCAACACAAAGTCTCACTCATTACTGCATTCTGAAAACTGCCTTTTTTTAAGTTCTTCATCCTAATCTTTTATTTTATTTTTTAAAATATTTTATTTTTTATTTTATTTATTTTATTTATTTTAAGAGAGTAAGAGGGGGAGGGAGAGAGAGAGAGAAAGAATGGGCATGCCAGGGCCTCCAGCCACTGCAAGTGAACTCCAGTCACATGCGCCCCCTTGTGCATCTGGCTTATGTGGGTCCTGGAGAATAGAACCGGGATCCTTTGGCTTTGCAGGCAAACATCTTAACTGCTAAGCCATCTCTCCAGCTCATTGTAATCTACTTTTATCCCTCCTCGGGGCCAAATTGAGACGTTGTTCAGCACCAAGCTGCCCTGCACAAAACAGTAGGAAGAAAGAGAAAAGATGTGAGAGGGAGAAGAAATAAGACCCCTTGCTGCCTGCCCCCCTTCCTATGACTGCCTGCGAGGCTAAAGTCGGCCATTGTCACTTTCCTCCCTCATGCTTCCTCTCATATACCTGTTTAACATGTGGTTAACA